>JAPEUY010000020.1:0-600000 GCA_027946455.1 Neocucurbitaria cava | reverse complement strand
AGGGTATCAGGCCTTTGTTGGAAGAGTTCATAGGCTCCAGCAGGGATACCGGTATCTTCATCAGCAAGAATCTCTTCCTCCTCAATGTCTTGCCCGCCTTCGTAGATACCCACTTCATCTCCGCTCGCAACCTCTTCGTCATCATCTGTGAAGTCGTCGCTCTCTGATTTCATTGTGGGAAAGCAGGCGTCGGCAGAGTATTTTCGTGTAGCGGAGATCGGTTCTTAAGCTCGAGGTTGCAGCGCAAGCAGGCAGAAGGGAAGCGCAGGTAGGAGCGAAGGGCGAGGGCCGAGTAGAGGTAGAGCAGGCAAGCAGGCGTCGGAGGAGTATTTTCGTGTAGCTCAGCGCAAGCAGAAGCGAAAGCGAAGGTTAAGGTGATGAAGAGCGAAAGGCGAAGGTAGAGATAGCAACAGGCGAAGGTAGAGGTAGAGGTAGAGGTAGAAGGAAGGTAGGCAGAGGTAGAGTCGCATGTACGGATACATGTAGGTGCAAGGCATGGCACGTGCCGTACAGTTTAATCTAAACTAAGACTGAACGGATTCTCACTTGCAAGGTTCTTGTATCTTGTACAAGTAATTGAGAAGGTATGTGGTATGTAAGATCGAGAAGGTATGTGTTATGTAAGATCAGTTGTATTAGTTACATTCATCCATATGCTCTACCCATCGGCCATCATCTATAAACAGGGACATGCAGATAGTGCATTCCGCAAGTCATAACATAATACTAGTTTCTCGTTTCTTAAAGTTTGCCAGCTTCAATGAAGATTTTCGACACCGCTCAACACAATGCTCCCCGAACAAAGGCGTACATCGGCTAACAGGCCATCCACACTCGTCGCAACTGAGATGGTGGCTAACCCGATCTCACTTGGCTCATGTACGACCTCCCACACTTCCTGAGGGTATTGCTGGATATGATAGCGCTCTGCTATTGTATAGGCTTCATCAGCTGTTACCCATACATCCTTTAGGGATGTTAAAGCAGACCGAGAGAAACCCTCTCTCTCAGTTAACGTGGAATTCTTTGCTATGGCGTAATAGTCTTCATTGTGGCGTGTTAGTGAAGGCATGCTGTGTAAGAAAGCGATGAGCCCTTGCAGATGATAGTCCTCCGATTGTGGATCTGGATAAAGTACGCTCGCCTCTCAAAGGGGTTCCGGTATATAACTTCAATAACTTTCTCCATCTCGCAGCGACCAGAATCGCCCCAGTGTTTTCTACCAACTAGTAGAGCAAAAGCTGGAATTTTGGTCACCTTAGGACTTGTCTTTCTCTGATAGTGTTGCACTCTTTCCAGTGCGTAATGGCGTCTTCCTTTGTAAGAAAGAAAGTGGTGCAGTGTTCGCATGATGAGACGTACTTCTCGCTTTGGATGCTATGGGAAGATGCATGTCTACGTATATCGTAAGGCCCATTGCGTGATGATAGAGTTTTGCTGCATAGATTACAAAGGTACTCAGTTGGTGGGTTCTCAAGGCGAGCAAATGCGAATACCGTATTTTCCTGCCCTATTCGTTTTTAGCTAGCCGGGAGTGGACGGTTTGGGCGATGACCTTGGATACTTCAATACAAGCTGTAAAGTGTAAACAGAGACGTATCCATCTACATATCTTTTAGAGCTAGTGCACAAAGCTGTGAACAGAGCTGTATCCCTCCACGTAATCTCTTTAAGCTGCTGAATAAAGCTTTATGGAAAACTGTAGATTAGCTGGAAGCCCACATGTATGAAGTGCATCGCCTCCCAAAAGCCCCGGCCCCTGCTAGCTAAAAACGAAGAGGGCAGGAAAATACGGTAGAGCGTTGATTGCAGTGTTGTTGTTAGCTAGCCTTAGAGCAGCGTGTTCGTGGATCCAGTCTCGCTTTCTCTTAGCTACACGTACGTGTAGCTTTATTGGGTACGTGAAAGTATCTTCTTCCTGGATGTCCTCGCTCTTAATATGTAGATAGTCTGCAATTTCTTGGACCAGGGCTGTAGCGTCATCGTGATCTGGCCGTTTTGGTAGGTTCATGGGGTGGAGTTCGTCTTCATATTCTTCGTGATCGTGGCTGCTCGTAGCTTCTTCATCAGCGCGATCTCCGATGCGCAGGGCAGTGCAGCACATCACGAGACTAAGCAAAAGGAAGATACGACTTTCATATCTATTAGAAGACCATTAGATCGTAATATAATGACCATGCAGCATACGTCTCACAATTAGTCCCTACCCAACAACAGTGAAAGAGTCCTGGACCTTCAAATCTCGGCTACTAAACCCGACCCAGATTGTGAATTCACCTTCAGGGATCAGCCATTGCTGGCTCACAACATCCCAATAACTCAGATCCCTCCGCATCAGCTCAAATCCAACCGTCTGCGACTCGCCTTGCTCAAGATACACCTTCTCGAAACCGCGCAATTGTCGGATTGGCGTGCCAGCAGGCGCTGAGGATGGGAGCCCGACATATAGTTGTGGGACCGCGGCGCCCGCAACGTCTCCAGTGTTGGACACGCAGACGCTGACGTTGTAAATGGGAGCCCACAGTGCAGGGTTACCGCCAGGTTCAATTGGGAGTTCTTCTGGGAAGGAGGTGACATTGCTCTCAATGGGCGAGCTTTGCAAGTCTGAGATCCCGAAGGTGGTATATGACAGGCCAAAACCAAACTCGTAGCGCACGCTAATGTTATACGCATCGAAATAACGATAGTCAATCTCAAGTTTCTCGTCAAACCACGACTGCCAGTCATCGAAGCCCGTCGTGTTGACCGCCGTCGTCGGCGGGGCGTTATAATCGGTTCCGTTGAGAGCGATGGTGTACGGAAGATGACCGCTGGGATTGACATCTCCATAGAGCACATCGACTAAAGAGTTGCCGCTTTCCTGTCCTGGGTAGTGGGCAGCGAGAATAGCAGTGACGTTGGGATGATCAGACCAGGGAAGCGTGTTGACGCCAGAAGAGTGAGTCACAACAACTGTGTTGTTGCATGCCGCCGCGACGGCCTCGACCACATCGTTGCCGTTATGATCAACAGAGAGATGGGCACGGTCCTCTGCTTCTTGCGCCCAGGTCTTCAACATGACGATGCACACATCTGGGACTTGGCGCGGGATCAACAGGTCGCTGACGTTGGAGTTGGCAATCAGAGTGTTGTTGAGCCAGTAATGGACAAGCCCGCCATCTTGGGTAGCACGGTCTTGAATTGCTCGTAGGGGTGTTATCAAGTAACTGAACTGGCCGGTACCAGAACCACCGCCAGAAGCCAGGGTCCCGTATTCAAAGTCGACCTGGTTGAGGACGCTGCTTTGTGTGGGGTCACTAGCATCGTTTCCGAAGACAGCGATATTTTTGGGAGCCTGGAGCGGGAGTGCGCCATTCTCGTTCTTTAGAAGAACACTACCAGCAGCACCATGCTTCCTGATCAAGGTGCCGTGGTTACCACGAACATCGCGGCTCCGCTGGCCTGTCAGGTTAAACTCACGAGTCCAAGTGTTCCGAGGAGAGAATGTATTGAGGTCAGCAGTCGAAGGGTCAACGGTTGGGTAATCCTGATCCTGCCCGATGTGGAAGTAGGGCGTCATGATCCGGATAATCATGTCATCAACGCGAGCAACGTCGAGTGTTCCATTGTTGACGGCAATTGTAACGTTTCCGCCGAAGAACGACGGGATACCGAAGTTTGTACCGTCCACGCAACGTTAGTCAGGTACCATAGTAAGAGGAATGCAACATACAAGGACCAAGTCCACCAGGCATGTTCATGTCCAGACCAGCTTCGATCGCAGAAACACCTGAATGTGTCCCGCCCCAGTCGCTCACTACGTAGCCTTGGAAGCCAAGCTCAGTCTTAAGCAGACCGTTCTGGCCCTTACTATTCTGACAACTATGCGATCCGTTAATCCGTTGATAGGAGCACATGACCGAAGCAGCCTTAGCCTATGTTATGGAATCAGTGAGGGCAACACATGCAGGTTGGACACTGGCATTCTTACCTTGACCGCATTGGCAAATGGCCACATGTAGAGTTCCTAGTTGCGGAGTCAGTGAAAGCCTAGTGATCAACAATGACTACTAACATGAATCGTGCGGTCATCGATATTGGATGACACCGCGTTTACAAGCTCAGTAGTCGTGATGTTAGTATCGTAAGTGGGATTTCGTTGTGTTTCCTGCTCGTTTCCGATCCAGTGCTTTGCGCAAGCTTGCACACCTGCGTCTTGATGGCCAGTGATCGTCTCCTCCATGGCAATACCGCTAAGATACGGGTCAGAGCTAAACCCTTCCCAATTTCTTCCAGCATAAGCGGAACGGCCAAGCGGTCCTGCAACCGGACCAAGTACGACGTGTGCGCCCTTAGCCTTGAACTCCTGGCCCATTGCTAGACCACGTTCATACATAATATCTTTGTCCCATGTTGCGCCAGCTGTTGAGCTAGTTAGCTTGGAGAGCCTCAGTGTACATTGGCAAAGCGCGCTGGATGATGAGGAGTGTTAAAGTAGATTAGGATTACCTGAGACACCTGCGGAGAATACGCTTGCGTAGTCTGCAACACGTATGGCAAGAGGTCCGTCTTGCAAACACAGGCCACTGAAGCCAAGACGAGGTATCGATACGATATTGCCGACACAAGGTCCTGCTTGGCCTGTAACCATATCTGCTTTCTCTTCGATCGTGAGTTGAGCTACAAAGGCTTTGGCCTTCTCAAGAGCATCTTCCCATCCTCCTACGCCGGTTATATTCGCTTCTGATTGTTAGTTTGGTGTTTATAACAGAATAGGAAGACATACGTGAAGGATATACAGGCGGCGAAGAGCCGTACTCGGTCAAGATGACGGTGTCCAAAGGTTGTACGTAACTGAACGCATCCTCATCCCGTCCACCACCACCAGTGAAGTCCTGAGCACGGACTGCACTCAGCAGAGTAGAGCCCGAAAGCAAGATTGACAGGAAAGAGGCCGCCATGGTGCTTTATTGATGGTGTTCTGAAGGCCAAACAGGGGATAACCGTCCGAGCCGCCATGCTGAACTTTATACCTGCTCTTCTTATTTACCAAGGCATCTGTGCCGGCAATTGCCTTCGATTTTTGCTACGGTCCCATATTGACAGGGTTGATGCTCCCGCTACCGAAGTCTGCCCGTGAAGTGCGGAGTGGAGATCCCATGGGGCTTGCGACGTCATTCTGGTGAGCGGAGAAGCATCGCGAAGACGACCATTTGACTCTTGCTTACGCCTCCTCCGACTAGGTGTGGAGTGCTTATTCTTGTTTGGTGAAAGAAATGACCCGTGGCGTTCTCTTTGGCTGGGCGGCAGGATCATTAAAGTGCGGGAGGGCCGCGCTCTATCAAGAACATGTGGAAAGAGTTCGGGGGTTGTGACCATATTTTCCGGTAGCGAACCAACGTGTTTCTGAAGACTCCAGTACCGTGAGCTCAAAGCATCGTACCCATTTCTATGTCTTGGATAGCCATACGAACAGACAACGCGTTCGTCGTCATGACTCAATTCAGCAGAAAAGCAAGCTCGGCATGACTACGTAGCCAGCATCCCGCATCCAATTCACCCGAAGCGGGGACGCTTTGGAACGTTGAGTACGTAGCCGAAGTAACATACCGGGCATCATACCGACACCGCAATGAGGCTCATGGTCAAAAGAGATTTTACGTCTAGAGCAAGCTTCGGCGGTTATGTTGATATTTGGAGGACGTTAAACCTAGAAGCGGAAAGCTGCCGCAGTCTCTCCAGTGCCGTTAGGGGGTTTGATCGGTCCGAACTCCACTATAAAACTCCCGGCCATGCAAGTGCATGCTTCCCCATAAACCTTTTGGCCGAAGTTTCTCCTTGAGATGGGTGGGGATCGTCGGGTCTTTGAACGGTTCACGATGAGGATGTGGGTTCCGTGGTAGTTCGTGACGGGGTTGATTGATGCTGCCGAGGTTCGGTCATCACCAACTAACGTTGGCTGGGTGTGAGAAGGACCGAAGTCGCTCAAATCAACGAATTATGTAGTCAGTGGAGTTTGGTCACTTTGAACAAAACAGCATGCATCTCCATAGCATTGCAACTTTCATTCCTTCAATCCAGTACACACGACACATACGATTGCCTAGAGTGTGCGCCTTCATACCAAGCCCATACTGGACGACTTTGCTGCATATTCAACTCTTTGTCCGACAAAAAGGCAAAGCAGATTCCATACTGGTAACCTACCGCGGAACATGTATCTCTTCACGTCTTGTGGGGTTAGTGAGTATCAAGAAAGAACTGCTCGATGTCGCGTATGCCATACAGGCGGGCCTGGTTTCTATGCAAATGGAAATGAAACATCATCAAAGTCGAATATCAACGAACGCTTAAACATAATCGAAGCGCAATTGTAGTTGATATAGCGCTATATTCAAATTGCGAATTGATAGGTTCTATTCAATCTACACCACAATTTACATGCACTGACTATAATAATCCCCACTAGCGGTACATGTCGATCCGGCCTCACAGAGTGTGCACCCACTATACGTATTTCCGCCACACTGACCATACTTCTTCACCGCCGTGCAACTCGGCTGCGTGGGTGTCGCAGGTGCCGCACTAGTAACAAGAGTCGTGGGCACTGGCGCAGGCGCAGCAGAAGGAGCGGGATCCGAATCACCGGCCCCTGGAGCAGCACCACTACCGGTACCGTCCCACACAGCAGGACCGGGGATAGGGTACGAAGTTGCTGTCATGGCTGCGGGAGAGTCGATGTTGAAAGCAACGCCTGGGTCGGTGGCACTGTACGCTCCAGGGAAGGCGACGAGGGCGGAGGAAGGGGGTGTAGCCGTGCCGGAACCGGTGACGGTAAATTGGGCGCATTCGGGGTAGACTAAGGTCATGTTAGCTAATAGGGCCTCTGAAGATGTGGGAGTCATTTGGGATTACAAACATTGTGGGTTACCGGCTTGGTGCAGAGCGAGAAGCTCATGGCGGATGAGATATTCTCCTGGTGCGAGAGTAGCTGGGATTGTGACTGTTGCTTCGAGGGTGTCTACAATTGCATCTCCGGCCCAGATACCGGCGTTCTCGGTGCCGGAAATGAGACCTTGGTTGTAGATCTTGACTGCATGGGAAACCAAATTAGCATGTCAGTCTTGATTTGTACAGGACTCTGAACGTACACCAGGATTTGCCAGCTCCGTCCCAGCTGTTGCAACCTGCGCTAGGGCATTTGGCCATGTAGACCATTACCACTGCGGGTCGATGCGTCCATTGTTTCCAGTGAGACTTGAGCTTGGCGCCTGCAGCAATCGTAGCTGATACACCGGTACCGGTTGCACCGGCATTATTGCAGCGGATGTTGACCGTCTTCATGGCTTGTCAGTAACTCTCTGATCATCTCAATCTTGAAGTAACCATACCGTGAGATCCTTAATCAGGAGCGGGTCATAGGAGGAATACTGGCGTTGTATAGTCTTCTGACCGGCTGCAGAGTTATATGGTGACCATCTAAACCACGTTAGAACTCGTGGGCTTCAAGATTTAAGTCGAGCCATTTACCCTTGGTAAGTAGTGGTACCGACGGTGTACACATCCACACCACCATGCGCAGAGGCAGTCGCAAGTAGCGAAGCAGCAGCCGTGAATGCTGTAGAGAACTTCATGTTGAGTCCGTGTGCAGTAATTATACAAGATTGAAGAAGTGAACTCTGACGTTTGGCGCGGAACGGATATCAAAAATCGTATACGAGACGGGAGGCGCCCATTGATATACCTCCCCATCCACCCCTGAAAGTCCTCTACGTGCATGCCGCGTGACGACGCCGGATATTATCGCGCTTTGAAATGCCATATTTCCACCTTCTAGTGACATCAAGCTCTGCATCCTTCGGTTCCGCGCTGAATCGGTTGCAGACGTACGGGGCCCCGGATTCTGGACATGTGTATAGGCCTGTGCGACCGGGCCAGTATGAAACAAAAGATATATGAATTTTGAAGACACCCAATAGAAATGCTAGGTTTCACTGAAAAGGGTCGGCGATATGGTAGGCCCGACGGATGAGGTGGCCGTTATGAGGGTTTATAGATGAAGTACGCAGGGATGTAAATAGCCGGAGCACATGATCCGAAAAGAAATTGACATCGTGCTCATCACTGCCATGCTTGCTATATGAGGTGTGGGTCGTCAATACTTGAAAGAAGTCTTGATGGAAGACTGGTGATGTGTGGTAAATTGAACTGCACGGATATCAAAGCTTGATATTTCCGAAGTCGTGGTTGACGGGCGGTCAATCTTGGCTTTGGAGAACATGCTAAGCAAGAAAGTGATCTTCATGAAGAAAATGGTTTGTAATCGGTCATGGACAGGTTAATACTTCCTTTCCGGATTGAACAAAACAGCCACCGGAGGTAACGTTCTTGCATGAAGGCGCTCGGTTACGTGCAGAATCGTCGCACCTCATCACTGTCGCCACTGCTTCAAATGCACGACTTTCTCATTATCCCTGCTTTTTGCGGAGAAGCCCTGTTCAACGCAAGCCAAGTACGACGTTGGACACGAGAAAACCTGGGTAGAGTTCTTGGCTCTGTGAGTTCGCGTGCGTGTGTCCCTGGATTTAGCTGGTGTCTGTACTACAAAGGCCTCGAACAGAGATTAGGGTTTTGCCTAAACAGACGACGCTCATCGTGGGCAGCGTTCTGTTCGCCAGTGGAGACGACCGCGCGGCTCAAGAAATGAGACGAAGTGGGATTCGGAGATGGCGTGTTCGTTTGACTTGGGAATATATTGTTCAATAGTGCGATGCACTGATGCCCAGCGCGAGATCAGCGTACTGTCCAGGAGGGCGACTTGAAATCGTATATTGGCCGGAAATATGGCACACGACGTCCTCGACTAAACCGGGTTTTGAGAATGCAAGCTGACGCCGTTCCCGTCCTGGAGCGACTCTAAAACCGAGGCTTTGTTGCTCATATTGAGAACCTTCGCAGATGGCCTATTGACGACACTATACAGGTTTAGTAGATTTATGGGGTAGAGTTGTGAGAAGAAGTAAGCAGTGTCCCGATCTTGAACTTTGATTAAGCACGCTAGATGACTAACCGATACGCCCTTCACTCCTTCCTGCCATGACTCCTAAATCAATGTCCAGACCAGATTGAATCACATTAGAAGTGGTGGATATGTAATCCAATATTTTGACTAAAGCACTTTTGTCCGCTGCTCCACGCCCTGACTTCTGCTGAAAACCCTATAGATACACGAAGTGGTGCATAGATTGTCGGTAGGTATCCTTAATCCAAGTCCATGCTGCCGGGAAGAATGCATGTAATGATGAAGCATGGGTATTGAAAAGAAGCAAAGAGAACATGAGCCCGTAGTGACGCAATTTGTTAGCCTCCTGTGCAATCGCTCGATAGCTGCACAATGCCACGGTGCCCAATGTGGGAAAATGATGACTTCAGTCGTCGAGGACATGGAGCACGAGAACCAGCGATATTCCTAGAGCTAGGTTCTCGGGTGAATGATTCGCGGTGATTTTGTGAGATATGCCTTCGCATCGATTCTGTGCCAGAATTTACTTGAGGTAGTCGGCATTGCGCGACTGGAGAGTGACCAAGAAGCCGTAGAAGTCCTTCTTCCAATCCACGCACTGGAGATACTCCCACCAGAGGCGCAGAGCTGGTGGATCATCTGCATCAGCCTGCAACAATTAGCAATAGATCCCTGAAAAGCTTCACGCTTTGGTTTACTTACACGCTCGAATGCCTGCAGAATGAAGTCCTCCTTGATCATGGACACCCTCATATTGGCCTCGCGCTCCCACTCACGAAGCTCCTCGATGTACTTCTTGACGTCCTTAGTCATCTTTTCATGAAGCTCCACCTCCTTTGCAGAATTGACGGTTGCTTCGTCACCCAAGGCAGTATAGAGACGTCCTTCATACTCAGGTTTCTCGAAGAAGTGCTTCTTAAGCGCATCAGTGACCCACTCCTCTCGACAGGCTGTAGTGAGCTCCGAGGCCCAGAACTTCTTGACATGCTCAGGCACATGAGCCATCATTGTATCGTAGTCGAGTTTATCAGACCAACGCGTCTGCGAATAGTTGCCGAAGTAGACGTAGCGATTGTTGACCATGATGAACATTGGCACATCTTCGTAAGAATTGGACCCATCTTTAAGCAAGTCACCGAACTGTTCCTCTAGTGCAACATTGAAGAACGCAGTCAGCTTAGCGCCGTGCTCGCCTGGCTTTTTGGGCAAGAATGGTTCAGTGTGCGGACCAAGGAGGTAGTACGTGCGATTCTTCAAGGGACACGGGCCTGGGCCTTTAACGAACCTCAAGCCTGGGGACCAGATCATGCCATCGAAGGTGTTGTGAATGAAATCCGGATGGAAAGTGACCATGTTATCGACAGGGATCTTTGCGAGGACATCAGAAGGAAGCTTGGGTAGCGTGGTCAAATAATAAGGCTTCCAATCTTTATCTACATCCACTGAGATTTCCCTTAGCTTGGAGGATAGATCAGCCCCAATGACGGTGGTAGGAGATATCGGAGGACTCGGCACAGCTGCAGAAGCCTCCTGCTGTCGAAAGACGTAATCGACTGGGCCGTCGGTAACAAGGCGACTGTTTGGCGAAATATTCTTGGAATGCCCTCGAGATCTGTAACGTCATTAGTACCGAACGTAGCACCGAAAGACGATTTGACTCACCCATTCGTCACGCTGACCTCGTTTCTAGCGGCTCGCAAGTGTGGAGGAATAGACTTCGCCGACGTTGAGACTCCGTTGTTCATCTTGGAAGCGCCCATGTTGTTCACCTTTGGCATGTCCACATTACCGTCGACTGACTGCATCTCTAGCTTCGACTTGAGTTGTGTGGTGCTCTGATGGGACTTGGCGATGTCCGCATCCTGGAAAGGGCCAACCTTTACGGGCCAGCCACCTTTCCCCAGCTTCTCTACCGAGAATGAAAGGTCGTGAAACAGCTCTTTGAGCGTATCAACATCGCCACGTAGGTTCGCATGCTCCTCTTCCAAGTTAAGGACACGGGCTTCTAAATATGGGGATGGAGGTGCGCTCATTGGCTTGGACATGTCGCTCTGCGGTTGAGTCTTGTTGTTGCGGCCCGAAGGGGCGAAATCGTTGGCAGTGGGGTCGAAGCAGTGTCCTTTTGTGACGGACAAGGCAGAGCGGCTGCCAGAATTGGGGTTGCGGCTGTACATCAGCAGACTGTTGGTACTACTGAAGAAAAGGTATGGGATAATCAAGGAGAAGGTAATAAGCTGCGAGTCAGTTAGCACTGGAAGATAATATTGTAGGCTTTAGGCTGCAAACCCGAGAAACCAATGCTGCCTGGCTGGTTGGGGCAGAACACGAGGTGAGGGAAGTTGACGCCTTGCGTCAAACTATCAGAGCACAAAGCGTGATGCTGATAACCGAGTTGGAGTGCCGGGATACAATGCTTTGAGGGAGAACTAATGTTGGAATACTGTAGTGGAGAAATATGGTGGCGTAGACGTGGAATGATGTTGTTTGAGCGTGAGAAGCCGAACTTATATAGACAAAGGTGGCAAGTCTCACTGTTGCCGGCCCAGAAGCGGTTGGGATAGAGGTGAGAGAGTAGGAGATAAAGTAGTAGCCGTCACTGGAGAGGTAAAGTTCTGTGCCGTCGAAGCGTTTAGATTTGAGCCCGAACTGACAGTCGATGGTGGCTTGCTACAGGGTCTCGTTTTTCAGTATCATTAGAGGGTTCGAATTTCATAACATCTAAGTTTGTGGTCACAAAGTGAGTGACTTGAATATTCTGGCTGAGATGGACTCAGAGTTGTCCACGGCATCTTCAGTATGCCGTGCGTCTAGCTTGAGTAAATCCTAGGCATGTCATGATCCTACATCGAGCACATTGCCCAGCTGTCTCTCTCCAAGTGGTCTCATAGTGTTGTTTACATTTGCGTACCGGCTTGGCTGTCTAGCAGGACCTTTCTCGGGCTAACTGCGAGATACGGGCGGGGATTCGGCTCGCTCGGACGCAATTTAAGACTCCGTGAGGAGTGTCGACAGTTGTCATCGTGTCTTTGCAAATCATTCATCTTCGCCTTTGGTCATATTGACTAGATTGTCTCCAAAGATGGCCATTAGTGCCCTTCCACTTGAAGCTCTCCAACGGTGCCAACCCCACTCGGATACCGGCCATCGGCAAACATCTCCGAGTTCTTTCCTGCGGTCGTTTCACAAACCTTCGAATGTTAATGGCTCCATCCCAAAGGTGTCCCAGATTCTGAAGCTCTTTCATGGGTTTCATGAGACGATGCTATCCGCCATACAGAAGCAGCAGTAGCAAGACGGCTGCCAGATAAGCCCTCAGCACTCTCGACATCCAGAGCTATCAAGCAGCACAAAGCCACGAGTCACGAGTATGGCGGGTACTAATTGCGGCAGCACACAAACGAACGCTGTTCAAGGTCTGGTAGAGGGGATGTGCGATGCCGATGTTGACTTGGTCTAAAATTCAGGAGACGGATTTAACGAGTTGCCCATGCAGGAACATTTGGTTGCCGGCTCAGACAGGGAAGGCGCGAGACCCTGCGCGCGGAAAGCGCGAACGAGACGTCACAAAATCTTGGCGTGAATCTCCTCACCGAGTCCTCTCACGACTTAGCAGGTCAGCACTCGAGCACCGCATGTTCGGACCTCAAAAATACCGTCAGACATTCTCGGAACCTCATATGCGGTTCCAGTACTCTTCTTATCCATTTGATTAGACTTTGACACCCTCAAAATGCCTCCGAAACGCAATCCTGAAGATGCTCCCCAAAATCTCAAGGAGAAGCTACAAAGTCTTCAGGGTACGAACGCCCGCGGTCGTCGCAATGGCGGCGCGAATGCTATGAACGGGAGCAGCCTAAAAGAAGTAGACAATGCTTCTACCAATAGTGGCCAGACTACCAACGACCTCAGCTCGTCAAATGTAAGTGACGCGAATCTGCGCTTCGACCAGCCTGCACTATTCCATACCCCTCAAGCGCACTTGCAACGAGCGAAACCCATACTGACAAAAGCTCTCTCACTCTAGATTAAATGGTCTTCGCAAGAGGCCTCTGTCCTGCAGAGTTACCGGCGAGCCTACCGCCTCGACACGCCATCAGCCTTCAAAAACCCTCTCAGCCACGTCGTGCTCAGTCAAGGCATCGGACGCTTTTCACCCACAATGGCACGCCCCAAGCCAAAACGGCGAGTACATAAGGACCAACTAGCGCTAGCAGTAAGGAAGAACTTCAATGCGCTTGGTGTCACCGAGAGCGACGTTATTGTAGACTGGCTGTATAAGTCGAAACACCAGGGTACGGCACTTGTGAAGCTTACGTTGAGTATAATATACTGAAAGCAGTCCCAGATAAGGAATTCCGAGTCCGATTCGCGCCTCAACGGAAATGACACCGAGTCACTCCACGCATACCCTCGCTGCACTTTCGGCGTTCTTCATCGATACCCCAGATTTGGCATCCTAGCCACCATCACTACACATTACGGAGCATGAACATTGGGCGGAGTTTGGGTTTTGGGATACACTATGATTTGGGATTGGCGATGCCCCTGGGCGATGGGCTGGTCCTAATGTTAGCAGTTATGGGAAGGAAACTTCAGTCTTCGCGTCCATTGCGACACACCAGCACATTATTAGCTTCCAAGTCAAGATGCTGTCAGATAATGAATATCTGGTGACTTCATTTCGTGCGCTACGTGTCTCTGGAGCACATTTTGGTGGGGGGTTTATCTCCCATGCGCTGCCTTGTGATTCCTCTTCGCCCAACAATGCAAACGACGACCACCTCTGGTTTGAAGTCACTTCAGACAACTCAAGCTTGTCACTATATATGCAGAATGCACGCAAGACTGAGGTGCCGTGGAAGCGCGTGTGCCTCGAGAATCTGCTAGAAGACGCGCCGCGAGCCGAGGATCGGGTAACCTCCCGCACGTCATTGGCCGCATGTCGAACCCTGCTAAAAAGTTGAACTTGCCCGTCGACACCGCTCATCGTGAAACCAGCAGCAGTTGCGCAGCACATCATCACGACACTCATTCACCCGTTATTTCCCAACTGTAAAAATGAGTCTGGCTGGTCCATTACCGCTCAAGGCGGTGGCCCCCGTACGCATCGTTTCTGCCTCCAGCCGGCAGTTCCAAAGACGAAGGTTCTCTCAAGCGTCAAGCTCGCAACCGAGAAGACCATCTGTCATACCAAGAAAACAGCAGCAGAATGTATCGTCAATACGGGTAAGTTTTATAATTGGTCCTATCTCTATCTGAACCATGTATTGATGTGGCATACGCAGTTCTTCCATGCATCTCCAACCACATATGCAATGGCCGACCCCTACAAGACCCTCGGCGTCGATAAGAATGCCTCCGCTGCCGACATAAAAAAGGCCTACTACGGTATGGCTAAAAAGTACCATCCCGATACAAACAAAGACGCCGGCGCAAAAGAGAAGTTCGCTGCTGCACAATCCGCATACGAAGTCCTCTCGGACACAGAGAAGAAGAAGGCATTCGACTCGTACGGTGCTGGCGCATTTGATCAGAATGGTGGCTTCAATCCGGGAGCAGGCGCCGGCGGCCCAGGAGGAAACCCATTTGGAGGAGGATTTGGCGGCTTCGGAGGCTTCGGTGGTGCTCAAGGAGCGGGAGGCTTTCAGGGTGGATTTCAAGACATTAATTTCGAAGACCTCTTCGGAGCATTTGCAGGAGGGCGGAGACCACGAGGGGAAGGGGGAGGTGGAAGGAGAAACCCGTTTCAGGAAGAAATCATGGTTGGGGACCACATCGAAGTCCAAACAAACATCTCATTTTTGGACGCCGCGAAGGGCGTCAAAAAAGAGATACACATCACACCTTTGGTCGAGTGCGGGACATGTAGTGGAAGTGGCATGAAGAAGGGGGCACAGCGAGCGGAATGCAAGAGCTGCGGTGGAACTGGCCAACGGATAACGAGTATGGGAGGCTTCCATATGAGCGCGACCTGTTCGTCTTGTGGTGGGTCTGGATTTGCGATACCGAGAGGCTCTTCATGCAATACCTGCGGTGGTGACGGCGCGGTCAAGGAACGCAAAACGATCACGATCGATATCCCTGGCGGCGTAGAAGATGGCATGCGGTTGCGAGTTAGTGGCGAGGGAGATGCACCGCTGACTGGACAAGCAATGTCTTCTGGGACAATTCGAGGGCAGAAGGGAGATCTCTACGTGCTCATTCGAGTAGCAACTGATTCGAAATTCAAGCGCAACGGTTCCGATATCCTCCACACAGCGACAATCCCCCTCACCACTGCCGTGCTTGGAGGCGAGATCAAGGTACCGACATTAGACGGCGAAGTTATGGTCAAAGTTCCTACAGGCTCAGGGACCGGCGATCGAGTCACACTATCCGGCATGGGCATGAAGGTGTTATCTTCTGGTCGACGAGGCGGCAAGGGCGACTTGAAGGTTGAATTCAAGGTGTCGATGCCGAAGTACTTGAGTGTCAATCAGCGGACGATCCTCGAGATGCTGGCGGATGAGATGGGCGATAAGCATGCAAAGCGCGTCATCAATCCAGGCAAGATGAAGGAGGAGCACAATGCAGAAAAGAGAAAGGTCGATGAAGCGTTGTCGGATGCTCATCAAGGCGAGGGGTTTCTGAAGAGCGCATGGCACAACATCACTGGACAGCACAAGCATCTGAACAAGGATGACCAGGGCAAGAAAGACGATGAGGAACCGAAGAAGGGGTCTGGTTCCGCATGAGGATACTGGAAACAACCCCCATGGATACTGTACAACAAAAATATCGGCGTATTAGCGGGCACTCATCTGATGGAAGACATGTCGGAGCATTTATGGCGTTGTGAGCACCGTTTGGATTGGTGTATAGAAGTATAGTACTTGTAGCAGGCCTCTCGACTCAGGGCTGTATATTAGTAGATAAGATCAGATAAGATTGGATGGTTCTGTTTATCTTGACAAGGATTCTCTTGAATGCTCACTGTCGCCAAGCTGTTTCCCTATCGATTGCGTCGCTGCGTCAATATAGTGAGCGCTTAGCCAGCGCCATGCCGCGGCTTCTAAGCGTTCTAACTGGCCGGCGCGAGCCGCACGCCTGGGATCACCCACGGCGTTTCCTCAATGTCTAGCGACGGTGTGACGATGGAGATGAGTCGCATAGCGATAGCGGTGTGAAAATGATAGCGCGTAACCAGGCGGATTGGTGATTGCAGGCGTCGCAGGTTGCTAGAGAGGCTCTGGGTGTTGCTTATGCATGGTGCCTTGCAGTCGAACGGCCGCTTTGCCCCGCCTGCGCCCGCCCGTCTCCAATTCGCACTCCAGACTCCAACATCGGCCTCGAGGCATCGTCCTCACCACGACGATATAAGCTTTGCTGTGCCGCAAGCCTCGCTACCCACCGTCTGGATTTGTACATGCCGCCTGCAGCGTCCCGAACTGCAGTAGAACAGCTAGACCAAACACGCACTCGACAACGCAGCGCTGCAACGTCATCCTACGGGCAGACCCATGCCGTCGACACGACCTAGGACAGCGTGACCGCTCTATTGCTGCCCGAAGAAGCGTTGCTGCACTGCGCCGAAACCACGTTGGCAGGAAGAGACGTCCGCACTCGGCTCTCGCCCTTGCCACAGAGTGCTGCAACGGCCAGCAGCCAGCAGCCAGCAGTGCTGAGCTGAGCTTCGCGCATCGTCGCCTGCACGCCTGACCGCTCGACGCACCATCGCGACCACCCCTCGCCGCAGCCATACCGCTTCAAAAGGTCCGTCCAGCGGCGGCCTACTCCGCGCTGCCCACCATGACGACGCAAATACCCATGATATCGGTGCCGCTGAAGCAGACCAACGAGATCGATTGGGTGGCCCCGCTCAAGAGCTACATCCGCTCCACGTACGGCGATGACCCAGAGCGCTACTCGGAAGAATGTGCTACTCTGAACCGACTGCGGCAGGACATGCGGGGGGCGGGCAAGGATAGCGCAGCTGGGAGGGACCTGCTCTACAGATACTATGGACAGCTAGAGCTGCTGGACTTGAGATTCCCCGTCGATGAGAACCACATCAAGATCAGCTTCACATGGTACGTCTCGGAAACCTACAACACCTGGGCGAATGAGGGGAAGAGACAGGGATAGGTAGTGGGTAGCGGAGGACCAGAGGCTAATCAAACATAGGTTCGACGCCTTTACACACAAACCTACCGCCCAGTACTCCCTCGCATATGAAAAAGCATCCATCATCTTCAACATCTCCGCCGTTCTCTCCTGCCATGCCGCGCATCAGAATCGCCATGAAGACGTTGGCTTGAAGACGTCATACCACTCGTTCCAGGCTTCAGCTGGCATGTTCACGTACATTAATGAGAACTTCTTACATGCGCCATCCACGGATCTAAGTCGAGAGACGGTCAAGACGCTGATAGCGATCACGCTGGCACAAGCACAGGAAGTTTTCCTGGAGAAGCAGATTGCGGATGGGAAGAAAGTGGGCTTGCTAGCCAAATTGGCAAGTCAGGCTGCGTTTTTGTATACCCAGGCTACCGAGGGCGCGCAAGAGAATGTTACCAATGCCATCTTTGAGAAGGTCTGGCTCTTGGTTTGCCAGGTGAATACTTCCACGTCGAGCACATGTGGTTGATATTAACCACATACAGATCAAATCGCACCACATGGCCTCCTTAGCACAGTACTACCAAGCATTAGCAGACGACGATGCCAACTCGCATGGTGTCGCCATTTGTAGGCTACAAGTTGCTGAAGCCCACGCCAAGGACGCGAGCCGGGCTGCGAATGCCTTCCCAAACAACACACCAGCGAACGCAAACCTAACCGCAGACACTGGAGTCACATTGGCTGATATGACGAAGAAGCATTTAGCTAACGTGCAAGAGAAGCTCGCGGAGTTGTCAAAAGACAACGACTTCATATACCACCAAGGTGTTCCGAACGAAGCCGCACTGACGCCGGTTCCGAAGCTGCCAGCAGCGAAAGCGATACCGGTCAGTGAACTATACCAAGGTCAAGATATTCAGAGGATTATTGGCCCAGATATCTTCCAAAAGATTGTGCCCTTGGCTGTAACAGAGTCGGCGAGCTTGTATGACGAGGAGAAGGCGAAGCTGATACGTGCCGAGAGCGAGCGTGTTGAGGTTGCCAACGATGAGATGGCGGCAAGTCTAGACTACTTGAAACTTCCGGATAGTCTCAATGTGTTAAGAGGAGGTATGGACCAAGATATGATGGTCGACGATGACTTCCGACAGTGGTGCGAGGAGCTCGCAGGGCATCAACCCTTCACCACGGCATTCGACCAGCTCAACAGCGACAAAGCAGAGATCACAACAATGCTGGACGCGAGTATGAAGCAACTTGACATGGAAGAGAGCGTTTGCGAAAAGATGCGATCCAAGTATGGATCTGAATGGACACAACAGCCCAGCTCACGGTTAACTGCTACTCTTCGAAGCGACATTAGAAATTACCGAGGTGCAGTTGACGAAGCGAGCACAAGCGATGCACAATTATACAACACCTTCCGACAGTGCGAAGCGGACTTTGACGAGATGCGATCAGCTGGCGAGACAGATGAGGCAGATGTTTTGTATTCCAGAGCCATGGTCAAAGCAGGTGCAACGAAAGGCAAAAGCCCAAGACCGGCAGAAGGTAACCTTATTGATGATGATCTCGATGAGGGCCCAACTGTTGTAGATCAGATAGGAGCTGTTGAGGACTTGCTGAGGAAGCTGAACCTTGTGAAGAAGGAGAGGATACAGATACTGAAAGACCTCAAGGACAAGGTGTGTTTAATCATATTTCAGAAACATGCAATATGCTGACCTTGCCAGGTTCACTCTGATGACATCTCCAATGTCCTTATTCTCAACAAGAAAGCCATCGCGAACCAAGAATCGCAGCTGTTCAAGGCTGAGCTCGAGAAGTTCCGACCACACCAAAACCGCATCTTACAAGCCAACCACAAGCAAGCTTCGCTTCTAAAGGAACTAACACGCACGTATTCGGATCTTCTAAAGGATAAGCGCGTACGATCCGAACAGAGCAAGTACGAAGCCTACTCGAGGCAACGAAATACAGTCATGACGAAGTATCGAAGGGTGTACCAAAGCTTCAACGACCTAGTTGCTGGGCTTTTGCGTGCTCAAAACTTCTACTCGGAGATGAAAGACACAGTATCAAGTTTGCAAAAGAATGTCGAGACTTTTGTCAACAACAGACGATCAGAAGGCGGACAGCTGCTTACCAAAATTGAACAGAGCAAGTCACAGGGCGCAGATCAAGAACAACAACGTCTAAAAGAGCTCATGGATCGCATGTCTATGGATCCCTCTAATTCACCAGTGTCGCAGGGCGGAGGCCGTAAGAAGAGCGTGCCACCGCCACTCTCCTCAACGCCTGGCTACTCTTCATCCGGTCCAGGCCACCCAACGTACAATCCAGCAGCCTCACCACCCGTAACACCACGGTATCCAATAACCACAGCTCCAGGACAACAAAACTACATGTCTCCACAGCAATCCTACGGCGGTTCTTCCAATGGTTATCAGCAGCCCCCACCGCCACGACGAGACAGCTACCAACAGTATCCGCAACAACACCAATCCCAGTCCTCTCACTCCTCTGTCTACAACCCCGCCATACACAACCAATACAACCCCGTCTCGCCTCCCGCACATCAGCAGTTCTTCTCACCGCCGCCACCCCAACACCAACAGCAGCAGCCGTGGGGTCAACCACCAACTCAACAACAGTGGGGTGGAACACCACAACCTAACCTGCCTCAGGGCTATGTCCCTCCTCCGCCGCCGCCTGGACCGCCGCCGAACCAGAATGTGGATTATAGTCATTTCTCGCAGGGAGGATATCCGAGTGGACCTGGAGGCTATGCTAGTGCGCAACGACAGGGTGGTGGTGGTGGTCAAGGTGGACAGCAAGGGGGCAACAGCAGGGGGCAATGATCCTTGGGCGGGGTTGAGTGGGTGGAAATGAGTCGGATCTGAAGGGTACGAATGTGAGTTGAGCCGAAGCGATTAATTTGTCTCGCTTGGAAGGCTAGGTATCAAGATTTGAGGAATCTTTGTATGTATGTACCTGGTCTGGTGTAGCTTACTGATAGTGCGATGGCGGAATTTCAATCAGCTCAGCACTTTGAGACGGGGCTTGGAATTGGGTTGCATGGGTGGTGGAACGTATAGGTGTAGATATTGGGGGCAACACATATAACTATGCATATTTTGAACTTGATATGCTCTTTGGTCTGCTTCAGCATGTTATCGACTCCAACTGGTGATTTTTAAATCCTGGTGGCAGAGCACATTCGCATGCTTAAGAAGCTCCTACTATCCTATCCTGCCACAAAGGACAATCCAGCCTCCTAGATGCCACTAGAGGCAGCCTTCGTCCTTAAGGGATTTTCCAAGCTTCCCGATCCCAACCTCGAACCACTACTGTATTTTCCTGTCCTCTTCGTTTTTAGCTAGCAGGAGGTGGGCGTTGTGGGAAGGTGATCTTGGTTCCTTTCCTAACAGAAAGCTGTAAACAGAGGCGTATCCATCTACGTATCACTTTAAGCTGCTGTGCAAAACTGTAAACAGTGCTGTATCCCTCTACTTATCTTTTTGAGCTTCTGCATAAAACTATGAATAGAGCTGTATCCCTCCACGCAATCCCTTTAACCTGCTGAACAAAGCTAACCTTGAACCATGGGAGAGGGACGCGCTCGAGAAAATCCCAGAAGACATAAGTTAGTCAACAAGTTGCGGACGATTGGTGGGCTCAACACCCCTGCCCATCTCGGCCCCTTCATTTACCCAAATTAACACCAGTGTCACACACATACTCAAAAATCCGGGTAACACGTCCTTCTGGAATAACTCTAGTACTTCCACGTATAAGTTTCATTACTATATGGTCGCTTGCCCGCTTGCCAATGCTCCGTCGTTAATGAGTAGTACCGCAAGCGTGTTGTGGAGACACGGGTCCGGTATCCCGGGGGGTATGGCGTCTCTTGTGACTTTGATGAGGATGGTCGGGATAGTGCGATGAGGTGTATATAGTGTCACTGTGCGACACTCAGTGTATAATGGCTGTTAGTAGGTAGTGAGTGCTGCAGAACACTATTGTTGGCAAGATGTTCATGGCCTGTGGCATAGTAGCGATAGCTGCTGCCCTTCTTGGGTCAACAGCTACCGCCCAAACAATTACACTCCAAGCAGAGAATGCCACACTTTCTGGTGTTACCGTCGGTACCTCCGTCGCTGGATATACTGGTACTTTGGCTCCATCTCTATAAACTTCAACTTCAACTTTCATCAATCAATGCGCCCGAACTGACTAACGCTGTTCCATTGTAGGCTCGGGCTACGTCGAAGGCTTCGACGAGGCAGCAGACAAAATCACCTTCAGTGTAAGCGTCAACGCCTCATCCCTCTACGACCTCTCCATCATCTACAACGGGCCCTACGGCGACAAATACACCCAAGTAGTGCTCAACAGCGCCGGCGGTTCGCAAGTCTCCCCTCCCTGCAACCACATCATGGAGCACCGTTCCAGGCGGCCAAGTCCTACTCAACACCGGCTCCAACACCATTGAGATTCAGAATAACTGGGGCTGGTACCTCATCGACGCCATCACGCTGTCTCCCTCTGCGAAACGTCCTGCACACAATATTGACACCACGCCTGTGACCAAGAACGCCAGCGCGGATGCGAGAGCCCTGCTGAAGTATCTGGGTAGTATATACGGCAAGAAGATCTTGAGTGGCCAGCAAGACCAGGCGAGTTTAGACTGGGTGACAGCAAACGTAGGCAAGACGCCTGCCATTCTAGGTGTCGATCTCATGGACTACACCGAAAGTCGCATCTCGCGCGGCGCATCATCCACCGACGTGGACAAGGCGCTCGCTTTTGCTACTCAGAAGGGTGGCTTCGTCACTTTTGTCTGGCACTGGGGTGCACCTACGGGTCTCTACGACAACAGTTCCCAGCCGTGGTACAGTGGCTTCTACACAGCAGCCACGGATTTCGACGTCGAGGCTGCGCTCGCTGATACGAGTAATGCGAACTACACGTTGTTGATGAAAGATATCGATACGATTGCGGTGCAGTTGAAGAGGCTGCGGGACGCGGGTGTACCCGTGCTTTGGAGGCCGCTACATGAAGCCGAGGGGGCGTGGTTCTGGTGGGGAGCCAAGGGGCCGGAGGCGTGCAAGAAACTGTATCGGATTTTGTATGAGCGATTGACGGGGTATCATGGGTTGAATAACCTTGTTTGGGTGTGGAATTCGGTTAAGCCTGAGTGGTGAGTCCTCCCCTTTCCCCTCCACCATTCTACACCATCACCGATACATCCACATCTACATCATATGTAGTTACTGCATACTGGTAACTGATTCCATGGCTAACTAACTTACCCCCAGGTACCCCGGCGCCGACATAGTCGACATCGTCTCCGCAGACACGTACACGCAGGGCGACCACGGACCCATCAGCGCAACATACAATAACCTCCTTTCTCTCACGAACGACACCAAGATGATCGCTGCAGCGGAGATTGGGAGCGTCATGGAGCCGAGCCAACTCCAAGCTTATCAGGCGGATTGGGTGTACTTCTGCGTCTGGTCTGGAGACTACATCAGCGGGGGGTCGTGGAATGATCTGGATTTGTTGAAGAGAGTGTATGGGGATGAGTATGTGTTGACGTTGGATGAGGTGCAGGGGTGGCGGAATGGGACTGCTTGAGGTAGGTGAGGATGGTTGTTTGGAGGTGGGGGCGGATTGGGTAGAGTGTGGTAGGCTAGGAGTTATAGCTTTACATCTTCCTCCTAGATGATGCTAGTGGTTACGAATGAGGAAGTAGGAGTATTGTACGATACAGGCATCAAAGTGATGGTGAGCTGTCGCATACTGCAATTACCTACTCCAGTGGTGGTGCAGGTGAGCATCTTTACTCCATCAAGCGCTAGCGTTCCCGTCCCTCTGCAGGTGATTAGGCGACATGCACATGCATCTCCATCAGATAGTCAAAACTAGGTAACCTCCACTCACTCCATTCAATAGAAATATAATCACCAAATCCACAAACCCCCTCCTCCTCCTCCTCCTTCTCCTCCTACTAACCCCATCCCAATCATTCCCATCATGACGGAGGACAACCGTCCCAAAGTCGGCGTAGGCGTCATAATCACCGACTCCACAAACTCCTGCATCCTCATGGGCGAGCGCCTCTCCTCCCACGGCACAGGATCACTGCATTGTCCCGGCGGGCATCTCGAGCATGGAGAGTCTTTTGCGGAAACAGCTATGCGAGAGGTGCTGGAAGAGACGGGGCTGGAAGTAGGCAATGTGAAGTTTTTGACGGCGACGAATGATGTTTTTGGGGAGGAGGATGGCGCGAAACATTATGTTACTGTGTTTGTTACTGCTGTGATTGTTGGCACGGAGAAGGTGGCTAAGGTGAGTTTTCGCGTTATTCATATGAATTTTGGGCCTGTTTTGTTTCATTTCATCGGGTGGTTGGTTGGTTGGTTGGGTGGTCAAGTCGAGTTTTGTTGCTAAACTAATCTGTGCTCGACTACGTTAAATATCTGTTTTCTTGCGCATGTAACTAAAGCATCTGTGTCTTTGGTGCAAGTTCTACACCACATATGTATACTCCTTTCATATCACACACATATATCTATATTCCCACAGACCGCTAATCCACCCTCAGGTCATGGAACCCACGAAATGCAAATCCTGGAACTGGATCCCCTGGTCGCAAATGTGGTCCTGGGCCGCAGCACAAGCAGCAGCCGAATCCTCCGGCAAACCCGTCGTGCAAAAAATGTTTCTCCCCTTGGTCAATTTATACAGAGAGCACCCTGAGCTGGAGCATCTCTTATCAAGAGGAGCAGGGGAAGGGGGAAGTGCTGAGCGCAAGGGAAGTAATACAGAGGAGATTAGTGGGTGGGCTTCGAGGCACTGGTAGGAGACTAGCTGGACGAAAGGAGGGAGGGGAAGGGCGGGGAGGAATACAAGAAAGTAGTTATTGCATTGCTTTGGTGAGGGACTCCATGTGATTGAATGAGTCTCCCACGCTTGGCAAGTTTTCCATCGAAACGTATGCATTTCGTCCGTGCCTTCCACTTTAGTTGGACTTACAGTTACACTAATTCTTTACCTACTCGATCAGCCCGACTTGATCAGCTGAACAATATCATCAATCTCCTTCGGCGTCGGCGTCAGGTTCTCGACTCCCTCTTTCGTGATCAGTATGTTATCTGTAACAAGTCAGAATCTCGAGTCTTCCAACGTCCAGCATCACCCCATCAAGACACTCCGGAATACTTACCCTCAATTCTCACACCACCAACACTCCAGTACTTCTCCAGCACCTTCTCATCAATAAACTGACTGTGTTTCTCGTCCTTCAAATAAGGCTCAATAATGAATCGGCAAAAGTAAATGCCAGGCTCCACGGTAATCACGCTCCTCTCCGGCAGCGTGCCCCTCACTCTCAGGTACCTGAACATGCTATCCTTATCGTCATAGTTTGCATTGCCTCCCGTATCATGCGTGTCCATTCCTAGATAATGTCCAAGCCCATGTGGAAAGAATGCAACGCTTGTCCTGGCTTTGAAAATAGCATCTGAGTCACCTTTTAGGATTCCGAGCTTGAGTAGGCCTTCAATGGCAATCTTGTGTGCAAGCTCGTGGATAGAGTCCCAGAGTACACCGGCTTTCAGAGCGTTGATGCATTGGTGTTGCATATCCAGGACGATCTTGTAGATTCCAAGACTCTCCTCATTGAACGAGCCCTTGATTGGGAATGTACGCGTAATGTCTGATGCGTAGCAGTCAACTTCGCACCCAGCGTCAAGTAGGAGAAGATTCTGGTTCGAAATTGGCGCGTCGTTTTTGACATAATGTAGTGTCGCACCGTTTTCGCCTGCAGCAACGATGCCGTGGTATGCTTGGTGCTTAGCGTTACGCTCTATGCAGGACTTGAGGAAGATGGCTTCGAGTTCGTATTCGGTTTTGGCTTTCGCAGCGGCTTTCATGACGGCCACATGAGCAGCCGTAGATATCACGTTTGCTTTACGGATGAGTGCGATTTCATAGTCTGATTTTTCAACTCGGCAGTACTCGATGGCAGGTTTCAGCTGGCTGAGTTCCTTGTCTTTATAAGACAGAAACGTGATGTGGTCTGAGACTTGCTCTGGAATGGCGTAGATTGTGGATTGAGTGGATTCGGAAGAACTCGTCAGGTGAGAATTGACGTCCTTGGTAGTCTTACAATCGTCGATGTCATACTTTGCCTTTGCTTCCTCAGGGCTCATGGGAAGTCCGGACCAGATCACCTCGTCGGGCTCCACTGGAGGAATGAAGAGCGTTAATTTGTCGTTGCCTATTTCATATGTGAGGTATGAATCTGGGAGTTCGCAGCCACTGAGGTAAAAGAAGTAACGCCGTTGTCTGTCCAGAGACATTAACTGTCGAACGTGACATTGATTCACTGATATGCTTCTTACCGGAAGGGTGCCTCGCCATCGTTGTCCTACTCGGTTGGTCAGCTTTCATTGAACCGTCGTGTAGCGGATGACTTCTGCATAGTTGGGTCTATCATACCTCATTTAACTTCTGCTTCTGCGCCTCCAAATATATTGTTCCTTGCTTGTCACCACCCTTGTCAACAAGCCACTTCGCGACCTTCCGCGCGTGCTCCTTTGCCGGGTACTTGCCCTTCAAAACATCCTCGTAGTTCTCGGCGATGGCCATCTTGATGCTATGACAGCTCCTTTTCACCTGGGTAACGGTTCGATAAGGAGATATCACACGAGTGGAATGGAATAGCTGAGGTACTGGGCTAGTAGCACGTAGAAAACAGGGCGATCGAAGTGTGGAAGCTAAAAGGCAACGCATAAGAGCTTCGAGGAGCTATGCACACCTTGTTGCTGACGCCGAATACGAGTTGGGCAGGTGGGGTGGTGGGGTGCAAATGAGGCTGACATATGCGGGTAGCTGCGGTTTTGCGACCTATCAATCTCATGCGGAAGGTGCTCAGCTGTTTATAACATCGAGGGAAAGGGCACCACTGGCGAAGTGTAGACGAGAGTCAAAGTTTTGCGTTAACATTTAGATGAGCCATTAATTGGCCAGATCTTGATACTACATCATGTTGGGTCTACATTTCCAACCCGGAGCCTGTCATATGTGGCGCCAGCAAACTCCTCAAAGCCCAAACGCCTTCATCATGTTATTCTCAAGTGATGTATTCCCAGTACGCTAGCATGGATATCGAAGAGTCAGAAACAGTCGAGAGTCTAGTCCTTCCATCGATTGAGGAACTTCTGCATATCGTCTGTTGGGTTGGGAGCCGCAGCGACCTAGAGCAACGTTAGAAAGCTCATCCACCACAAATTTGCAGAGCATGCCAGAGCAACAAGTCCAAGCAGCTGTTTGGTTACATACCGTGTTTTCCATGCTGCTGACAGAGTACGTCTGACTCTGCGTAAGCGTTGTCTGGATCTTCGGGATCGGCAAGATTGTAGTCGCAATCGATGCACTGCTCGTTGGATACAATGGCTTCGTATTCGTGGCGGTAATCTTCGTTGGTGGTACAGGTTGCATCGGCGCATATCTCGTTAGGCCGGTCTGCATCGTATACTCAACGCCGTAGTCGCCGGCCACAGAATCCGTGGCATCGCCAGAGGTGGTTTGGTCCTCGGTGTCGGGGCCAGATGTGCCAGAGATGCCTGCGAGGCCAGTCTTGATAGAGGCCGGGAAAGTACCGGTCATGCCTGAGTAGGAGAAGCGATCTGAATAGGTGATTAATTGGCCTCCAGCTTTGGCGACTGCGATCATCTTGAGAAAGCTATTGCGCTTTGGTCAGTATTACCGGGTCGAGGTCGGATACGGTACGTTGGTCAAGACGTACTAGGCATTGGCCGGAGTGTTATCTCCTACGCCCACTCCAACCATTCCTGAAGCTTCACTGCCCACGGCGAAAGAGCCTTGTGTTGTGATGGACAGCAGGACTGTCTGCGTGTCCGTGTTAGTGTGACATGCTCTTGCCGTCTTCTCCTCCGCGCCGCCCATACACAGCCCGGGCTCGACCGAAGAGCTCTTCACTCACCTGATCAGCAGCTGCGTTTCCTCCTGCGCACAAGAAAAGCTCATAAGACAGCAGATCGGACATTGCTGGCCCGTCACCGCCGTCCTGCCATTCCACCACGATCGCGGAGCCTGCCGTGAGCTTTGCGCCGGCCTTTGGTTTCGTGAATTCAACTCCGGCACTGACATAGGGTGTCAGGGCCGCAAGCGCTGCAAGTGGGAGTATTATTCGTGCCATTGCGGACTATGAGGTTAACGAGCGACGATGGTGACGGGAAGCGGTTCAGGGTCGCGCGCTGCGCAACTTCGAAGCGAGGAGGGTTGAGTGCAAGCTGTTGTCGCTTGAACGGGCGAAGAACGAGGAGGTGTAGCGTGCGGAAGGGCTGGTGGGTGTTGTGTTGAGTTCCTACTGACCTTGAACCGTGGAAATCAATCAAGATGTGGCGCCGCCAGGGGCGCGATCGTCACTGCCGCAGCGGCTAGCCCATATTTGGCAGGGATATTCATTCCACCGCGACTGTTTGACGACGCGCAAAACATCAGAATAGCTGGCTGCTACTGACTTTTACGACACTGCAACACGATCCGCTTCACATCGTTTCAACGGTTTGTCAAGTTCACTGGCGAATCTCGTACTTGAGAAATGGACACAACCTCGATTGCAATCTGCTACCTATCCTAGGGGCTTATTGACCAAGACCCTGCCACTTGGTGTCTCGAATGTTGAAGTAATGTAAAAAAACAAGCCAGTGCAACGACTGTCCAGAAGCCCGCCCAATATCCGTTGGCACTACCGCCTTGACAAAGATCGTACAAATTCTTCTCGCTTCGTGAATGCTTCATGTTTTGGTATCCAAACGCCGTCGCATGCTGATGGGGATATCCTGATTAAAATCAAAGAAAGAAGATCTCAATTACCGCTCCAGGAACACTCATGCCACTTGCTCTTGGCGAAGCCTTGGTTTGGATAACTTCAAATTGAAAGATGATGGTAGTTTGCACGTCAACGTAGCTGCTTGTCCCGCCTTTTGCAATTGGATAGTCAGCTCCTTCAGCTTCTCTGGAGTGAAGATCTGGACGTCGAACGAGAGCAGAAACTCTACGCATAGTTCTAACCGGCTAAGAGATGCTTCATCAACACCCCCGACAGCAGCGAAGCGCTTTTGCGGCCAGCGGTGGTCTTCTAGCGCCTTCATGGCTACCAATGCACATGCGAGCACAAGCCGATGCATGGTGCGGTACGTGAGCGGGACGCTTCTATCGATGACACAAAGTCGGAGCATGTAGGAGCCAGCTGCGAGCCACACAGCTGTAGAGAGGGGACAGAACTTTTGAATGCGATTCATGTATTCTTCAACTCCCACTTTGGGCACGCTTTTCGAGAAGAATTTTCTGGCCATGTTTGCTCGTTGCACTGCCTCAGGCTGTGCTCCATGACCGATGTCGTGGATGGTGACAGGCTCATCATGGCCTGCTTCAGGTGGAGCCAATTCTGTGGGTTGGTGGTTCTCTTTCTCGGCTGGAATTGGCGTGGCAGGCCTAGACGCTGTCCGCCGATGATTTCGTAATAGATGATTTTCTTTTCCACCAGGCGTTCCGGGTCGTGAAAGTGAGAGTGGTGGTGTTGCAGGCACGTCACCAGCTGAATTTGCAATAGCGACCACTGAGCGTACAATGAGCTTCATGGCGGTCTCTCGTGACATTGTCAGGACATCGAGATCCTCGTCGTTCGGTGGTGGGGACGGTGCATCCTGAAGGCTGAGATTTCCAAACTCTGGCAATACGCCAGCGTCTCCTGCTGGATTTGGTGCTGAGGGAGGATTCATTTCTCTGTTGAAGGTTGATAAAACCGGTGCAAGCACGAGGTGCCTTGGGTGCACGGTCTTTAGTGGTGGCCTAGAATAGCACACTTGGATCATTTGGACGCGTGGAGAATGGCTTGCCGAAGTTTACCGACTTGCTGAAGGACCAAATGGATGATTTTAATTTTGAGTAAGTCGATGAAACTGGAAAGCTCAATTGCTGTATTGAATTAGACAAAACATGGATTGTATTGGTACTTTGTGCTTACGTTCGGATCCGAAGGTCAGCCTTGCTCTTGATGTCACAATAACGGATGTCCGTATAAGGGATAGGATGTAGTTGAAATGGGTTGTGAGTGGTTGGTCAATTGGTGAAAGGGTGATGTCTCGAGGGGGGAAAGTCGTATAGTAGTCAGGCTACTGGCGAGATTTATCAGGAGACCTTAAGGGTCTGCAGTGCTACTGGTAGCGTCTGATGGACGGAGATATCTGTGGCGGAGAAGAGGTTGGTTTGGATCGAGGCGTTATTGGGTAGGGTCAAGTGACGTTGGAAGGATTTCTTGTCTTGTCTTAAAGAAGCTGGTCGGAACAGTACTTCAGGCGCGTTTCCGAAGTTCGGGACGTCTTGTGCTAACAGGCGCCATGTAAAGGTAATTAAAGGCTGGAATAGGTGCTACACTACCGCCGACGCGCCATGAGGCCGGTCTGAGACGCGGTGAGTGAGGTGCAATGTGCTGGCGATTGACTAGAAAAGGTGAAGAGAGGGTACGTGGAGTGCTGGTGGGCTTCGGAATGGCCAGGTGAGGCCCAAAGGCGGGTCTCGTGCAGTGCAGAAAAGGGCTAGATCCAGGTTGACCCGCCGGGCCGTGACTGTACAGTACAGGCAGAAGATGCCGTACCTCTTAGAATCGTGCGTTCGTCGAGACGAGGCGTGGTTGGAAGACTGGAGGCAAAGCAAGCTAGGGTGCGTAATTGGCGGTTGATTGGTTTTTAAGTAGGTGGTAGCAGCTGCGGGATTGAAGGACATGCATGCGTTCACTTGTGGCGGGGGAGAGGTCCGAATTGGCGATTCCCTTGCCAGAAGGCTTGGGAAATTTACTGCGGGGTCGCCACGGCGGTGCAGGGTCCTGTACGCCTGGGGAAAAAGGAACGGAGGACACGCTATTGCAGGCTACTGGCTTCTGGCGTACCGTGTGAGAGGTTGCGGAAATTGAAGAATGTCGGAGAACATGGAGCGTGGGCCAGACTCTCCAGTCGCTACTTCCTCATTGCAATGGACGGGTGTGTCGTTCCTGCTTGATGTGCGGCAGCTCGTCGGGCCATGCCCATCTTGCCTGAGCTTATCCTCGACACCATCGTTCAAGCATAATGCTTCTCCAGCCGCCATTGTGGCAGCAACTGACGGCATGTAGTCACTGATTACTCTCTGCCAATACTACCCTAACGCAGTGGCGGTCGTATTTGGAAGCTATCCCATGTCAAACCGTCCAGCAGCAGCCGCAGCGGCACACCCTCCCAGCAACGCCTCGGAATGGACGTCAACATGCATCGCGGAGCCGGGTTGCTATAACAGAGACTGTGATATCGTGCATCGTGCATCTTCCAGCCAACGGACTCTGCTAGACAATGCATTACCGTCCACACTGAGACATGCACCTCCACGTGTTCACGCAGACCAGTACCAGAGACCTGTCTTCCCCGTGTAATAACAACTCATTACATACGGCCGCGGCTCACCACTCCCTTGGTTGGAAGTCGGACCGTCTACCTGTCACGATAGTTTGACAGATGTCACGGAGTCATTGCCCACTTCAACTGAGGAGGATCGGTCTTCGGCACAATTTGGGCGCCTAATGGCTTGGAATACTGAGAGCTTCAAGCCACCACCGGACCATGAAAACGGTAGAGTCTAAACCAAGTTCCTATGACCCATGTACACAGTCTAGCACCTCGAGCCCACCCGCTTTTGAAGTTCCCGTGTCACAACCGCTTCGTACACTACTATATTGTAATTCTACGCGCGAGACGACGATCTCGAGTGGCGTATACTTTACACTGGTGTTTATCATTCCATCTCACTCCATCTCACTCCACTGACTAGCTTCCAGAGTCGACCCCGAAACGCACAATGACTCCATCGAACCCAAGAAAGAGCCAAATGCATGTGCCGCCAGCTTCCCAACAACTTTCTACACGCACATAGCGCATAATTCCATGCGCACTACCCTTTCGTCCCTGCGTTTGAGACGAAACATCAGCACCATCTACACTTATCAAACGACGTCATCACGCATGGCTATCCGCACCTCCAGACAAGGGTAGCTGCAAGTAATTGTGACTATGAAGCCCAAGCCTGCACGATGAACCCTGGGCAAAAAGCTGCAAGAAACATCTGATTGCGAGGGTTTTTGTCTGAGGTTAGAAAAGCTTGAACCCCTCCATCGCGTGATTATCAACAGACTTGGGGCAAGCGGCTCCAGTTATAGTACGGGCTGGAATGTTTCCGTGCGTACGTGATGCTGAAGTTCTGAACCCTACGTGGATCAGCCCGCGTACCGACATGGATCGAGTGGAACAGCGTATTCGGCGTCCAGATACGTACACCGTGATCGAACCACACCTGTTCGATTGATACTCCTCGTGGTCTTCGGCTAAGTACTAGAAGATTGAGGGGCTAGCTACTACCTAGACGGATGGAGATATGCGATCGAGTCAGTTTCGCAAAATCTCCGAGAGAACAAGTTACCCCTCCAGTGACCAGCCAGTAAGTTAGTACAGTACACAAGGGTCAAGCGGATACTCAAGCCCTGGGCAGTAGTCTAGATAAATCTTGAAATTGCCTTCCAATTACACATGCACCGTGCCCATCCTACACACAGTAGGTGGTAGAAACGCCAAGGCTATTACTATACAAATGGGTATCTTACGGTACAGATGAAAAGACATCTCTACCGCACCGTAGCTGCTGCCTTCCACTCTGTACCTTGGTAATATGACACTGTGTGTCTCAGTAGACAAAGGAAGTAGATGATTCGACTCGACGAACCGCTTCTCGGAACATGACCGAACGCTAAAGGTAGCTGCAACTTGTGCCGAGTGTCTACCAGCGTAACGGCCTCCCATGAAGGACGTCAGATGAAGATCTCGACGTGTGGGTCGAGCTACGCACAGCGTTAGACCAAACAACCACCACATGTCCAGCAACACGCGCAAGTAGAAGCCAGGGTGAAAAGGCGCCAAAGAAAGCAAGGCAGGTCAAATGCACACACGCAAAATCCACATCTACGCCTGACTCACTCTCGCCCTCTTCCTCGTTGACCCCGGCACAACACTCGGCCCACTCCTCCCAACCGCACCATCTTCACCACCACCACCACCACGCCCCTTGCTCTTCTCCTGTTGATCCAGCACCAGCTGCAGCACATCATACGAAAACTGCGGGAACTCGAGACACATAGCCCTGAACTCTGGCTCTGCATCGTGGCGCAGGGAGAAACTGCGTGTCGCCCAAAACGCCGCGACAGGCTTGCGGATGGTAGTATCTTCCGGGTTGGACTCCTTGTACACGTAGCGGGCGTATGCGAGCTCGCCCTTTGCCGTCGAGGCTGTGCGGTGGATTTTCGAGTGCGCTAGGGATTTGAGCTCGGGGAGGGAGAGGCGGTCTGCGAGTGTGTAGACGCGGGCGTGCACGAGGAGGCCGAGGCCTTCGTCGTCGGCTGTGGGTTGGCGCGGGTCCTTTTCGAGAGGCGCATCGCGCGCTGAGGAGGTGCGTTTGGGGAAGTATTCGCCCGTGTAGAGGTATTCGACTACTGAGCCCATGGCGTCGACGTCGACGTCTGTGAAAGTGATCTGGCGAGGCTGGGGGGAGTCAGTGGAGAGTTTGGGGGTTTTGGCATATTGAGAGGGAAGGGAAGAGGGACGTACGCCTCCTGGTGCAAACTGCTCCACTTGTTTCGCGAACTCTGGTGATTTGACGAGAACTGCCTCGTGCGCTGAGTATGTGGTTTTGTTGTCTACGCTTCCGACGATGACTTCGACAATGGGGCTCTTCATTAGACTAGATCGTCAGCGACATATCCGTAAGAAAGCCAACGCAATCTTTTGAGGTGGTAGCGTCTAATACTGCGCAAGCAAAATCTGGGACGCCGCTGTGCATTCTCAATCTGCGCAACTCATAGCAAAATTGGCGCAAACCGAATGCGGGTTCAAAGTGCCCAATTGACGCCTGAAGAGCATTCTCCGCATCTTATCCCCTATAGTGCAGATGTTTAGATCAGAGATCACTTACTCTGCAAATAGAACCAGCTTCGGCGTCTCAGGCTCAATATCAGTCAGCCCGTTGTCCTCTCCAGCGCCAGCCACGGCATCGCCCGCGCTCTCGCCCATCTCTACGTCGTCCAGCGGCGTCCCCTCAATCGGAGTCTGCTGTTCGGTATCCGCCATAGCGACTGTACGTGTCTAGTTGCGATAACGAGCCGAAGTGCATAGAAGGTGGTATAGTATAGCAGCGATTGAGCTCGTGTATAGCTAACAGATTGTAAGCAGCGGCGCACAACGACTAGGACGAAATGCGCGGGGGAAACCGCGGGGAATGAGGAAAGTATAGCAATTGAGACGAGTGACCTTGCCACAGGACGATGAGCTGACTTATCTGAAGGGCTGGTTGACGACGGCTGGGAGACTGGAAGCTCGGACGCAGATTTCGAGCTGGGGTAGCTTTCACGAGGGCTAATGCAGGAACAGCCTTGGCGCCGCTCTTTTAGGCCGCCCGTACCAGAGAGTACGGAGAGCGACGATCAATGTGGACGTCAAGTCTTGGTATATAGCAGAGAACTAGGAATGTTTTGGTGTGTTGTTGTGGCAGCGACGTGATGCTCACAGGACTATATAGGTTGTATATACAATGCCCTTTCATAGGTATGGTATATCCAATCTCCCTCTACCCAACGCCGACTCAAGATGCAGGTGTCTCCTTGCTATGCAAACGTACAGAGATCTGGTAAGCCGTAACGGTATCCTACAGAATACCGAAGGAGCTGTCCACTATAGTCTCCCTCCCCTTTCATGGAATCGATCGCCAGTCGTGGGTATCGGTTTGTCTGCTCGTATGATGAACAGCAGCAGGTCCTCCAAAGGAATGAAAAGGTAGAACACCTTGTTACAGAAAAACGAAAAGAAAACAAAAAAAGTGGCTACCATTGCATCCATGATGTAGTGGTTTGCCGTTGCAACGATGGTCGTTAAGATGAAACTTGGGTATCCAACTCCTACAATGAGATAGAAAATCTTCCAGAATATATTCTTGCGTACTTCCCCTCTTTCTAGTGTTCTTCGGAATAGGCCGGAATGATAGATCATCGCCATGCCAATGCAAAACGAGTAGCCAAAGTGCATCGAGGGCATAGCAGCGAGCTGATTCACAAATTTCCCACTCATCCATACGCTCTGTGCGTCATCGTGGCGTACTGTGTCTAGAAAGCCATACTCCTGGGGAAGGAGCCGTGGCGGCATGCATGGGTAGATGACGAATGTAACGAAGGCGCAGAAGTTGGTAAGAGTAAGGGTTCGGCGGGCGATAGCGAAGGTGTTGAACGATGGGGCGACGTAGTAATACCAACATATGAAGCTATCAATGTCAGTCGACATACATATGCCATGTGAAGACGTTACTGACCCTACTGTCCCAGGTATGTGAATCAATGCGTAGGCCTTGTTCAAAATTGTGAGCGCATCCTGATGGCCCTGCATGAACCACTGCTGCACGTCTCTCTCTCGCACCGGAAAAAGGAAGCGCAGCATGCCATACTCCTCAGCTTCCAATACCGCAATTCCATGCTCTTGCGCGACTTCCCATATCCCTCTGCCAGCAAACAATTTACTCGACAGCACCGAGGTCATGCGGTAGAATGCGTAGTTGATGATCCAATAGAACATCTCGATCAAGAAGGGGAAGCGTTGGAGCACGCGGCTATGTATGTTGTTGCGAAATCGTGACGTGTTTGGTGTGGTGACCTTCCAGCAACATATCCTTCGTACCTTCGGTAGGTTCTTCGCTGTTGATATATCGTCGTATTCGTTGTCGCTGTCGGTATCCTCTGGAAGAAGATAGTCCGTGGACCCATTGGACGTTCCGTCAAGGTAGCCAGCTCCCGAGGATGTGCGATCGAATATCTTGTAGTCTCGTTTTCGGGTCATGAACATGGCGAAGAAGAGTATACTGGCGACCATCTGCTCGCATGACAGCTGTTAGTCATCCAGATCACGACAGTGCAATTTCAGAGTACTCAGTGCTACTTACCACAGGCTCACACCAGCCGGGAAGCTTCCATGCCGGTTTGCTGTTCCATTGGTCGCCGTTTGGTACTGTGAAGTTTGGCATGTTGTGACGCGTGCACCGAATTCCCACGCTGTGATACAAAACAGGAGTCGCTTAAATCATATATCATGCACTCTTTGGGAATACAAGCGATTTCGGTGACGTGAAGCTATCAAGGAAAGGGGCCACGACGAGATGACGTGGACAAAAAGGATTGTCGTAACGTTGACGATCTGGGGGCATGAATCGTGCACGCGACCTTGCAGTTGGGGTGAAGGGAGCGGCAGAGAGGAGAAAGAACGTGTGAAAGATGTACAACAGAAGGACAAACGAACAGAAAGACGTTTTCAGGAGATTAGCAGCATCGTGCCCGCCCAGCCAGTGCCGAGTGCTCCGGAAGGGAGGTGTTTTCTTGCCCTTGATACGGAGCTTGGGTATAAGATCCACTTATTCGCACCTTATGCTAGAAACGGTCGGTCTTTTCTCGAGCCGCTTGCAAGGACGCGTCGCACTGCATTGCGACGACACCGCATTTACTGCTACAAAGGCTGCCCCGATGGCATTATGGACCGTCTGATTGTGTCGCGTGCTCGCATTCCTCTGTTGCCATTTGTGCGACCGTCATAAGGCTGTCGGTGCCACGAGTTTGCAATTATCGCAGTAGCGAATTGACGTCAGTATGCAATACTCCGGGTCATATCATTCCCGCAGCCGTGGAAGAGCGCGGATCTGGGGAGTGGACTTCTCTCGAGCTTGCGTAATCTGGTCCAAGGGTCCTCATCTCGGGCTTGTGGCATCTTTGCCGACGCGTAACCACGAAACCAGGGGCTTGCCATCGCCTTTATCCCATTTCGACTGCGCTAGATGTTGTCTTTCTATTGGCGATCGCAACGGAATACTTGCCAAGCTCTTCTCGGTGTACTTTTTTACCTTCCGTGTGGACCGGTGCTCGTTCATAGCAGAGTTTGGCTCGTTGTCGACTGACTCGCAAGCCGCGGCTACTCCCCTACCTCCAGAGTAGCATGTGTAAACTTGTCACAAGTGACCAGGATGGAAGATTGCGTTGCTCGTGTGTAGGAGGAGGCTGCAGGATGAGTGAGGACTTAGACAAGCAAATACGCCAAGGTTATTGCCATAAAAAGCCCGCCTAAAATTACCCACAAGTAATCCTTCCCGAGCCGTTCAGCCCTGGGGATATACGAGACACCACAAAAGATACGAGCGCCTTTCAGCTCATATGACCCCTCATCTCCTGTATCCATCGCAATCGAATCCTGTGAGCTTCTTCGTGACTTCTGCCTCTATGGAACGACCCGGATGCAACGCAATGGCTTCCAATCACCGAAAGCTATTATGTATTGCCAAGGATCGAAGCACTACTGGTAGCTTACTGTGTGGGAAACATGTTTGGTGGCTTGCAGCGCCTCACATCTGCCTTCCAAGCTTTCGGAACAAGCATCGCCCCAACCCACACCGCAAGGCTGTGGAAAGGCATCCCGGAAGGCAGACCAGAGTACTGGATACCAGATAGCGTGCCAAATGGTCGGACGACAGGCCACATGCACAATCTCATTCGCCCATTAGCCTTTTCTACTTCCATCTCTACCGACTACGACTCTCCAGTGTCTGGAACATCCCCACTGAAAGATGACGAGACATTTGCCCAGACAACAGGTCTTGATATAGAAGCCGCTACTGTTTGCAGAGACACGGAAAACCAGATCGAGGCTTGAAAGCGAGAAGAGCGTGGAAAGCTCAGAGATGAGAGCGCCAACGAAGATTGGCGGCCCCAACGTTTCAGTATACGCGGACACTGCATTCCACTTCGGCGAACAGTAGGCATCGTCATTGCAACCTAAGTGCGACCTTTCCCAGCCTGTTGCCAGTCTGCCATAAATCTTCTAGGCAGCTTCTGGTGACCGCATAGCTGTACCTCAGGCAGGAGCAAGCCACGCACGTGACATGATGGCCCGAATACGAGACTCGTAATAACCCAAAACACGCCCCCAAGCCCTGGCTAGTGTATCTTTGGTCGCCTATCGTCAACTCGAACCAATCATGAACACATGGGCCGCAATTCAGCACCCTGTCGAGCTGAACTCTGCTTGATCAACCCGCGGAAATGCGAAGATCGCCTGATGCTTGGCTGTACTACTCTCAACGTTATGGTGACAGGACTGCATATTTTTTTGTTTCGAAGTACTGGGTATGTGACGGCAGATGGTGTTGAAAATAGAAGAAGAGGTCTTGGAGGCGGAGTGTGGTGTAACGGGCCGAGACATCTGATCACTGATCAACCAGCAACGTTAATCTCTAGGTGCGTACATCGCATAGTTGACTAGAGCAAAGTCATGTATAAGACTCTCATCTTGAACTGACTCAAAACTTAATAGCGTTGAGGTTATCATTTGGACAACGAATCTCCCAACCTCTACAATCATCTCCTACAACTGTCCCCAGCAATTCCCTTTTCGAATACTCGCAATCGACTCTCGATACGGCCGGTCTTGCGAATATACTCCCATACACGTAGCTTGGGGACGTCTTTATAAGGCGTCTCCTCTACATACAACCGCCAAGACGTATCCAATTTACTTCCTCCCATTACATCCCTTCTCAATCGCTATTAATCTCAGTAATCGGAGCACGCCTGATATCCACTATCCGTCGATACATACTATGGCAACTACGAAACCCAGTCAGAAGGTATGACCATATCGAAGTTCTTTAACTTCGCTTTTATTTACAAGACGTCTTTCGCCCGACAGCTCTCCTTACTCACTCTAGCCGACACTTTTCTTCTTTTTTCCTCGTACGATATCCACCAAATTCAAAGGCTCGTCAACACTCCAGGGTCTCGACTTCGCGTACAGCCTACGTGCCGTCCAGCTTTTAGGGTAGGCGAACACCCATCTTCAACTCGCAATCCACGACTGGATTTCTGGAAGTCATACGACTGCAACAAAGCCAGATCTGTGTCTCTTGGAATCCTCTACCACGTCTATGTCCTAATCCAATGGCTTGGGCCACCTGCGTACCTCACGTAGGACAAGGCGTTCCATTCCGCCTAGTATGATGATCACTGGCCGTATCTCCCCTACTCCACGCTTATCATGTTTTGCGCTACCTTTTCATTCACGAGAATAACACTGTCAAGTCCAATAACCTCGATTCCTTCCTCCATTTCCGTTCATTCAACCTCTTGCGACCCTACCTCCCAGAACTAACATACCTTCACAGTACCACGCATCCTGCCACTGCCAACTCATCCGCTACACCGTTACCCTCTCGCCCACACTCGACGACCTAGAATCCTGGGTCGTAGAATGCAACTGCAGCATCTGCGCGCGAAACGGCCATCTCAACGTCTACGTGCAGAACGAGTGCATCGAGTTCGAAACAGCAGGAGCACTGGAGAGCGCCTTGGTCGAGAAATATACGTTTGGCAAGAATCGCATTCAGCATTACTTCTGCAGCCGCTGTGGGAGTAGCTTGATGGCCGAGAGCATTGAGCCGGGCTTCTATGAAGGCGTCAAGGCGTTGAATGTATGTATGCGATATGTTTCTTTACCTCCTTCTTCTTTTCAGTTTAGCTAGCAAGCAAGCATCTTACTGATACTGATACTGATACTGATACTGATACTGATACTGATACTGATACTGATACTGATACTGATACTGATACTGATACTGATACTGATACTGATACTGATACTGATACTGATACTGATACTGATACTGATACTGATACTGATACTCGAATAGGTGAGAATGTTCCACGACGTTGACGTGCGTACGCTTCAGAGGAGGCAGGTGGATGGAAAGAGTCTATAAGCACACGCGATGCGGATAATTACATGGTACCTACCACATACGACAATCTGGCAGGTACCGTGGGTCCAGCCTCTACTTTTCGATGTTGGACGGATGGACTTTGTAAGCTGAGACTGATCACCTTGGCGTGCAGATGAAATCAAGACCGAGATTATGAACTTGCTCTAGTGCACACTGGAGATGTTGCTTTGTCGTTTGTTTAGAGTTTCTCTTTCCAGTTATTGCGTGTCTTGGCCTGCTATTTTGTCTCTCGTTAGCAATCTGAAATGTTTCTCAATTTGCAACCCCTTTTTCGTTCGAAAACTAGGCCGTTCTCGGGAAGAATGATTAGATCTCCCGCTTCGAAGAATGAGTGAAACGTGAATATAAACAGTGTGAGATCATGCACTTACTCTACAGTCAACTGCGGAACGCCGCGCTCATCTGGCCGGTCGCTCCGCCCGGTCTCTGAGTAACATAGCGTAGGATATATATGAAAAGAGTGACCAAGTAATCGAGACAAGAAAGCAAATCTTGAGTTCTATGATGATCAAAGCTTACTATTACGAACCCGAATCGAACCTAAAAAGCCCCCTAATTCTATACCTCACGCCAGCTTCTAATGCTTTCTAAATGTCTATTTACCTTGCTGTAACCCATCTTTCAATAATCCCAGCTCCCAAACACCTCAAGCAAACCCAGCATCCTTCTCCCCCCTCCTATTTCCCGGATGTCCCCCCTGCTCCGCAGCAGCCTGAACACCATCGACGACCTTCTCAGCAGCGGCGCCCTTCTTCCCCTTCTTCCCCCTCCCAAACCTCCTCGTGAGCGAACTAAGCTTCGCCACACGGAAAAGGTAATACGTGAGCACAGCAATGAAGACATTGAAGCAAATGAAAACAAACACCAAGCCGAAATTCCGCCAGCGCTGTCCGTAGTAGATGGAGCTGCCAGCGAGAAACTGGTCCGCGTTCGTGAGCGAGCAATAGTTGCAGGCAGACGTAGCGTCCGGGTTTTGAATCACACCGCCAGCGGCAGAAGCGTAGTTTGCCAGGTACGCACCGCACGTCTGGCCAGCGGGAGGATCGAAGACGTTGACCTCCGTGTCGGAGCATTGCACGGGCCGTCCCGCCAGCATCGTCGACACGACGCCGCCAACCCAATACGTGAACGGCGAGGCGCGATACATGAAGAGCCAGAAGCCTGGCAGTTGGCTCGCGGGCTGCATGACGCCGTTGAAGAGAATCGACATGAGCGTAAGCAGCGAAACGATACCGGACGCTGTTTCGGCATTGGGCAGCGCGGCAACCGTCATGGCTGCGAAGGTGCATGTGTAGACGAGGAGTTGCATGGAGAACATCAGCACGAGGCCCTGACGTTCCGAGGACTGACTGGCGCCGACGACGGGGTAGTAGAACGAGGCGAACATGAGGATGCCTGCCATGATGCTGTAGGGCAGTTCGACGACGATGTTGGCGATCATGAAGGCGATCCAAGAGTATGCTTTTGAGGGCCGCTCGCGCGATTCGTACAGGGAGCGTTGCGTGATGAAGAGCGGTTGGATTTGCTGCACCAGCGACGAGAAGATTGTAGTTAGCATGAAGACCGAGAAGATGATGGTCTGCATGCCGGCCATGCTGGAATCAGCTTGGAAGAAGGAGAAGCCGATGAAGAGGCCGGCGATGGTGCAGAGACCCATCTTTGCGATGACGTAGGAGGGCATTCGCCAGTATTGTTGAAAGGCGCGGTATGTGCATTCCCAGATTTGGGCCGACAGCGACATGGCGAATTCGCCGCCCCCAGTTTCTTGCACCATGTCGAGTTTCTCGTGCTGCTTTTCGTCGTGAATGGCGTCGATCTGGTGTTGTACGTTTCTGGCCTCCTCGCTGCCTTTCCACACGTCAAACCAGTCCAGCCCATTGTCATTGTTTCCCTGATTAACGATCTCCAGCATGTACTCGGCAGGGTTCTCATCCTCGCCACACTTGCGAGCACCGTTGCTCTCGAAGTAGTGGAGGAGCGTCCGGGAGTTCTCGCCGAGTTCTCCGAAGTAAACTGTCTTGCCTCCGCGCGCGAGGAACAGAAGTCTATCGAATTCTTGAAACAGGATAGCGCTGGGTTGATGGATGGTGCAGAGTATTGCTTGGCCAGCTGAAGAGAGCTTGCGAAGGAACGAGATAATAGACCAAGACGACTGAATATTGTTAGCAAATATATACTGCAAGTGAACTGGACAACTAAAAGGCCTCTGGTGCCTCCTGCCTGTGAACAAGCCGCGAGAGGCAACGAGATGATCCCGAAAAAACATACCTGGCTGTCGAGACCAGAAGTAGGTTCGTCAAGGAAGAGCAAAAGCTTTGGCTTTGCCGCTAGCTCAACGCCGATAGTCAAGAGCTTGCGCTGCTCCACGTTAAGTCCCTCGCCGGGGACACCGACGACAGCGTTCGCAAAGTCACTCATATTTAACATCTTGATGACCTCCTCAACATAATCGTACTTTTCTTGCTTTGTGACAGATTTGGGTTGGCGTAGCATGGCGCTAAAGCGAAGGGCTTCCCGTACGGTGGATGTCTCAAGGTGAAGATCCCTATCATTGTCAGGTATCTCGGAGAGGGCTATACTCTAAGCTTCACTTACTGTTGCTGAACATATCCAGTTGATCGCTGAAACGCCGGATCCAGCGGGGCACCATTTACGAACATGTCTCCGGTGATGACGCCCATCGTGGTTCGCTGAGCCAGCGCGTCAAGGAGCGTTGTCTTACCGGCACCACTAACGCCCATGAGGGCCGTCATAGTACCTGGTTTGACATATCCTGATACATGATCAAGAAGACGTCTGGGTTCCCCCTTGATCTCAATATCGTATACCACGTCCCTCCAGGTGAAGACTGCCTTCTGTTCCTCAATGGCGCTCACGTCGCCAGCACCTTCGTGTTCTCCCGGCACAGCTGCGTTGTCAGCCTCCTCATCGGATGAGTGTTTTCCGTCTTTCTGCATATATGCTGGAACGTGACCGCGCTGGAAGACCAGTCGCTCCGCGGTATTGGTGGTAGAAGAATTGATCTCAACAGCGATGAAGTATGTCACCATGAAAAAGATCAGGAATGCGAAGAGCACGCCCACGTTGCGCCACACTAATGCCCAAGATTAGTCTACGTTTGTGAATATGTGAGGGGGGATCATACCGTGAGACCAATGGTACGAGTATGCGACTTCAATGAACCTGTCACCTGAGACAAACGTCTGGCCAGCGACGGCACCCTGCGTGTTACAAATGAAGGAATTGCCATCTTGTGTGTAGCCTGGACCCATGGGAACAAAGCTATCGCATGGATATTCGACCCCGTGAAACTCATTCGCTAAAAGTATCTCAAACTAGATGAAGATGCAAGGTTAGCGCATATCTCCCGTGTAGTCGCCAGACCAGGGTTGCATACCGAATAGAATATGGGGTTAATCCACCGTAGCCACCCAAAGTAGACAGGCATCTCTGGTATTCGAATGACAAAACCAGTGTAGATGACGAGGACAAGCACCAAAACACCTGCACCGGCCATAGCCTGCGACGCGGTCTTCGTAACGGCAGCAGTAGTCCGAAAGATAGCGGCCATGACGAAAGTAGCCATATAAGTGACGAGAAAGAAGAGGAAGAACTGGCCAGCAGTGTAGCGCAGCTGAGCCAAGAAGTACAATACAATATTGAACACGACAGCCTGGACAAACTTGACCGGTATATCCGCGACAACGCCAGCAATGGCCTCAGCTGCCGGATGATAGAACGCGTACGAGTTGTGTTTTTCAACGATAGGTCGTTGCGAGTAGAGTCCGGAAATTTCGCCGATGGAGGTAAGTGCGTTGAAGAGGATGCCTAGGAACAGAATGGATCCTCTTGCCTGGAAGGAACTCGTGCCTTTGGAATGGCCAAAAAACATTGAGCCAACGATCAAAGCTATGATGAGATTGAGACTTGCTTGAACCGCAGACGAAGCAACGTCGCCCCATATGCGCTGGTAGGCACGTTTGGTGAGCAACTTAACCTGCATAGGAACACTAATGAGATATGGCGATTTCTGGCGCGCGCGTTTGCTCTGAAGGTGGTTCTTCTGCTTTCTGAACTGATCGAGTGTGGCGCGTTCGTTGATAGGAAATTCCTCCTCGAAGTCTTTGATCTCTTCTTGTAGTTTCTGGTACTCGGGCGAGTCACGCCAGTACTGCTCGAACTCTTGAGGTGTACGAGGGACCTTGTTTTCCATACCTGACCTTGGCTGGCGTTCTTGTGGGTTCGTAACAGCTGTCAGGAAATCGCCCGTGGTCTGGCGCGGCGGACAATACCACCCTTGCCGTTCGAAGAAATCTTTAGCTCGGTTGGCTGGTCCAAAGTAGATCTGGCGACCTTCATAAAGGACTGCGGCCTTGTCGAAGCAGTCGTATACGCTCTGACTCGCTTGGTAGATCGCAATGGCTGCCGCGCCGCCAGTAAGATCAGAGTGTTGGATTGGATTCCCACCACGTGATTCACATGACTCATATCATTCACCGATGGTCCGTGCATGATCGCGCCTCTATATAAATAGAGGCTCCCACATAGATAGAACTTCATAGCGAATACACTCTCTTTCCGTTCTACAGGTTATGAGCCCCTTTGCGCATCTGCGCGCGATTTAGCTATCACACATCGACTCTACCTTCTGCGCCTCAAGTGCGCCGCGCTTATCGCGCCCACGACACACACGTCCAGCCCGCGTACGGCACAGTGCGCCATCGGCACAACATATCGACACTTATCAATACTACTAAGGCGTTAGGTAAGGATTTTGTTAAACTCTCCGGCCCTAACAACTATTATAAATAGGTCAAGGTATTCACTAAAGCCTCTGTCGCTAATGGCTTTACTAATATCTTCGACGGCGTTAAGCCTTATCTTAACAAGCCTCTTCGTCCTATTAATCCACAACAATAACTAGGACTTACACCTCCTCCCGACGACTAGCGCTGAACTCACTCTGCGAGCTTATCTACCACTAATATTCAAGCCGAATACGACTGGCAAATAATACGCTACAAGACCGACATATTATTATAGAGGGAGAATAACAAGACCATACTTATGGCTCTTACACTGCTACGTGCATCTATTAAGAACTAGGTCTAGTAGGATCTTAATAACGAATCTAAGTCTAATCCCTATATAGCCTACCTTAATATCCTAAAGTAAAATAAGGTTACTAATATCATAATTATCTAGCGCGCCTCCGATAAGCTTAACACTATCAAACTCATTAACCCAACAGATATTCGCCCTTTTCTTACGAAGTTCAAGGAACTCTATAACGACATTCACGCCACAGGAGGCGCACTACCTTATTTACAGCTCATTCACAAGGTCAACCAAGCCCTCCCCTACTAGTATAACCAGTTCCTCAGCTACTAGAAGCTTACTTATCTTCCTTATATTCTCATTACGAACAATACTTAGAAGGAGTACCGCACCTTACTTCTCTATTATACTAAAGAGAATAAGGACCGTTAGAACGTCAAGGACGCTAATCCTAAGGCTCGCCCTAGTAATCCCCATAGTGGTACCTCTCGTACCAAGCGCAACAACCGCACTATCAACCAGAACAACAAGGAGACCTACGGACACTGCGGCGGATATAGACATAACAAGTCTACCTGCAAGTATCTCAACCAGCCTAATGCACCTCACTGTTCCTACAAGCCTTATAGAAAGCTCAGTCACACAGAGGATAAATACAACCTCAAGGTCAAACACGCCAAAGCCAACAAAGACAAAGCTAGCGCCAATATCGCTATTACCAATAACTTTGCAGACCTAGATCTCGAACGCATTACTACTTCAGCCAACAATATTAACCTCACTTATATACTAGACCCAAACTATACGTATCTCAACTCTATTTACTCCCTCACTACTAACGCATCGCAGGAGTATAGCAGTGCGTTATACGCACATATACTAGGAGCCACCTTTGTAGGCGATAGAGGACGTATAGAGGGTTTAGATAGAGCTAGTAGATCATCTATACAACCAACTACTTTAACGTCCATATCCAATTTCTGGATTTATGACAGTAGTGCATCCCGATACATCACTAACGATACCTCTCTCTTTTCTAAACTTAAACCATATAAGGAGAACATCAGCAGATACAAACAAGGATCTCAACTAGACATTGTTAGAAAAGGTAGCCTTAAATTTATCGTTACTAATTCTAATAGCAAATCTGCCATCCTTAAGCTTCGGGATATACAATATACCCCTCAGGCTTAGTATAATTTGCTCTTAATATCTCTTCTTACACACACATCATTCATAGTCACTATCGCTGGTCCTATCCTGAAGATATACAGGACGGATACCATAGCTAAGTTTACGCATACGCCTCTTCATCCAGCATCAGACATCTATCTTCTCCAGTTTCAGCGTTCACCCGCGCTCCCTATTACGGTTACCACAGTCAACTTTAACGACCTAGTCTGGTCTAAGCATTAACGCCTTAGCTATCTTAGCCTTAATAGTATGCGTCGCCTCACTAAGATAAGCACTAGTATAGCTGTTATGGATAAGCAGATATAGGCTAAAGTTAGGGACGTATATCCTATATACTACACCACACGCGCTTTATACAGGATTCCCCACAATCCAGCTAGCCGACATTACACTAATTTTAGTGAACTTATTATAATAGATACATAGGGACCCTATCCCGTTCTAGGTCTTTATAGCGAGAAGTATACTCTATTTATCATAGACAACGCTACTCGTTTCACGTAGGTAGTACTTTTTATTACAAAGGATACCATTAGGCAACTCGTTACCAACCTACTCACTCGTTTATCTATGGAACATAGCCGACCTATTATTCGTATATGGTGTGATAATAAGTTTTTAAGGTAGGTTATTATAGCTTACTATAAGACTAAAGGTATTACTATTGAATTTAGTACTCTATACGCTTATTATTAGGTTAGTACTATTAAGTGCTCTTATTAGACCGTACGAGAGTGGGCATCTACTATAATTAAGGACTTTATACTATCTACTCCTATAGTCACTACTCTTACTAATTGGACTTAAGAGACTCTACGTAATACTACTTTACCTAAAGGGCTCTAGACGTACGCTCTCTATAAAGTAGTAAATAAGAAAAATCGCTCCCTATCTAAGGCTTTACGCTATACTAAAACCCTATTTAAAGCCCTTTATAGGCGCTAGCCTAACCTTAGTAAGGATAGTATATAGGGGGCTCGTGTATACGTTACAGTTCCTCCTGAACTGCGCACTACGGTATAGTATTAGAAACTTCATACTCCTTAAGCCTACGTCGCTCACTTCTTATGTACTAATAGCGAGGACATCTGCTAGGTTTGGTATTTGGACAGGAGAGAGGTTAGGCGTATAACTATGGCTCGCATCAATAATACGACTAGCATAAACGACCTATAGCCCTATAGACAGCATATTAACAGGCGCGCGCCGCAGGAACCTATTTAAGTTCCGGATAAGGTACCTGATTATGATAGCAGCGATGACGATAATAACAACAATAGCCTTTATAAGGATATACTACGTCCTTAGCTTCTTCTCTTAGTAAATAATCTCTCTTTAGGCGATGACGCTAAAGCACATAAACCAGTATGGGATATTAAACGACGCTACACTACAATTAGACGTCGCGATTTAACTAGGTTGTTACGTATCACACGTAGCTATTAGTTACGTTATAACAATCTCTTAATAGGAATACGTCCAGCGTCTTCAAGAAACGTAACTGTCTCTCCCTTCTTTGTAGGCGCTATTTTACAAGCATCTCCAGTTCCACCGGAACCCTCTAGCGTAGTTGTTACATATTTTAATGGTAACACCTAGCTACTAAATAGCTTCGCCCGCGATATAGAGATTATAGACCTTACTAGTAAAGATACTATTAACCTCACTAATAAGACCAACAGATATAGTAGCTTAGGAACATATTCTTCTACAGACTCCATTACTTCAAACTATACAAACGATATCCCTTATACCTTAACCAATCCACCCGTCGATCTATCGCTCTAGGGCATGTTTCCTCATTTATAGCAGTAATAAGGTCTGGATAATCATATTATCCAGGATTCTTAACCAACTACGGCTAATGCAATCACTAGTCACGCTATGTCCTCAGAAGATATTATCATCCAAGACTCTTAACCTTCGCTATCTCCTCGTAATTATCCTGACCACGACACCAGTTTTGATAATAGTATTCTAGATAATAACCTATTCGAAGCCAAACAATCCACGCTCTCTGCTTTTAGCAGTGACCAGCTCCCTTATAATAATATCAATATAGATAATATTCTTAACAGCGATTTAGTTAGCGTTTTAATTAAAGATAATAATATGCCTCTTAATAAAGACCTCTAGGACCTTCCCAGACAGCTTACGCTTACTATTACTATAGCCTCTATTCGCACGCCCCGTACCTACAAAGAGGCTATAACTATACCCAAAGCCAAAGCGTAGCATAATACTATAATTAAGGAACTAGATTCTCTCCACGATAAAGTCGTCTACAAAGTCATTCCACTTCCTAAAGGCAAGAAGGCTATCTCTAGTAAATTTGTCTACAAGGTTAAACTAATACTAACAGGTTAGATTACTAAATTTAAGGCTCATCTCACTGCCCGCGGTTTTCAATAGCGTTATAGTATTAACTATACTAAGAAGTTCTCCCCTACAGCGCGCTTAACTTCTATACGCGCTTTACTTGCACTTTGCACTCTACTTAGTTAGAAGAGCGCGTAAGTTAACGTATATATTACTTTCCTTAACGCTACGTTATAAGAGACTGTTTACTATATTCCGCCACCACCAGTAGCGCTACTATCTAGATATGTATAGTTATTACTCAAATCCCTATATAGGCTTATCCAATCACCACAAGCGTGGTATAAACTATTAACTACCAAACTCGTTGAGCTAGGATTCCGCGTGTCGTTATACGACAGCTGCGTATACATCCATACTCCTAGTCTACTTATTATCTCCATCTATGTTAATGATATCCGTATCTACGCGCCACAACAGTATAATATTAATATATTCAAGAATAGTCTATCTAAAATCTTCACTATTACGTTAGAAGACCCCAATACGCTGTACCTTAGTATATATATTGAATAGGGCGAAGGAACGACCAAGATCTACTAGGCTAGGTATATCCATCGCAGTCTAGATTGATATAACTACAACAGTGTTCCCGTCTCTAAGACACTATGCGATTATTGCGTTAGGCTTTAACGTGATTAGGCCAACACTACTACTCCCACCTTTAAGAAGGAGTATCTTTAGAAGTTTAGTTCACTAAACTACTTACTAGTTATAACCCACGTTAACCTAGCCTACGCTATATCTCTATATAGACGCTTCAATACTAGTCCTATATAATAATATATAGATGCTATAACTAAGGTATACGCCTATCTACGCGGCACCCGCGATGTTGGTATTACATACACGCGATAGGAACCTACTCTTCTTGGATATGTTAATGCGGATTAGGCTAGATACCTAGACACACGACGCTCTACGACTAGCTATATGTTTACTCTTGCTAGTAGTCCTATATCATAGTCCTCCGTTATATAGAAAGCTGTGGCCCAATCTACGTATAAAGCCGAGTATATAGCTCTTAGTAATACTATTAAGGAAGCTATATAGATTAAGTTATTTATTAATAATCTTGATATTAGCATTAGTTTCAACACGGTCCCTATATATATTGACAACCAGTCCGCAATCTAGCTATCGAAGAATCTAGAATTTTATTAGCGCAGCAAGCACATTAACATCCGTTATTACTTTATCTGCGATCACGTAAGTGACGGCTCTATTAAGATTAAATAGATTAGTAGTAAGGAGAACCCTACGGATATGCTCACGAAGGCTCTAGATCCTATCAAGTTTAATGCTATCTATTAACATATTAGTCTTATTAACAATCCCGTAGCAATAAGTGCTGTCGCGTATACTGGTCTAGATCTATATAATCACGTACTATAGGATAACGATCCCAATTTTCGGGACCAACTTATAGAGGCGGTATAGGAAGATCAGCTATAGGATAATACCAAATATACCCGACTCCTAGAGCTGCAGTAGCTTACTAATATTTATAGCATAACTAAGGAATACCTAGAAGAGTAGTATATATACTGCGAGGATTACCTCAACCTTATATATAATAAGGAGCTACGTAAACTTCATGAGGAGAAGTCCGACGTCCTCTTACGTTACTGCGATCTATAGAGCTATACTTAACTAATAGAGGACTAATATTAGTAGTTACAGAAGTCCTACTCTTATGTATTCTCTACTACTTCTTCGATTAATAATCTAACCGGATAGTTCGCCTCTTCCATTATCTCTCCCTATTTTAGGGCACTAGATACTCTATTAGAAGGAGCTGTCTCTAAGGGCAAGAATCCCGTTTCAGATTCCTCTGTATTACCGAATAACAGTTGTACGCAGTATCTCTATCTCCAGCGGAGATGCGTACGTACTAATAGTAGTTCCAAGTGTAAACGCTGTCTTACTTGCTGTAGTAAATGCATTCCAGCTACGGCTATATAGCGTACGCGCGCCGCTAAGTGCTACGCCTCTTGTAGAAAACAACCTAAGGCCCTCACGTGCACCTAGGAATCTCCAGAATCTCCCTGCAACTATTATATTGATAAGAACATATATCTAACCTGTAAACCTAGGAAGTAACTAAGGAGGGCTACTCTCCTATTTCAAGAGCGATGCCATACGTGCCAGACTTCAACAAGCACCTATATAATAGGTGGTCTATCCATCTAATAGTACAACGGGCGTCACCCTTACAATATATATACTATTACTAGAAGGGTATATATCTCTAACCAGGATAAGGACAATGCACTATATATTAACTACGCTAATTAAAGGTTAGCCTACAATTAGTATAGCCTATACGCTCGATGCGTTAGTAACAGCTACGTTTACTTACGCTTCTCCAATAACGACACAGAGTGTGTTACATACTACTAGGATAGGACACTCGATTATATTCCGCTCAGGGGATACATCACATATCTTATGGTTATAGGTCGTGCCTGCTCTAGAGGTCATCCGTGCATTCAGTATCTTACGCTCAGATGACTAGATGCATATAGCCGTTGTTAGACATGCATTATCAAAGAAGGTGACAATGTTCTCTAGAGTAAGGAGGTAGCAGCATATTCAGTCTAAGAGGAGACTAATAACGTTGGGAATGTTAACTCACAGACTATTACCTACAACCCTCACTATCAAGGCACATGTTTATATCCCAAAGTCAATCGTGCTGATCCTTAACGCAACCTCGATAACGAGGACGGTATCCTTGATGATGAAGGTATACTCGACGAGGATCTACTTGACGTAGAATAAATGGCTATTATCTCCTGCTTTCCCTCTTTTGGTATTAGGTCCATCCCGTGTTAGGATTCAGGGGGGCTGTTGGATTGGATTCCCACCACGTGATTCACATGACTCATATTATTCACCGATGGTCCGTGCATGATCGCGCCTCTATATAAATAGAGGCTCCCACATAGATAGAACTTCATAGCGAATACACTCTCTTTCCGTTCTACACAGAGCCAACTCGAAGGGCTTTGACAAACTTCAGGGCAGTTGCGGAGTCGAGACCTCGCGTGGAGTTATCCCATGCTGCAAAAGGGGAGCCGGCGAGCAACATTTCTGCTACCGAGACACGTTTTCGTTCGCCGCCGGATACGCCTCGGACGAAATCATTACCGACCTATTTGGCAAGGTATTAGTCTAATATCAATAAAGAGTGTAGATAAATGTACCTTGGTGTTGTAGGTGTGAGAAAGTCCGAGAACAGCTATAACGACTTTCGCTACGAACTTGGAAAACTCTTCCCGGGACGTCTGCCCTGGGTGGTTGTTTGGCGTGCGAACAGCGGCAGCAAACTCTAGTGTTTGCCCCACTGTCAAATGAGGAAAGTGCTTATCGACCTCCTGGTTATACACCGTCTCGCCCTTGAACTCCTTGATCATCTTCCGCTGCGGAATACCGTTGTAGTGAATTGAGGTTTCGTCGGCCTCTAGGCCATGGAGTTCGCCCGTCAAGGCCTTCAACAGCGTACTGCAACCACTTCCTGGGCGACCTAGGACTACGCACAACTCTCCAGACTTGATTATGCCGTCAAAGGAATGCAGAATTTGCTTGCGATCTGTCTTGCCGAATTTGAGGTACTCGCCAGCGCGGAAGGGAGCCATGAAGACATCTGCAACCGTCTGTTGCAACTGCAGTGCCTTGCCGGAACCATAGACGTTCAGGTTTCTGTAGACGACCGAGACTTTCTTCATCTCGTTGCCTTCGCCCTCTAACTGGTGCCTGAAGGTCTTCAAGAATTTGGGAAGGTCGAATAGGTCGCTGCTGGGATCTATGGCTGGGTCATCCGGGAGTGCAATGCTAATCTGCCCTGATATCTTCTGAGATGCTGTCGTGAAGATCCGTGACAGCTCACGTCTGCCTTCATCGTCAATCTCGGCATGTGTGACCCGTCGTTCGAGTGGCGGGTTGTCCAAGTCAGTCGCCTCTGCTTCTGAGGAGGTTCGTTGCCTCTTCTCGCCATATTGGCCATTGGACCCATGGCGGGTATACGAAGAATTGGACGAGCTTGAAGAGAGTCTGTGTTCGACTGGTTCTAGTAGCACTTCCTCTTCTCTCGATTGTGGAAAGCCCGCATTTTGTGCTTGTGTTTGTTGTCCACGTTGACTAGCGAAAAGGCCTGCACCTGAACCTGGCATTGTCGACTCTATTTGTTGCTCGTTTGTCGTGTAGGAATGAGTTGAGTGAAGCCCTTTTGTTCCATGAGAATGTCCATCCGGAAAGTAGGACTCGCGCCCTGAAGATGTCCGAACGACTTCAGGAGGTGTTTGTTGTCCGGAAGCGGACATGGTAAAGCTACCGCTTTGGGATACTGAAGAAATTGGTTGACTTCCAGTCAAATCGTGCATTCAATCTTCGCTGGTGTAAAGTCAACCTGGCCAATGTAGGTAATACTTGCTGCGTTAACAAAACAATACTGTCTATATAGGGTGCTCTATCAATAATATCTAAATAAAAAACACACTCATTATGAGGCTAAGGGCGTCATAATCGGCTCAGTGCGGGCGCCGTAGCGTCCGCACCTAGCTTCCTCAACCAAAGACGGACAAAGAACGATTGAAGTTAAGTTCCTTCGCATCTGATTGGAACATTTTGGGGTTGCTGCGGGACGGATCTCGAAATCTACGGGTCCGCCAACGCGTCCGGTAACTCGGTCATCAGCACTAAGCTCGTACACCTTGGCATCTGTAGGACATGTTGATATATGTGACGCCATATCTGAGAAAGCGTACGGAGGGTCGGAGGACACGAGTGGCACACGACCGTGGATTACTGAGGTCCAGATATGGTTCCTGATGTGTTCGAGCTGTCAGACTTGACAATCATGCATAGGTCGTCCGCAAGCATTAGAGGTGGGCGGTAACTCGGTAGCTCGGTTGTAGTTGCCCTCACGTTTGGTCCGTGATCGACGTGATCCCAGCGAGAGATCTCTCGGCCTCTGACAAGCATCATTCGAAGAGTTGGACGTCCATCAAACATTGCAATGCAAATCCCTGAGGGGCGGATGCCGCGGGCACCGCGAGGCGAAGCTTTCATTCGTCCGGTTCGTATAAAGCGACGGACGGTGATGCAGCCCGCCGATGCCGAGCTCCTCAGCCAATGAAAAGGGCTCGGTGCACTCTTAAGACATCGTATTTCTGCCACCGCCGATGCAGTCATCTGGACTTGGTAAAAACGTTACATGACGCAGAGCGGATACAAAAGGTACAGCTGTCCGCGTGCGAAGGATTCCACGGCTGGGTTTCGTAACTTCCTTCCGGTGAGCCATTATGATTAGTGAATTTTCTCAGCTCGGACGACGAAATTCGTAGTTGCTATTTGGGAACCAAGTGAGGAGCCACAAAGACACGAAGTGTTGGAATCTAGTCCTTTAGCCCTTGATTCGCTTCATAGGGTATCTGTACTTCGTATAGCACCCGGATTATTTCGCTGCTACCATACACCAATGCATCAAAGTATCTAGTGTGGTGTCTTCTTGAGGGCCGAGCCACTGGGGGTTTGCACGACTGAGATATGATCGTTACTTCGCCGCAATTCTGGTCGACCAATAAGACGACACGCATAGGCAGGATGTGGTAGATGCACCATAGGACAGGAGTGTGGGATCTGGTCTACAATGCTCCAACTCGCGTATTGCAGTTTGCAGCCATCGTTATTTTATTTTATTGACTGAAAGCGGGAGTTGCCGTAACTAGGTTTGTACTCCTCCAGTAAATGTCCTCATGGCGTTGGCTCTGGCTCAGAAGTATTGAAGATCGCCAAGCTCTTGATTGCGGCCAGATCCCAAATCACAAGCACCCTAGACCTGGACCTTATCCTGGCTGTATGCAGATGATCAGCTGCAGGTCGAATACATGTAGACACGTAAGTGCAACCATCCTCCTGGCTGGGCAAACTCGACTTGTGCCCCATCGCCTCCTTGTGCCTCTTCTGTGGCGCTGGGTATAGGCATCTTAACTAAGTACCGGAAACCTTTCACTTCAGTTTCAGCCCCTCCAAGCTTTTCTCTACGACGGGGATATGCTCTGCCAAACGATTCGGGTCCCTCATAATCGCAAGCACATCTTCTTTCCTCCCCGCTAACTTTTTGCGCACCTCTTCATACTTCTCTTCCCGGGCCGTGTACTCCCTGATGACTTCGTCTGTCCCAAATTCCACAAACACCCTGGTGTCTCGTATCCTAAAGACCACATCGTCTAGGCGCATGAAGAACCGCACGAGAAGAAGTAACCGTGCTGGCATTACGCGAATCTTGCACGAGAGCATGGCGATGCCGTTGTCGGCAAGCTCGTCTTCGTAGAGCATTACTTCGTCGAAGAAGTGGATGGGATCGGGGCGCTTGAGGAGTGCGAGAGGTATGGGCGAGTCGGTGGGCTGAAAAGCGGGGGTAGGTGGTGTTGAGCCCTTGTAGTCGGTGCTGTAGGACCAGTCGAAGGGCTTCACGACTTCTTTGATGTCTTCAAATTGCTTCTGTCTGGTAGCATGTTAGCTACAATATCACAAGCATTTTCACTGCACAAGAAAATATGTGAGAACAGCTAGATGGCATTGCGTACCGGTTCTGCTGCCACTCTTTCGAGTACGACACCTTGAACATTTTCTCGCCCGTCTTGTCGACCAGGTCCAGCGCATCGAAGGCGTTGAATTCAATGTGCCAGCCGCTGTGTGCATGCTCTATCCTGACTAGATTGTCGCCAAATATCATCTCTGGTGGCGCAATACCCAGCTTCTTGGTCATGTCTTCAATAGGGCCAGCCTTAAGAATGGGTAGTTTGCGCGTCGTGATCTTGAAGTCTCCTTTGGTGATGGAAGTATCGGCATGGCCCGGAGCCTGCGTATCGACGGGCGCGCCATTGAGGGCCGACATCACGACGCGTGTATTACGATACAATCGTCTTCGAAGTGATGCGACGACAGGAAACGATAATTTCGTCGTCGCGCATTAGTGTTCTCTCACGGCAGGCCGGCAGCGCGGGGAGGTGGGGTGAAAGCGGAAAGCTCCAAACGCCGATGTTGTTTGCCATGGCAACCACGTGCAGGCGCTTGTTTGTCGACAACCCTCCGTGCCTCCCTCGCCGAGGGCTCGACCATCTCCAACTCTACCCCGGTCAGACGCAGGACATCGCCCGGCCTTGACCACAGCTTTACCGTTGATTCTTTCTCAATTTCTGCTCACACATCCCTTCGTTATCCGCTGCAGCATTCTCAGCACATTCTGAGCAATATGGAGGTCGCCAATCTGGAAGCCGCCTTCGAGCGCATCACCGTTACGGATGAGAACGACGACCAGCTTACCTCTACCACCACATATCACAAGGCAAAGGTACTTACTACACAGACTCCTGCACATGAACAGTCTTTAACATCACCAAAGCCGTCCCTCTCAACGGCCGTATCATTAGCCGGCTTGTCATCTTCACAATCAGCTGCCAACCGCATGAAGCTGCCCCATCAGATACCTCTCCAGAAGCTAGCGACTGCAAATGCCAGCAAGACTGCCAATATCTCCAAGGTCACCATCACAGCCACATCGAGCCGCCCTTCAGAGCTCAATCCATCTCACCGCCGCACACTCACCGAATCCGCACTCTACACTGTCCCCAACAGCCCAAAGCAATGGCATCTCGGCATGTTTGAGATCGGCAAGCCTCTTGGAAAGGGCAAATTCGGCCGCGTCTACCTCGCCAAGGAGCGTAGCTCAGGTTTCGTCTGCGCCCTCAAAGTCCTCCACAAGTCCGAACTGGCCCAGGGCAAAGTCGAGAAGCAAGTCAGGCGAGAAATCGAAATCCAATCGCATCTCACGCACCCCAACATCCTCAAGCTCTTCGGCCACTTCCACGATGCCAAACGCATCTTCCTTATCCTCGAGTTTGCCGGCAAGGGAGAGCTGTACAAGCATCTCCGCCGCGAACAGCGATTCCCAGAACCCAAGGCGGCACAGTATATTGCGCAAATGGCCGCAGCGCTCAAGTACCTGCACAAGAAACACGTCATGCACCGTGACATCAAGCCCGAGAACATCCTCGTCGGCATCCACGGCGAGATCAAGATCTCTGATTTCGGCTGGTCCGTCCACGCGCCCAACAATCGACGCAACACCATGTGCGGAACGCTCGACTACCTGCCCCCGGAGATGCTTCGCGGCGGTGGCAAGGACAACTTCTACTCTGAGAAGGTCGACCTGTGGAGTTTGGGCGTGTTGACGTATGAGTTCTTGGTGGGCGAGGCTCCCTTTGAAGACACGCAGGTTATGACCCAGCGCAAGATTGCGAGGGGAGAGTACACGGTGCCCAACTTTGTGAGCCCGGAGGCAAAGGACTTGATTAAGAGGCTACTTGTGCTTGACCCGGAGAAGCGTATCGCCCTCGAAGATGTAGAGAGGCACCCTTGGATCGTTAAGCACTGCAAGGGTACGTACGTCTTTCCCCGTGACATGCACAGAGAACGTACACTGACGTTGTACTAGGGAGTGAGCGAGCATACGATCGCGCCTCAGGCGGCAAGTTCCGCGGTAGCTCAGATTCAGAGACCTACTAAGTCGGATCTCGAGGACAAAACCTTGATGGCTCGATGCTTGCTATCTGTAACATGTACGAATATCTACGCAGGCGCGAAAGGCGTTGAAGGCAGTGGACGCAGCTGCTTGTTTGCTTGTTTGGTTAGTCGCATTACTCGGAGTTTCGGTTGGGAAATAACGGGAACTGGTCAACGGGGCGTTTTGGCTACAGCACATACACACATGAATGCTCTGATAACGATGAATCTCAATGCAATGATTCCAAGAAACCTACTTTCTAACCATTTAACACAATCAATTCACACCCTCTAGAAACCACCATCTCATCTCGCCTGCGTAACGCCGTCTACACCCCCCCACCCCAATAACACCACCATCAGAACCCACCCACTTCCGCAGCCAGCCTGCTGAGTAACGATTGAACTTGATCAATGTACCTCCACCCCTCCCCGCCGCCGTAGCCGACGTACTACTCTTCCCAACAAGATTCGGCGTAGCAGGCCTACTCCGCTCACTCCCAAAGAAGGCGATGTTCTCCTCAACGCAACATACTCGCTATCCGCGTACCCCAGCGCCTCGTGAATCTGCGTACTATGCAACCCTTTGATGCGTCGAATCTCGGCAGCGGAATAGTTGACTACTGCGCGGCCGATCTCGAAGGGTGCGGGGTTGTGCAGTTCGTATTGGGGGCTGGAGCTGGATGATTTGACTAGTTGATAGGGAGGAGGAGGAGTGTGGTAAGGGGTGGCGGATGGGGATTGGGGCGTGGACGGCGTGGGCTGCTGCGCCGGGTGTTGTTGTTGATTGTTGTTGTTGGGGAGGAGGGGAACGGGCTGTTGTTGTTGCTGGTCGTTTGAGTGGGAGTGGTGGGAGGAGCGGGAGAGGCGCTTTACGACGACGATGCGGACGGCTTCTTGTTGGGCGAAGTGCCCGTCTACGTCTACGATTCCGACGGGGAGGAGCCCGGCTTTGTCGCTCAGGGCGGTCCACGCGCCGTGGTCGATGTAGATTGTGCCGTGAGGGGCGAGGCCGTGTAGGATCCAGAAGTAGCGGTCGCGGATGGGGTTGGATATTGGGAGGAAGCGGGTGTGTAGGGGCACTGGCTCGTCGGATTGCGGGGGGGATGGCGTTCTGGCTAGTTGTTGCGTATCCTGTAGTGATCCTGTTGAGGCGGATAAGTCGTGGTTTGCGGTTTGGAGGTTGAGTGCTGCTGCTTGCGAGAGCGGGACGCCATCGTCTTGGAAATTCGAGATGGAGTTGCGACTTGAGGAGCGTGCTTTTCGTTGCTTTTCGGCATGAGCGATGATGGCTGATATGTTTCCAGGCTTGCTGCTTTTCGTGATTATTGTTGTAACACCCGCACTGGTCGCCAACCTTGCAGCAACGATCTTCGTGCTCATCCCACCGGTCCCTAACGCACTCCCCGCCGAACTGACATCGGCTGCCAATTCAGCAATATCCTCGACAACGCTGATTGCCTTCGCATCCGGATTCGACCTTGGATTCTTGTCATACAGACAATCCACGTCTGTCATGAGGAAGAGATAGTCTGCCTGCACCATGCCTGCCGTAATGGCACTCAGGGTATCGTTATCGCCAAACTTGATTTCCGTCACAGCCAGCGTATCGTTCTCGTTCACAATTGGAATGACGCCCATGCTGAGTAATTCGATAAACGTGTTCTGCGCATTCTGGTACTGTGTCCGATCCGCAATATCGTTTCTTGTCAAGAGAACCTGGGCAATTGGCTGCTGCAGGTTGCCAAAAAGCTGGTCCCACAGCGACATTAGACGACACTGTCCGATCGCAGCCAGGGCTTGAACCTTAGGAAGGTGTTTGGGGCGGCGAGGTAGATTCATGCGTCGCAGTCCGACGCCAATTGCGCCGGAGGAGACGATGACCACGCGGTGGCCGGCGGCGTGGAGATTACATGCTGTTTCGACAATGAGGGAGAGGATGGAAAGGAGGGGTTGATGTGTTTTCTCGTCGACTATGGAAGATGTGCCTGTGGGTGTTGGTAAGTTGGTCTTTCCTTTCCATGTAGACTAATCTTGTACAGAGTCATAAGTACCAAGTTTAATGACGACGGTGAGCTGGCCGGGCTGCTTTCGCATGTGGACAGCCATTGCGCCGATAGTCGTCGTAGGTTATATGGGAGATTGTGTGGGAGAAGTGGGCGAGCTCAATGGCCCTGGGGAAATGTCAAAACATGGGTTCTTTATATTGTGCATGTGGGATGCGTGACTGGATAAAGCACAAGATTCCGAGCTCGCGCTCCCGCAACATGGGGTCGCCGCACCTCACCGCCTGCAACCTGCAGGTGTGCGCTCCGCCTTGCCTGCCGATTGGCTCCCGCAATCTACGACCATCTCCAACTTTTTGCGACGGGAACTGCAACGCGCCCTACCATCGTATGCTTGTAGCAATCTCCCCGCAGACGGTGACGACTACTGCGCCCTACATCCTACCCGATCGCACTCCATCACCCCTCCCATACCTCGAGGCTCCATGTCGACGCCCGAACAAGCGCCCGATGGCGCATCCATCGAAGCAATCCACCAACCTCCACCCGAAAAGATCGACCCCATATACTACAACTGGAGCAGCACCTTCTCCATCCTCCTCGGCCGCATGACGGGCAACCGCGACGTCCCCCTCGAACGCTCCTACTTCACCGAAATGGACGCCCTAAAGTCCGACTCGATCTGCAAAAAGTGCGAAACCAACAAAGAATACCTTCTCCAATACAGCCCCATAGTCCGCTTCCTCAACGACGAAGTATCGAAACTAGGGGGCGACCTGAACAAAGACAACATCTTGTGTAGAATGTGTACGAATGAACAGAGTGGCGGCTTCAGCCTGAACCATGGGATACTGCTCTGCGCGAACAAATTCCGCAATCGCGGCCATCAGGAAGATACCATGGCGCACGAAATGGTGCACGCGTGGGACCATCTCAAGTGGAAAGTCGAAGACGATAATTTGCGGCATCAGGCGTGCTTGGAGATTCGCGCGTCGACGCTGAGTGGCGAGTGCAGGTTCAGCAGGGAGTTCTTTACGCGCAACCAGTGGACTATTACCGAGCAATTACAGGCTTGTGTTAGGAGGAGAGCGACGTTGAGTATGTTGGCGAGACCGGGGATCAAGGATCAAGAACATGCCGGGAAGGTGGTGAATGAGGTGTGGGACAGCTGTTTTAAGGATACCAGGCCATTCGATGAAATTTATCGGTGATGAGGGCTGGGGAGTGGTATAAATGATATGGATTGGATGAGAGGTGTATAAGATAGGAATGTACAAGACTTTGGGTGGGTGCGATTTGCATAGCGATGGCGTCGATAACGGTTTAGTTTGGTTACTAAGGCATTGCCATCTTCACTCTGCATGTAGATGATTCTGAATGGGAATGCTAGAATCGTGGATTTAAGACATCCTTTCCCAAACTTGTTTGTTGAGCGCAAGGTGGTATGATCGTACATTGCCGAGAGGTACCTTCGCTCTTAAACTAATCTAGATTATCCTCCTATTTGCCGCTGAAGCACTTGACAGAGGACAAATGCATATTTCTCTCCTTATCCAGAGAGTGAAGAAATCCCCCCTCTCATATTATGAGGAGATGGGGTACGAAGCAAAGCTGCGGTGAGTGGCGGAGGTAGCCTTGGTGAAGAAGAAGTGTTGGTCACAAAAGGGGACTGGGATGAACACGAAAAAGGAGAGGAGCTCCAAGATGGAGGAGATGGGGATTCGATGAGAACGAGGTCTAATAACTTGCTCCTCGCGTTGGTGGAGGCTGGACATATATAATATCGATGCCACCATCCCTTCAACTTGTAAACGGCATTCTAGAATAGCGAGAGGAGAGAGACTGTGAGAAGTGCAAGATTTTAGGACTCTTGCAGTCCGGTCTCTGTGATGGAAAAGCCTGGAACTGGGGATCGAGCAGCGGTTTTCGAACTTTCTCTTCCCCAGGTAGTGTTACCAGTGCCTGGTCAGGCTGCTGGCGGAGGGAAAGGCGGCATGCACTGGGGTTCAGTTGGTCAGCGGCCATTGGCATTAGCTGCTGGACGGGAAACTCTTGGGCGGACCGTTGTTTCAACTGGTAGGAGTGTCTATAGGTGTTTCTCCTCTCTGTTTTCTGGTGTATTTGCATTGCTCGATCGATCGATCGGTCTGGGCCTGGATTACGCACGCTTGGGCTTCTCCCCAGCGCCAGCACCGAGAGAGGCTGGTGTAAGGCGAGTATTGTTGGTGTCCTGGCCTTCCAATTCCGCCTCCCTCACACACATCCCATCCACCCTACCTATCATCCCCAAGAACGCCCATCGTCAGGCAGCAGAACCCGCATTCGACACCCTCGACAGCAGCCATGAACCAGCGCTCAAAAAATTCCTCAAACCGTGCGATCCGACCATTTAGAGGAAGTAAAATTCGTAAAACAATAAGTGACCCTGCTCGCGGGAGGGAGCATCATTATCAAATTTCGGGGGACTTCGGCCTCTCTCTGTCTCAGCTGTGAACCCTTTAGCGTGGCCTTTGAGTACCGTTTGTTTCCTTGGCGGATAGGTAGTGTGGCATAGTATCATGCTCTCGGATAGGTAGGGGGCTCAGGTTTCGACCCGCAATCGGCCATCTACTACACCACCACAGTAGGCATTGGTGGCCATGGTGGTGGCCCCACGGGACACCCAAGCTGGCTTTCGATAGACATCCCGTTGTATTATCTGCGTGAGCGAATGGGCAAACAAGCAGACGGACAGACAGAGGGATATTGTAATGATGTGATTGCACTTACGGCTCTTAATTTTGAGTAAGGGGTTGCCTGCCTGATAATAGTGTGTAGGCTTGGACGATGCACTGGCGTAGGCCTACGACCGCGCCCTCGGTGTATCTGCCATAACGGCATGATGCAAGAAATAGGGTGGATTTGATGTGAAGCGAGGTGAGATGCGGCGTTGGTTTTATGTGAGTGGGCTGGTGAGAGAAGAGAGAGTGAGAGAAAGGGAGTGAGGGATCCGTCTTAAGTACTCTTCGTAGAAATTCGGAAGAACCATCTTGAGAAAATGTGATAGGATAACCAGCAACTCATCCGTGGTACTACACACAGCTTTGGTATGTATTGAAATTACTATCCATGGATAAAGAAGCTTGCTTACTAGTGAGTGACGTTAAGTTGTGGGTAGGTATGGGTGTCGGGTACATACCACACCCCTAATCGACCCACCAATCTCAGGCACCGTGTTTCAATATATCGTCAACACATTGCATTGTACAGAAGATAAATCACTCGAAGTCGAAGTCGAAGAAGAAGAAGAAGAAGAAGAAGAAGAAGAAGAAGAAGAAGAAGAAGAAGAAGAAGAAGAAGAAGAAGAGAGATGAAATTGACGCCGCAACTGAGGCGTTCATGTATTCATCTATATCCGAGATATCCGAGTACACCATATCGGCATGGTAAAAATGCCAGAGCAGCCGCTGCTCGCCCAATAAACCTATGAAGCCCAACAGATAGATGACCCAATGAAACAATCCCTTAGATAGTAGCAGACAGCCAACTTTTCAAGCCTTTAAACCCACATCTACCACTCAAGCGGCTCCTTAATTTCCTCACCCCTATTCGTCTTAGGAACAGGCTTAGCCTCGATCTTCACGGGACCACGTCCATGCTTAGCCAGATATCCACTTCCATCTAGCCACGGCCATACAGCCGTCCTCTTGCGCTCGTGTGTCTCGATCTTGTCTACACTGCTCATAGTGAGGCCGATATCATCGAGGCCGTTGACCAGGCAGTGTTTCCTAAATTCCTCGACGTCGAACTTGGAGAGCTCGTTGCCCTCAGAGTCGCGGATGACCTGGTTGACAAGGTCGACTTCGATTTCCTTGCCTGCCTTGGCTTGCTCGGCTATGCGGTTGAGAGCGGCTGTGTCGGTGATGCGGAGGGGAAGCATGCCGTTCTTGAAGGTGTTGTTGAAAAAGATGTCACCGAATGATGGGGCGATGACGCATTTTATGCCAAAGTCTAGCAGAGCCCATGGTGCGTGCTCTCGACTTGAACCGCAGCCGAAGTTGGGACCTGTGCAGACGAGGATCTTCGAGTTGCGGTATGGCTCTTGGTTCAGGACAAAGCTGGGATCTTCCTCGTCGCTGCCTGCCTGGTATCTCCAGGCGTGGAAGAGCGCAGAGCCGAGACCAGAACGCTTAATGGTCTTGAGAAATTGTTTAGGAATGATAGCGTCGGTGTCGATGTTGGCGATGTCCATAGGTGCGGCATAACCACGGAGCGTTTCGAACTTGGGCATGCCAGCGGAGGCACCTTTGGTGCTGCTATTTGAAGCGGTATGTGATTGAGAGTCGGCGGGGAGATCCATGATCTTGTCGATGTCCTCATCGCTGCCAACCTCCTCCATATGAGCATCGAGCTCGATCTTTGGGGATCCCTTCGCGGGATCTGCTGATGGTGGTGCTAGCTTGCGTACATCGGCTAGATTTCCTACGATTGCGGCGGCGGCAGCCATAACAGGGGACATGAGATGGGTTCGGCCACCGGCACCTTGTCGTCCCTCGAAGTTTCGGTTCGATGTCGAGGCGCAGCGTTCGCCAGGAGAGAGAATATCGGGATTCATGCCCAGGCACATGGAGCAGCCAGCTTCTCTCCATTCAAAGCCTGCGTCAGTGAAGATCTTGTCAAGGCCCTCCGCCTCTGCCTGCCTCTTGACGAGACCCGAACCGGGCACAATCATGGCACGCTTAATATTTGAGGCAACCTTCTTACCCTGCACAATGCGTGCAGCTCCTCGCAGATCCTCAATACGGGCGTTTGTGCAAGACCCGATGAACACCTTGTCAAGCGGGATCTCCTGCATAGGGGTGCCAGCTGTGAGGCCCATGTACTTCAGCGCACGTTTGCACGCATCCTTCTTGACATCATCCTGGAAGTCATCTGGGCCAGGAACCACGCCAGTGATGGGAATAACGTCTTGAGGCGAGGTACCCCAAGAAACAGTAGGCGCAATATCTTTTGCGTCAATGTTGACCTCGATATCAAAGTTGGCACCTTCATCCGACTTCAGGCCCAGCCAGTAGTTGCAGGCCTTCTTCCACTCTGGGCTGTCGACCTTTGGTGCGAGCGGTCGTCCCTTGAGGTAATCAATGGTGATCTGATCCGGTGCGACCATACCGGCTCTTGCGCCGCCCTCGATCGACATGTTGCATATCGACATGCGGGCCTCCATGCTCAAACCGCGGATAGCCGAGCCGCAGAATTCGATGACTGCTCCGGTTCCTCCGGCAGTACCAATGATACCAATGACGTGGAGAATGATGTCTTTGCTGCTAACTCCAGGGCCCAGCTCTCCATCGACCTGCACCTTCATGTTTTTGCTCTTTTTTGTGATGATGGTCTGTGTGGCCAAAACGTGCTCAACTTCGCTCGTTCCAATACCGAAGGCGAGGGCACCGAATGCGCCATGTGTCGACGTGTGGCTGTCACCGCAGACAACTGTGGTACCGGGCAGTGTGAAACCTTGTTCGGGCCCAATAATGTGCACGATACCCTGCCTCTTGTCGTCAAGGCCAAAATATGTAAGGTCGAAGGCCTTGACATTCTCCTCGAGAGTCATACATTGTAACCGCGAGTCTGTCTCCTCGATGAACTTCTCGGTGGTGGTGAGGTTTTTCCGTGAGGCGGTGGGGATGTTCTGTCGCGTGTCAGTCCCAGATAAGCAACCCCGCGGCTGTCCTTAGTAGTACATACGTGATCTACTGTAGCAAGAGTGCAGTCTGGTCTCCGTACTTTTCGGCCTGCATTTCGAAGGCCCTCAAATGCTTGCTGTGGTATTGTGAGCGCTTACGAAGAGCTATCCTGGATGCAGTGTTTGCCTACTGGTGATGTCACTTCGTGGACAAGATGCCTGTCTGTGCAGCTGTCAGTGGGGAACAGGAAGGAGGCACAGCGTGAAGCGTACCAATATACAACAGAATCGTGCTATCCGCCTGCTCCTCGACGATATGGTCCTCAAAGACCTTGTCGTACAGGGTCTGTGGTGGTTTCACGGCAGACGGCATGGCGTATACTTTGGAATATGGCTTGCACAAAGGGCTCAATTAATAACGAAGAAGTCCAGAGAGAGTGGAAGCAGCAACCGTAGGCGTAAGATTCTCGGCGAGAGCGGACACGGCTATATACGAGGCGCGCGTGGAACTCAAATCGCTGAAGGCGAACAAGGCACAAAAAGATGCAGGCCGATGTTCGGAGTTGGCGAGGGGGCCACTGTCGCTCGTCGAATCACGCAGTGGATGATGACGGTCCGGCTTCGGCTGGTCCTCGCCGTAGCGATGTGTACGCGAACGATGGATGCGTGATGATATGCGTGATATGACTCTCTACCTTGCCGCCAGGGCTTCTTATCCTTGCTGCGATCCTGAACGGTGCGCTGTAAGACACGGTATTGGCATCGTGTCTGCAACCGATGACGACGTGCTCGTGTCGCTCCCGGTGGCCGCGAGCACATCTGCCCCGCACTCTCACGCAGGGCCCCGCTCTCACAGCCTCGCGAGGACATCTGCAGAGTCAGCTCGTCTATCAACACTCCGATTCGCCATTTTGAATATGGAGCAAGCCACAATTTGGACATCTCGGCGGGAAACCTGTTGCCGACCGATTCCGTTGTCTAGGTGGTACACAGTAGGTGCTTCGGTGCTTCAACCGTAACGTAGTCGGCGAACCGACACTGCATACAACGCCACCACCGCCCATAATGTACAATGCTCCCGTATATGCCCTATGCAATGCCATGCTGAATCCAATACCGCCTCCTCCTCCATGTACACTATCCTACAAGTTGTCTGCCGTGAAGATAAGAAGCGCCATACGATGCCGGATGAACAACCCCAGAGCCCCAATCAGGAACTGGAAAGCCAGCAGCCCCATCGCCAACCGATCTTCCCGCATCGGCCCAAACCACACCAGCCACAAATTGATTAGCGTCAAGTTGGAAGATGATACGACCTGCCCTTTCGCATCAACTTCGACATCAAGCAGCCGAAGCCGGTGCAGCAACTTGAGACTCTCCGCTATCGGTCGATGTAATGGTTTACGGAACTCGACGCGCGAGGGCTCTAGTAAGCCCGTCCGTGCATTAAAGTGTGGAAGCCGATGTCGGGGGCATGGCACCAGGTGGAATAACTGAGGAGCCGAGTAGACGAAGTTGAAAGCTTGCGGCAGAAGAAGCAGGATTAGGGTTTTGCTAAAGTGGCCCAGAATGGCAACAACGGCAAAGACCATGCCTGCAAAGTAGCAGTATGTGTCGCCTACGAATACCTTCGCTGGGTACCAGTTGTGCATCAAAAGAGCCGTGGATACACCGATGAAAGGCAGCAAGAAATATAAAGAAAATAGATGCGAATCGGTTGCTGGATGCGGATAAGGTGTGAACGGAGAGAGATAGAGGACATCATTCCCGACTATCAAGACTGCGATGACCACTGACTGGGCCACCTCGATGCCATTGATACCTGCAAGGATGTTGATGCTGTTTGAGGAGAAGATGGACATCAGTGCCATGTAGATGTAATACAGCCAGCCTTCGTTCGTGTCAGTAGTTGCCCACAAGACTACGTTTTCTGGGATGATACTGACTAAGATCGAACAATTCGCCCAGATATGGCCTCAGAGGTACTGGGACTACCATCTGAGTGACGCCAAAGTCAACGAAATACACCACAAGCATAGGAATGACAGCGAAGGCTGGAATGAGCACCTTGTGACGCCACCTGATGTCGAAGAGGTCGTCGCCAATGCCCAGGAGCACAATACTCTGAAGTGAAAGGATAGCTGAGAGGTACGATGCAAGCTTGTTGTGAGGAAATCTGTGTAGCAGTCGCCCGGTCTCGATTTCTTCCAGCTCTTTGATGACATCTCGATTACCTCCGCCAGACGTCGCGACAACGATGTCTTTGTAGAAAGGCCATGGTATGAACACGATCAAAGTAAAAAGATACACCATAGCACATACTGCACCCATAGTCTCAGGGCTGTTGGTGTTGTTGTCAGTCTATCAAGACGGCCGGCAGGGATCTTGGCACTCACATCTCCATCTGTTTCAGCTTACAGAGATCTTTTCCCTTAAACCCACGTCTCATAAAGGCGTTCCCAAGCCATCGTATCAGAGCATAGCTGGACGCAAAGGCTACTCCACTAAACGCTATGGAAGCAATGAGCGGCTCCCCTTCACCCTGCAGGGTATTCGCTATTATTCCAATGCATGCTAGTGACAAAGACAATAGTGAGTATGTCTCGGTCGATGATAATGTGGCCGACATGATGCAGGTTTGACGATGCTCGGTGATGGTAGCTTGGCCCACTGATGAGGTAGCTATTACTTCACCAACCGTTTCGGATCGCGTCCAGGAATGCAGCTAACAGTACACCCACATTGAGATCCCTCCGCAGTGGCCCGAGCAAGATTGTGCCACAGTCGATTGTTGTTTTGTATTCGTTTTCACCGAGCAGGCTAAGGAGTGAAGGAAACACTTTAGCAATCGAATCAGGCAGGTGCCCCGCAATACGGAAAGACGCAGAAGATTCGAACAAGAAGTGACAAACGGCGGGTTGCGCGTGATTCTGATGATCACCGTTGGCGCTGCTTGGTGGTGTTGAAAGGTGTTCGTTAGCCTCTGCCCCGGCTTCTCCCTCTTCTACTAACCCGAAACGAGAGAAGCTCACGGTTGTCGGAGAGCATTGGCAGCCCCCATTATGGATCCCAACCCGCCAGCCCAGCACTCGCAGCTCGATGCTATCCAGCTCAATCTCGATGCTGTGACCCGTCGCCTCGTGCGCCCGACTTTTCTGTCGAACCTCACGCCGTCGCGACTGCCCTCGTCGGCCGTAAGCGATTCGTCTTCTCTGAGCCCCACCCGCGACGAAGCACGGTTGCACTCTGGTCCGCTCTCCCATCATCGTCATTCCCATCTCAACTTCGCTGTGACCTTTGAAGATGTTCTCGAGCACGCCGACCTGGTCTCGCCGCTGATTCAGGAACCCTGCGCCGACGGCAGCCCGAGCAGCGTCGACAGGCGCGTCGTAGTGCACCTCGAATCCCATTTTCTTGCAGCGCGTCTCGCCTACAAAAAGATGGCAGCAGAGCGCAATTTCCAGACCTTCTCCCATGGCCATCAGGATCTTGTGCTTGCCGTTGACTTCAATTACTTCGGCACGCGCATGGTGACGGCGAGCTCCGACCACCGCCTCAAAGTCTGGGACAAGAAAGATGACTCCTGGACGCTCGTCGAGAGCTGGAAGGCGCATGATGCTGAAATTGTCGATGTAAGTTATCTAATCTTCAGCCGCAAGCCTCAATTCGGTTGCATGCATACAAATTTGCCACCTTTGTGACCCGTTGCTGACTTCAAGCTAGGTCAAGTGGAACGGCCCCTTCATGGGAGAAGTCGTCGGCAGCATCGGTGAAGACGGCCGCTGCAAGCTCTGGCAAGAGGATGTCACCGAGGTGCCCATGTCGGGCAATCGATTCAAACTGATCACGAATCTTGCTTCCCAGACCCATGCCCCGTTCATGTCATTGGACTTCAAAAACATCATGCAGGAGACATGGCTCGCTTTAATCACTCGCGATGGTTACCTGACTGTCTACGAACCCCAAGACCAGAGCAGCCTCAATGAGTGGACCATCCTAGCAGAGCGTTGGGTGTCCGGCGACAACCCTCCAGAGCGCCAAGACGAGGTAGGATTCAAGGTTGTGTTCCATAAGGAGAAGTTGCCCTGTTGGACAGCGATTATGGCTGGCTTAGATCGCAAATCCCTATCACTCGCCGTTGCCGCTATGAAGGACGTCCTTGTATTCAGGACCGACAAGGCCAAACGCTTTTTCCAGGTGGCCAAGCTAGAGGGTGCTCGCCAAATCATTCGCGACTTGGCTTGGGCAAATGGCTCTATGCGAGGTCATGACATTCTTGCGACGGCCAGCAAGGATGGCGCTATTCGCATCTACGAGCTATCAACGCCTACCTCCGACAAGACTTCGCCTGGTCAAACTTCAATGGCTTCGGCGGACACGGATGCCATCTCTCCACGTCATGGGCCCCGAAAGAATGCGCCTTCTGGTATAGGAGCTGGACTAGCAGGAGCGTCGAAGGCAACCGACACTACAATCGAGAACGAGCAGTATCCGGGGCGCATAAGGCAGGTCGCTAAGCTTACAGACGAGCTCACTAATCATCATGGAGCTGTCTGGCGTGTCACATTCTCTCAGATGGGTAAGTTCTGCCTAATAAACTTTGCAAGCCGTCCTTAATGATATATCCAGGCGACCTACTCGTTTCAACTGGGGATGATGCTTCTATCCGCACTTGGAAGAAAGCAGTCAACGGCAAATGGACGGAGTATGCAGAGATCGAGACTGCACGCGACAATTAGGTTCCTGGGTAGCAGATACTTGATGAGGACCGGCGTTCTGGATAGACTTCGTTTTGGTGGAGTTTGTCGCGGAGTTTGGGCACGTGACAGCATCGTGACCACCACGCCTCGAAGTCACTATGCATTTTAGATACCCCACAATGTCGCTAATGACACGGCTAGCTACGCCTCACGGGTTAATGTGAGTTATGACTTTACTACAGAATCAATGTGTGGTCATCATGTATTTGGGTTGTTGCTCGCATGTTCATTTGTTGCGTCACCACATTCCTCGCTCAGCCATTGCTATACCAGCCACAGCGCATTCCGCCCCAACCATCATGAACCGACGATGAGCTCAGAAGTTCTACCCACACCCTAATCATGGCCACGCAAAAGATCAAGTGCGCTCTGCACTCACTCGACCTTCTGTCTGAAGATTCCCATTATACCAAATCACGCTTCCGCTGTCCATCCTCTTCTAAACCTTGGAACGTCAGTTACGATGCACTTCCGTCGCCATTCTCCGACTCGGCTACATCCCGTTGCTTCGCCGACCGACTCAATCAATGCACAATCGCCGCCCAAGACCTCCACTCGGACACAGAAGACCTTGGAGGAGATACTGGCATTATCTGCTAGCCTTACTAAACCACTACCGCAAGAACCTCAAAACGTCACCAACCACTATCATTTTTCCAGCTCGCCGCAATCCGACCGCTCATCTGAACAGCATAGGAGCCCTACGCGAGAGCCGAGGAGCAAGAAGACCGGGCATGCCACTATCCATACTGACGCCACGGCTACTCAGGCGGAGTTCGAGAGCGATGCTTTCGCAGTGCATATGCCAACGACCCGCTTACCCATCATGGACCGTACTACATCGCCAACGAAGACATCACCCGCGGCCCAGGCTGCGGCGTATCAGACCTATAAAGAGAAGGCACGGCAAGTACGCGAAAGAAATAATAGTCAAGGCGTACGAGTGCCTTCAAAGATCGTGTCCTACGATTGTGCATCTCCTACTACTGCCGGTCACAGGGCACCTTTAGTCAAGGAGAACGATCCGCTCAAGAATCTACCTACACCTGCAGGATCATTCCCAATTAGCCCTCCATTGCCTCAAACTGGATGGACGCGACCTCAACCAATATACAGAGCTCATGCTCAAGGGTCTCGGGGTATTAGTCCACCTCGCAAAACACAGACGCCGCGCAAGACTGTAGCAATAGCAAGCACTGCTCGTGTGACCAACAAATGGTACACAATTCAGTCTGACTCAGAGGCGGGAGCCTCATGCTCATCATCTTCGCCATCGTCCTCGCCAACACGACAGCCACGACAGCCAGCAATCAAAGTCCGCGTCAAGCCAAGGGTCCTAGTTCCAGAAGCTGAACGCGTTCAAACGGAAAGCAGATACAGTTTCTACAATCGCCCATCGCTCGTCTCCTCGCCACCTACTTCTCGGTCTCCCAGCCCGGTAAAATCAATGCCCAACTTCACTCGTCACAACTCCATTGAAGGTGACTCGATTTTCGGCTACAGAAGCAAAGACATTGGTGGCGCCGTGGCCGGTGCAAGTTCGACATCTGGCAGCGACAAAGAGAAGGAGAAGAGGAGAACACCAGAAAAGCCTAAGAAAACGGTGCCAAAGCGCACGCTCACGTCACGGTTTCCCTGGCTGAAGCCCTCAGGACCACGCATTGCCAAACCGGTCACTGCCCCTGCGATATCAACAGCAGCCACTACGACACAGACCCAGACCCAGACAAGAGGATACGTTGACCCGTTCGTGAGACACGCAACACCGCCCGCGCCTACCTCCCCGGTGCTCCGCACGCCAATCGCAATCAGGCCCGCATCGCCCCGGAAGTTTGCTCCCGAAACCGCCGTACCAGAATCACAAGGCAAGTTCGACTCTGGCTTTGCGCAGATCAAAGGTCTCACGTTTCTCTTACTCAAGATTGGCTTCTTCCTCTACGGTGTTGTTGCGCTATGGTACGTTCTTGACGCCATACGAGAGGTTTTCAACACGTTGAGCGCGCCTTTTCGCGCTGTCAAGTGGGCTTGGGGTTTCGTTTGGCTCTTGTGTCTCTGGATCATGAGAATTGGAATAATTATGTGGGACAAATGGGTTTTCAAGGTTCTGCTCCAGAGTGGGTGGATGTGGAAGATGAGGTAGTATCCATTTGTATGAGATCGAAGTGATTTGTCTGCTTTCGCGGTTCTGCACTTGGGCTTTCTGAGCTTGCTCATTATCTATCTTACAATGAACTTTCAACTCTATGTTTCTGTCCTCAATATTTCGTATCTGCTCCATGCTTTGCTGTCCACTGTCGCTCCAGTGCCGCGCTTTCACGCAGCCTTCCTAATTCGTCTTAGCTGCATCTGCTCTCAATTCCACCACGGCCTCATGACGCAATCTCCTCGAAGTTTCCATATGACGCAATCATAACAGCCGCTCCAGGCAGCAGTTTCTACGAGCTTCCAGCGGCTTTTGTCGGCAAGCCATCCTCAGACCCGATCTCATACAAATTACTATGAGGCTCCGTCTGCGCGCTGCGAACACTCGTTTGCGCCCCACTACGCACGGTTGCGCAGATTGTTGATCTAGCCAGCCAATGAGCGGGCGGCAGCAGCCTGCAGGTAGGGTATATAAAGGTGCCCACCCCCTCCAGGACTTTCTCTCCATCGCTTCTACTTCCCACTCCACTCGCCTCAATCACTCAACTCATGGCATCCACCGCAAATCTACTTCTCCACCACATCTTTGAGATATGCCTTCCTCCATGACACAATCTGTTCGAGCTTCGTCTCGGTCGGTCACTACCTTACGGTATTGTACTCACCTGACCTCACTTCCTGGCGTCACTGACGCGCTTTGCAAAGCTTGAGAGCTCGCACCTCACACCTGCAATCACAACAAGTACCTCCCCTCACTTCCCCTTCGTCTGTTTGCTGACATCAGTCAGTGCACTGAGCTCTCACCTACTGCCTCCACCAACATGAGGCTGTCGCTTGACGACAACTACAACTTCACCTCGTCAACGACACAGGCAATCGCAGTCACCTGGCCCCTCCTCCAAGCTCACTTACATCACTCAGCGAGCAGCGCCAGCTTAGATCGACACAGACACCTCACCTCAAACACTGTCGATCCTCCAAGCACCTTGCGGCCTGCAGCACCCTCGCCCCAATTGACCGACTCGAACACTGTGCACCGGCAAGTCTTGTCCGCTTGTAGTTTAGCAGCGAAACGTAAGTCACCCCACTCACCTCTTCCTCTTCTCACTAACATCACTTAGTCAGGTACTATCTCTCTCTCTCTCTCATGTACACCTCAACTTCACATATACACCTCGATGCCACAGAGATGGGTGGGTCGATCACCAGTTCCATGAGAACCCTAGCTGCAGTCCACCAGTCGATTAGCGCCCCTCAGAACTGAGTAGCCGCGTGCCGATTGTGGCTTAATGGAAGGATCTCCGCCTGACGGATGTATTTTCGCTTCAGCGCATCGGTTCTGAGGTACGGTCCAGGGTTGCGGTCAGAGGACGGTACTTTTACTGCAGTGGGGGGCAAGGGAACGGCGATGAGTTTCCGGGAATCTGGCTCGCGTGCCGATTGTGGCTTAATGAAAGGATCTCCGCTTGACGGATGTATTGTCACTTCAGCGTGTTGGTGCAGTGGAAGCTCGGGAATTAGTGGTGAATGGTTTGGTATGTGAAGTTGTTGGTTTGTTGTCTTTCAGCGTTGCTTTGACGGTAGCTTGAATGGTTGTTGGTCTGGTCGGTTGGTCGTCTATTATCATATCATGTAATAATGAGAGAACCTATTCGCTTCATCAACTCACTTCTTACTCTTATTGTGATGTTCTACCACCGGGTCGTCAGAGGAATACCAGTCACGTGCATATGACACCCACAAAAATTGTCTCTCTGGGATTTGATTGGTTAGTAATCCTTGTAACTGCACGTGACTGGCACTCCACTGACGACCCGGTTACCACATATGGCATCTTACACCATCTCCAACTACCACGTCGAGTTGCCATTGAACATGTTCGCAAGTGGTGTATTAACATCCCCGAATGCATGCAAGCCACTGTGCGCGCATACCCGAGCCGCCTCGCCTTCCTCCGCACCCTTCCCCAACGAATCCCCACACTCACCCCCAGCACTTCGCGTAGTCAGCCTCCTCGACGTCGAACATCACACACACAACCCATGCAAGTGCTTTGACGCCGCACCCGAAAACCTCCAAACAAACTCGGTATTTCCTGCAACCGGCAATAACGTCTCCCCGGATAATCGTCTCCGTGGGGTATCTCCACCTGCAGGGCAGTCGCGAAGATGGTGAGATGCACTAGCGACTGATGAGGCGGTGATCAACGCAGGATCGAAGCTTCGGCTATGTGAGAAGCTTGTCATGTCATGTCATGGTTAAGTGATGGCTAGGGGTCCATCCAAGTGGGTAGATGTGGTAGGTATAAAAGTAGTGAGGGACGGATACACACGCGCGGTATCGCATGTTGAGTTATAACTACCTAATGTCGGTTTATTGCTTGTTCCCTCGCTTTTGGCTCGCAGCGGCATTTTTATAAAGGACAAAACAGACAGACAACCAGCAGACACATAGACTTGCTTGGTCGCAAGTAACAGCCTTTATATCCTAGAACTATTGAGCAAGAGAAGCGAGGGATTTGGTTGTATCATTGAGGTTCGAAAAAAGATGGGTGCAGGTTTCCCGAACCTCAGAGGCCGAACGCTCTACCGCCTCATGAAGGTAATATGCGGCCTATCCTTCATGATGTACGGTGTAAGTCTTCCTTCCTCTTCTTCCCCCTCCTCCTTCTACATCCACCCTTGGCCCCCCATTCCAACACAGCGCACACCGTCCACATATCCCTACCACTCTGCTTACATGCCTCCACCAGTACGATGCTGGCGTCCTAGGCGGCGTCCTCCTGCACCCGCCCTTCCTCTCCGCAATCGGCAACCCAACCAACACCTGGACCATCCCCATGATAACCGCGTCCTACGACCTCAGCGCCTGTATAACGGCGATAGCCATCCTGCCCTTCACATTCCGCATCGGGCGCCGCGGCACCATCCTGCTCGGCAACCTCGCCGCCATCTTCGGCTCCGTCATCCAAGCCTCCAGCTACTCGGTCGGCCAACTGATCGCCGGGCGGCTCGTGACGGGCTTTGCGATTGGCTGTATCAGCTCGGCGGTGCCGACGTATCTGAATGAGACGGGCGTTGAGATTGGGGATCGCGGGCCGGCGAATGCGTTGAATGCTATTCTGCTGATTAGCGGCGTGCCGTTGGCGTATTGGATTGATTATGGGTTTACCAAGATGGATAACCAGGCTAGTTGGAGGGTGCCGATTGTGCTGCAGTGTGTTTTGGCTGTGGTGAGTGGAGGGTGTATGTGGTTTCTTCCGGGTACGTTACTTCACTTTATCATCTTCTTCCTTGCTTTCTTTTCAACGAGCGAGCGAGATGGTCATTTACAGGAGTGAGTGAGTGAGTGAGTTGCTAATCAAGATTGATTAGATACGCCGCGCTGGTACTACGCTCGAAACCGCTTTGAAGAGGGCGATGCGGTGCTCGCCCAGCTGAACGATACGCCCGTCGAGTCGGAGAAAGTGCAATACACGCGGCGCGAGATTCTCGCTGCGATTGAAGCGGAGCTCGAAGCAAACTCGAGTCTGCACTGGAAGCAGTTCCTGACCATGGGCATTGTAGACAAGACGCGCATGAAGATTATCCGTCGGTTATGCATGTGCTTCTGGCTGCCCATGATTCGCGAGTGGATGGGTTCGAGCCTGATCGCATACTACAGTACGTCTCTCTTCCCCTACCATATCATCTCCTCTCACAACCAACCCACCCCATCTACTCAGCCAAATTAATTCAACTCACTGAACTCCTCCATCAGGCTCCGTAATCCTCGCTCGAATCGCCAAACCCTCCCTTGTATCCCTCCTCTCAGGCGTCCTAAACATCTTCTTCGCCCTCGGCTGCGTGCCCCTGTACTTCACCATCGAGCGCGTAGGCCGGCGCTCCGTCCTGCTCTACGGCGCGCTCACCATGACCCTCCTCATCACAATCTTCACCATCCTCGTTGCGCTCAACACAAACGAAGCATTCCGCTGGGCCGCCATCGGCATCATCTTCCTGTTCCTCTTCGTATTCGGGTATGCGTGGCAAGGCTGCGTCTGGCTCTACTGCTCTGAGATCGCCCCGCTGGAGTACCGGCATATTGGCGGTGCCGCGACGGCGTGCGGGGAGTGGCTTATGACGTTTATTACGGTGTTTGCGGGACCGATTGGGTTTGATAATGTGGGGTGGTATTTTTGGCTGTGGGTTGTTGCGGGGAATGTTGTTGCTGTGCTGTTTGTGTTTTTGCTTTGTCCTGAGACGGGCGGGAAGACGTTGGAGCAGGTTGACTTTTTGTTTGTTAACAAGGGGTTTGCGGGCTTGCAGAGAGATTTCGATGTCCAGGTTGAGGGAGTCGAGGGGTGGAAGGAGAAGGAAAGAAAGCTTGAGACTACAGAGGTTTTGCAGTAAAGAGTCGGTTGTATGTAGGTGGTAGCTACAGCATCAGGTTACAGCAGCCCATGTGAGAATATAAGAAACCGATAAAAGAAGACTATGTGTCATCTCAAACTGCTAAAAGGGTTGGCAAGATGCACTAATAACTTTCGACCATATCCAAGTCTCGAGGCTCACTTATTTGTGGCAACTAATAGGCCCCTGTGCTATGCTATTGCTAGATCCACGATCCCACCAAACAACAAAAACCCTCCCTACATACTATCCTCCCTCCACCGACTCCTCACCCTCTGCCAGCCCTCCATCTCCGCCCTACCGCCCTTCTTCTCCATCCCCAGCCCCCGTTCCACCCACTCCTGGCTCCCCATCTCCGCCAAGCGACTCAACGCCCTAGCAAACGCAAACCTCTCCTCGTCGCCCGAGAAAATACTCGAGTTCTTGAGCATGGACATGTTCATGCCGAGGTCGTCCATGAGGTGGCGCATGACGTCGGAGACGGACTCGTGGTTCTCGGCGGGATCGGCGCCAGAGGCTTCTTGGGAGGCGTGCACGGCTTCGTTGAGCTCCGAGGCGTCGAGGAAGAGGGAGGTTAGGGGGACGGCGGTGGTCATTACGAGTTTGGCCTTAGGTGGGGAAGGGAGGTGTTAGTATGGATCTGCATTCATTGGGTTGAAGGTTTCTGTAGAGACTGTTGGTTGCTTACCCTGCTCTCGTATAGCGCATCAATGAACGTGATAAACCTCCTCGCAAGATCTCTCGACTTGAAGTTCATCCCGGGAACATCGGTAATGATGAAGGCCTCGTAATTCCTCATCAACTCCAGATAGTCCGCCGCTCCCGTCGCCTTGCCAATGATCTCATTGAAGCTGAACCACGCGCACTTGCCGCTTGCCTTGGGCACTTCAATGTTTCTTCCCCAGACTTCGTGGACGGCTTTATGTGGTGGATCGTGGTCGAAGTCGCCGAGGAAGCGGAACCAGCGCTCTGCATGGGTATGTGCGGATGCGTCGAGAGGGTGGTGGTATACGCCAGACGGCGGGCGAGGAATCTTGCGGTAGTCGGTGGAGGAGTCGAGGTTCAGGACTGTGAGGCGAGATTTCAAAAGGTTTATGCAGGGGATGAAGGATTCTCTTTGAATCCCGTTCTTGTATAGGTCGTCCGGGTGTCTATTCGAGGTAGTGACAATGACAGTGCCGTGCGCCATCAGCGCTTCCATGAGCCTACGCAGAATCATGGCGTCTGCGACATCGGTGCATTGAAACTCGTCGAAGCAGAGCACCGACGAGCGCTGTGCGATGTCGGCTGCGACAAAGGGAACGAGGTCGATGTCGTTGCCATGTTGCATCTTCATCTTGTGAAGGTCCTTGTGTACGCTCTGCATGAAGGCGTGGAAATGTATGCGTGTCTTGCGCTTGATGTTTGGCGGCAGCGTGTCGAAGAACAGGTCCATCATCATGGTCTTGCCAGAGCCGACGTCGCCATACATGTATATGCCTTTGGGTAGTGAGTCGGGTATTGGCGGTAGGGCAGTTGAAGCAGGTTTCGAGGAGGAGAAAAAGGAGAAGAATGACTTCTTGGGCGGTTGCAGCGACTCGATGGTAGGCTGCCGGACGGTTGGTTGCGAGTAATTCAAGAGCATGTTGTGTAGGTCCTCGAGGTTCTTGATGATGCCTGAAGTCTCGTTAGCAAGGCTTCATCTTCCCGTATCTGTGCTCCGGACCTCTCTGGTGTTCATCGTCTCTCAACCGCCCCGACTCAACACGCGCATCGTACTCGGCCATTGGGCCATGGTCTCTGCCAGGATCCTCAGGCGAATCTACTCTGATCAGTCGCAGTCACCAGCACTTGCTATGCACCATACATACACTCCTTCGCTACCTGCGCATAGCCTCTATATCCCACTTTTGTAGTCGGAGGTCTACCCAGCACACGCCCAAAGCCCGCCTTGCCCGTGGCATTGTACCCTCGCGCACTTCTTCCCGCCCTCAAACTCCTCAAGCAATCCGTACATAATGACCTCGTAGCGTCTACTCGTATCGCCCGTCTCGGTCTCGGTATAGCATGTCGCGAAAGGGTCCTGAGCGCACGAAGGGCTTCGGATGATGTCATATCTGCAACTAGGCGCCGCGTCCCATGGAATCTATAGGATACAGAACAGTAAGATGCAATCTATGGCATGCTGGAAAGCACTCGCAAAAGAGGGTATCATGCAGTAAAGCAGGGCTATAGCTGAAGAATAGTCAAACGTCAAGCAGCAACCAGAATCTCTAGTGCCCGCCCGGCGAGTTTTCGCTTGCGCCTCGGCTTCCCGGAATTGTCCAAGGGTGGCTGAAGCACGTGGTTTGCTGCAGGGCGAATCGGTACCAGTTCAATTACCGACTATCCTCACGAATAATCCGAGGCAAGCTTGTACCTAGTGTGTTGTGTACATTTTCGTGTACTAGATTCGTGTCGAGGTGACTTTTGACGTCTTGAAGTCTCATTAATAGCATACCATCGCCCTCTACCCATTACGACTCCTCATCTGCAGCCACGCTCTCATACCGCTCCCCTCCCCTACTGCTCTGATATCGCATCTTTGGTACATCATACAGCCTCGTGTAATCGACCCTTTCCCCACCCAGCCTTGCGTAGCCGCCTTCCTTTCTCCCGAAAACAGGGCTTCCATCGCAAAAGAAGTCCTTGCAGTTTGTAACTATACCTCTCGAGAACGGATTACCACGTATCTGTTGCTGTTGACCTGCTCGGGATCCTTGAAGCGCAGTAGCCAAGAAGGTATCAAGACCCAACAGACGTTTCCACTGATCCCAAATGCTGTGCTTTGGCTCCCTCCGCCTGGGCGCGTCGCCGGTATCTTGGCCACTTCCAAAGCCATTGGTCGGCGCATTTCCGCCGGGAGCAACATCTTGGCTTGTGTCTCCCGTGGTGACGAAGGAGTTCAATGCATCAGCGGGTGTATGGCTATGCAAGTGGCCACGCATGCTCTCGTAGGTTGTCAGGTTTCGGGCGACTTGCAGGAGCTGCACGCAAAGCAACATCGTCACCCATGTGAGTTGGAAGGCTGCCCAGATAGACAAGACAATTGTGAATGGATCCTTGTTAAGGATACCGCAGAGATCGTCGGAGATGACAGCACATTTGACATCTTTGGGTGTGTCGCGGATTTCCAAGTCTGAGAGGCTTAGCTGTTTGGTCGTTGTGCTGACAGACGAAATTGACTTACAAGCAAGCGCCAGTTGTACCCAAACTAAGATGCCAAGTTCCAAGGACAGGATATAGAAGACGAAATGCTTGTGGTTGTTGTTCGCCACGCAGTTGTTAACCCAAGGGCAATGACTACTAAAGTTAGTACCTCTGCTCTCTCTCCAAGCTTTAGAACTTACTGGTCGCTCTTCGCAACGCATCGCTCACACCGCTTACAATGCTTACTACGCAGCGGCTTCCGCACCATACAATTTACACAGAAATGATGCTCATCAAATTGTCGTAACTCCATAAGCTCATCAATGACTGCTTTCGACGCGCTCCTGCTCGCCGACTTGGGTACGAAACCAGGATCGGAAGACATGGTGAAGAGGTAGAAGTAGGCCGTGGATCCATAAAATATCGCAAACAGTAGGTTGAGGAAGAAATTCGTTCGTATCGTCCCTGACATCGTCAACATAAGGGGTTTGTTCCACAGTAAAGGGTGGCTTACATGGTAAAACCGTCGTCATCCACCGTAGACCCACCCAAAACAATGTACCCGCGAATATGCCTGCTAAGAAAGGCTAAGATCTCGTCAGCACATGTTCAGGAGTATCCTTAGTGCAGAACCCACGGAATGATGTATGCTCCTCATATTTGACGGGCCCCAGGCCAGCAGCTTTTGCGCCGCCCACTGCATAAGATACGAAACAATTAACGCGGCTGGTATGCCAACGAACGCCGGATAGTGGCTCATCAAGAACAGCCCGATGAAAATAATGGCAAATGGCCAGAAGAAGATAAATCGAGTGAGGAACCACCTTGTATCCTTCACCCCGGGAATAGGGAATTGCATTGTGTTCCCATCCTTATCGAATCCCGCTTGTGATAACGCGCGATGCCATTGCCGTGTGGTGTTCATTTCTTCTGCTGTCATGGCTGGTGTCTTGCCGTCGTTATTCTTCGCGGATCGATCTGCACCATACTCGAGCAGCTTCTGTATAGAGCCCTGGGAGCCCTTGACAAGCGCCCAATGCAGCGCTGTGAAGCCCTGGTCGTCCGTCGCGTACACATTGGCACCCCATCTGAGGAACAGATCCACACAAGAGGAATAGCCCTTGTACGCCGCCCACATGAGTGGGGTGTGTGACTGCGGGTCTGCGATATCCACAGGTATATCTTGGTGCAGGAGCAACACGATTTGGTACACGTTCCCGTCGAGGGTCGCAGAGTGCAGGAGGTTGAAGCCCTGGTCGTCGGTGAGGAGAGGGTCGGCGCCATGGTCGAGGAGCAGGTTGACGACGTAGTAGTTGCAGCGCTTTGCGGCCCAGAGGACGGGTGTTGCGACAGCATCGCCGCCTCTAGCGTTTATAGGAGCGCCGGCCTGGATGAGAAAGTGGCAGAGGGCGTAGTGGTTGTTGATGGCTGCCCACTGTCAGACTGTTAGCCTTGCCTCACGCCGTCAAATCATAGATGTCCAGCTTCGCACATGTAGCGGCGTTATGCCCTGCTCATCCTTGAAGGTAGCGTCAAACTTCCCACTATCGAACAGCTTCTGTATAGCGCCAATCTCACCCAACCGCGCCAACTGCATGATGTCCTCCTCCACCGGCAGGCCGGGCTTCTTGTCTGCCATTTCTGAGAGCTCATGCTCATGCTCGTTCGCTGGGAGCCCGTTGGCTTCGGGCGAGGCGGCCGAGGACATGTCGGGGGTCCGCGTGTGTGGATGTCGTGCACGCGCGGAAGTTGGGTGAGACCTCCGGAGGAGTCCTGCGACGCTGATTCGTCTCTACGGCTTGGTGTATATGGGTCGGCAGACGTGCAGGTGTATCAGCTTAGGATAGGCATGCTGGAGATATCGTTAAGAGGTTGCAACAAGATTACGAGGCTGAGAAGGCGCGGAAGATGCGGGCGTTCTCAAATCTCGAATGCGACCAATGCGTTCATACATCCCCTGCTCCTTCCTAACGCATTTTGTGGCGCGGGCGGTGCCACGCAAGCCTCAGCCCACTAGCCGGAATACGGCTCGGCCTCGTGGCTTGCAGGTGTTTTCGCGTACATAGGTACTATCCAGTCTGATCAAGTCCTTTTGAGGGCATAAGATACTTTGTAGGCATTCTATTCAACGTATATTCTTGAACATTAGCCATCTATATACCCAGATTTTAAAGCCACATTGAGACGCCTTGATCGCCAATTTTCCAAATACCAACCTCACGAACACTGCATCATGCCAACATCCCGCTGAACTCACTCCCCTCTTTCAGCATATCCGCTGCTTTGCCAGCTTTGATCAGCTTGCCCTTGCCAAGCACGATGCAGTAGTCTGCATTCTTGACGGCCTCCAGTCTATGAGCAATGGTAATCACAGTACTCTCTTTCATCTCTTCCCTGAGAACGCTCTGAATGCGTTGCGCTGTTTCGAAGTCGATGCTGGCAGTCGCCTCATCCATGATGAGCACCGGGCTTCTCCTCAGCATGGCTCTTGCGAGGCCGACCAGTTGTCTCTGGCCTTGTGACAGTCCTTTTCCGCCACCCTCAATGTTGGTGGATAATGTCCAATTGTGATTTCCTGCAATCTTTGCGAGGACAGATTCGCAGGCTGCATCCGAGTATTCTTCCAGCGGGTCAAGATTCTTCCGCATACTGCCGGGGAAGAGCACAGGTTCTTGTGCTAAGAAAGTCACACGGCTACGGAGCGCTTGCTTGTTGACTGTTGATATATCGATGCCATCGATAGTAACTTTGCCACTTTCCGCTACGATAGTAGCAAGCAGGCACAACGCCAGGGTGGATTTTCCAGATCCAGTGCGGCCGATGACTGCAGTATTACTACCTGCAGGGATTTTGAGTGTGATGTTTTGTAGTGCAGGATCGAGATGAGGTGCGTATCGTAGAGTCACATCATCGAACTCAATATCGCCACTGTAGGTCGGCCAGTGGGCAGGAGGATCAACTACGCCTGGCGGTTCTGTCTCGATGTCCAGAAGCTCAACCACACGTTCAACGCTGGTGAAGTCCATTTCGAGCCTTCCGTAAATTCTGCACATGTATTCCGTGTGGACCACGAATCTGGTCGCTGTGATGAGAACGAAAGCCGTTAATCCTGGACTAATGCCTGTGTACACCGCGATGAGTGTCATGACAAAGGTAGCACTAGCCGACATGAAGTTGAAACGGACGGCAAGCCATGCTTGTAGTGACCAATAGAAGTGATCGTTCTTCTGGAAATTATCGACGACTTCTATAACGCGTGCCTGAAATCGGTCTTGTGCGTTAAAAGCGCGTACTGTGGTTAGGCCTTCCACTAGGGCGCCAAAGTTCGACATCAATGGCGATAGGGAGACCATCTACAGACTGTTAGCTTACAGAGAATTTGGAAGGAAGCAGGGCGAGGTCGTTTACCTCAAGGCGTCTTAAACTCTGGGAAGTTGGCAAGAAGCGGAAGAAGTAGTATACAAACCCACCGCAGAGAATCACACCAAAAGCAGAAAAAGTCGGTGTCGCGGACAGAATGATGATAATGCTGGTGATCCAACCGATAATCTGCCACGCAAAGATGGTGAACGCGTTACTCAACTCTCCATCAATAGTATTCATGTCACTCGTCAGACGATTCATCAGCCGCCCCACTGGCGTCGTATCGTAGAATCTGAAGTTCGCATGGGCGACACGCTGAATCGTTTCCTTGAAGATTGTCTTTGCGGCATGATATCCCACGCCGAACATGATGAGATTAGTCCACCAAAAGAGAACAGCTGTTGCTGTAACAAAAGTGAAGAAGGTCCAGAGCCAAGGGGCGACGTTTTCGGTTGCTGGAGGAAGGAAGCCGAAGATGCCATTTGGCTTTCCAAGCTCGTAGCTCTCGCCCCAGGACTTGACGAGCCAGCTTTGACCGTAATCAACGAGGCGGAAAATGGCCATGATAATGATGACAATCGACCACCACCTCAATGTTCCTGCTTTGAGGTAACGCCAGTAGACGCGCCACTTGACGCCGCCTTTCGCACGATGCTCGTCTTCAATGAACTTGTCTGGAACGGCGGAGGCTTGTTCTTCTTCGCGCTTTTTGGCTTCATCATCAGTCATAGAATCATTGGTTTGCGTGCTTTGAAGCTCGTTGGCATCCTCTGCCCTCGACGGTTCGTGCAGGGTGGCGCGACCTTCATCGACCAGAATCCACTGCTTCGCAAGACCGTGGCAGAGTTCAGTGCGATGTGTAACCAATACCGTTGTTCTATCTTCGAGCAATGGTCCGCAGAGCAACTTGCGCGCGATGAATTCGGCAGTCTGATGATCGAGCGCAGATAACGGATCATCAAGTAGAAGTACTTTGGCGTTGCTGTACACAGCTCGCGCAAGTGCTACCCGAGCCTTTTGTCCCCCTGATAGGCCGATTCCATTCTCGCCAATGTTCGAAAGATCACCGTGTTTCAACTCGGCCATGTCAGGTAGGAGCGCACAAGCATCTAAGACCTGCTTGTATCGAGCTTCATCGTAGGGATACGAGAAAACAATGTTATCGCGGATACTCATACTCTGAAGCCAGGGTGTTTGAGCACAATATCCAATGACTTGATCTGGTTGTATAAACTCTCCTGCAGTCTTGTCGAGTTCCCCGAGTAGTCCTTGCAGTACGGCTGTCTTTCCCGCAGCCACTTCTCCGTAGATTACTGTCAGGCCAGGGGGAAAAGACAGGGACAGGTCCTCGAGTACATTTTTGTCTACCGCAGGCCAAGAGAATGATGCGTTATGAAGACTCAGATCAGCAAAATCCGCAGAGACAACGTCTGCTTGCTCCTTGTCCGGTTCATTCATGAAGCCCTCAATACGGCCCATGGCGACATAGGCGTTAAGAACAGTTATAACCAGATCTGGCAATGCACGGAGATAGCTTTCCAAAATGTTGAACAGGTCAAAGGCGGGGAAGATGACATCGACTCTGAGAGGTTTGCCGGCTAGAGCGGTATAAGCGTAAAAGGCTACAGCTGGAAACAAACCCGAGCCGAATCTCAGTATAAAAGACAGCGAAGTCGTAAAGAAGATTTGAATGATGCGCAAATGCAGCTCTTTCTGTCTCGATTCGAGTATCCCCTCTAGCCACGCCTCTTGCCAGCCGTACCAGCGTAGATGTCGGATCGACTCTATAAACTGCGTTGTTCTCTGAAGTTTCTCGTCTGTCGCAGCCCTGCGCTTCTTCTCAAAGTAGATCTGGTATCGAGCGACGAGGATATTGAGCAATTGTGACACGCCCAATGCAAGCACGCCCAACAAGCACGACCAACCCAGCATACGCCATATGAGTAGAATCGCAAAGATGGCGCCAGCTGGTTTAGTAATAATATCTGAGAACTCCCAAAAGCGCTGAGATATCTCATAAACATCATTGCGCATAAGATTGAGAATTTTTCCTGTAGACGCAGGTTCTTTCTCCTTTGCGGCTTCTCGTCCCGCCTTCCTGGTGAAGATTGATCGGACTGAGGTGCTAACGCGCTTGAGCCAGCTTTGAGGGGTGTTCTTGCTGGGTCCGTGATTGCCGTTAGTTTCTCCGTTCTCCGTCACATAGTCTTCACCATTCGCCTGATCATTCGATGGCTCTACTATGGCCTTTTGTTTCGCTCCCAAGATTTTCCGATTCAGAGTCTTCTCATAAAGCATCGTAATCATCTCTCCTCTAGACCTTTCATACGCCCGTCTTTGGTACCAAAGATTGAACACATTGAGCTGCGCTGAGGCGAGACGAAGAACGAGGCCAATGAAGGCATACGTAATGGTGGCACTTTTTGGAGAAGCTGGATCATTCATCGAAGCCAGGATACGTTGCAGTAGTACAGGAGCCAGAAGTGCTATAAATGTTAGGATCATCGTCAATGGTTCAACCAATTTCAATGCTTACTTGCAGCTAGTCGGACAACATTCAGCACTGTTGTGTATAGAAGATCAAGGCCATTTGCCACGAAAATTCGTCTAGTGACCGACCCTGTGAACTTTCTGAAAGTGCTGTGAAGACGTGCGTGCTTGAAATCCCAGCCAAGATCCCAGACGTCCTCATCTTCCATGTCTTTTGTAACTCCTTTCTGGATGAGTGGAGCCATCCATGCTACACTCATGAATTGCCATGGGGTAAGGTTGTCCTCGGGAGTTCTCAGCTCTACAGTTGGGGTGCCGAAAACTGGGCTGATCTCCTTACTTGAAAGGGCTGGGTCCCTCAAGGGCATATTAAGAATAATTAAGATACCCAGTAGCGCTGCGACAGGCGAAAGAATCAATGGGATGTCCTTGGAAATAAAAGACGCCTGCCTATGCGATAGTATAACCAGCTGTGCAAATAAGAGTCCTGTAAACAAGAGGAGTAGCGATAGCGATGCGGTCCTTGGACGTTCAGCTATTATTATAGCGCATGCAATACCCTGAAAATGGCGTTAATCAAGTGCGATCAGGATCTGGGACGATACGTACCCATGCGATCGAAGGGTAGATGGCTGCAATTTGACGAATTGGAAAGAATACAGCAATGAAATGGAATGTGAGACCCATCAAAGCTACCATCAAGAGACCAAAGGTTGCAGTCAATGGTGGGTGGGACGAGTCTAGTTCCGTTTCAACATCGTCCAGACTATCCTTCGTTTCCTGCACAAATGGCTTCATCCATCTTGGACGATATGCATCGAGTATGCGCAAGGAGTAGGTCAGCAATACCAGTCCCCCTAGTATAGCTGGGACTGTTGCGATGTATGGAACAAAGCATGACGTGAAGCGGGCTGTTCTTATGTCCTGTCGAGGTTCAGCGATCTCATCTCAATTCAGATAGAATGTTCACTAACCCATATATGGTGGCAATGCGATACTGGCGGTATACCCTGAGCAAAGCCGGATACGTCTGAAAATATTGGCACCTGTAAAGACGCCATGACGCTGCTCCCTCGCACTTCACCGCCTCGTTATTTCGATAGCACTTCCTTCCACCTAAGCCCCAGCCGGTCAAAGATCGAGATGGCGATCGCGAGCGGCATGTAGCTCGAGTTATATATTCGCTTTGCCAGGCACCAGCATAAAGGTGCGTTGCGCGGAATATTGGCAAGTAGAGGACGTAAGCTGCTAAAAGCCGATGGTGGTGGGTAGGAGCGAATTAGCGCAAACTATTTTGGACCTACCCCATGAACGTCCCCGCGAACCCTGATTTAGCTCGTTCCCACCGTGCCACCTTCCATCATCTCGAGTTGACATCACACTTTCGACTGGAATGCTTCAAACAAGAGTAAGTGGTATCCTTACTCGCTATTCTTCGTGCGAGTAGAGTCGTCTGTCTAATGGACACTGAGGTTGGATCTGCATGCCACTGGAAAGTGTAATAATCTAAAGCGTTCCCTGCCTAGATGACCATTTGATATGGCAACGTACCGATATCACCGACCGTCTGGCATTGGCCATGCTACGCAAAGTTCAGTTTTGCGAAGGAGAACTATTGCGAAGATGCGCCCACAGGGAGAATGATGCTGATGACTGGCCTACTTCGATGTCTACTGGACGACCGTGCACATCCAGACAGACGTCTAATTTTCCATCGAAGAACCCGGTTCTCATAATTTTCCATCATCTAGCCCATCACTCGTTCTCGTCGCTCGCTTACCGGATCATGCCATAGCTTGCTGTGGGCCCAAGCGGTTGATGATACGCGCAATGTCACTGTTGAACTGTGCCGCAATACCCCAGCTCTCCATTTGTCCCCGCGGCCTCAACAAAGTACCAGGGCTTGATCAAGCTGGCTATGACTTTTCCTTTCGATGAAGAAAGACGACAGGTATCAATTGGCACAGGCACGCTGTTCTTACGGTGCAAAGGGTTGAGAATTGATTAAAACATAGGTCTTTTGGTAACAGCCACACTTGTCTACCCACGGGCCATCGTTCATCGCTCCTAATCATACAGGGTATGGTCACTGGTGTGTGCTCTGCCAGCTGTCGCGGCTGAGCAGCCACACCTGCAGTCCTGATACACCGAGTGGGCCCTATACACCTCCTGGGAGAACTTACACAGCACACGGCCGCTGAGGACAGGAATAGCACCGAAGCTTCGCGACTTAGGCTCTACTGATATTTCATTAACATCGTTATACTACTCCAAGGTCTATTACTATGCTAACGGTGCGTAAGTTAATAAGCTGTTGTTGAAATGGACGGCTTGTTACTTCCCTCCCCACATTCTACTCGAGGGGCTGGGTACCCGGGTTTGATCGAGGCGCTGCAACTATCCAGGGCACAGCCACATACACGACCATGCGCTATCTGTCCACATTTGGGAATGAGCCTTTTAGCGCCATGCAGGCTCCAAACGAAGGTGCAACATGTTTCTTTAAAGGTGCATTCATGACCTCTATTCTCTCGCATGTTAAAATCTTTCATATCTTTTACCAGCGACATGTTGCAAATAAAAGCTAACCTGCTGCCTGGTCGGTTTCCGTCACCAACGCCCTCCCGCGAGACGACGCCTTTCGAGGTGCATACGCCTCTTCTACCAGGCATCCCAGATATCGCGCGTCAGGTTCCACAAGCAGACGTCCCCAGTCGTCCCGCCTCCTCAGACTTTACAGCAGCAAGCCAATTCCGCAACAGACCGCAGTTCAAGGAAGCGCAAAGCGAACCGACATGTCTCCCAACTATGTCCGCTCTTCTACCAAGTGATAGAGCTTCACCATTAGCCTCGCCATGCAATCCATATCGAACCGCGAAAGATAGGCGGAGGGTTTCCGACCCGCTACTGCACAGTCGATCGGGGCGCACTGTTCGTAATGACCCAAGTGCTATACGGAAAACTCGACAGAAGCGTCAACGCCTTTCAGACACCCCACAATACTACTCATGTCCTACTACGCCATCACAAAGCAGTACAACCTCGCAGCCTCCGAGCACACCACCTCGACGCAACACTTCATTGACAGAGTCTCATAACAATATCAATAGGCCCAGCCCAAGGGAAGGGCGAGTCGATAATGGACAACACACCGAACGGAAGTCAGAATCCGAGCAAAACCGACGAGGCACACCTGAGAAAGGACGCTCACGCTCCTCGGCATCCCCAAAGACACCAGTGACACCTAGGGACATTCATGCCAAAATACGCTCTGCGCTCCTAGAAGATCTGACTTTCAGCGAAAAAAAAGGAATCATCTACATCCTCCATGATCCAGACCGCCCAGAACTAGGTTACAAAATCGGCGCCACGACGCGCTCTACCTACCTCGACCGTATCAATGAGCACCGACAGAAATGCAACTTTGAGCCAAATGTCGTACACGAAGGGATCGAAATCGACTACTGCTTTCGAACTGAAAAGCTAATCCAAGCTGAACTGGACAATTTTTGTCAACATTGGGACTGCACCGGCACGCACAAGAGCCCTAGAGTATCTAAGTCCGAGACGCATGAGGAGTATTTCCTAGTCTCTGAAGAACTGGCTATACAAACTGCCAAGAAATGGGAGGACTTCATGCGCAGGGAGAAACCGTATGGCTGGAGCGGTAAACTGAAGCCCGTCTGGAGATACTTGCTCGAAAAACGACGATGTACCTTCATCGCTGATGATCCAAGTACCAAGGATTTCCTCGCAGTACGCGAGCACTGGAATACTGTCATGCGAGCACCGCCAGAAACAGCTGATTACGTCGAATTCTACTGGAGGGTAACAAATACTACATGCGCCAACTTCTGTACGACAGTATCATCCATTTGGACTTACATGTACACCTTCTTCTGGCAAGCAATAGCCTTAGTTAACGGCATGATTATTCTCTCGTTCTGTCGTAGTACGACTGTATTAGTTGGATTCGCATTGTTGCTTACATGCGCGACTTTCAGCGTGTTGCAGGAAACCCCTAAGAGACGAGGCAGAAAAGCATCATGCAGATGCAGATAAACAGCAGTACTTCCTAGATTATAATTTTGTCCTTGAGGTGAAGAAATTAAGTCCCTAAATTCAAAAAATGTGCCATTCTTAGTGCCTTCCAGCTCCTTGATCCTCTCCTTCCAAGCAGTGAGAAATTTCTAGGTGTACTTTTTAGACTTCTTAGCAAAAGCATGCGCTCAAGGGAGCACCTCTGTAGATTGAACATATATCTTCTCAAAGATCGACCAAACGAGTGTCTCAATATCTCCAGAAGTACCAGATCCGCACCCTTGAACCTATCGACCCTACTTCAGATCATAGTGCAAACAGCGAGTATGTATATATGCGTATAAAGATTTGTCCATCCTAAAGACTATCATTAAACAGAGTGTCACAGAATGCTGACGTTTTCTGCGGCAAGCTTCACCAGTACCAACTTCTCTTCGTCTACAGAGACACTGGCTGAGGATCATCCGGGTTCGCCTTGTAACTAATTCTACCCGCCGGCAGGAAGAAAAGCGAGACAAGGCGGCCTCCTCGGAATTGCGGATAACTACAGAACATCAATCGTCATATATCAGATATCGCACCAGCACATACTGATGCGTCCCTGGACCTGGGCTTGTCCATCCCGCCCCTTGCCACCCTTGCATACCCTTCAATTCAGTCCCTTCATCAATCTGCACGACGCAGTTGATCTCACCATAAGGATGCGAGTGGTGCTGGCCTGAGAACTCGTCCTGAGAGTCCACATAGACAGCCGTGATACTGAAAAAGCGCGTCTCTTCTTTTGGTAGTGATATCTTTGAGCGTCGATAGTGTGGTCCATCGATTGGGATGTTAGCAGCCCAACCTTCTTCTACGCCCTTGCGCGTCAATGAACACAGATCGTCGTAGATGGAGTTTCCAGGTCCATAATTTCGATTGAGATAAGTTTCGAGGTCTTTGCCGGGAGTTCTGGTTCTGTCAGCGCGGAGCTCGAGACTGAACGAAGACGTACAGGTTCTCAACTTCCGCGAAGAAATCTTGACAGCGCTGAAGAAGTTGTCGTGCAGTATGGTGCTTTGTAAAGTCAACTCCTGCGACTGGAGCACTACCTGGTGCCTCTTGTTGCATGTCTGTCATTCCACGGTTGTAGTGCAGGGCTTGGTCGAGCGAATCGATTTCGGTAGAGAAGCATCTCTCGAAGATGGCTTCTAAATGAGATAGAAGATTTTATCTACTCCGCATACACGTTGTCCGCCATTCGACGTTCACTGTGGGTTATTGTCATACGGCATTTGAAAGCGGGTTGATGATGAGGTTGGTGACATTACCCCGCTTTGCCTTAGCTTACCGGGACGTGGTATCGTAATTACAATAGTGGTTCTCCATTACTGAAGTACTAATACTCTCTTAGAGTCCTTAAAAGAGTAAAAACATAGAATGATGGAAGGGAAAGGCTAGTTAGATCAGTACTAGAAGAAGGCTAAGGTAAGCAGATTAATCCTTAGTACGAACTACGACTAGACTCCAAGTATTCGTTATATAATTATTCGGCTTAACTACATATTGTATTCTACTCATCATCTTCAGATTGAAAGTGCCATACATCGATTATGGTCTGCGCAATGACTAGGCGTTTCCAAAATACCATCCCACGACTTCGCTTGATAATCGCCGGATGATCGGTTCCTATCACTATCTGAAAACACCAGTTCTCCAGCTTGGCGATCGGCGTCGCTGCCAATGAATACAGCGGAAGGCCTTGGCAATTGAGATACAAAAGAGATAACAGGGATCACTTGGCTCACCCCACCTTTCAACAACATGCGATAACCAGGGCTTCATGCAATGAGATCCTGTATAGCCATAGCTTCATGCGGCCAAGCATACCAAGCACTCACAGTTCTACGGCACATTTATCACAATCACTGTCTCTTCAAAGGTCATTCATCCCATTCCACCATCTAAGAGCATATATTTCACATCGGCGTGGATACAGGTCAGTATGACGGTTGTATAAGAGATGTATATTAGGGGCTATTAGCCTCGCATGCATTTGTAAACTCGGTCAGATCATACTGCATGGCAACGCGGGGATGGTCGTTCTTGTAGGATTTTCCAAACTCGTCTTAGTTGCGTGGCTCCAGTATTCTAGGGACGCCTCGTGGGTACTCTCTCGTAGTCTTATCAACGACTCTCTGTCATGCAAATTCACTTTCATTGTCATAGTCAAAATTTTACCAAGGCCTATCTCGGAGTTGCGCGCCTGGATAGATAGATCCGTTCATGGCCGTTCCGAAGGCATATGGCCGCTATATAAGATCATACGAACAACCTTGAAGAATGGATATTGCATCATCTAGATCGGTGTCAATATGCATTTTCCTACCTTTACTTATCTGGCATTGACCAGCGTGGCCATCTCTTCAGCAGTACCTCCTCTTGGTTACGATAGAAGAGTGTTGCGTGACATTTTCGACAAGCGTGAAAACAACGAAACCACGTCGTCCTGTTTGACCGAAGCTGCTCTTACGACAAAAGCACCTAAGATTAACCCATGGGCCGGTTTGGCACCAGAAGAAAACCTTGCAGTCTGGAATCTGCTACATGATCCTGCTTCCGGTCTTAATCTTACGGACCCTACGGAAGCAAAGCTTACTGACAACTATGTGTACGTTCCGCGTGGAAATCATGAATAGCTCTAATTTGTGCTAGGTTCTGGGTAGATGCTCTGCATACTAACAAGAGTGACGTCTTGCCATACTTGGACGAAGGCGCACCAAAGCCCTCCAAGTATGCTCGCGCAATTATATTCGAAGGTGGGAAAGCCGAGCCTGATTCTCAGGAGTATATGATTGGTCCTCTTCCAGTGTCTGCGGAGACCACCATCGAGAAGCTTGACTACATGTACAATGGCGGTTCCGGTGGCTCTGTGCCCTTCAATGCTAGATACTTTGATGGTCCGAGGTCTACTGCAACTGATCCCCTGATTGCATCAATAATGTCGAATATTTCGGACATTACAGCAGCTCTTTTCCAAGGAGCTGCCTACTACGGATCGACAGATGAGCGGTCCAATCTGACTTTGACTTCCGGAACACCGCTCTCTTTCGATGGTACCAGCGCATTCCGCAGCATCATGTTCCGTTTTCCAGGACCGGCATCCTACATGACACCACTAGACTTCTTCCTCTTGATTGACTGCACCGGAACTGATGCTTCTCTCTACTTTTTGAAGGGATTCGTCACTAACGAGAAGTTCTTTCCTACTATTGCCGAGCTTCGAGCTGCGTTTGAGGCAGGAGAGCTTGCCATGGAATATGACCAAACCCTAGACGCGGACTGGGCCCTGGTCGACTACAAGCCTGAATTAGGAGTGCGCGACCTAGAGGAACGTCTTGCACCAAGCACGCTCGAAATTGGTGGTAAACGATATAAGCTTGACGAGGAAAATCGGTACGTTGAGTACATGGGCTGGTCATTCTACCTCACCTTCTCCCGAACACTTGGTATCATGTTCTACGATATCAAGTTCAAGGGTGAACGTATCCTTTACGAGCTTTCCATGCAGGAAGCTACCGCTCAATATGGTAAATACATTGCAATCTTACATGCGACATTTGAAGTAACCGATGATTAGGTGGCAATCAACCTAAAGCTGCAAATACCGTCTACCATGACACCTACTACCAACTTGGTACTGAAATGGGTAGCTTACTAGAGGGCTTTGATTGTCCCTGGGGCTCGACTTTCTGGAATATCACCTATTCATCTTACAACACAACAGAAGTTAACACAAACTCAATCTGCATCTTTGAGACGGACATGAACTTTCCACTCGCGCGCCACCGCACGGGTGCCTCCAACGATTACGGTTTTAGCAACCTCGGATCAGTTAAGGGCGCTGCACTTATCGTACGAGCCATCGCTACGGTCGGTAACTATGACTATATGTTTGACTACTCCTTCCACATGGATGGTTCACTTGAGGTCATCGTAAGGGCATCTGGCTACTTGCAGTCCAGCTTCTACTACCCTGACCAGGGCAAGTTTGGACCCAGGATTCAACAAGCTACTCAGGGTTCACTTCACGATCACATAGTCACATACAAGGCAGATTTTGATATCCTTGGTACTCCCAACTCACTCCAGGTCTCGGAGCTCAAAGCAGTGAACCAATCCCAGCCGTAAGTTTACGAGTCACAATTGGTGGTACATTCAGCGCTGACAACGCTTACAGTTGGTTTCCCGAGCTTGGTACTTTCGAACAAATGGAAATGGACATTCACAACATGCAAGAAGAACAACAGTTTAACTACGCCGCCAACAACCAAGCCATGTACGTGGTTCTCAACCCAAATGCAACCAATGCTTGGGGCGAGAAGCGCGGATACCGCATCGTACCTGGACGCTCTGACATTCACCTCTCAACCCTCAACTCTCCTTGGTCCCTCAAAAACTCTGAATTCGCAAAGTCACACCTTGCTGTGACGCGTCAGCACGACAACGAGCCGTTTGCCAATAGTGTCCAGAACATTAATCTTCCCTGGAAACCTCAACAAGACTTCAGCAAATTCTTCGACGGCGAGTGTGTTGATGGTGAGGATCTAGTGGTGTGGTTCAACTTGGGTATGCATCATTTTACGAGGAGTGAGGACGTCCCAGTCACGCTGTATACTGAGGCTTATTCGAGCATCGTCTTTGCCCCCCAGAACTTCTTCGATAGGGCGCAGGATGGAGATTTGTTAAACCGGAGATGGGTGCAGATAGATGATGAGGGGAAGATGACTTTTGAAGATTATGGCGTGGGCTTGGATGTCTGCCCTATCGTCTTGGAGGAGCCAACGGAGCTACTAGGTGGTGTCGGTGAGCTTTGAGTGGGACTGAGTAGTAGTATGGATGTGTGAGGGGAAGATGAAGAAAGCTCCTAATTGTACTGAACAAACCGCACAGTTCACGAAACTTTAGCTGATGCTTTGCCATTGATAAAATCAGTCAATCTCATCCGAATCTACCGCATATATGTACAAGTTTGTGGCGTTCACAGGGCTGAACGGCGCGGTGGAGCTCCTACGGACCACGTGCTTGCGTCCTCCCCCTTCTAGGATTTTGGATCCACTCGACATCAATTTTCATATATTGCCAATATGTTAGTGTCGCGACTTAACATTTGTCTAACCACCGGTAGTCACAGTCCTTTAGTGGTCTCATACCCAGCATTACAAAGATATTATGTCCAATTATCGTTTTCCAGAATCACCCTCAATGTTCTGAGGCTGCGCTAGCACCAAATATGCCTGGCTCAGCCGCACCCTGTAAGTGCACGTTGCAGCAATGAACGAGATAATTGGTTACCAATTCGTGAGTACCATACTGCTGCCCCGCTACTTGGTCAGATCAAATGAGCCCTGTATCGTGATGGTGCAATTCGAGTTTAGATTTGGACACTTTTGAGGTGCACCTCGCACGCGACGATCGCTATGCAGCAATTACAGCAACACAAAAAGGAAAGATACACAGACGGTCTCGCTGAGTACGGTAACTTCTACGGAGGGCCGGCTTTCAACTACCTTGCCCCGGCCAAATCAGCGTCCTCCTCAGTTCAAGAAGTGCCTGCTGAAGCAATTCACACTCCGACGATGTCAACACACGCAAGCGTTGAGTCCTACCGGTACGCTCCAAACGTGCATCTATTCAACAAGGAGAGGGAAGATCTTCAGTTAGCATCTCCGTACTCCAACTATGTCTCACCTCCAACGTATGCACAAGGCCTCATGGTCGACTCTCGATATCGAAATTCAAGGATGGGGCATACTGCGTCGCCTCCGGCACCAGCACCACTGAACTATGTGCACAAGGTTCCAGGTACAGATTCATGTCTTTACCAGTTTTCACAAGCACCCAGCAGTCCCGGTCTCCAAGAGCAGCCAACGCAGCTTCATCTACGTCCTCTAGAACCGGGCAGCCGTCCAGTATCGAAACGATCTTTGAAACAGTCTCCTGATCAGCCTCCACAGCCAGCACCTCTACAGTTCCTGAAGCGATCATCGACTCTCCCTCCAACACCACCCATGTCCTTCGGAAGCAGCGCTTGTAACGAGGACGGCTGGCCGGAAAGGATGCAGCCTCTGTACGTCTCGGGCCAATATCCGGAAGTTCTGAAGCACCCTGCCAAACCACCTATGTTCGGTCCTGGTACCCTTGGACGTATGAACACTATGAGTAGCATCAGCAGTGGTCGTAGTTCTACCCATGTTTCCAGCCCTGTGCAGAACATCCCCACTAGCCCCTTTGATGGCCAAGATAAATTTTCGGTTGCCTTTTCCAGCCTCAGTATTCAGGAGGACGAATCACGGGAGATGAGTTCGGACGATGCGCAAGCTGAAGTGCTGCGTCGACTGAGCAGTAAAGCGGAGAAACGGTCCACGGCTCCAGCCAAAAAGGGGTTTTGGAAAACGACTACAGCGACGAAGGCGACCACTAGCCATTCTCAAGACGCATTAACTGATATTCTCGAAGAGGTAGCGCTCGAAGGCAATTTGTCTCTTGTCAAAGCCATCATTGTTCTTGGTGCAGATCCGGTATATCGATCCACTGGAAAACTGAAGAAAGTCAAACACGAAGCATTGCAAAAAGCAACCTCCAATGGCTGCACCAAAGTAGTGGACTACCTCCTTCGAAAAGGCGCTTCATACGGTGAAGCCCCGAAAAAGAGCACATATACCCCCCTTGACCGCGCACTCTTGGCCGCTGCGTACAAGGGCCACACACAACTCGCAACGTGTCTCATCATCTCTCATGGCGCGAACCCGATGACAGAGCAGTGGCCGAGAGAGATGTACGACACTCAGCACTATTGGGCGGAGAGCCAGGTACGGCTCTCAAGAACAAGTGTGCTCGATGGGATAAGCAAATTGAAGAATGTAGATGAAGGAATGAAACTTCTCAAGGTCATCATGCAACACCCAAACTTCGACCCTACAGCGCATGTTGCGGGTGTTTTCGATACGAAAAGCGAGTTGCAGACAGCCGAATTTAACTACAGGCCATGGCAGACAACGTATGAATACTCCGCATTGGCCTGCTTCATAAGAGCCGGGTGGGCAGATGTAGTGGAGGAAATGCTGAGTTTAAAAGGCTCGCCAAAGGGCTACGAGAAAGATGATGAGGTCCTACAGTATCAAGACAAAGTAACTCGCCATATCTCCCCAGCCAACGCGTTGACCAAAGAGACATGGGAAAAGAGACCAGAAGACGCACTACGTATCCTCAAACTGCTCATCGACCGGAACTTTGACATCAGCCTTGCTCAACGCACAGCTACCGACTTGGGCCAACGAACCGCCCTAGGTCGAGCGCTATCCGCAGACGCAGCCCAAGGCGTCGAGCTCCTTCTGCAGAGCAAACGCAATCTAGTCCGCGAAGAAATCTCCTTCCGAAGACACAAGAAGGAGAGAAAATCCCTCCCCCTCGTCGCAGCTCTCTCCCTGAATAGCCTGGAGACTGCTCGCGTCCTTCTCCGCGCAGGCGCACACCCACGCGACCCAGCCTTCGGAGAAATGAACGCGCTGCAGTTCGCCGCGCATCAAGGTGGAGAAACAGGGACAGGTATCCTCGCAGACATGATTGCGCTAGCTCCAGAATTGACGTACGACGCCCTTGATATAGCCATCACACGTATGAACCAAGATACCGTTCGCGTGCTGTTAGACTGCATATCCGCAGCTGCGCTCCGCGAGCAGGTCGCCGCGTTACCGCCGGCGTACGACATGCTTCTCTACTGCTTAGACACCGACAAAGACGATGCAACACGAGAGAATTATTTGAGATTGATTGATATGGTGGTGGCTTGGGATGTGGGACATGCGTTGCAAAGGCCTCAACTTCCGGCGATCTTGTCGGCAATCCGGAGGGATAATTACGTGGGTATGGAGAAGCTGTTGCAGTCTGGTGTGATAGATGGGAAGAGTTTGATCTTGAATAGTAAGGCTCAACCACTTGGAGAGCAGGGACTGTGGACGATGCTAGAGTGTTGTGAATTGACGGCTAGGAGTAATGAGTGGTTGGGGCTTCTGAGGTATTATGGAGCACCTTTGTTCCAGTGATTTTAGATTCATCATGATATCCTCTTTGCGCTTGTCAGGAGTTTGTTGGTAGTAAGACATCGGTGTCGATAAGGTCCGCTGATCCCGGTTTTTCACGGGTATGACCTTGAGGTAGTACGCCGGCTGGTCTGCGATTATATTTCCCCTTAAACTTTCCACCTTGCTGCTTGATCCTTTCTTTCTTGTCTCCAGCCATCCACTCCCCTCGAAATCTCTGTATGGGTTTCTCAGCCTTCTCTTTGGCCAATTTATCTTTCGTGTCTCGATGTCTACCATCAACATGCCCATCAGTCAGGGGGTTCGTCTCAATCCATCCCACGAGCTGTGGTTTGAGTTTTGCTCCCCATACATCTTCTCCGGCTTCAAATTCGGCGTAGGTAAGTGCGGATATGAGATGCGGTGACTCGGGCGGCTCTCGAATCGTGAATGTTGCTTGTCGCGTACGCAGCAACTCCGACATGTATGACCGCGACCCACAAGCAATACCGAGGTCATATGCAAAGCTACGCACATAGAATCCAGAGCATACAGTAAGTCTGATACGTGCTGCAGGTGCTGGAATCGGTGATTTGTCACCAGGCCAAGCGATGTCCTGCTTGCCGGCTTCGTACCATGCCAGGAGTGTGCACTCGCTGACCTGCATTTCCCTCTTTTCCAGCTCTCGTGGCAGCTCTTTTCCTCGACGCACATACTCACAAGCCTTGATACCGTTGATCTTCAAAGCAGAATAAACAGGCGGCTGTTGTTGAATAGTCCCTCTGAAGTCTGCTAATTTTTCCTCGACCAGATCCTTCGAAACATGGCCATAATCCGCTTGCTCAGTGATAGATCCAGTGCAATCGTAAGTATCAGTGCTTGCACCAAACACGACTACTGTTTCGTAGGTCTTGCTGCAAGCCAGATATTGCTGTAATTGCTTTGTGCCTCTTCCTATCCCAACAATCAAGATGCCAGCGGCCAATGGGTCCAGCGTGCCGCCATGGCCCATCTTGAAAACTTGATGGTCATCTTTGCTGGGTCGCTTCGGTTGATGTTTTAATAGTGGTGCGAATATTTGGGAGGGTGCAAAGCTAGCTTGCAGTTTCTGGAGTACATCTGCAGAGGAAAGGTGTGCCGGTTTAGCCACAGCTGGACAACGTTAAGCTTCATACAAGAGAGAAAAGACTACATAGCATACCGAAAACTCCCTCGAGAACCCTTTCGGCGGTCTGCTCCATCGACGTGGACTCTGAGTGGTGACGAGTCGAAGTTGCTGCACGCTAGACGATAAGGTGGACGATATCCGGATGGGGAAGCGACTAGGCCGCAAGTGCAATGGTCGATATCTCGCACGCCTTACGCCCTACGCCTGGGCGTTATGCGGACTACCTGGCAGCACCACTTTGTAGGATGACGGCGTTGATACGACAAACCAGGACCAGACCACGGAACCGAGCAGGTGGTTTCTCCTTGCTACGCCGACCAAAAGCGTATTACACCACGCGGCAGGTCCGAAATCGGCCTCTGCCCAGCGACTTCTAACCTTTACACCAACGTCAAGCTTCGTTTCCCAAGCTAACATTCTACCACAATTATGGATGAGCAACCAGCAGAAAGTTGGGACTTGCCGGCTTGGAACGAGGAAACACTTGACCCGAGTTGGTTGTCCACTTTCGATACCTGGGATACTTCAGATGTATTCAATCCTGGCCAAGGATCTATGTTCAATCAGCCTTCGATGCCTGGCCATACCGACCCCGCCCCTATGTCATCTCTGGAGAGTTCAGGGCTCGATATCTTTTTACCACAAACCACGAGCGATCCCCCTACTCCAAGTTGTACATTAGACCCTGCTTCATGCAAGGCAATGTCACAGTACGAGCGTGCGCTGGGGCAGCGACAGCAGCACTCACTCCCTCGCCGCCGCAGCAAGTATGTGCTGCGGAGGTCAGGAAGTGGAAAAATCACCAATCCGATCATGATTCCGAGGGGCAGCCCGCAGCTTGTAAATGAGCAGTCGCTCGCTATGCAACGATGGCAAAACTCGCCTCCCGAAGATGAAGCAGCGTCTCTATCCGCCATCTACAACGCGTTGGAGAATCCGCCTTCAAGCAGCACATTAGACACCAACCACAATCAACGTACAGATGCTTTTTATAAACACCGAGGTCACTCATCAACAACAAGTATTGATAGTGGAGCAAGCGAATCGTCCCTACGGTCAGGGAACTCTAGTCGCTCCACTACTTCGAGATCGAATCGTCGCGTCCATACCCCGAGAATACGCTCCAGAGCGAAAGGAAAAGCAAACATGAACGCTGCAGAACGGATTTTCAAGTGCACATTCTGCTGCGATACATTCAAACACAAATACGACTGGTCCAGACACGAGAAGTCGCTCCACCTTAACATGGAAGAGTGGATCTGTGCGCCGCATGGAGCTTCTGTCGTGCTGCCTCTGACTGGCAGAGTCCACTGCGCATACTGTAGCGCCCTTGACCCTACACCTGAGCATCTGCAGCAGCACAACCACCTTGCTCACAACGTCACCGACTCTACCCCGCGCGTGTTTCGTCGCAAAGACCATCTAGTTCAACATCTCCGTCTCGTCCACGGACTAGATACACTTCCACTAATCGATGATTGGAAGATCGAGTCCATGCCTGTCGTTTCCCGATGTGGTTTCTGCAACATGACACTGAACAGCTGGGACGAGCGGAAAGATCACTTGGCTGCCCACTTTCGCGAAGGAAAGACAATGGCCAACTGGCGCGGCGACCATGGTTTTGATCCCGCTGTTGCCGCTCGCCTCACGCATGCATTTCCCCCCTACCTACTCGCACATCAAGCTACTACGCTCGTCCCCTTCTCGGCTACAGACCCCGCGTCTATGGATCACACGAAACAACTACTATCGCAAATCAACTCGATGACAATGGCAGAATCAACAAACCAATCGGAGCCTAATACTGACCAGGGGCAAGAAAACGTTATTTCGGAGGCCGTACCTTTGGCCACCCAGCATGAACTGGACACTTTTGTGCTTGCGAACGTTCTGACGCGCCACCTTAGTCGATTTGCAAGACAGCAGATGCTTGCGGGAATCATACCCACGGATGAAATGTTTCAGCGCGAATCGCGAAGAATATTGTATCAGAATGGAGATGATGAGTGGAATCAGACGGTGGCTGATGACCCGTCATGGTTACAGGAGTTTAAAGAACAAACCGGGTTTGGCGGCGTCTCGAATTCGTGAAGATGTCATATTGTTTCGTGGATATGGTCTATACTTCAACGACTTCTGTCCATTCACTCTCCATCCTTCCATACACAATGTCCGACATCCACGCACTCAGTAGCTTGCGATGCGGAGTAGCATCCAACTGCACACTGATGCTCCGGTCTTCAACATCGATGCGCGAGACGGGAGTGACAGCTACAGCCGTGCCCACAGCGAAAGCCTCCAACAACCTCTCTTCCTCAGCAGCCTCCCCAATCTCATGAATCGTGAAGTCCCGCTCAACAACGTCCATCTTCTCGGCCACAACCGCCTTTCCATCAACACTCCACTCCCTCGTCTCGCCAAACCTCCTCCTCGCCAACTCAACAATACTCCTCCTCGTAACCCCCGGCAAAATCAACCCGCTCTCCAACCCCGCAGTCACCATCTCCAACCCGCCATCCTTCCTCCTCCAGATAACGAAGAAATTCGCGCCCCCAGCCTCCGTAACCTTCCTCTCCGGCCCAAAAAGCCACAACACCTGATCATACCCTTTCCTTTGTGCTTCCCCAAACGCCACAAGCGTAGGCCCATAGTTAGCAGACACCTTCGCGGCTCCCGAGCCCCCAAGCCACGATCGAACCTGCAGTTCAGAAGAAACTAGTAACTTCATCCCATTCGCCATCTGGGTAGCTGGAAACTTGGGAGCGTGTGTCATGAGGACGTACAGGAGGACTTCAGAGGGGACATGGCATCCGAGATCTGCATCGATGCCCATTATCGTCGGGCGGATGTACAAGCACTCGCCCCTGGCCGTGTCGTCATCTGGGAGCCACCGCGGCCCGTCGACGCGACACAGCGCGCGCACAAGCTGGAGCAGCGCCTCGGGGTCGAATTCTGGTAGCGCGGCCCGTCGGGCGCTGTCGAGTAGTCTTCTGCAGTTCTCAAGTGGACGGAAGAGGCGGAGTGCGCCGTCGTAGCCTCGGTAGAGCTTGAGGCCTTCGAAGCAGGATGTCGCGTAGTGCAGGGTGCTTGCTGTTGGCGGCAGCGAGAGGTTGGTGTATGGCTGGATCTTGGGGGTGGACCAGCCGTGTGCTGAAGTCCAGTTGATGAGGAGGATGTGGTCGGTGTGGATTTTGGTGGAGCCTGATTGTTCTGGGGGGAGAGGGATTGGGGTGTCGGTTAGGGTGATGGTAAGTTTTGAGGGGTCAAGCTGTGATGTTGGAGCCATTGCGTTGGTTGGTTTTGTGGTGGAGAGGGCTTTGGATTCAAATTCAGGTTTAGATTCCATCGTAGGAGACGGGGCTTTTGGGTGCTAAGATAGAAAAGACACACGCTTCAGTGGTCTTCGAGATAGTGAAGTTACTACAGTTGCGAACCTCTCAGCATTCATGACCTAAGAGTTGTACGGCATTGTCGTCGATTTATTGACTGTCTACATGGCAATAAAGTGCAACTGAAAGCATCTCATCAAAAGCTATAGGGCGTAGGGTGTACCCAGGGCGTGAGACTGCAAGTTCTCGAGTCAATTGCGGCCACAGGTTGGGTTTAGCGCTCTATACCAGACCCACAGGACAACATTCTGTAGAAAAGGTTGAAAGCAATTGAATGGTCTTATCGAGAAGAGAGATAATGTAATAATGTACCACGGATGATGTTCCGAGGTGTTAGGAGAGACTACTATGAGCGACATTGGCCAAGCGACCTGATTTGAGACGAAGCCCTCATCCACAATTGGGCAAGGGCATAGCAGCTCGCATCAGACTCTCCTATAGCCAGGATACCCTGCCCATTATGTGCACCATGTCTATATGGAGATTATAGATATTGCACTCTAAAGCCGCCTGGGTATCGGGAGCGCCGCGGTCCACGCCGCCGGGCCTAGATGACGCGCGACAGCAGCTAAAACGGAACGACATGTTTATATAGTTGCTGCAGATGTACATACACCTACCTATAGCATTAACAAACAGTCTCTGCCAAACAAACAAAAACAAACAACTGCCATGGATGTCAACTGTCATGTTTCGCGCGAGTGTTTCGTTTCTACTTGTTACTTGTACCCGTGGACGTGAGTAGTGCGCGTACGTGGCCCACCGCGCCTATTCCCGACGCGGCAAGCATGACGAGGCAGTGCATCGTGGTGCGAGGGCTGGCGAGCCAACAGAAACGCCCGGATGCACCCCAAGCGCGAACGTCGGTTGTGACGGGCGCTGTCCATCCACTTTTCCTCCCTGCTGAGTCCTGGTCCTGAACCTGTGACCTGTGGCTGTCAACGTCGGCAATCCCAACCCAACTCTCAACCTCACGCTCTTCGACCTCGACCTGCTGGATGCTGAATGTAGCAGGCGCTACGATGCGCAGCTTTCCCTTCACGACGACTCTGTTGGCCTTGGTGGTGGGCTTCGCGGCTGCCGACGATACGGTTACGAGCGGGCGCATCAAGGTGCAGTTGTTTGCTGCGCCGTCGTTTCTCTCCGAGGTGTCTGTCGATGCGTACAACAACGTGTGTTTGTCGCTTGACAATAATTTGTAGGCTTGCACCTTCACGTTGGCCTTTGGCGATGGGCGCTGACGAACTGCAGGATCGATGGCCGGGTGCAGTCCATCCTTGTAGGGGGACATGATGTCGGGACAGTGCTGCAGCGAGACGACTACTGGACCTGCCGATTCTACGAGTACGTTTGTTCTTTGACGATCTTTTCATCTTGCGTGCGTGGATAGAAGTACTGATCTGGGCAGCAACTACGAATGCACAGGCGACATGGACGAATACCTACCCATAGCCGATGGCGTGAATAACCTAGGTAGCATCGGATGGGGCACCAGGATTCACGGCCTCCGCTGCCGCAACTATCAAAACGTCGCCGACTGAGCAAGCAATTGAGATAATTTGGGTTGCTGTGATAAAGCTACCACATCGAAACGAATTCGAGGACATGGATGGGCCATTACTGCCATGCCTCCCCACGATAGGAAGACCGACCGTATCCTAAGTGGAATGCCCCGACATGCTTGCGGGAGAGGTGCCAGATTGAGAAGCAAAGTGCATGCAGCATAAGGGTGGGACTGAGGGCTGGTTGTTTGATACAGTAGGCATGGGACTGGCGTACGGACGGACATCGGATGGCATACATTATCAGGCGGAGGTTTCCATGTGATTGCTAGGGTTCTTGTGTTGGGCAGGCGTGCTGGTCAGGGAGCATTACGGCTTTCGAAGCGCTCGATGCCGCCTCATTATCTTCGTGCGTAGCGATGAGCAAGTTGAGAACAAAGACAAGTCAACGACTGGAATGTCTACCTTGCAAAGAATCTTGGCCTCGGAAGAAAGTGTGATCGAACCGAGTACCATGATGCCGCAAGATATGGGATAGTTAAGAATACATTTTAGATTCTGACAAAGTTCTCTCACTCACATTGAATATGGCTCATTAATCCGTCACTGATTGTGGTAAATACACCATCAACAGGGAAAGTGTTAGCGTCTTGCAGGGGCATGAGAATTAAGTCTCAAAGCTGGTGATATCTTTCAACACACAGCGGATGTCCCAGTCGATATGTTGTCCTTGGCATTGCATCGTAAATGTTCAGGGGAATGAGCCATCCTCGTTGCTGTGGCGTGACAATTCTAGTGAATTGCAAAAGTTGTGGCCTTGCGATAGATATCCAACGGGTGAATACCAACAAGCATCTCTCCTTCCATATGGCCATGGACATAGCTTGTACCAACAAGTGTGAAGGCACTCAAAGTCCCAAGTAGCGTCGACGTGCGTCCAAGGATGACGGTATTGAGCATCCGAACAGAATACAGACCAAATCACCTTCCTTGATGTGTTTTAGTCCCATGCCTATAACTGTCTCGTCTTCTTGCTGGACTGCTGATGGATTGAAGGGTGGACAAACAGCTTCACAACGGAAGATTTGTCGATTTTCGGTAGCGACTTGGACACGCTCGAGATACTCTTTCACTGTACTGGGTTGCTTCTTGTCGGTGATCAGATTCGACGACAAAAGATCGCCTCGTTCGTTCAGTTTCGTGAGCGCTAGAGCACATGTCCGCCGGTACCGCGAGGGTGCCATTTCCCGATCAGGCCTGCGGTTAGCTACTAAAGTCCGCCAGAGCTTGCCTTCGATCCTATCTTCTAAAACCCCACTCCACCCAAGCATGCGCAAACATTCTGCTCTGATGTTTCCTGCACTGATGACGGAACATACTGCCTGGACTTTACCCAGTATGATGCCTTAGGCGTTGAGAACAGGTTTGGGTGCCCGTAAATCCATATGATATTGCATCATGGCTCCCCGAGATGCGTCATATATCTGACCCTGTACAGGCTTGAGAAGGATGTCCAGTGGGACATGTCGCTGCTTTTCCCTTTTGCCGAACGATGCTACACCTATCCAGGTGGGAAGGGTTCTGCCTTTGTAAAGTAAATCGCGTGCAGACCGCGGCCAGGCTGCCCAAGGCCTGCATATGACGTCGAGAGAAGAACCTTCGAATATGCAGTACCTGACAAAATCTATCAGGATGTCCGTAAGATGTCTGGAAGAATCGCTAGTGAGTTTACATCGCCTCGAGGACGTATCATGGGCGAGATATAGGAGAGCGTAGACAACGTCTTTAGGCTGTGATGCTGCGAATGATGAGGTTGTCAGGACTAAAGACTCTAGGGTCATCAGTCGTGCGAGGACTCGACAGTCTGAGGATTTCCGGAAGACTTTGCGTGACAAATCGATCAGCGCCATCGCTCTGAAGCTTTCAGTCTTGCCCAGTTTCCTTATAGCATGGGAGTGATACGATCGGCTGAGGAGCTCCTGGACGAGGTCGATCTTGTCTGAGTAGAGTTCCACTGCATCTGCGAAGTCTACCCAGCTAAGGATATGTTCTCCAATACGAACCGAGGGCCTTCTTGCGCCCGCCACTTCCTGGATAACCCAACGGCGTTCAAACCATGGCCTACGTAGAAGCTTGGCGAAGGGCCCCCAAGAGCGAAGAATATCTTCATCCAGAACTTCTCCACGTAAAGCGTAATCGAGAATTCTTAGGTTGAGAATGTTCGGGACCATATCAACTCCTTCCTTCATGCCATCTTCTTCCTCTCCAAGCCATGCAATGACGTTCCAAGCATTGTAGTAGATATCCGGCATCATTGGAATCTGCTGGCTCGTTTCACTTTCGTTCGTCTGATCGATACACAGTGCATCGACCCATATCCATGAGCAGGACTCCGATCGGCGTATTCGTTTCAGTGCTTGGTAGAGGTTGCTTCGCACGGAGAAGAAACGGTAGTCCATGGGATATATCGTACCTTCTATAGTGTCCTTCCCAGGCCGGCCTTCATTTGACCTCGAGATATCGCTCAGCAGAAGTCCGTAGGAGGGTTCATCGTCGCCCCAAGCATAGGATAAGGCCTGAAAATCAAGAGTAGATTCCTTGACCTTCTCGAGACGCATAGGCTTGAGGGCACATGCCAGAGGGCTGTTGAATAGACCGGGATATATGCAAAGAAGGCGAATTTCTGTTGGTGACAATGGCGCATACTAGTAGCTTGTAGGTGATGCATCGGGCTCGTGTGATCTAATGGACTCATCCAGCTCCCCAATCCAATGCTCATTACTAGGCTCGGTGAGTAACATTTGCTGACTCAGAGGCTACTCAGTCGGCTCCTCATGGTAGAATGAACCCGATGGAGACTGCGAACGATTCTCATCGCTGTCATAGTAGGGGCCGGGCGAGCTTGGACGATCTCGGTATTGCGTTCTTCCTCTTCCTTCCTTATTCCCAGACGTAAACGGGCTCGACAAGCCTCGAGCGGCAGACTTTGTTGCGGGAATCTCCGAGTGCCAGTGGTCGATCTTCTGATCCGCTGGGGCAAAGTTGCATTCTTTCTTCATTCGAAGACCATTGAAACAGCGATTTTGCGGGCCGTCAGGAGCTAAAGTACACCGTATTTTCCTTCGTCGACGGTATTCACATGCACGTGTCGGCCCACGAGCTTTAGTGTCTTGGTTAAGTACCTCCATGAGATCAATGAGTTACAGCGTTGCAGGTTCTCGTGGTTTAGTTGTAGTGATGGTGTGACGGTGAATTTGTGCAGCAGGCTGAGATGTTGATATAAGTAGGCAACCACTTCTGCGCGATCAAGTAAGCGCCAAGGTAGCCACACGTCGTCATGGTGAGATAGGTATTAGTGTATGTGTACTCGCCTCGCTGTACACCCTGAGGTCCGGCACTTGTGGCGATGTTATCACATTGGTTGATGCCTTGCCCTCTTCTCTCTCGTCTCTACTAATTAAGCCGGCTTATCGTATACCATTCTCAACATAGCAAGAACCGGCCTGTTATGATAGCGCCAACCTAGCTTCAAAATCCACGATGTTGGATGCGTGATAGTAGTACAGAACGGGCATTTAGATTTCATTATCTGTGACTCGAGATCAACAGTGGTCTCGTTGTCCCTCCTAAGGAGAGTGAAAGAGTATCCTTGGACGTTGACAGTGACGTCTTCAGTCTCTCGGGCATTATTATGACTGTGTCAGACTCATGTCCGTGTGTCTTTTGGTAGTAGCGCACTCGCCCATGGCTTCGCGTCGAGACAACCGTAAGCGTTCGGATGGTGAAAGTAGTGTAAGAAGTTAATGTGTAAAGTCACTAGAAAGTGTCAGTCAAATCTAAGCACCGTGATACAAATAACGACATACATACAACTCAAACGTGAGGCCTGTAATGGCTTCTGGCATCCTGGGAGAATCCTTCCTGTCGCAAAGACTGAAGCGGACCACTATATTCACTGGCCTCTCTTCTCGAAGGTTGCAATCTTCGGCATGGCCTTTCGCAACTCTTCTCTATCTTTCTCGGTTGGAGTGAGACCGAACCTTTCCTCGGCTCTGTCCGAAAGATAGAGGCCAGCGCCCGCGTACGCCATGATGCCGACACCAATGATCATTCGCGTCCTGGGCGGAATGCTTTTGAACCACCTGCAAGGAGTTTAGTCGGGAGCTGTCAAAACATTTTGAGAGCATTCGTACTGCCACACGGCCATTTTAAGGGTTGTTGGAAGTTCAATGGCGGTCTTTTGACAAGCTGCGGGCGATGATGCGGAGGTTCCAAGCCGCCAAGGAAAGTGAGAACAGACAGGTTGCGGGCTGGGAAGGAGCAATCAACACTGCACGCGTTCGACACGCACCAGGCTGGTCCTTCACGTCTAGGCAAGATTGGCTGCAGCTGTTCAAATCAATATCATATCTGCTAGCCCAAGTCTGCGCCAAAAAGCTGTTTCATGGAGTCCTGACACCTCCGCTTCGACCGCCGCACCTCCGCGCTTCGTGAGCAGATGTACCCGCTATCACCGCCCGCATCTTGAGGCTCCTCTGGTCTCGACCAGCCTCCAAAGATGCCCGGCTTTCGCCGCTGGAGCAAGTCGAAATTCGAGCGGAACCCCGAATCATCGTTCAAGCTCCTCGCCGCCGTCCTCGTCATCACGCTGTACCTGATCATAAAAGAGTTCCAGCACCCGACCGTTCGAGTACGGGATGCGCCTGCTTTTGGTGCACAGATACAACATACAAGATGGAACGGCACGGGCAAAGCACAAGAGACGAGGGCAAAACATGTGCGGGATGCCATGAAATATACCTTCTGGAAGTACAGAGAAAATGCCTGGGGTTATGATGATATATTACCGGTATCTGGAGGAAATTCGACATCAAGAAATGGCTGGGGAGCTTTCATCGTTGACTCAGCAAGCACATTGGCGCTCATGGGCCTGTGGGACGAGCTGGCGCATTCGGTCGAGCACATTCTGGCAATCGACTTTACCGAAGCCCAAGATCTCGTAGACCCCTTCGAGACGACGATTCGCTACTTGGGCGGCTTGCTGTCGATTGTTGAGCTATACGATGTTGGCCTTATACCGGAAGACGTGCTACACGACGAAGCCCGCGATCTTATACTCGAGCATGCTGTCACTTTGGCCCAGAAGCTGGCACCTGCATATGATACACCCACGGGAATGCCGTGGCCGCGTGTGGATTTTGACACCGAACAAGGGGAGCCAGACGCGTCGTTCGTTTTCGACGACGACCCAAACAAGCAAGAATACGATCACCCTGTTGTCGGTCCCGCGCGGACTGGCTCATCTATCCTCGAAAATCGCGTTCTGACCAGACTAACGGGTAATGACGTCTACGCAAGGAACTCGACTTTGGCATGGGCACCTCTCGTATGGTCCAAGTGGACAACGCCATGGGCGGGAATGGTCGATGCACCTGTTGACATCATGACTGGTGCTCCAGTCGGTCGCTCGCGACACTGGGACGGCGGACATGATTCATTCTACGAGTATCTCCTGAAAGTCACCCTACTCGCTCCACCTTCAGATCCCCACCTTGATGTATATAAAAAGCGCTTCTTGAAATCCGCATACTCTCTTCGAAGACACCTCAGCTCCCGCTCAGCACCGGCACCCGATCACCTAATGCAACATCTTTTCATCGGCCGTCAAGATGACAAGCAGTACGAGAACCAGATGGGACATCTCGCTTGTTTCGCATCAGGTACTATCCTCCTCGCCTCGAAGTTTTACGACCAACCGTACCTCCGCACCTTCGCTCTCGCCCTACTGGAAGGCTGTCATCACACGTACACGTCAACTACTACCAAGATTGGTCCTGAAACGTGGTCCTGGGTTCCAAAATTTGGCTATGACGAGCCGTTATTCTTCCCAGAGTCAGAGCGCCAGCGAGAAGAAGCATTAGCGTCCGGGTTCTGGAGTACAGATTCGCAGTACAAAGGCCGGCCTGAATACGTGGAATCACTTTTCTACGCCTGGCGTATCACTGGCGAGCAGAGGTACCGCGAGTGGGCGTGGGAAGCATTTGAGGCAATGGAAAAGCATTGCAAGGCGCCGTTTGGTTATGCACAGCTTGCTGATGTGTACGATCTGGGAGACAGCAACTGGGTCGATATGCAGGAGAGCTATTGGGCAGCAGAGACGCTGAAATACCTCTGGTTGACTTTTGAGGACGTCGAGGTTGCGAGTCTGGACTCCTGGGTCTTTAGCACCGAGGGCCACCCTTTTCGTATGATTAGATGAGCTTGCGAGTGTTAGACTTAGCCCGGTGAGCAAAGCAGTACGCGAATTGCCTGCGATAAGGGCAAAGCCAACATGATTGGTCAAACTCTTTTAACTAAACCTCGTTGCTCGAAGCAAGATGAGAGACAAAGTCCACAAGAAAACATGGAAGCAATACCAACTGCATGACGGGCATATACGCAAATAAAAGCTACAAGAGATAGCCACGGCGCAATGATACCCGGTTTTGATTCTTAGAATAACTACACTAAAATCATAAAAACACACAATCAGCATATCTCAACCTTCTTAACCACTGTAGCGCCTGACTTCATACCGCACGGCACGAGCTTTTCCCACACTGTACTACGCAATGCATAACATTCCAGCTCATACATGTACCCAGACATGTCTAATTGTCATACTTATACTCCAAACATTACAGTCCTATAATCACGTACACTACTACTTTGACTCAGCAACATCAACCTCCGCGCAATAACAACTCCTCAATTCGCCAGAAACTCTTGAGTGGGTGGATGGTACATGTCTGAACAGCTCATGCGTCACGCATCTCGCCTCACCTCACCCCACAATGCGCGCGTCCCATCCGCCCAAACGTATCTTTTGAACTACTCATGATTGACGTGACTTGCCCTGTCGATACTTCCTTCACCTCCTTCACCTGCCTCACCCCTTAACACCCGCTCTCCCAGCCTCCCCCTCCCTCCTCACCACCACTACCGCCACCACCCAGCGGCACAACAGCAAACTCCTCCGAATGCGCCCTCCCACGCGCAAGCCACGGTCTCTCATTCTCAATGAATCGCTGTTCCCTATATAACGTCCCGCTACCACGGTTGTAACCCGGTCTACGCGGTCTGGGGGTGTAGGCGGGGAGACGGTTTGCCTGGTCTACAGCCCATGTTTGTTGTGGATAGATGTGGTTGTTCAGTGAGGTGAGGTGAGGTGAGGGTCTTTGAGGAAGATGGGGAAGGGGAAGGAAGGAGAGGAGGGGAAGGAGAGGGGAGGGGAAGGAGAGGGGAGGGGAAGGAGAGGGGAGGGGAAGGAGAGGGGAGGGGAATGGAGAGAGAGAGGTCAAGACACTAGGTTGATTGATGAGTGCTGGCAATGTGTGAAGTTCAGAGGAGTAGTGGTGTAGAGTTTGGATGTATGTGTGTGACTGATCGACAGACACGTATTGACAACGTGCACTCGACGCGGGTAGAACAAACGCGTACGCTTGATGACGCACGAGGTTATCATATTGAGGACGGTACGTGTTTCCCCTTGATGTTCTCATAATTTCTGTCCGGATCATACATCTCTAATATATTTGGCTTGCAAAACATTCAATATTATCTGGTACACGGGGTCTGCCTCGAAGGTGTCTTTGAAGGTAGCACTCCCACCCTCCTCAGATGAGTTCATTATGCAAGTTCGTTGGACACGAGCTACTCGTGCTACAGTGATTAGTACAGAGTCGACCAGATGTCAGAACTAGACACGTTACCTCATATCTTGAACAACGTGAACATGATCTCTGCTGCTCTAGCCGTGCATTCTTGCAGGGTTGAGTCGGCCATGTAGACGCGTTAAAAGACTCTCATTGATCCCCAGGATCGCTGAGGGAGTCAACCTGAACACTCAGTCGGACCTCTGGGTCCAATCATCTCGATCCTGTGACTGATTGCCTCAAACAGTGCCCATCAAGAATTGCCAATGGAAATCGTCGTTGTTTATATCGAACGAAGGATTTACTTTCCAAAGACTTGGGAGCTTCTCCGATCCATTGACCATAGAAGTCGGTCTAGGTAACGGTAGGTCTTGCAACAGCGATACTCTCCGTCCAGAGCCCGTAGCAAGCTCGAACGTGCTACCAACTGGGCTTCCCCTATTAGGCGCATTCCGGACTGCTGTCTTCATGACCGCTGTGATTCTGCGAAAACGATCGAAAACATCCTCATTGCTCTCTTGCGTGTCACGAGCGCGAGGCATCTGGGATGCGAGTTGATCCCGGAAGTACTCAAACGACTGGGCTATCTGAAGCTCAGTGGGGTCCCATCCAGGGATTGGGGAAGAATTCAGTGCTAGTTTGCTTAGACTTGTAGCTATCGAGACCAAGTTGAGCCAGTCGATCAATGATAGAAACTCGAATTGGCCAGATGGGAGCTTCGTGCTATAGTCGAGGAATTGTTCGATCGATCGAAGGCACGTCACGCGCAGTGAGAGGTGAAATCCAGAAGCCCATGGTGTACTTTCTCCATCTGAGAGCTCGATAGAGGTAGTCATTTTGTAGAAATACACGCGGGCAGCAAGTTGTATCCACTGTAGTGTTTCTATGGCAGCGTCAGCATGAGCTTCTTACAGTTGTCTTTTACTCTTACCAAAGTTACTCGCTTGGAGCTTAGAAGCCAGTCGAATGTTTTCCCACTTGTCGCTCAAGCGTTTCACCTGTGAGCGAGCAACCAGCGCCGGCTCAGGTCGATTGGGGAATGTTTCCTCCACATCCTCCGTGAACTGACAGATATCGATCAAAATAGGAAGAACAGCGTCCGATTGGTGCTCCCAAGTCGTTGCTAGCTGCGATGCATAGCTTCGAATTGTGCTCGAGTACGACATGGTGCGTGCTCTGCTTTGCTCTACCAAAGCAATGTTGGTCGCAAGATAGTAGCACCCCAGATAAGCCCGCTTCGCCTCTCTATCTCTTAAATCGTCTTTTTGCAATGGGCTCCTCGAGCTTGTCGACAAGCGGTCCAATGCTAAGTCTCTTGCGATACCCACGCATAATTGCAGTAGCATTGGTATAGAAACGGCCTGAGCATCCATGTAATGGTGGTGCCAGGCTATGAACACAAGCAATCCTTGAAGCAAATCCAAATTTTTGTGCCCATTCAATATCTTGACCATGACTACTTTTCGGAACTCACGGCTCAGCCTCGATTGCAGGAAAGTCGAATCGTGAGACGCAACTGTCAGCACAGCAAACATCAACATCGGCCGGTCCTGGAGAAGATCTCGACAGAAGCGATCCTTAGGTAAAGCCACGAAGGGGAAGAATTTGACCATTTTCTGGTAACCTTCAAGCAACATCTGCATATGTACGAGACTGATCGACCGAATGACGGGATCTAATCGCGCAAAGCATGACAAAGCATCATCCATAGATTCCCAGAAAGATAGAGAGTTTTCCGACTTGGTCCCAGGGGCTGGAAGGAGGAGAGCGTTTGGAATCGACGGCGCAGAAGCTGGCTGAGCGGAAAGTGATGCAGATGTTTGGTGAGAAGTCTGTGGAGGTTGCGAAGAACGGCTGGCCGTCGAAGGCAACGCAGTCTGTGGCGGAGAAGGCGATATAGACGCAACAATGGCAGACAATTTGTCTAGCTTCCTATCAAAGTCGCGCAGTCTATTGGGTGTCTGGCCATCATTCTTAGCTTTGGCTGGCCGTCTTCGCGCTACATGCTCAATACATTCCACCCGGGCTTTCTGGCACCTAAAGCACGTGTTATCTTAAGCGGAGCAACATTTGAACAATAGAGTGGAATATACCTTTGGCAAGTACCGGTAAGTTCAGATGGAACACACCTGACCTTTTGCCGCCTGCAACGTTCGCACGCAAATGCATTGCCTATTCTACCTTCTCTTGCCTCCATGGTGTTGACGGAGCCGGGAAGACAGCGAGACCTAGGATGTAATCAAGTACTCAACCAAAGAACTTCCGCTCTCAGAATTTTTCCATACACGGCCCTGTAGCAGCTGCTCATCAATGAGCGCAGACGCAATTGCCAACCTAGGATGTCCTTCGGTGTGGGGAAGTCCGATCAGATGCCAAGCGCTCGGGTCAACCGTAAGGTGTGAAAGAGGCCGCGAACATGCGAAACAGACGCACCAGTTGTCAAAATCTGGCTGGCGAACCGGCTGGTGATACCGAGAGATGTCGGATAAACATCTTTCATGCAAAAACCCACCATCGGGGTACAATGTGGCGGTGCGATCGAGTGTGTAGATGGCCGATACCTCGGGTATTTGGGTCGGTAGATCATCCGGGGTTGAAAGCCTGCGCATGCCTGCAGCCGTCAAGACCGCATTGGTGTGCGTCCGACTGCTCCGACTGTCGCATAGCTCTTATCCGTTGCTTTATCAAACACCACGCAACTTGGGAATAGGTGCTGTTAGTTCCACACTCTAGCGTAGCCATATAAAATGGGGTAGACGCCAGTTTCTCGCTCTTGCGGGCGGCTGACCTTGAGATCTGCACATCATGGCACCGAACAACCACGGCGACCACGACAGTTATGTGAAGTCCGGTTTCGCAGGGAAGATGGGATGGGGAAGCAAACCTGCGCTGTTGCTAATCGACGTCTGTAACGCGTATTGGAGTAAGGGCAGTCCCTTGGATACCAGCTCGAACCCGGCTTCTGCGGCGGCACCAGTCTCAATCGCCAAACTCGTCGCTGCCGCTCGCGATGGAAAGGTGCCATTGATCTGGACGAAGGTTGAATATACTGAGCCGGATATGTCAGACAGTGGGCTATTCTTTTCCAAAGCACCTCTACTCAAGGTCTTCCAGAAAGGCAATGAAACGGGGCTGGAGAGCTGGGTTCCTGGTTTAGAACCTAAGGAGGGGGAACTCGTCATTCCCAAGCGTTATCCGAGCGCGTTCTTCGCGACTGAGCTCAACACGCGGCTCCGGCTCAAGGGCATTGACACGCTGGTTATATGTGGTGTCAGTACGAGTGGCTGCGTGCGTGCAAGTACGCTCGAGGCCTTGTGCTTAGGGTATCGGCCAATGGTATGCTGCTTGGCATGCGTGGGATTGCTCGTCACTGACTGATGTCCCAGGTCGTTGGTGAGGCTTGCGGTGATAGATCACCTGCTGTCCATGATGCCAATATATTTGATATGAATGCGAAGATGGCCGATGTCATTTCAGAAAGCGAAGCCATAGAGAAACTGAAGATCGGGTGGCCATGATCCTTATTAAGACAAAACAACACCACAGCATGGTAACTCCATTCGAATTAAAGAGATCTCGAGGAGCTATGCAGTAACTCCTTACTCTCATATTTTTCTTCTTTAATTTGGTGGTTTCATACTGTAGTTAGGTTACGATTCTTGTTCCATTTTTCACTAGATGATCACTAGAAGCCGACTCTTTGTACATGCTATCTTTACTACAAGCATAACACTATATATGGACTATTCAAGCCTCAAAGCTTATATCGAAGCTTGGACTCGTGTTTAGTTGCATCAAGAGAGACCTCCAGTTTTTCTATGAGTCGTGACGTAGATGCAGCATCAAAGAAAAAGAGTTAACAGCAACGTCATTGGGTCGGAGTAGCTCCGATGTTGAGGCGATATGTGAACGAAATGGTCGCGCATAAATTCACCTCTTGTGAACATTCAAGTATCACATCTAAATCCTTGCTCATTATGTCAAACTCACATTATAGCTTTAAGACAGCCCTGGTAACCGGCGGAGGCGGCGGCATCGGAAAGGGGCTTGCCCGGCAACTCATCAAAGATGGAAAGAAAGTCATCATCGCCGGGCGAACAGAGTCCAAACTACAAGAATCAGCAAAAGAGATTGGTGCTGCAGCCTACTATGTCCTAGACACCGGCGACATCAAGAATATCCCTGGCTTCGTCAAGAAGCTCATCCAAGAACACCCAGACGTCGATTGTCTTGTCAATAATGCCGGCGTGCAACGGCCGCTTGATGTCAACGAGATGGACCCAGACGAATTCTTGGACAAGGCTGATCAAGAATTGGACATCAATATCCGCGGACCCATGCATCTTGCTTTGCGCCTACTGAAGCATCTGAAAACGAAACCTAACGCAGTGATCGTCAACGTTGGGTCAGTGCTGGGTTTCGTTCCATTCTCCATCATTAATCCGGTCTACAACGGCACGAAAGCCTGGATACACTTCTGGAATTTGGCTTTACGAAAGCAGCTGGACGGTTCAAGCGTCTCAATCGTTGAGATTGCGCCACCAACCGTCGCAACGGATTTGCATCGTGAAAGAAGTGATCCAAATGACAACAAGAAAGAGAACAATAAACAGGCATTGTCGCCGGAGGAGTTTATTGATGAAGCTGTGGGGAAATGGAAGCGTGGTGATGAGACGATCAGCGCAGGCACGGGAAATGATATCGTGGACAAGTGGGAGAAGAGCATGGGCTCGGTGTTCACGAAGATGGTATCATAGGAATGGGGATGTATGTGTGGTACATGTAAAAGATTCCAAGCGCTGGACGTAGATTAGACGTAGGCGAATGAATAGATAAACGATCGCCGCTGCTCGAGAGCAAAACGCACCTATTGCAAGAGTACGAATTAAGGTTCCTGTGCGTTCGGTGGAGCAGATGCAGGTGCGCCCGCATACGTTTGGCAGGGAAGCTGCCAACGCACGGGCCACAGCCGCATTGTTTACATCCCACTTCACTTGCCTGTCGCTTCTATCGCAAGACAAGCACATCAGCACTCTCCTACACGAACCACTCTCAACGCGCACAAGATGGCGCCCCGCAGTGCACTCGCCAACATCTCCTTCACGGTCGACTCGGCCTCGGAGGACGAAATGACACACGACGAGCTCAATGCGCTCCCTACACCAGACTCCAACACCGAAAACAAAGCACCGACGCGAAAAGCGCGTGGAACGACAGCGCAAACGAAGAACTCGGCCCCAGCGACCAAAGCGACCGCAAAGGGAAGGCCTGCGACGCGTCGTGTTAGCGGTAACAGTGTGCTTGGAGCCAAGAAGAGCAATGCAGCAGTCAAGAAAAACGCGCCTGCCAAAGGCGGTCGCAAAGCGCTAGCGGAGCGGAAAGATGCGAATGGAAGCGACACGGAAGAAGTAGACGACTTCGAAGAGGATGAGCCGGCAGTACAGACGAAGCCCGCGAAGAGGGGGAGACCAGCAGCAAAGAAGGCACAGGTTGATGAGCCGACAGAAGAACCTGCAGCGGCAAAGAAGGGACGCAAGGCAGCGGCAAAGGAGCCTACGGCGAAGAAAGAGCCCAAACCGAAGGCCGTGCCCAAGTCGAGATCAACGAAGCGAACAGCTGAGCCCCACGAGCCAGAGCACATGACGATTCCGGAGACGCAGCCAGAGCCGGAGGCAGATCCTATGGATATTGAGGAGTCAATAGAGATAGACGAGATACCTGAAAGCATGCCTCCGCCTCCGCGTCCTTCTGCACGACGAGCCCAAGTTCCGGCTAGAACAGCACGGCAAACGTCAACCGGAATTAGACGGACAGGTAGTGTTTCTGACTCCGAGCGCGATCCAGTACTACGTCGGAAACTAGGCGATCTTACCAGAAAGTTGGAAGCTATGACAGTCAAATATGATACTCTCAAGGAGGCTGCTTCGTTGGGGAAGGAATCGAACTTTGAGCAGCTGAAGAAGAAGACTGAGCAGATAGCCAAAGGTAATTCCCTACTCCACTGATGTTTTTCCGTTGCTAACTGCCAAACAGATCAAGATGCAGTTATCAAAGCTCTGAAGCAACAAAATTCGGAACTTCAGTCACGCACATCTGACATAACCTCCTTAAAGAAGGAACTCGCCCAACTATCCAAAGAAAATGCGCGTCTCAACAGCGAAAACAAGAGACTCACAGACTCACTCACTTCTGCGCAGAATGAGAGTAAAACACTCTCCACAAAGCTCGCAGCAGCCCGCTCAGCCCCGTCAGAAACCAAAAATGTCCCAGGCAGCGCGGTCAAAAGTCGAACGACTGGTGGCGTACTTCCTGGCACGGCTGAGGCAGCAAAGGAGGCTCAGCTCGCAAAGCAAAAGGTGGACCTATACAGCGACCTGACGAATCTCGTAGTGCTGGGTATGAAGAAGAATGAGGATGAGGAGGATGTTTACGATTGTTTGCAAACAGGGCGTAACGGGAGTAAGTGTTCTATTCCTATCAGCACAAGGATTATGATGCTAACCAGTCGTTCCAGCATTACACTTCCACCTCACAGTCGCTTCCGGCAACGACTCTTACGAGGATACCGAGTTCATCTATCAGCCTCTACTCAACGAGCAGCGCGACAAGGAGCTTTTAGACCTCTTGCCCGATTATCTCACAGAGGAGATTTGTTTTCCAAGGGGACAGGCGGCAAAGTTCTATTGCAAGGTTGTGGATAGTATGAGCAAGAAGATCATTCTAGAGGATGATTAGATTTCTCTGAAGTCGGGTCACAAGCGGTCGTTGGGAATTCGGCGGAGTCTGGCGCTTTGGCACATTTAGCGAGGGGGTGCTCGGTGACTGTTCAATGGCTTCGAACGCGTTATGATTAAGTGATACCTGGTGTTAAGCATGTTTTTGGTCCCAGTAGTTATGTTATGATATAATCGAATACCTCTGCACACTTCAAACACTTGTCGCCCTGCATCTTGTGGAATTTGAGGTCATCCTTGCGACGGTCATTTCAATGCTTGCTTGCTGTTGGTACAAGTAGTGTATCTACAACGCTCCATTCTCATCATGCTCCCGTATATTCGAGGGGTATGCTATATCGACCACATTCGCCTCGCCTTGTTCATTGCAACTCTAGTGTCCCTGAACCTTCTCGGCGGCCTTCTTTACGTACTCCCTAGAGAATGTCAGCTTAATCCATTAATGAGACTGATCGTGTAGCCATTTGTGACATCGACGTGGCGCAATGGCAGCAAATCAGTGAACCATCCTGGAGACCTTTCTCTCAAGTGCTCCTCCATCCATCCCGTCTCTACTGAAATGCTGCCATGCGGTGTTCGATGACACGAAGTCAATGGCGCGAGTATTCGGGGCGTCCGTACTTTACAAAGCTCTCCTCCTCCTTGCTCTTCGCGTTGATCGGGGGTTGGCTCTTGTCCTCGGCCTTCTTGCCGCCCATAGCAAGCCATGCGCCAGCAAAAGTCGTTGTTAGGGTGGCGATCGCAAGCTAAAAGACCTTACAGTCAGCCTCATACATTCTACATGCATCTACGTAGCTCCTCGGCTTCGCAATCGAACTTTTTCCTGCCCGGGGGTGGTGGAGAGCAACGTACGACGTGCGATCCGACCTGGCGGCCAGCGATGTTGTACATGGCAACCATCTTAGCGGTATTGAAGGGTTTCCGACCGGTGAGTTGGGAGATGGAGCGTCAATGGATGATAACGGGAAGCGTGGGTGGACGGTAATGTTGCTGCTCGGAGCTCTGTTCGGAAGAGTCGAGGGCGCTTATGTAAGGTGTGGCTGGTGGGGGTGGAAGTCGCGGATGGCACCAGCCACAGCCGATATGCTGCGGTGACGTTCATGTGTAATACCTAACAGCCGAGGAGTTTGCTGATACAGTTGTGTCAACACTAAAGATTGCCTTCGTCTTTCACCGACATCGCCTTTCTGTTGTGATCTACAAGTAGACAAGAAACGAGTTTCTCCCTATTTCGACATGGCGAAGGACGACAAGCGCAGCGAGGAGGTCAATGGCGTCTCGCATGCGCCGCAAGGCACACGACCCGACTTCTCAGTACCGCCGCCTAGGAAGCGGCTGCCCAAAGAACTTCAAGATACCTTGAACGATGAGGAGAAGATGTGGGAGATACTATATGAGGGAAAGTATGTACAGTGTCCGCCCACCCAATCGAAACCATTGCATCACATACTCGTCTTGATGGGCTACCAGCATACCTTTCCTCTCAAATTCGGATACTAAGATATAATTCAGAGCCGAAGATACAACAGAGTCATCGATCCGTTATGCCGCCTATGCATCTCGAATACGCACAATCATGCTCTCTGCGCACCGATACGTTGCATACACCTCTGACATAGGCGAATCCTTCCGTCCCATCGCGCATCCCTGGCTCGTCAAGGGCGCATACGGAGTCTCATGGCTATATCTCATCGGCGACGTATCGAACGAAGGCTGGAAATCGTACTGTCGTAACCAACGAACGCTGCATCCTGAGCAGTACCTCGGTGAGCAAACGACAGACAAGAAGGAGGACAAGGACATGACTGCTACCGGGCGGAGTAGCGGCATCTTCGATAAAGCTCAGGCGGCGGCTAGGAATTTAACGAGTACGGAGGGCGTGAAGCTTGGGGGCGAGGGTAGCGCCCTTACGGGAGGGCAGGTCGTGCCTGGGAGGGTGCCTGCGATTGAAGATTATCGGTCCGTCATGGCACAACGAGCCATTTTCCAGGCTGTTGCGTCTATGGGATTACCCGCTTTCACGATTCACAGCATCGTTAGATATTCTGGACGCGCGTTGAAGGATGCCAGGAATAAGACTGTTAGGACCTGGGGTCCAATCGGAGTGAGTAAAAACAGCAGTGCCAATTCACACTGATTTGTTAGACTAACATCGCATAGCTCGGTCTCGTAGCTGTTCCATTCTTACCGTACATGTTCGATGAGCCAGTCGAGCACGCTACGGAATGGATCTTCTATAATGCTTTCAAGATGATTGGTGGTGAGAAGGCTGTCGAAGGAAGACCTTCTACCGGTGTGAAGGAATTGAGGAGAGAGGAGAATCAGGCGGGGCATCTGAAGGAGCTTTGATGTAGGTTTTTTGGGGTGAAGGATGTTACGTTTGAGATGCGATGGGTATGGAGTTGACTGAATCGCCATTGAAAGGCTAGTTGTATATATTAACATTGCGCAAGAGATCCGCTCAGACACAATTGTATATTTTATATTCTCTTCAAGACAAGTCCTTAACTCATATGAGCTGAAATACATGGCACAGGTGCTTTGATTCTTGATCAGTTCCTCAATCTATTTCGGTCTGGTGAATGGCGTATAATGTTTGTCCCTCCTCTCTATAAGTCGCATGGCAACATACTCGCTCCATTAAGCTATAAACCTTATTGGTGGTCGTAGCAAGCCACCTGTAATACGCAGTCACGACACCCACGACCCAATATTCTCGTGGGACCGATACACTGATGTTAGGTTACGGCAATTCTTCACGGATTTTCCGCTTCTGCATGTCACAGACTGTATACTTCTGCTTCCCATGCCCCGGTCGAAGTATGATTCGACTGAGTCATATTATGATCAGCCCAACGAGACCTTCGCTCCACGACTTTTCGCTACGACGGTGTTCCTAACACCAAGATTTCAGGAAGATACCATAGTGTATTCTCCTATGTTTGGATGCTCAGGCAACCCTAGTACTGCTAAGAGACTGGGTTCATTTCGAGACGCTAAGGTTATAGCTGGACTTCACAGGTTCGAGTCATCTGGGACCAAGGTCGGCAACCTCAGCAACCATTTGAGCTTGTCGTCTTGGATAACTTCGCCAAAGTCCTTCCAGTAATCCCACCGGCAGTTAAGGAGGATATAGAGAACTGGGTCGATATGTCCTTAACTTGCCAGCTGTGCTGGGAATGTATTGAACCCAGAGTACCAGGCTCAATGCTCTGCCAGATGCACATCGAGTGCCTTCGCCGCCTGGCACGAAGAGGCAAACTTACTACGGATATTCTTACTTCTACTTACTCCCAGCCTGACTGGGGCTTCCCTACTCACGGACGTCAACCTCTCTGGGCCAGATCTACGTTCGAAATGCTCAAGAACCATGACCCAAGACATGTCTGGATAGTGGACTTCGAAGGCTTGCCTCACACCCGCTCTGGCTTATCGGCTATTCCATCTCAAGTCGGCCTCATTAATTATGCCGATCCATCGAAAAACTATACTGGTTTTATCAAGTATCCTGGAATGAGTAGCACTGCTTCATTGGCGAGCGTGTTGATGCAAAACAATGCAATCAATTTTCGCTCTGGAACGTTCAACTCCGCCTGGACCCTTGCCTTCCTTAAAAGTACCTACAAGGGCACGGAGGTTCACGGTCTAGGTCTAAAGGAGCATAAGGAAGCGATTGAGGGTAGGCTCGCTGCACAAAAAATTAACACAACTCCTTAACAAGGCTACAACAAAAAATCTGTAAGCCTGCCTCCTCTTTTTAGGAGTGCTAGATAAATACATAAACTTTTTTTACTACGTTCTTCTACTTGTTGCTGCTGTTTTATGGCTTCAAAGACTCGACTTAGTGCCGACTTATTCTTACGCGCGAGAGGCAGTATGCCTGGCTGGAGCACCAAGGCACTGGTCCTATATGCGCATAGCACCTATGTCGTCCCACATTTTCTAACACACACGCGTTACCAACCACGTTGCCTTCCTACACATTAGATCGCGCCTTCAAGACTCTGCACACAAGCCAAACATTTCACGCCCACCTACCAACTCAACATCGTCAGCGCATCACATAAAATGAGCTCGTCTAGCCAGACGCTGCCAGCTACCAACCGTCGTAACCCGCCTACTATGAACCTCGAGCTGGTTACCCTAAGCCGACCAAGGCTTGGTATTACGACTATAAGAACGAGGGCGAGCGCCAAATCCCAGTGTACTCGAAGGAGCGATTCGTGACTGGACTTGATAGACGCTGCAGATACTTTATCGATCTTAGGGCGGCGACAGCAGAGGAAATCATTTCCAGACAATTTCACCACAAGAACCTAGGCGAAACGGACCCGAAATGGGACCTGGAGGACGTGATTAATGTCATGCTTCCAATCATCAATTCTACCAAAACAAAAGATGGTACGATAATAACTGGAAGACTCGCGGAACTCGGTGTCCCTACTTTATGGAGCTACACTATGGTGCGAGAATTTATTGTGCGAACAACAACCTGGATCAAGAAGCACAGCTCATGAGCTTTAGCCTCATCACAGAGGTGATTGCAACTTCAATTTACCCTACACCATTCCATAACGTGATGGTTAGACATAGCTCTGAACACATGCAGATAGTTTTGATTCAGTATTCGTTTTACTAAGTAGAACTTGATGATGATAAAATGTTTGAGAGTATGATAAAGTATTGTTAAGTTGAGGGCGAACTCAAGGGATAACTCCTGAATCTGTTCCAGTTTGGTGAATGGTGTAAAATTTTATCTCTCTCCTCTCTTATTTAGATGGGGACATACCTGCTGCATGCCTTTTCTGATGTGATGTCTGCCCGATTGAGCTGTCTGTGAAATCACATGATGATCACGGCGGGGAATTTCAAATTTGGATGGTTTTTCTGGTAATCCGTGACGTCATAAATCCAATCGCACTTCAGTGCGATAGATACGATGTTCCAGGAACCATTCGATTTGAGCCGTTTCCAAACATTGAGATCGAGCCGCAAGTTCCTAGAGCCACGGCGGAAGGTTCGCCTGACAGCCAATCATGTGTCACCGTCCGGAGTCGCGCGTATCCTAAACTGTCAAGTTTACCATTGATCGGACACTATAGGCATAGCGAACTAGAACGGCCGATTGTCTCGAACCCTATTCCGGCACACATGCAAGACCTTGATCAGTCATCCGCGTCAGAGCCTGCTACCAAGAATGATGCGAAAGCTGCCAATGGCTTGGAGAGCTTCTTCACTATGCAGAACGAGCCGTAGGCCTCGACTCCCTTGGTGGCAATCGAAAGGCCACTTGTAACGGGAGCACGCGTGGCATCGACTTCTATCACACTCCATTATAGCACATCATTGTACTTATTGAACCTCAGCCCGAACAGCTTATAATCGTACGCCACTCTCCGCCACGCCTCCCGGTTGATGACCTTATGTGCTCTATGTTCTGATGCACATAGGCCCAAGGGTCACCGTCAAAAGTTGGGATGACTACTCCCGCCCAGCCTACGCATACGTCCAGGCTGGATCTGGATACTCTGGAAGCTGATCCCACGCCAACCTTCATCATCAGGATAAGCTCGGAGGTGCTGGATTTTGAGATTTTGTTCCGCAATGAAGCCTTCCGGACTAGTCTCCTTCAATCTTCCGTATTGGCTGAGGATAGGCATGCGCTTCTGTTTCGATCATGGGCGCAAGCCCTCGGTGATTTCAAACCAAGATACGAATTTGCTGATAGAATATGGGCTGCTGAGATTGCAGGTACCACTGGTGGCTGGAAGCTGATTCGGGGGACGGAGATCATCTCAGAAGATCAAGAGATTCATTCCAACAATGGCATAAAGCAAGAAGAGGAAGAGAATAATGTCTCCTTGAAGACGGAAAGAACTCCAGCTTACCAGCGCTCAAAACAAGAACTTATAGAACATCTCAAGCGAGACAGGCCGATTTTGCTTCAGAGCATTCCTCGGACGAATCTGAGCGCGCGCTGGGAAAGCATACAGACCATGATGGAGATGAGTGACGTGGGAGTATTTGAGTACAACACCGAGGGCAAGTTGTTACATGCGAATGAGGCATGGTATAGACTAAGGTAAGCGTTTCATACTGTGTCTATATTGCTATCAATATATTCACATCTCTCAGTTCCCACCCCAAGGACCTGCCCTCTCACTCCGACTTCTCTTTCATGGACCTGGTTTATCCGGAGGACCAGGCTATTGTTATGTCCATGTGGAACAAACTTACCCAGGGCCACCCCGTGACCTTTGAAATGCGATGGAAACCACGTCCTGGTACTAATGATACTGCCCAATGGGTCTTGAGTGCCTGCGTTCCAGTGTTCGATGACGAGGAAAATCTGATTAGTATTGCTGGTAATATTATTGACATTAACGGGCAAAAAAAAACGACAGAAGCAGCCCAAGCACGGGTAGAAGCACTTGAACGCGCAAGGTTGTCAGAGCTGAAATTTGCGAGATTTGCACACCTTTCTCCCACCGCTATTTATATTCTCGTTCCCAACAGTGGCAAGTACTATCAATTTCGTTATGGTCATACGCACTAACCTGTAACATAGGCATGAAATTCGCCAATGATCAATACTTTGAGCTTACTGGCGTATCGCATGCGCCGGCAGACCAAGCGGAATGGTTTGAAATCGTAGCGGATGAGGATGTAGATCGTGTAAAAGAGGATTGGTCCAATATTTTGGAAGGCAAGAAATCAGATGGCGTCCAATTCCGCTTGAAAAAGCAATGGACGAATCAAGACGGCATACGTTCAAACATCTGGGTACAAAGTTCGAGCTATCCAGAGCTCGATGAGAGCGGAAAAGTGATCAGTAAGATGCCTTGTCTCATTGGATGGCATACGCTGACATGGTGCTTATAGGCATTATGGGGACGCTGTTCGATATTTCGCAGTTCAAATGGGCAGAAAGTGTGCAACGCCGAAGAATAAAAGAGGCTCTCGAAGCGAAACGGCAACAAGAGAAGTCTGCCACCGCTAACCAATCCCTGCTGTATCAACTGCTGACTTGAGTAGCTTTATCGACATGACTTCTCATGAGCTTCGAAATCCACTATCTGCTGTTGTACAATGCGCCGACTCGGTCATCGCTTCTCTTCAACAGATGGCATCTCAACAGCTCGCTATATCGCACCTCGGACTCAACTATTCCAAAGCGCAAGCGGAAATAGGAGCATGCATGGATTCGCTGCAAACCATCATCTCCTGCTCTTTACATCAAAAGCGCGTTATTGACGATGTGCTCACACTGTCGAAGCTCGATTCTAACCTTATCTTGATCACACCTATGAGAATTCAGCCTGCCTTAGTGGTATCAGACGCCCTGAAAATGTTCGAGGTTGAGTGCAGCCAAACTGAAATCAGCCTCGAATTTAGAGAAGATAGCAGTTTTGAGGGCATGGAATGGGTAATGTTAGATCCGTCACGACTGCTACAGATCCTAATCAACCTCCTGTATGTGCCCACGGTACCTTATTAACCGTCACACTAACTTCTTTTGCAGCACAAACGCAATTAAATTCACGAAAGATCGCAGTACAAGAAAAATCGTAGTCACCCTCGGTGGGTCATGGCATCGACCAACGAGAAATTGGCAAGATATTACCTTCACGAATGATGATGGACCTCGACACGACGTCCTCGCCAAACCAGAATGGGGCAAAAGACAGAGATGTTACCCATGGCTGAAAGTCACAGATACCGGTTGTGGAATGACCCAGGACGAACAAAAGAAACTCTTTAATCGATTCTCCCAAACCACTCCTCGTACACACATCAAATATGGCGGTTCAGGCCTTGGTCTTTTCATCTCTAAATCGCTTGCAGCGCTTCAAGGGGGCGCAATAGGGGTACAATCAGAAAAAAACGTAGGCTCCACGTTCGCCTTCTATATCAGCGCGCGTCTCGCAAATCCCCCAGCTGTCCAGGGAGCAGGTTCCGCCAGCAAGATTCGGCCAGCGCTCCAGCGAAATGTGTCTACCGAGGATGCAATGAAGAAGGTCAAACTTAACGTGCTGATCGTAGAAGACAATCTTGTGAACCAGAAGGTACTGGAGAAGCAACTACAGAAGTTTGGGTGGACAATCAGTGTCGCGGGTAACGGGAAAGAGGCGCTTGAGTGGTTACAAGGGAGTATCTACTGGCGAGCAAAGGACGAGAAAAGAGCTGAGGATGGTGAGGATGAAGGTATGGTTACAAACAAGAAGCAGACTAAGACTAGACGCGACCTCGACATCATCCTTATGGATATCGAGATGCCCATCATGGACGGCTTAACTTGCGCGAGCAAGATCCGTGACTACGAAGCACAAGGTCTACTGGCGCCGCCTCCAAGCACGAACCGGCAGCCCAGCGCATCTCCGTTGTCGCCTATCTCTACGTTCGATGGGCTCAGCGTTTCCACAAGCTCGTCCATGAATCGGTATGCTAGGCTTCCAATCTTGGCTGTGAGCGCGAATGCGAGGATGGAGCAGGTAAGTAGTCAGGTGCATTTGAGGATACGGAAGTCATCACTGACGGCGCATTTCACATTCTAGGTTGAACAAGCTCTTGCAGCGGGCATGGACGATGCCATCTCGAAGCCGTTTAGAATTCCAGAACTGTGGCCAAAGCTGAAGGGGCTGGTACCTAGGATTACAGAAGATATAGGGGTGGTGTGAGGTCTGGTGGCTTTGGCGCTAAATTAAGTATTGGATTGGAAATTCGACTTGCATTTTCAAGGGACATTGGGTATCATGTATAGACTAGGTGACATTATAAATATTGGTAGAATATTGGTAGTAATGACAATGTGCTGGGAGCGGGTGGCACTGGGATGCCCGGGGCTAGACGGCTTTAGTAATCGGCCACTAGTTCGGAATGGCCTTCCGATGGTGAGGGTGACGAAGTCAGCTCTTGGTACCACGGCGGCCTAGCTTATTCTACCTTCTCGAGCTTTCTTGGGCCTTCTGAGCCTCTCGAGGGGCAGTCGCACGTATTTGCAATCCTCGCCACGCCTACTCACGTCTCACACTCGTACATGTTCACAGCGTCGCGCAACCATGGCGAACACACCCCCGTCCCAACCGCAGTCCTACGTCGAGATGCCGCGAGGCGATGTTGAAGCCATCGGCGCTCACTGCCAACTCGAATACTGCCACGTCCTAGACTTTTTGCCCTTTAGGTGCCAGAGCTGTAAGGGGTGAGTAGTGTCTTATACACACACGATGCTGCGGCAGCACGCCAATACTGACCAAGGCTAGAACCTTCTGTCTCGACCACCGCAGCGAATATGCCCACAAATGCGCAAACGAAGGCGCATGGGCAAGAGCACGCACACAACAACAGGCTACGACATCGCCTCCACTGCCAAAGCCGTCCTTATACAACCACGACCAGCAATGCTACGAAAACGCATGCAAGACGCTCATCAACACCGCGCGCATGCCCGCAAACCAGTGCTCATCATGTAACCGCTCCTACTGCCTCAAGCACCGCATGCCCGAAGACCACGACTGCAAGAACGTGCCCCGGCGCGGCGCAACCGCCGTAGCTGGCGCAAGACAACAGACCATGAGCGCCCTCTCCAAGCTTAAGCTGTGGGCCGAAAACAAGCGGAATGAGGACGAGAAGCGGAAGAAAGCCTCCACGCCCAAGAAATCAGGCTTCCTCTCCGGACTTGGCAAGAGTTCGTCAAGTAGTCAAGCAGCGACAGCCCAAGCCGAGCTCAACGCTCTAAAGCGCACCGCAAAAGGCGAAGCCAGCGTACCGCAAGACAAGCGTGTCTATCTGCACGTCGAAGCCTCGGCAGACACGACGAAAGCGAAATACCCGACGGGCAAGTTCTTCTACAATAAGGAATGGACGGTGGGCCGCGTGCTGGACATGGCGGCCAAGAGCCTGCAGGTCCAGAATGTGAATAACCGCGGTGGCGGCGAGGAGGAGAAACTGAGGGTTTTTCATGTCGAGGGGGGACGGTTGCTGAAGTTTGGGGAGAGGATTGGCGAGCCGTGTAGGAGTGGGAATATGATTGTGCTGCTGAGGGGCGTGGGGGATGGGGAGCCCGATTTGATTGATCTGTAGGATGGCTGCTGGTTGAGGATTTGGAGTTGGGTGGAGGAAGAAGAAGAAGCAATCAGCATAGGTATGTAGGTGCTGTAGCATTTGACAGGGCGTTTTCATAGTGGTTGACTTAGCGTTTGGATACCCCCAGAATGCATGCGAATCTACCAAGTTATATTGAGAACAATCAGACTAGATATCTCGTTTCATGTCCTAGTTCCAGCATCATCACCACCACCTCGCGCCAAAAATCTTCGGCGCAACCTTCTCCTTCTTCTCCTCCGCCACAAGATCAATCCTCTGATGCCCCTTCACATCCACCGCCAACGTCTCATACTCATATTCCCCCTGACTCGGCCGCTTCGTCATATGCACATGCACCACGCCCTGGCCCAGGGGGCCCTCTACAAAGAACCGGAAGCGGAGGTGCTCGGTGCCCCACTTGTCGGTGTCGGTGGTGCTGCTGATGTAGCGGTTGCGCGCCCAGCGCGACCACGACGACTCGCCGTGCGCAGAGATTTGCGCACCGGGGCCCAGCAGCTTTTGGCAGCGCGCGTCGGAGCGGATTAGGGATGTTGCGCGGTTGAAGTGCGCGGTTTTGGAGGAGGGGGAGAAGACGTCGGAGAAGAGGAAGTAGCCTACGCCGCCCTGGGAAGAAATGAATGTTAGTATATATGCAGTTATGGCTATTATTGGGTTGGAAAAGTGGGAGGGGGGGGAGGGGAGGGGGGAAGGGTAGAGTAGAGTAGAGGTGTATTCACAGTTGCTATTATGCCGACGAGTACGACTACGAGATTGAAACTCTGCTGCGTTGTCCGCACTGCCTTTTCTCCAGGCGAGAGATCAGACCACCGCACTTGTCCCGTGTCGCCGGTCAGTGTGATGGATTTCCTTTGCGGAGCTGGGCTTGGGCTGCCGCTGCTACTCGAGCTGTGTGTAGCCTGTGCATGTTGGGACGTCGAGAAGGGCGTGCAGCGGCCCAGCGGTGGTGGTGCTCTTCGACTTGAATTTGGGTGGATGCGCGGGAGTAAGAAGGACGGGCGGAGGAGAGCGATGGCTTCGGTGGGTTTGTATATCGCTGCTGCCATTGTTGTGATGTCTGGTGAATGTAGCGTGCACGTGGAGAGCGGTGCGGTGCGGTGCGGTGCGGTGCTGAAGTTTGACCCGGCGTGCGGAGACAGATGCTAGAGATGTCAGTGGAGCGCGTGTGACGGCAGCGATCTGATCGAATGCGGCCAAGGCCGAGGCTGCGGCGCGCTGCAGGTGTGGCGGGTCCTGACCTTGTCCTAACTTTTGGACCGACAACGCATTGAGTTCGCGACCAGACATTCACTCACTCGCTTTCTTTTCCTGCAATTCATACGCGTTGCTGTACACTCTTAGTCGTGGACGCTTGACAGAGGGGGCAAGATGAGTTCAAATAAGAAGAGCAGTCTCACGGGCTACCTGCCAGACATCCTCATGGCAGCTGCCGCAGTACGTTCGCACCTTCCCGTTCGGCCGCGACCTCTTTCTCGACCTCCCGCTACCCACACTCCCTCGCAATGTGAGATTGACTTATGAAACAGCCTCTGATCGCCTACTTCGTCATCCGCAACCTCCTCTCGCGCCTCGACCCTGAAGCCCAACAAAAGGAAGAAGCACGCGCCAAAGCCTCCGCAGCGAATCGCAAGCTCGACGCTATACTCACGAGTAAAAGGAGAAAGAGCTATGGCGAGTATGATAGTGAGGACGAGGAGACTGAGAGGGGGAGCAGGAGACCACGGATACAGGACCTTAATTTGAGCACGTATGAGCAGACGATCGCTATGGAGGTGGTTGCGCCGGAGGAGATTCCAGTCAGCTTTGACGGTACGTTGTAACCTCTGTCGAGCATTACGTGTGGGAGACGGGAGAAAACACACTGGACGGACACGACGTAGGAAATGTGGACATATACTAACATAACATAGACATCGGCGGTCTCGACTCCATAATCGAAGAACTAAAGGAATCCGTTATTTACCCCCCTTACCATGCCCCACCTCTACTCACACTCGTCATCACTCCTCAGTGCGCCCTCCGGCGTTCTCCTCTACGGACCTCCAGGTTGCGGAAAGACGATGCTCGCAAAAGCACTTGCGCACGAGTCCGGCGCATGCTTTATCAACCTCCACATCTCCACCTTGACCGAGAAATGGTACGGCGACAGCAACAAACTCGTCAACGCCGTCTTCAGTCTAGCAAGGAAACTCCAGCCCAGCATCGTCTTCATCGACGAGATCGACGCCGTACTGGGACAAAGGAGAAGCGGAGAGCATGAAGCGAGCGGAATGGTGAAAGCTGAGTACGTCCAATCCTCCCGTCCCAACCGCCTCACCCCTCTCATCCCCCTCCTCCTCAAGACGGATAGAAAGGACGTATCGAGAAGCTAACTGACTGGCTATCCAGATTCATGACACACTGGGACGGCCTCGCCTCCTCAACCTCCTCAGGCAGCTCCACCCCACAACGCATCTGCATTCTCGGCGCCACGAACCGCATCCAAGACATCGACGAAGCCATCCTCCGCCGCATGCCCAAGAAGTTCCCCGTCGCCCTCCCCAACGCCTCGCAGCGCCACAACATCTTCTCCCTCATCCTGCGCGGCACCAAAATCGACAGCCAAAACTTCAACCTCGACTACCTCGTGCGCGTCAGCGCCGGCATGTCCGGCAGCGACATCAAGGAGGCGTGCAGAGATGCGGCCATGGGCCCCGTGCGAGAGTATATCCGGCGGAAGAAGGCAGACGGCACGTTGAGGCATAGTAGTAGGAGGGGGGTCGAGCAAGGGGACGTCAGGGGACTACGGACTGAGGATTTCTTCGGCAGGGGGGAAGGGGTTGAGGGAGCTGGATGTGGATGAGTTGAGGCCGCAGGATATGAATGCTAGGGTTAGGAGTCGGGTGCATACTACGTCTGAGGAGAGCGAGGATGTGGACATAGAGGCGGCGAGTATTAGTACTGAGAGTACGGCTAGCGGAGAAGATCGCTTCAGAGACTCGGCTTATCAGGAGGCTGCTGATAGTCCGGCGGTCAGGTAGCATGCAGGTCGACAACGCCAGCCGGCGTCGGCTCTGGCAGCTGCTGCTATTGATACGTACGTACCGTATAATCTGTGTAATTATTCTCTTGGGGATAGCTGGGGGAAAGTTGGAGACGGGATTGGAGTATATATACAGGGGCGTGGCGCGGGCGCAGGCGCAAAGAGAGCATTCAGGACTCGACTCAATACGGGGCGTTTGTATGGGAATCATTCGTTCTACGGGACAAGCTAGACGCTAGGAATGGGGGTTGTTTGATTAATTGCCACAAGAAAGTGTGGTGACAAAAGGACAAAACAGACCAAAACATGCATATCTTCTCTCAATCATAATATGGGTGAACACATCTATTTCATTGGAGTCATTCATCTCACTTTACGCCTACCACTACCGTATAGGAACGTTGCTTTTGCAAGTAGCGACGACTATGGGTCGCCCACCAACCAATCAACCCCTTTTTCAACTTAACCACTATTAGTCAATCAGGCCCTCAAAGTCTACTCCTCGTCCTCGTCCTCCTCTTCCTCCTCATCATCATCTTCCTCCTCCACCTCAGCTTCCTCTGTGCCAGCCGCAACCTCTTCGTCCGCATCCTCCGCCTCCGCCTCGTCATCATCGCCATCCTGAACGAGTAAATCCTCCACAGTACCGCCCTCCTTCTCCAACCGCAAATACTCCTCCCACTCCGGGAACATGTCGTCGTCGCCTTCACCATCATCACCATGCGGCGGCACACCGAGTAACCGTGCGACCTTGGACTTGTTCTCCTTGTCGAGGCTAGCCTTCCACTCCTGGACGAGTCCAGCAGTAGTGCTGGGCTTGTACGTCTGGCTGAAGAGCACCGCTTCCGCAAGCCGGTTGGTCTTGACAAGCAGGTCGATACAAGCCTGCACATCGCCGACTTGCCAGAGTGCCGAAAACGCCACGTTGTTCGCCGTCGCCGTCTCGGCGAGCGAAGCTAGTTCGCGGAGACCAGAGGCATCGGAAGTTGCGGAGTAGAGCAGGAGGAGCGAACCGAGATCCTTGGCTTTTACAAAGCACTCTTGCGCCAGTTTAACGTCCCACCCTGCGAGAGCCGCGTCACCAACCGTCTTCCACTTGTGTTCCGTGTCCTGCTCCCTTGCGATTTCCACAGCTTGCTGCAGATCGCCGAGAGACAGGGCGAGATCGAAGCGATGCTCCGGGTCAGTAGCGACCTTGAGCGCCATGTCCTTGTAGCCTTGGCCTTCGAGGAAGCGGGCGATCTTGTTGTTCTGGTCCTTGGGCACCGAGGGCAGTGTCTCCTCGGCGGCTTCAAGATCGCCTCGCAGAATGAGTGTCTGATACTCAACCACGGCTAGCGAGAGAGCGAAGGAAACGACATTGACATCCTTGTCTGCGATGTATATCCGGGAATCACGAGGAAGGTATCCGAGAACGTAGTGTGGTGAGTCGAAATGCGAGATTGTGTACGTCTGATCTCCAACGAGGTAGTTCAGGCGGTTTGTGCTGTTGGTGTAGATGAAGCAGTCTCCGACCCATGTACCGGTACGTACGCTGCAAATCGGTCAGCCTTCTATGCACATAAATACCTCCTAAAGACTTACCTCTCATTGATGTCACAAACGACCTCGAACGCAGACTCAGCACCATCTTCATCAACCTCTCCATTCTGCACTGCCTCGAGATAGTTCTCCCTTGAGTAGCGTAGTACGTAGAATGTGTCTTCGGTTGCTAGAGTCACGAGCTCACCACTCTCTGACCAATACACGCTCTTTGGCTCGACTTCTATCCGTCGAACCAGGGCGCCAGAGTCCCAGTCGAACAGGCCAATGCCACCTTGGCCCTTCACACCAAGCAGTACACCGCCGCTCAAGCCATCAGCGGAGAAGCCAACATTCAGCACACTTCGTTCTTTGAAATTGCGGAAGATCTTGACGCTGGTGGAAGATTCGCGAATGGCGTAATCCTTGTCGTGCTCTTTGGATGCCCAGCAGAAGTCCAGTGCGGAACCAAAGGCTTGATTACGTAGCGCGAGTGCAGTGTAGATGATGTATTCGCCATCGCCGCAAACCGCTACAAATCGTCCGTTTGGAGAGTGGAGCAACGATTGGGGGTAGATCTCGGTAGAACCTAGATCCTTGCTGGGGAGAGTGAGTCGTTCAGCATCTTTCAGCTGGTCGCTACCTTTGATGACAGCTGTGAGGATATCGTTGTGTCTTGCCCAAAGCAACTTGCCACCAGCATCCATACTAACAGCGGGCTCTTCACGACCCATGGTGATCACAACAGCGCCATCGTCGAAACCAAGTGCCACGCCATTCTTGCCCTTCTGATATGCAACACACCAAGCGCGTTCCAAACCATAGTTCAAAGACTGCTCTAAGCGATAGGTCGAGGAATGCCAGATTTTGATAGTGCCGTCTTCAGACCCGGAGATAATAACGGGAAGTTCGGGGTGATACACAGCGAAGCTAACATTTGAAGTGTGGCCTTCAAGAGTGGCAATCAAAGCCTTCGTAGTGTAGTCCCAAACCTTGACTGTCCGGTCATCGGAGGTGGTAAGGAGATATGGCTTGTCGGACTGTGGGTAGTAGTCGATGAAGTTCACGCCCTTCGTCTCGTGCGCCTCGAGAGTGAAGTTGGGCGTTGAGCTCCCGAGTGACCATATCTTTACTGTCCTATCGAGACACGCCGATGCAAATGTGTTCGGGTCCTTGGGGTTTATGGCGATGCCCATAACGTAGTGCTGGTGGCCTGCGAATTCTTGTACGCCTAAGAGCTGTTAGCATAGTTCATGCAGTGCAGGCGACGGGTGCAGTGCACATACACTTCCATGACTTGTCCCAATCCCACAGCTTTATTGTCATGTCGTCCTAGAGCCGCATCAGCCAAATTCGTTCCCCATGTTCCACTGCTACATACACTCGCGGTCAGGACGAAGGGTTGTGTCGGGTGCACAGCGATGGCACGGATATAGTCTGGATGTGCCTCAAAGGACGTGACCTTCTCTGACGTGTTGTAGTTGTATACGCGCAATTGGAAGTCATCGGAGCCTATCCAAACAAGGTCAACCTTTGCTTGCGAACACTGAGTTGTCTGAGCCCACCTGCGACTATCCAGTTCTTCCTTGCAATGAAGCGACCCGCACGGACAGGTACATCGGTAAGCTCGAAGGTTTTGACGATCGATTGCGATATGTATGACCAGATATGGACATGTCCTGTGCCCGTCAGTGGTCGGCCAGCATTCGTGTATTCCGGCTACGCATACCGCTGTACAAAGTCGTGAGAATCCATGGCTCAGTCGGGTGGAAGTCTGTGGGCCTGTTTAGCGGCGTACTTCTAGTATAGAAGCATGACTCTGACCAATTCCTGGAACATGTTAGCATGAGTTTCGCTTTCTTAGGAAATATACTTCGGGGCCAGCTTACCCTTGACTCGCTCAGACCGCGCAAACAGCTGTCTCTATTTGTATAACCTAGTCAGCCGTCATGTCGAAATGCATATGCATGCAATTGCGCAGCTTCCCGTACCTTGACGTCTAGACGCATCTTGACTACTCGAGGTGTATGTTACAGACGTCGAACCCCACCGCTGAATTGGGAGACGTGGCTCTTATGGCCAGTCCACGAGGGCGCAGACGGAAGGCAAGAGGCTTTCGGAAAGGTAGACAGAGACGAATTGCGTTGGCGGACCGCTGCGAGAGGAAGGGAGAGTAGGCGTAGGGACAGCTCGCTGGAACGGTGCCTATGCTACCTCCGCAATGTGTTCGATGTTCAGAGCGCGTCGCCAAGACTTTCCGCAGGGTTCACGCCGCTCCTGCCCAACGTGGAAGGAAGCGCAACAGGTGTAGATTGCAGACGAAATGCGCAACATTACCGCCTCTGCTAGCTGCACCGGGCTGTGGATCCAATCTCACCTTGCTCTCGTGTCATAGTTGCGGCTTTCTATAGCTCGAGAAAAATTAATGTACATTGCCTGAATCACAAAACTATAGGAAATATTCCCTGATATGTGCTATCAACCCCTCTACATCAACATTAGTAGCCCGTCACACATAGTACGACAAATGTTCGAGGGTCAAATCAAGTATAGTGAACTTTTCTCGATTCCGCACCTACAACTATATACTCGGAACAAGCCTCCCCACCAGGGCCGTCTGCATCCACGCGGCCCATCACCTCCACCCATACGCATAATAAATACTGTGGATCGACCTCCAAACCGTTCCACCCATGGCAACAATGGCCAAACTTCAGATCAACAAGAGAAAAAACGGTCTAGCTTGTAACCTCAAGCGTAGACTGGTATCTAAGAAGTGAAATACAATGAAATCCCAAAATATGTTAAAGTATAGTATAAGCTTTATGGTGTGATTTAATGAGTGTCCGAACGGTAGTGATGACGAGATTGGGAGAACTGGTTTGCGGCTAGATGCAGATGCATAACTTGAATGAAGTTGGTACGGTCGAGAGATGCAGAGGATGCAAGAGGGATGCCGTGAAAGCCACGCGCCGCGCAGTAGACACATCAACAGGCATAGTTAGGACGGCGCAGATCGGTGAGCCTCCTGCATCCGAAATATAGTACAGCCACACTGGTCGCGTGTGTATCGTGAAGAGCTCGAACGCCCGCTTAGTTCCAGCCGAGCGAGTTCTCTGCCATAACAGGGGCTGAAATTTGTTGTGTCCGGACGCTTCGACCTTGGCTGCTGCTGCTTCCCCGGCTACCGCGACTTCCAGGCGTGATGCGACCATTGCGAGCGCCGTGCATCCAAGCAGCAGCTCCGCCTGGGATCGAGCCAGAGGTCATGCGGCTTGTGCTAGGAACGGAGCTGGAGCGTTGGTGGGCCATACGCTTGTTCCTGTATCTGCGAGCAACGAAGAACATGGCCGCACCGTAGGCAATGGCTCCCACGATGGCACTGCTGGCGACAATGGCACTAGTGGAATTCACCTTACGGCTGGCACCAATATCGCCACCCATTGCGCCACCATCGCCAGCACCTCCAGTAGACGTAGCAGCAGGATCGGCGGCCGGGTCCGGAGAGCTATTGTCACCTGGAAGCTTGCCAGCAGGGAGAGGACAGGCTGTGTTGATCAAGCCTGTTAGATCATTGACCGTACTGTTACTGTTGTGCCAGAAAGCGTCGACCGGATTACGGAGCTGAGCCGCAAGTGTAGTCTGCAAATCCTTGGGAATGGTGAACAAAGCCAAGGTGGTGATAAATCCCTGGTATTGGGTCGTGTCAAGAGGCTTCAACCCAAAGTTCAGGACGTCGTCGCGGGAGATGTTTAGACCGTCCGAGATAGCCATGGGAAGGTATTTGAAAATTTGGTTTCCTCCGTCATTAGCGGAGACGAATTGGAAATTCAACGGCCACTTGAAGCAGACTTGACCCATGAAGCTGTCCGCTGGAACCTCGCTCGGAACTCCTTCAGGAGGAGCAATCATCTTTGGTAGGAACGCAGGAATGCCACTGGATGTAGCGGTTGGCGATGCCATCGTAGTCGGTTCCTGGATGATACTGGTTCCGACAATGAACGTTGTTGCGCTATCGGTTCCCGTGGGTACAAGGGAGATCACTGCGGAGGGCTTGCTGGTTACCGATGGGATCGTGGGGATGGGGATGGTTGCGGAGTCGGTCTTGCTCGGAGTGATCGTTGGCGTAGGAGCATCGCTGATTGTGCCGTTTCCAGAGCTTGGTGGGGTGATTGTCGCACTGCTAGGTAGTCCAGATGAGATAGTCGAGGCAGGTGACTCTGATGCGGGGACGCTGACAGACTGACTTTCAGAAGAGACTGGGACAGGCGAAGCAGACGTGCCAAGGGAGCCTGACGATGGTAGAATGCCACTTGGAGAGGCTGTTGCGCTTGGTGTGATGCTAGGAAGTGAAGCTGTGATGCTGATGCTAGCAGTCTCCGAGGGCGTAGGCAAGACATTGGAAGACTGCACCACTCCTGAAGACTGTACCACTCCCGAAGATTGCGAAACTCCAGACGATGGCAAGATGCCCGAGGAAGAAACGACTGGTGGCAGGCTGCTCGAGATAGGGACCGGAGCTGATCCGGTCGGCAGCAAAGACTCCACGCTCGAGAACAGGCTCGATAGAACAGTGGGGAGAGCAGTAGGGGGAAGATCCGAAACAGCCGAGGACAAAATGCTGGGCAGATCAGAGATCAACGAAGAGGCCACAGGAGGCAAGATACCAGATGCGGAAGCAGAGGGGGTAGCTGCGGTCGGGCCAAGTTCAGAACTAGTAGGTGATACACCAGGGAGTTCAGAGACGAGAGATGACAGGATTGATGGCAAGATTGATGGCAAACCAAGCAGACCGGAGCTGGCTGCTGAGCCTTCCGAGGTGGGAATCGCGCCAGAGCTCTGAAGTGGAGCGGTCGGTGTTGGTGTTGGTTCTCCCGTTCCCATTGCAGTCGTGATTCCAACCACAATGCCAGAAGACGACAGTGGCGAAACAGATTGCACGTCAGACGACGCGGCAACAGAACTTGTTGGAAGCACCTCAATGCTGGGTAGAACTCCAGTAGAGCCAACAGCTGGTGTGCGGCTGGGATCTAGAGGGGCAAGCAGCGTGGAGAGCAGACTACCGAGCACCCCTTGAGTTGAAGTTGGCTGCAGCACACTCTGAGGGACACCTCCAGTTGAGCCAGGAACGATGAACGGTCCAAGGAAGCTAGACGCATCAGCCGAGGATGGTGCGGCAGAAGAAGCTGGAGCAGCTGTGGGTGTCACAATAATCACCGGAACTCCTCCAGTCGAAGCTACCTGCTGCCCAGACTGACCAGATGATACGGGAACATCTGGAGAAGAAGCAGATTGGGTAGGTAGAACCACAGACGAAGGTACACCACCCGTTGACCCGGCCAGGCCATCGAGAATAGAAGAGACGGCTCCGCCAAGTTGTCGGCTAAGAAAAGCCGACTCAGTTGGCAAGATTACGATAGGGGGTATCACTCCTGTTGAGCCAGCTGCTGAGCCAGCTGCTGAAGATGATGGCTGAATGATGACTAGAGGGGCCTCTCCAGTCGAGACTGGCTGGGAGCTTGGCAGAGCGGAAGTTGGCTGGATGATAACCAGAGGCGCCTCTCCAGTCGAGACTGGTTGGGAGCTTGGGAGAGTGGAAGTTGGCTGAACGATGATCGCCGGAAGCGCGCCTGTGGAGGATCCACCGGTTGCTGGAACTGAGGAGGGAGCAGGAGTGGGTTCCGGCTCAACCACGGGCTCAGGCGAAGCAGTGGGTTGGATAATCGTTGCCGGAAGACCGCTGGTGGAAGCAACCTGTGGTGCGCTTTGTGAACTGGAGACGTTCTCTGGGGCCTGAGTTGGAACCTCGGTACTCGATGTCGCTACTGGTGATGGAGTGACAATCACAGCGGGGATTCCGCCCGTTGATCCAACTGGCGCTGGTAACACAACATTCTCTGATGAGGATGGAGCGGGTACTGCTAGGTTTTCGGTTCCAGACGAACCCTCACTTGAAACAGGCACTGGTGTAACTGTTACCTGTACAACGGAGGTGACGATCCTTGTAGGGTCGACATCGCTCTTACTAACGAAGAGCTCTGAGGAAGAGGACGATGAGGAAGACGAGGAGTCCGGTTGACCGCGGAATAGTGACTCGACAAATGATGTGAAGTCTGGGAATTGTCGCGACGTAAGCTTCTCAGACGAGCTACTTGACGATGAAGTGGATGACGAAGAAGTCGGCAATGCTGGCGCAGTAGTGTTTGTGACGATCTGTCGCTTGACGTGTCGCGGAAAATAGTATCTGGGTCGGCCTTGGGTTTGTTGGGGGCCTGGTGCTGGCATAGCCTCAGCTGTGGTGAGCATGGGTCCAGAACCCGAGAAACTGGCCAGCACCAGAGCGGTGGCCCATACTGTCGTAGAGCGCGGCATATTTACAATTATCTTCGAGCACTAGGTCAAATTATGTATCTCGATGGTGTCTAACACGGTCGACTTTCGAGTCCTGATATTGTCAGACATGGTCGCTTGCGGTCAATGTTGGGAGACATACTGTCAGGGCAAGATCAAACGAATGTACTTGACGAATGTCAAAGATGTATAAAGAATGGACCTGGAGCGCGTTAGCTCTCGAGAACAAGGGCATGTACAAATCGGAGAAACTCACTAGACTGTCGGTGCAGCTAGGAAGATGACTGGAGCACCAGGCGAAGCAGATGCAGCGTCGTCGCAATAGAAATGGTCTCGTAGCGGGCCTATGCGGTCATGTTTGACTATGACCGTTTCCAAGTTTTGGCAAGAAACACTCGTTCGCTTGTTCCAGATCCACGGTACGCGGAAGCTGTCAACAAGTTCCTGATACACGCTCAGACCCCAGCGAGCAAGCCGTCTCACGACAAAGAGACAAAGACACGGTCGAGTGGCTGGCGCTCAAAGCAACACGCCTGTACCTGCCGGTTACGGTAGTTTGTACAACAACAAAGACCCGTCGTAAACAACGATGGATGCCGTGCACAGGGTAGCGGGGTGCGATGCTTGTTCGTCGTCGACCGGCGGGGATGCGTCTCGTGAGGGAACTAGGCGAAGGCTGGCGCGAATGCGAGAATGTGCTGCGAGACTAAAACGAGCGACGACGACGTTGGCGGGCAACGGTCAAATTATGGCAGACTGCAGATACAGAATGGAAAGGCGTTGGAAGGAGCGGTCGTGATTCGGGGAATCGTGCAAAGGGAGCGTAAGGCCAGGGGCGGCGTCGAGGGCGATGCTTGTCGAGGAGATCCACGGGCTGCCACGGGCGGGTGATGCGCACTGGAGGTATAAGAGTGCGCCCGTTGGAGGATTGTCGGCGGGAGTGGGAGGGGACGGCGAGAGGCGTGGGCGGTGGTGAAGAGTAGGGCAGCAGAAGAGGAGGGAAAGGCCAGCCGTCAGCACTGAGCACAGCACAGCACTCGCCCAGGTGCACCGTGGGAAGGCGCAACACGGGCAGGAAGCAGGGGCGGGCGGCGGAAGAGGGAAGGCGCAATGGGCTGCGAGTCGCTAAGCGGTCTCCCTGCAGCAGCCGTCCGTCTCGCCAATTTCACCACTAAATGGGCCGCCTCGATCGGGACTGGCAGAGTTTCGGCGCGCGGCCGTCGTGCATTCGATAGTGCGCAAAAATAGACTGCGTCGATACGGTAGTGGACTCGGGCAGGCTGTTGTTTGATTGTTTGTTGCGATAGTATCAACGACAGCGCGCAGCAAGACAGCGGTGGAAGAGCAGCAGCGAGACCGGCTTGCACGAACAGAAACAGAGACGGACTTTGTGTCCTTGCAGCTGCGAATTGCGCTTGCCGCCACGCCTGCCACTGGAGATGGATTAATTTGCGCCTGGCCGCGAGGCCAGGTCGTGCAGACGCTGCCATGCTCAAACAGCGCTAGCATGGGCCCCGGCTACGAACACCACGACGGGGCGCTGCTCAATTTCCCCAAGTTCTCGAGCTTTCATTCTCCCCATGACACATATTGCTGCTCACGGTTCACTGCTAAATGCGCACCGACACGCTCCAGCACGCTGCGCCGAGCGTGTTCGCACATCACGCCTGCCTGCCGCTTGCCGTCCACCGTTGAGGCTGTTGCTGTTGCTGTTGCTGTCCAGATCGCACCTTCTCCTCTCGATGATCATTAACCAATTAGAGATGGTGCACGTCCCGGCTCCCCCTGCCCTTGCCGAGCCTTTCATTTCGGCACAACCCTTCGCCAATGGCCGCTCCTCTTCACCACGCGCTCTAGCCATCCTGCCCGCCATGGCCTGGTATATTTTGATTGTTTGCTCATCGCTACTATCGCCAAATCTTCTCAGTGGTCGCCCAGACGGCAATTCCCCATGATTGCCGCCTGTTGCGTTGAGGTGCCACCATTTCCCGGCTGACAATCCTTTCTGCAGGGCTCTTTATTGAGATGCAGCCACTGCCCTTGTGCCATCTGCGCCCATTCTGCCGGCCTGCTGGCCTGCGGCCCTGTGCAAAAAGTGCGACCAACTGGTACTGATGACCAACCTCTCAATATCCATCCTGGGTATTGCGGATGCATCGCTCCACGCCTTCATCATTGACACACTCCAAGGTTTGTCCTAGAGGTGACGGCAGTTTCGACCATCTGCTCGCCCGTACCCATGTACTTCCACGCTTGTGCCTCAGAGAACGAGACAGGGTCACAAGAGAAACCCTCGGATGCTACCACCTCCTGTCTGTGCCTGAACCATCACCAGTTTGGCTTCATTCCAGTCTCTTTTGATCAAGCGATGCTGGTCGTCGCGAAGCACCGGTGTTTTCACGTCTAAATCTGTTCCACTTTCGCTATTTTCTGTGCACCAAACAGCCATCGGCTTGTCACTTCGCGCCTCGTGTCTATCATTGCGTGCCTCCGCGTTTCAGTCTTGGTGCTCGTTCAACCTCGATCGTCAACTACCGAGCATGTTTCCACAAACTATATTTGGTTTCGGCGCGTGCTAGGACGCATGTTGATGGAGCTTCATGTCCGAGGGTGAACTGGCGAAAGAGGCGATCATGCTCGTTCAGTATCTGCATCCGAATCCTTCGGTGTATGTCACTTCCCGCACGCGAACCTTAGTCTACACCAAACGTTATGTAGCAGGAACGTGCGTCCAACGATCTCCATTCTTGATGTCTGCTGGATGCGGCCAGGCGGGACCTCGATTCACACCCGAATTACCCTCCTGCTGATCTAAGGTTCTAGCCAACACCTAAAACAGGCATTTGACTGCACGGATGTTCCCCTTTATGTTTGTTCTCACGGCGCATTCGGCCTAGGTACCTACTCATGCACGTTGATTCACATGGCATTCCTTCGTGCAGTGAACTACCGAAGGAAGAATGGCCCCCGAGTACGTGCTCGACACAAGAAAATCTTCTATCAGATCCCGAAACCGGGGGCGGTCATCCATTCTACGAGAGATATCACACGCTCGGATGGCTCATACACGGCACAGGTAAGAACTGAAGTGAAGTGTTTCATGACTTATGCGCTCGGACTGACAAAATCACGACAAACATATGCAGAAACATCACGTTCGCATCACCGTTTCGAAACCACTTTTGATTAACTCAAACGCGATTCCTTGCTACAGATCCCTATATCCTATTCGATATGCTTAGCACTATCATATGGTCCATGCTATTCTCTGATCTTTTATTTCCGGTCACGCCTCATCTCACATCCTTGTCACAAGAAATGATTCAATTACATTCTGATTTTATTTCGCGCTCGCGGTATCCTTCCTAATCATCTCACTACCGTGTAAGTACGAGCTACCAATACTAGTCTCCCTCCTTCAATAAGCTTCAATAGAACTTATCGCGCGTCGGCACCCAATATTCATAAATCCATTCGAATTGGTAGCATATTGTACATCACCACAGGAGAACACTTCTCTGATCAGCATATCCCTGCGCATATTGGGAGCAAATATCCCGTGTACACGATTCTTCGTACATGGTAGTACCTTTGCCTCTCAGACAGCCTGCTGACAGTGATGACGCATACGCCTATCGGGCAAAGCCACGATCAAGCAATACGTATATAGCTTGCTGAGAAGCTGTGCTGACATTACAACACAGCACTGCCCCCTGTCACCCTTACGTATTTTGAAACACTTCCATATCATCTTCGTACACAGAACGTCCATTCGCCTCCTAATGTGCTCGAGTAGTGTAGCATGGAGTATTTGGGCAGGCTAATTGTTGCTCAATTTCTCATATACTTTTCTACATTTGCTGATCTAGTCGCGAAATATTCGAATAGTCAAATGTATGATGCCTTTTACCTGTGTCGTTGTATGAATGATGTAATAAAGACCAAACTTTTATATCTTCCTTTTAGATGGTCAAAAGTCCTTGAAGTTGTGCTTACAGTTGAGGAGAGGATATGGGATGATGGGGTTCATAAGCTTGGGAAGTTGCGAAGTAAGCTTAGCCTAACAGTCGAAGCAAACATGATGAACCAACCAAACAAAGTCTCTACCCTTGGACTTTGGTCTACAAGTCAGGTGGTTTGCAAGCTTCTTGAGCTTAATTTAGTCAACGCCGAGATGAAAGCATGTGATTCATCTCGACTACAATATGCAGAAACTTGTATTTCATGGGTTTCTGGCTTCTCTCTCCAAGGCAGTCGCGCGACTCTACGCCACAACAGGATATCACAAGCACTTGCTCTTTACTAAGTTAATTCATTGTTTGTAGTTATGGGAGGAGACCTGTATGTGAAAAGAGCTTCGCAGGAGTATGACACCGCCTAGCTACTAGTTCTACACTGTGAAACAAGGAAAGGATGCGGGAGATGCAGTATCAAGATCAAGCATATAAAGTCGTAATACTAGTATGTCACTCTACTCGCTCTATGAGTACAGCAGAACTAACTTGAACATCATATCATTTTCTAAGATAACCAGTCATATCAAATAACCCGACGCCTACACTACATCGTGCATATAAGCAGTCTCCTACCTCTTCTCACCCAGACTTAATTGATTTTGGGTTGCGCGCTGATCTGCTCCGGCTGCCCATGACCGGCATATGAGCTTCCCTCAAGCTCACTGCTAAACGGCCTGACCGTCTCAGTCGTGTGCTTATACATCCCATTCTCACCACCACCACCACCACCACCACCATATTGCCCAGGCTGCGCATATCCCGCCTGCGGACTCATCGATGGGCTCGGCGAGCCACCATACACAGGCTGGCCGCCAGCCGCCGGCGGTGCTTGGTTAATCTGCATGTTGTTCTGGCCTTGCCAGCCTTGCTGCGGAGAAGCAGCACCATAGGGATTCTGGTTCTGCGGGCTGGGAGACATGGAGCCTTGTGTCACGGGCGACTGTTGACCGCCGGCCCAGCTGTCGTGCTTGGTGACGCCGTAGGGGACCATGCCAGGTGCCCCGGCATTCTGTTGCATTGGTGGGGGGTAGTATTGAGGAGGTGAGTTGGGACCTGGTGGGTACGTGTGTTGGGAGAAGGCGGCTGGCGGTGCTGCAGGTTGGGCTTGCTTATTTTTCTTGCGGCGTAAGAAGAGGAATACGCCGAGGCCGATGAGGGCGAGACCGACGAGAGGTCCTATCACGGCACCTGCGATCCATGCCTTGCTCTCTTTCTTCTCTCCACCATCGGGCCTTGAGATCAGGGTGGGAATTGCCGATGTACTGGTAGGAGTGGAAACCGCTGGAGTGGATGCTGGAGTTGAGGGCGAATCTAAAGACAACCGATTAGCAACTACTTCTCAGTGACTTGAGCAAGAAAGGATGGCAGTCGTACTGGTACTCGTCGACGAAGTAGTTGTAGCCTCCACAGGTCGATTTCTGAAATAGCTCCAATTCAATGAGCTCACGCCGCAGTTGACATTTGTAAGGGCATCCGAGTCACGCTCGTTCTCAAACATGAAAGCCGTGTTGCAAACAGTGAACGATTGGTCTTCCGATTCCGTGTAGATCAAGGTACTGGTGCAAGTCAGTCATGGCCGCCTTGGTACCTGAACCTCTGAAGATCATAAGTAAACATACCAGGGATATGTCTCCAGACTTGCGGATCCAGACCCGCTCGCAGGGTAGATAAGGCTCCCAGAGATGCAACCAACTGGTATGTCAGTTGCGGCGCACCCATTTTCGGTCGTTGGGCAGCACCGCCAGTAATCGCTTGTCTGGTAGTATGTACCACCCACATCGCATTGTCGAGACGACCAGTGTCCGTTCCAGGATACCCATCCCATATACCTCGCATCATTTTGCTTCCTCAAGAGCTCCAGCTGCGGACCTGGTGTGATGGTCGCGTCGGAAGTTGAGGGCGTGGGCGCCAGCCCGGCCGCGAGGCTGCCCGAAACAAGGACAGAGCTTACCACTAGCTGTGCGAACATGGTGAATGACAACCTAAGGTAAGAAGCGTCTATGATATGTATGGACTTTTCCTTCCAGCTGCACAATCGAAGCAACAGGAGAACAAACTCAAACTGGACCAAGTTGAGCTGGCATACGGCTGAGTAGGGGCCAGCCTTTCATAACTTTGACATCGTCCCACGCCATAAGGCTCAAAATCCCAAAGCTCCATCGCATGTAACCGACTCTACCGGTCAGTCAGGGTTGCACTGTTGACCCACAGGGCTTGAAGTCGGTTCCGCCGTACCAATCAACGGGAAAAGAGTCCCGCTGCCAAGATGAAACTTTTCCAAAGACGCTTTCGGCCCTCGTATTTTGTGAACACCTGGAGCGACGGGAGCGTGTCGTGCCCAGCAGACTATCGCTACAAGAAGTAATCTGTGATGGGCCTCGCCAGAGCTTGCCGTAATTAGGTATGGCGTGGGAGGACGTGGTAGCGGGGGGCTGGTTATACCAAGAAATGAAGATGCGCATGGTTAGGCGAGGCTGCGGGAGTCTGTAACTCTCACATTCTGTGGCAATTGAGTTCCGAGATTGTGAACGATTTAACACAACTTCCAAAGCACGATATGCTTTGCAAGTGGATCTCAGGCAGATCACTATGGATTGAGAAGCATTTAGATGCACTCAACAAGGGCGAACTTCCTGATATACGCTGGGAGTGGTGTCCAGACAGGGTCACACCAAAGCACGCGCCGCAACACGTCCAATACCAGCACCTAAAGATCAAGGTCACGGAGTCCAAAGAAGAGGGCACGGATTGTTCGCGTAATCTCTCTGCAGGATGGTGATGAAAATCGCCAGCCAAATTCTCCAATCCAACTTGGATCCCAGTGAGCTTCGCGTTGCGCACCTCCGCGACATCCTCAATGGAGACGACAATTTCCCCAACTTCGAGCATCGTTCCATACTCAAGATGAACGGTGCTAGTTGGGTTTGCCGTGGGGTACGAGGACAACACTAGCAGAGGCTCGCTCAGCGAACCGAAGGGTCTGACTAAGTTTGAAGACCGCATATCAAGTCCTTGAGGTAGTGATGATCCAAGTGCGACAACCTTCTTCTCGCCATCTACGCCTTCATGCCATAGGTGTCCATAACGGGGTTGGCTGAAGACCACGTTTTGGAGCGCTTGCTGAGGATTGGCAGATGCAACTGGGGGGGCGTTGGCCATCTGTATCTGGATATCATCTTGGAGACGGCGAATTGATGGCTGTGATGGCGAAAGCGATGGAATAATCTTTCATACTAGTTCCAAGATCTTACTGCCATTCATCGTGGTACTTATTTAGTTGATGATCCCAATTCGACGAAGGTCTGCAAGCCTTCTACAGTATTCGGTCCCCGGTATCGCAAGGGTATCAGCTCTGCCCACTTCTGCTCCACAAGACATATAGATAGCTCTTCTACCGGAGTAAAAATGCCACCCAAGCCAGTTCATGCAGTAGGAGGCGTTCTTAGGAGGGCGCTTGTATCATGTTCTCCTGTTTGCAAGCCCGACGAGAGCGGTACAAGGGCCACTGCGGTTGCGAAGCCTCCATCGTGGCTAATACTAATTTCGCAAAGCTGGCCTTCGAGCTGACTAAACTCGGTCCTTTTCTTTACGGTGATCTTTCTTACAAGTCCTTCACCACTCTGGAAATTCACAGGTTCCCCGTGGTCCTCGTTGTCATCGTTCTTGCCGCTGTAAATCTTGTCAAGTATCAACCCCTGAGGCCGGAAAGACTTATGCCCTTCTCGACTGAGGGAGGCAATGGGCAGGATCATGATTTGTTTAAAGCCTCTTGTATTCTGCGCAAGCTGTTGGCAAGCTTTGCGACATGCTTCTTTTGCAGCAAACCTACGAGGATGTCAATCCCGAGTAAAAGAGAGAGCAGACCATACGAACCTGCCTGCTAGAAACTCTGCAACGGCGTCCACTTTAGTCAGGGCCTTCTCTGGAGACCCGAAGCGTGTGTAGAAGTAGTTACGCTCCGGAAGAGTGAGGAGTCTCATCAGAAATCGAGACAAAGGTCGTGATGGCTCAACACTACTAGATCGCGTGATCAATGTGCGGATCCGCGAGACATTGCAGATATCGGTCCCGACTCGCAATGGAAATGGAAAGGGTCGTGGCGGCATGGTGGAGGTGTGGGTAGTTCGTCAGCTCCCGCTCCCAGAAGCCGAGTAACGCCAAGCCTGGAGCAAACGCAGCGTGTCTGCCGTACCAAAAACAAAAACTGTCTCCCACCAACTCTCTCGGGCAAAAAGAACGACATTGGCCAGATTCGAACTGACGCTCCCGAAGGAACAAGATTTCTAGTCTTGCGCGATAACCACTCCGCCACAATGCCCGAGGCTTGTTAGAATCAAGATGTACTGACTCCGCCAGCGACTTCGATGACGAGATTTGGAATTAATTAATATATAACTGGTACAAGATTTCAGGAAGGCTGTTCAGAATGTCCCCACCCCGCACCGGTAATACCCTTGCGCGTCACGCCTAGCTATGGCGGTATGTTATCAAAACTCGCCGTAGTCCATTGGTTAATGGGTGGGGCGGGCCCATGCAGCTGCACCAATAATACCACCACCCCCATGAAAGAAAAACTGGGAGTATTCTTGGATGCGTGAGCATAGTCTGCAGATGCCACTCATCACCAACTGCTTGTAAAGACAGCTCATGTAGCAGCAGGGAGACTATAACTTTACAGGTTAATTAAGAACGATCTTACGCATTATTTGCAGTTGAAACGATCTTGAAATCTTATAGCTTATTGCGCTGGTCAACCTTGATGTTGCTGCTGACACATCTAAGAGAATGTACTCCCATTTTTCCCTTCATGGGTGCCTCGGACAAGTTTGTGACGCTCGTTGGCATACATCGAAACCTCTTACGAAATCGATGTTCGGCCAGTGCCGTGTAGAGACCTTCGTATCGTCGTACTCTTTTGGTATCGTGCTATGCTCATTCTTGTTGCCTGTACTGTCTCATTTCCCCACTTTGTCGACTGGACTCAGATGCGCCCATCGTTAGACCCGGCTGAGGTTTGAAGAAGCTCGACGCTGCCACACTCTCCGCGTACATGGCACGGAACAGCTCCTCCGAATGTCCTTGTCTCTCCTTCGCTGCGCTGCCAAAGTCGATCACTAATGGACAAACCGCTCATCATTCTCATGCGCGAGCTATTCTTCGGACTTTGAGCTGAAGCACCACTAGCACAATCCCCGTCGCTACCGGATCCGACAACCAATGACACTCACTCAGCCTCACACCCGACCTGTCCATTGGCGCATGCCTCATATTAATACCCCGACGCCATAGCTGCTGACTACCACCATCGCGCACCAAATGCAGCATTCAAGCACGCATCTGACGGAAGATGTCAGCAACAATGCACCAAGCTGCTCCGGCAATGTTGCGGGTAGGGGCCCCTGTGCGAGGGCGCATTCACACTCGCTGCAGTTTGTGTAGGTTGCGGACACTCATGCAGGGCTGCATCCCCGAAGCTATGGTTCGTCCGTCATGGTAGGCAACTCGGTGTTAGAGCGAAGGTCAGCCATATAATCGCGAGACCTGCTGTTCTGGCTTGGTTTTGTGAAGGTCCGCTGATGGCTGCTATGCTGTCCATATGATTGTTCGTTTCATTTGCGAAGCGTGACGTCGTTGTATTTTCTATCTCGATCGTAGCTTCCAATCCGAGTGTCGCTACTTCTTACTTTTATCCAGAATCTAGCCCAATGCCTCAACTCACATCGCCTCGCCTCCCAGGCGTTCCAATTCTCCAGCCAGACGCGACTGGCGCGGCCTATTCCAGATGGCGAAGAAGCATAAAATTTGCACTCGAGACAAAAGGCTCATGGAAATACTGTAATGGCAAGTGTCCCATGCCAATGCCAGAAGCTGGGCCAAATTCCAAGTCGTCAAAGAACGCCAAAGCAAGTATACAGCCAAGTCTACTTGAAGAGAGAAGAGCTTGGGTGCGGCATGACCGCGAGGTCAAGCTCGACATCTTCCTCTCGTTGGCGGACGAGGTTATGCAGGAGGTATTTGAAGTAGGGCCACCTCTACCCCCGTCTAACTTGAATGCTCGGGAGATGTTGAAGGCCCTGGATGAGACCTTTGTAGACTTCAAGTTCGAGCCATACCATCACGCTTTCTGCCACTTCTTGAATCTGCATGTCGACCAATTTTCCACCATCGAAGAATTCAACAACGACTTCTCCGCGACACTAGAAGACCTACTCGATCACGGCCAACCGTTGTCCAACTCGCAAGCTTGCAGCGCGTACTTCTCCAAGCTACGATGCACACAGAATCCCTGGGTTGCAAAGAAGCTAGAAGAGTGGGACGCGCAGTCTCTAGAACCAGAACTCGTGGACATGATGAGGGAGGCACCGCCGTGGTCTTTCATTCGACCTCTCGTCACGAAGCCATCGCAAGATTTCCACGTAGAGTCGATACCAGAAGAATCGCTCGAAGACAGTTCAACGCAGTCAGACAGCGACGCAGCGTCAGATCCTTCAGATGCATCGACTGTGTCTAGTGGAACTTCGCACTCCAGACATACATCTAGTACGACAGCACATTCACAAGAAATTACAGTGCATGCGTCGTCCGAAGATATCACAGAAATCAACCCTCAAGCTTTTCGCAAAGAACTAGAGAACGTATCAGTGTCGGCACCTCCGGAACGCCTCAGTTCGAAGAATCAAAACCCACCGCTTCTAGTTGACTCTACAAACATCGAGGAGGAAGCTCCAGACTGGTTGACCATGAAGAAGAGTGTAACCCCAATGCCACTTCCAGCGCCCATCGATCGACCTCTTCCGCCCCTCCCACCCCAGGCTTCCCAGCAAAGTGACACCAAAACACGCGGACGTTCAACATCACCTCGAGCTAATACAACAATTTCTAAGAGCTCTTCGCAAACAAGTCTGACGGTGCCAACGCTTAGATCATCACCAACATCGACGCCAGCCACCCAATCACCAATGCTGCAGTTAGAAACAACACATCCTACTCTACGACCAATCACACCAACCCCAGCTGACATCCATCCCGCACTCCGCCCAAAGACACCAACACCACAAGCCTCGACTGAACAACTGCCGATTGAAATCAACCCGGCATTACGTCCTAGAACCCCAACACCAACACTAGCACAACTCCAGGTACAAACGCCACTTACGAAACCTCGGGCGCCTTCCCCACCACTCAAGCTCCCCGACTTCATAAGCTCATCACCAAACCTTGCCATTCCGTGGCCTTCCACACCGGACGTCCCACAACGTCCACACTCCTCGCGAGCAGTGTTGTCATTCCACCAACAATCTCACGAGCCGGTCCAACACCAAAAGCAGCAACATGGAGAGGAGCATCAAACCCAACAGCACAAAGACGTCTCGCCTGAACTCTTACCCCTCCTCCGTGCCCCCAAGCTGCAAAGAGGAGACTCATCATCCGCAAACAGCAGCGTAATCAGCCTGCCTCTCCAGGGAACCCGAGACTCAGCATGGGACTACTTGTACGAGAAGAGCAGCAGCAGCAGTAGGTATGGAGGGCGACGCCCGTCATCGAGAGAACACTCCGTATCGCCCATTGAGCCACCAGCAGCAGTAGCAGGAAGCGACATAACCGCTCTCCCGCAACTCCCCACTACTAAAGCTACAATGTCTCTGTCTCGAACCCCCGTATTCGACGACTTTATCATCCCCAGCCTATCTCTACCACCTACACAGACTCAATCGTTCTCTTCCTCGACCTTACACTCACAATTCAAGCCTTCTTCGAGGAGCCGCCGCGACTTTGTGGCCAGGCTAAGTGGCGATAGTCTTCTCGAGTCCACCACCAGTAGCAGCAGCAACAGTGAGGAAGTCAGAGCGAGGGAGACAGAAAAAGCGAAGAAGCATAGGAAGAAGATGAGTTGGAGTGGGAAAGTCAATGTCAATCTTGCAGCACGGTTTAGTGCGGCGGCGGGTAAGGGCGTCAAGGAGATCATTTGAAGCAACCAACCAACCAACTAACTGCATAGGAATTTTATTCTTCGGGGGGACAATTTTAGAGGATCGATGATGATAAGCATGGCGCTTCGGTGGCGTATTATTTATTTTGTTTCTTCTCTTATATATCTCTCTCTCTCTTTTCGTCTTTTACCTGGTTCACTGTTTACTACTACTGCTGCTGCTGCTTTACTAGCTATATACCCCCCACCTTCGTTGCTTCCATTCTTTTCTACATCTTTTCTTAAGTCATACTCATATTTGTTGGTTCATTGGCCGCCGCGAACAATATTCCGAAGTATAACTACAAGTACGAGCAAGCAATATCCAAATGCACTGCATCATCTCAGCTCCCAATCCCTGCACTACCAATTCATGACTAGTTAGGCAGTGTGATCTTCTGAGGAGCTAACGCAGGTACGATCGCCGTGTCTCATCTAGTCAGCAGTCAGTGAGTACTAGACTCGGATCCGACCAGTGTCACTCAGGTCACAGCTGCGGGTCAGTACAGTCACATAAGAGCGAAGAAAGGCTGAGTAGGGTAGGAAAGAAATATGTGTCAAACTCCGATCAGAGGAGGAGGTAGTCTATTCCTACACTAGGAGAATCGCTGTGATGCTTCCATAATCAGTCGTTTCGCGCATGATCCGTGTATCGTGACACATGGTGCGCGGTTTCTGGCCGCGTCATTACTAGGCGACCGACTGCCTCAAAGCATGTCCAAGTGTCCAAGTATCTTGTCACGCCCGGACAGAGCTTGCTTCACCCATCTACTGTGTCTCCCTCACAACCTTGTCGACGGCCTTTGCAAAGTACTCGACGTTGTGCGTGTTGAGGCCAGCCATGGAGATACGACCATTCTTCGTCATGTATACGTGTGAATCCTCACGAATCTTCAGAACCTGCTGCTCAGTCAAGCCCGTGAAGCTGAACATGCCAATCTGATCGGTGATGTGGTTCCATGTTCCAGGGGTGCCCATCTCTTCAAGCTTATTGCGGAGCGCGGTGCGCATCTCCTTGATACGACCTGACATTGTCCTGAGGTTTGCTTCCCACTCTTTGAAGAGTTGCGGGTCGTTGAGCACTGTCGAAGCGATACGCGCGCCGTAGGCTGGAGGGTTCGAGATCTCGGAGCGCTGGAGAATGGCGAGTTGTGAGGCGATACGGCTGATTGTGGACTCGGCGTCCGAAGACGGTGAGGTGACGAAGTGGAAGCAGCCGGCTCGCTCGCCGTACAGACCGAAGTTCTTTGCGTACGACTGGGCGATGCAGAGCTCGAAGCCCTGCTCGACGAAGTAGCGAATCGCCCAGCCGTCACGGGCGAGGTCACCAGAGGCGAACCCCTGGTAAGCCGTGTCAAAGAAGGGGAAGTGCTTCTTCGATTTGATCACCTCTGCAATCTTCTTCCACTGGTCCTGTGTAGCATCGACTCCAGTGGGGTTGTGGGCGCAAGCGTGCAGCACGATGATGCTGCCCTCAGGCGCGTCCTGCAGGGCACCGACCATGCCCTCGAAATCGAGACCCTTGGTCTTCTTGGAGAAGTAAGGGTATGTCTTGTACGAGAGGCCGACATTGGAGAAGATCTGGAAGTGGTTCACCCATGTTGGGTCAGAGAAGTATGTGAGGCGCTCCGTGTTGGGCTTGTAGAACTTTGCGAGGAAGAGGGCGCCCAAGTGGACGGCGCCGGTGCCGGAGATGGTCTGTAAGCTGGTGACCTGTGTTGCTGTGTGAGCTCGAGTCATGCCTGGTGGGGAGATGAGCTCACCCGCTTCTCCTTGATAGCGGGGCTGTCGCCGCCGAGAACCAGCTTCTGCGAGGCGGACGTGAACTCTGCAAGGCCAGCAATGGGCAGGTACTCGTGATTGAGGTTGGGGTCGTCGCGGAGCCGCTCGTCGGCCTGTGATCCTCTGTCAGCTCACTGCTCGTCGCGATTGCATGGTGGCAGGAGCTCTGGTAGCCCCAACGCGGTTGCACTCACCTGCTTGACGACGGGCAGGATCCACGGCTTCGCATTGTCGTCCCGGTATGCGCCAATGCCCAAGTCGACCTTCTTAGGATCTTGGTCGCGGCGAAAGGCAGCCATCAGCCCGAACAGCGGGTCTTCTGGCGCCTGCGGAACTACATCCGCGTTGAAAGAGGTAGCTGCCATGGGTGCAATATGTGTGGATATCTGGGTGAGTCGGGTCTGTGGTGATAGGGATGCGGACGGAGAGGTATGTGACTGGGGAGAAGATGGCCGTGGCATGATCGCGAGGTGCAGTGCTCCCACACTTTTACGTTTCACCGCCCGAGTGAGGAGCCGCAACAGTCCCACGCTAAACCCCGCAGTCTATTTCTCCAACTGAAGACCGGAAATGGTGGCCGAAAGGTGCGGAGAACAGGAAGCCGCCTCAGACGATGAGCTCTCCACTTGCGACCAGCTCTCCTTAAGAGCTTCTGTCCGGCGCCAGCGTCACGCAGGGCCCTGGGGAGCAAGCCGAGGCACACGTCGCCGCATCCGCAGATGATGTCAACCACCCACCTTCTCACATGCTACGGAGGCTTATGACAGCCTTGACAGACACAGTTGGAGATTGCACTTCGTCCGAGCAACGAACTGCTGTGGGTCTCTGCAGCGATCCGGCTCCGCAAGCGTGCGCTTGCTTAATATAGAATATTTGTCCACTCAGGACGCAGCAGATAGTAATGGGCCATATGTACATGTCATCTACACGGCTCGACCGTCTACCATGCCAGTGCCATTGATCCCACATCTCCCCAAGCCGTCATATGAACAAGTCCCACAGGACGAGTGTCGTGCAGAAGACACATGTGCCCCAGAATACCTTCTGCGCCGTGCTCCCTCGCTCCGTTGCCCGCCTGAGCTCCCTGTTTCCGCTTCCGACATTTTCCGTCGTGTTGAACGAGTCCTCCACCAGCTGATCAATGTGCGCAGACTGTATGCTGAGGTTGTTTGCAAGTGTGGACTGCAGCTCAGATATCTCGGTGAGCGATTTCTCGGTTTGCCTGCAGGTCGCGTCAGTTGAGGACTGGGATCAAGTCGGAAGTACGTACCGAACTTTGTCGAGCTGGTCCTCATACTGCTTCAACATGTCCTGGTTCTCTTGCGCAAACAATTGAAGCTGCTCAGGATCGAGCTGATTCTCTATGACTTGGCTCGACTCATCCTCGACATGTGTCGTCTTCGTGCGATAGTCAACCGGTGCTCTCCCTGTACCATATCCACCATGCGTTCCGCTATGATCGTCCATAGCCGGACCTGTTCCCCTGGTCTTATACAGCACGCTCTTGCTCTTCTCGACCTCTCTCATGAGCCGTATTTCCATCATGCCACTCTGGAAACGACCACACTCCTCTAATTGATTCTGTAAGGACCAGATGATGCTCTCTCGATGTGCCTTGATCGTGTTCGCCTTTGATTCCTCAAGTTCCTCCTCGACACTTTTCGCCGTTATGGCACCACCTGCTGCCCATCTTCCCAGTGCCCCGAAGCCCTGCTTTGCGCGTTTTCTTAAAGCTACTTGCGACTGCGTGGTTTGTCGTATCTGCTCGGCATCTCGTAGGTTATTGATGGCATGATTTAGCTCTCGCAGCGATTGCTTCGCTTGCGCATCGATCTCGGTGCGTTCAGCATCGCTAAGGTATTTGGCGTCCTTGTCCGTGGATGCAGAGTTGCTCGTCCGTGTATACTGCTTCCGGCGCGGTGGATGTGCAGTTGAGAGGTAGCTCTGCCGTATTGACTTTAGATCACTGTGGAGCTTCGTGATATGCGTGCGCTGTTGTTGTTAGTTGCCAATGCGTAGACTTTCTGGCGCGCAACGTGTCCTACAATGCGGTATGCCTCCTTCAAAAACTCATCCAGATCCTCGACGCGAAACTCATATGGCTCGATTGGCCTCGCATCATGCCTGGCCAGTACCTGGTTGAGGAGCGGCGTTACGTCCATTGTGTCGAAGGTGGATCTTGACTTGCTGGCTTCAAATGACGAAGCTCCCCGCGGGAATGCCACTCTAACGTTAGTCTCTCGCTTACTTGACCAGCCAATGACGTACGGGATGCACCTGCTTAACCCTGGTTGCCGTACTGCACTGTCTTCTTTCTGTCATTGCTATCCTTTGCACTACGGATATCACGTCTGTCAGGACAGGTCGATGCAAGGTACCTCGATACTTACACGTTGCTTTGTATTATGCTTGTGGAATCTCAATACACATTCTCTGCCTGATTTGCCAGTACATCCGAACTTCGCATCGCATACTCACTTACTCTAAGTCTCCGTTTCTTCCGGTACGTGAGACTTGGTCAACCTGAAGAATGAACAATGATGTTTGTGTACCTTGGTAAACGACGCCAGAGCGCTCAATGTAACGAAACATGCACACGTTGTACTCGTGCTACAGAGCGTGACATCGCGAGCTAAGCACTCGGAAGGCGACACCGTCAACTCGCACCCGACTGGACATAAACATGTAGTAAGCTTGCAGATCACGAATACTTCCCATGGAGTCGGAACCCATGACCTGGGATTTGCAGAGCTGAATACGATCACGATGTCTATGTTTGGGAATATGTCTTCGATGACGGAAGCAGCTCGGAACATGGACTGGCTATACGAACCATGCGCCCTCACCGAACGAGGCACCTGACAAACAGCTCTTAAGCATAAATTTGCCTCCAAGCGTAAATGCCTCCGTGCTTACCGCTATTGGTTGTAGAGGACATCAGCTTATGCTCAGGCTACCCAATAAAAACTCAGCCGCAAGGCCACTACGAATCATCCTTCAGAGACTGGTCACCAAGACTACAGTGCGTTTGTACAGCCACTTCGATGCGACACCTACCAGTTGTTTGCCTAGTCGGTGAAGGCGGCGGGAAAGACGGCGGTGCCTTTACCCTACCTTCTCCACTCACCTCACGTGGGTCTCTTATCGAGGGTAGGAGCGATCAGTGAAAACACTCTGACCCACCAAGCGCACTTTTAAGAATATATAATAGCCTTGTCCCCTACTAAACCACTGCTTCTCTCCTCCATCTCACTCAGCAGCCTCTCAACCGCCCTCAACTTGATCGAATCCAACGGTCCACCAACGACTTCTACCATACCGAACACCCAGCCATCATAGCAACACTCCAGCAGTCAAGATGCGCTCCACGACTTTCCTGGCCACTCTCCTGGCCGCTCTTCTGGCCACCCTTCTTCCCACTGCCATCCTCGCCGCGCCCTCTTCTCTTATGGCTCGGGCCGGTGACGAGCAGTGTGCGCCTACCTCATACACCCTATCCGACTACACCCTCGTGACCTCTTCATCCCAGGCCTACGTCAACTTCAATTTCAAATCCACGTTTGCCGACAGCACCATCATTCAAGACGCGGTCACTGGAGGTGCGAACTGTCAGGCTGATGGCCCTACGATCCCGAATTCGAACGAATGCGGTGTCGAGGGCCGTAAGTTGCTGTTTGATCTGAGGGGACCTGAGGAGCAGGCGTATTATCAGATCACGCATACTTGGACTTGTAATGGGTAAGTACTCTTTACACTGTCAATCCGAGTCTTCTCTCTCTGCCTTGAAGCTGTGAGGAAATGGTCGAATCAATGCTAATCTCGGACACAGCGCCACCTGGATGTCTGGAAATGCCGTTCAAGTCGACCCACTCAACTGCAATGAGAGCGACGGCACGCATACCTGCAGTGGTGGTCCCCAGACCTTTGCTCCGCAGAACGTGCGCAAGATCTGCAGCACGCCGACCTGCTAAGTCACCGTTGCTATCTCTTCGAAGTCCCGACATAGTTCACTCAGTGGCCGTACTTCAAGAGTAGCATTGTCCCTTGTTCATGTCTGATAGCTGTAGAATCTGAGACGGGATTGTTCCTGTAGATTCATAGATGTGGACGTTCATACCAGTTTTTTCTCCCGCATGTATAATTATTTCTCGGGCTGTGGCAAATGCATTGGGCGGGCGACTGGAGTTAATGTTTTGGTATTTCCCCTTTGATTTGCTCATGGGACAAATACTCACACGCGCTCCTTCCTGGGGCCTCGGTCAAAACAAACATGTCTTTAGATGTATAAAATATTTCGAGAAATTAAGCATGAGAACCAGATCTCGAATACTTTTTCCTCATGTGGTTCGAATAGTGAAGGCTCGTAGCTGTTGAAGATATGAAAATGGAGAGGTTTCGGTATGTTAACCCGACTTGGACTATGCCTGGTAAGAAAAGTTGTCGGGGTGCATCCATGGACACCTGAGTAGACGCTTCGCTTAGCGTCCAATCCACCGCAGAACCCATGGCCCCCAGAGCGTCCCTACTCTATCTTCTCCCTTTAATCTATAGGACATATTCACGCTCACTACTCCCTATTCCCACATGTCACTCGAGTCCGAGCCGCAACGCTCCTCCCGGCGCGAAAATTGACGCTGCCAATCCAACGTTGCTGGTGCGAACCGCTGCATGGGACCCCCCCAATTACATCCGGGCGCTTATCCCACCACCTTATTGCACGACTGTTTCGATCTGCCCGGATCGCGTCCACGGTGCCGGGATTGCTCGTGAGGACAAAGTGGGGCTCTCGTCGCGCCGCAGAACTGTGCCGCAATGTATTTTGGACGGCGCAGACGTTGGAAGAGCTTGGTGTTGAGTTGGGGGTTATGTTAAGTACACGGTGGCGCGCTGTTTCGCAATATGAGCAGCTAGACAGTAGAAGCAGGTTTGCTTTCGTGTCTTTACCTTCGTTGTTATTTCTTTAGGACGAGGGAGTGTTGTTAGGGGAGCAATAGAAGATCTATCCTAAGGCAGACACGATGAATCAGGCCTCTCATAGTCCGGTGTCTCCTATCGCGCCAATTTCTCCTACTGCGCCAGCAGCAAGAACCGGAGTAGCACAAGCACCCGTCACGCCTACAGGTATGTCAGTTCCAATCTACTAGGTGATTTGCGCAACTAATCTTAATAGCTGTGTCAACCTCTAATCGAAACGGCAGCTGGCTCCCGTTTACATTCCGATGGTACTTCCTTTTGCTACCGACTATTCTCAGCATTACCTTTGGCATAGTAATCATAATTCTCATATCGTATTCGCAACGCAATCACGGACTCGGGCCAGACGATGGCTCCTCAGCTATACTTTTCGGATGGCGCTTCACCCCAACCCTGCTCGCAGTCCTGTACACGCAACTGACGGTCATTATATTCGACGATGCGAAGCGAACTGAGCCCTTTGCACGACTAGCCAAGGCTCCTGCTGAGGGTGCTACCGCTAATGGCACTGTTCTTCAAAAATCTAGAGCTTGGTGGTCTATCTTCTCGGATGCCTTGTTCAAGCGCAAAGTCGTTGGGAAGACTAGTTGGTGTCTGGTCTGTAGTGCACTCATCAACGTTCTGGCTCTGCTCGCCATATCACCCTTGTCCTCGGCCTTCCTCACATCTGAGGAGGTTCTCATCTCAAATGTGTCAAGTTTCAGTCGGATCATACCAAGAGATGGGGTCGGACTACCCCTAGTCGCAAACAGGGAGACTTATTTCCGCACCATGGCAGCTCTCATGAGAAACATTTCGACCTCAGCATGGATTACCGACTCGTCTTTGACACTTCCCTTTTGGCCGTCGTCTGAGGAGTTACAACTTGGCTCCGACTTTAGTTCTTCACCTGGCACATGGAAGACGAATACAACGACGTTATATACCGGCCTTGGTTGTGAAGCCATGACTCTTCAAAGCGCGGACCTAAAACGCGAGTTCTACTCAGGAGCGTATGATTTCACGGGAAAAGGACCCTACAATGGAACCCAGCCGATGGTGACATTTGTGTTGTCTTCGAATGATGGGTGTAAATATTCTCTATCCCTGCATCCAGGTGCCCATCTGGCCTACAATGGCGGTCTGGTTTGGTCCAACACATCAAACCTCGACTTCACCTCGGGAGCTTCCTTGCTCATCGGCAACATTGCATTTGGAGCGAATCTTACCTCAACTAGTCCCTACGCGCGACTGAACTCAACTGAGCAGTGCCGAGACCGCGATATCATCATCCTCGCAACGCCTTGGACGAAACCTGTTCATGTTCAAAATCTAGGCAATCCGGCTCTGTCACCTAATCAGACCTATTCACGCTCGGACAAATTCCAGATGAAGGGGCTGCTTTGCGAGTCGAACTTCACGATGGAAAGTCACGCGATCACAGCCTCAATATCAACTACAGCGCAGACGTCTGTTACCAATCCATCAAATTCAAGCATTAATAGGGTGGCATTACCTCAAGCGCTTGTCGCCACTCCAGGATTTCAAGCATCCGCTTTACAAGATAATTGGAGACATTATTTTAACACGGTTGCCATGAGCACGGATTCTAAAAGCGGACTAAACGGATATCTTAAGGCGGGGGCTGATGCCAGGAATCGAGTGGCAATTCCTTTATTCTCTGGGATGGGCCCTTTGCTTGGCGCCTTGTATTCATTCAAATTATCAGCTATGCTGGATGATCCGAATTTCGCTGCTCAAGCGGCCAGAGCCAAAGGACGTTTCTTCACAGAAAGTCTTCGCGAGACACTTACCAACCCAGAAGCAGTACAGGCCGAAACCATCGCTGGAGAGGCGACCGTAGTTCAAGAGCGAGTTGTGGTTATCACCGAGATTGGCATCACGCTTGCTGTACTTCTTTTTGTTTCTTCTCTTTTGTTGGCCCTTGTATACTGGTCTTCACGCCTGTTCCAACGACCGCTACATTTGCGAACGGATCCCAGCAGCACAGTGGGGCTAAGCATGCTTCTCAGCACACAAGCAAGTAGCACTTCGGTCTTCAAGCATATGAACCGAGCGCCTACTAGTAGCCTCCATTCTGTGCTGCGTGCAGAAACATTCTACACTTTGAACGGCAGCTTGCATGAGAGCAATAGCATGCACCGACCCTCTACAGGTTAGTCAAGTATTCGACGTTATTGCATATAAACAACTCTAATCAAGGTTCCAGAAACGGGAGATGGGAACAAGAAATCTACACGCAAGTGGCAGCCACTCGTATTGCGGTTGCGAATGCTCTCTGCCTTGGGGTCTTTCCTCATGCTTGTCCTTGTGGCCGTGCTCATTCTGAACGCGTTTTCCGCCAAATCACGCCTTTCTCAGCTTGCTTTCGTTTACGAAGCCGATGTGTCGAAGCTAGGTTTGAGCTTTTCTACTTTCGCGCCCATTTCCATAGCCCCTACACTTGTGAGCATCATCGTTGGACTCTGGTGGGATCAGCTCGATTCGACATTTAGGGTACTCCAGCCATACATCTCGATGTCTCGGGAGCCCACGCCGTTTGCTAGAGGGGCCGGATTGACGTATCGTTCCAAGACGTGGATTGGTGCGGCGGCCAAGGCTGCACGAAACAGGCATTTCGTCTTGTTCACAATTGCAATGGGTAGTGTTCTTTGTCAAGTTTGTATGAGGCCCCCTTCCCCAAGTCTCATGTCTCCTGTGCTAGGCTGATTCGATGTTTCAGTGACTGTCTCTATGTCAGCGCTGTTTGAGAGACGAGTAGACAATGTTGCACAGCAGATGGAGCTCAATACAACGCTTAGCATGAGACGGGGCCCTGTAATCACGGATATTGAGGCAACAAACGCTAGTCAACCGCTCCGACATACATGGCAGGTCCTCGATGAGCTGTATTTGGATCCCCCAAAGAACTGGTTGGCGGGGGCCGCTATTCAGCTCTCTCTCAACGGATCCCAACTGCCTTGGAGTCAGGACGGCTGGAGCTTCGTTCCATATGATTTGACCAATATCCTAAGTCGTACTAACAGCAACAACTCCGAGAACGTCCTTGTTCATTCAAGTAACATTACCGTCCAAACGTCAGGCATTCGGGCGCGTCTTGAATGTTCACCGATCGAGGACATCGCTAACACTTCTTCCTGGCTTACTCATCCTGATGAAGACGACTTCGGAGATTTCAACATAACAGGCTTTAAGGACTTTGGCCCCGAAGATTTCTACTGGCTAAACCGTACAATGTTCGACAACACCTCCTCAAATACCTCAGTTTTTGCGAACATGAACGAAATCCAGTGTTGCTCAAATGGCACTAATAAGGACCCGCAAACTGCTGCCATCGGATATTGGTCTCCCACAGATGCCCAAGACTTTCCGCATGTTGATAAGAAGTGGCCCATTCCTTTTGTAACGAAATGGTTCACGGGCAGGCCAATCAGACTATACGAGGACGGTTACGATCCAGAATTGAGTGATCGACCATGGCAAAACCTCTTGTTGTTCCATGAAGCGCCCTCACTACAAGCCGCTCATTGCGAACCAGTCATTGAAGTAGCAGAGGCAAACGTGAGAGTAGACATCACCACGAAATCTGTCCTCTCATATGAGCTTACTGGGCCTGTGGCAGCTCCGGACGAGGCCTGGTCGGAGATCTTCACGATACATGATATTTCTGAGTCCAATCAACACTACAGTACTAGTTATATGGGACCATTGAACATAACTACAAGGTGAGTTACAATTTTGGGATTAACAGGAGAAGTACTAATACCAAAACTGCAGCTATGGTATTCTCTTCATGGACGCAATGTTCAAGGCTTCAGATCCAAACGTCGACTCGGTGCTAACCACAACATCGGAGCAAGCTAGTGACAATGCATTCGTCATGCGCGATCAAGAACATGGGATCAACATGGACTTAATGACATACAGCATGTATACCTTGGCCAATAAAAATGCGGAAGCCCTTCTCGACTACAATGTTCTCGTGGATCACGCGAACCGAACCTTTCAGACCTTCTTTCAGCACTTCGTCAACAACGGATTATCTGTGACTGAAGGCGGCCTGGCTTATCAGAAGATCAACGATGAGAGTTATCAGGACCTGGGGAGAGCAGTCGACATCAACGGTACTGCATTAGCCGTAAAAACGTATACCGTCGTAGACAGCAACCGCACGATCCAAGCGTCAGTCTCAAACCGAGTTCAAGTACTGCATATGAATTCAGTAGCTACATATCTGTCGACTGCCATACTCATCTGGCTAATCGGCACAACGGCAGCCATGATGTGCCTTCAGCGCCGATACACTCGCTCGATGATTCGCGATGTGCAATTGATAGCAGACGTACTCGTGCTTGTCGCCGGTAGCGATAACTTCCTGGCACTAATACACGACAAAGGCATGGCACTGAAGAAAAACAAAGACATCAAGACAATGTTGGGATGGTTCAAGGGGGCTGACGGAGAGGTGCGATGGGGTGTTGAGGTGGTTGGAGGCAGGGATGCCGTCGACTGGGTCAAGGCTCCGACATAAGACTGGCAAAATTGAAAAGGAGTTTTTTTCGGAAGGACGGAGGAGCCAAGAGTAGACCGGAATTGTTTTCTTTACAACTATCTTAGTCTTGCAGTTTAATGCTGTCACCCAGCAGGGATACTCGCAGGGTAAAAGTGAACTTGGTTGAACGCGTCAAGGATCGACAATCTGCCAAAATGCCGCTGAGCGTTGGGGAACCAGGTCTCTGGTCTGCAAATCAGGAACACTTGTTGATTGCCCGGGAGACCCAGATGGCTTTCCGTCGCAGGAGATCTACGGCACTTGGAGCATCTAGAATACTTCCCTTCGACCAACGAAAGTGTTCCTCTTACTCAAATAAACCCATCATTTGTTCAGATTCCCGTCGCGGGAGGCAACGGGAAGGAGAAGAGTGAATCTTGACGCAATCACTTATCGATAGACGCAACCTAATCGATACCGGCACACGACCGAGCAAGGTGTGGGCGACATGTGGGTGAAGAAGTGGAGAAGGCATGATGGCGGATTGCAGGCAGCGAACGAGCGTTGAGCAGGCACCACTTTACAGTTGTTCTAGAATCAACAACTACTGCATGGCGATGAAAAAATTCTGTCGCAACCTTTTGCCAACCAACTGCCAAGTCGTAAAGACTCGAGCCGTGAAGGCGATCGTTGTGCGCGCTGTCATCGTGCGTGGTTCTTCCATGGCAGATTTTGGGATTTCAATGTGGTGGCGGAGAGTCATGCCGACGCAAGTTGAATGCTTAGTTGCTCAACGGTTTTCTTGGTGCTGCAAGGGACCACTCGCTCGACCAGACATTGAGCCGTTTTGCCGAGCACGTGCCGAGCAGCGCAACCGTAGCATGTGGAGCTGTGGATTTCTGATGCTGGATGTTGATGAATCACACGTGTCAAACGTGTGCCTTTGCGCTGTATGTACATGTGAGGTCTAACATTAGGCTTCGGCTCGTGCCGTTCACGAGTGGCATATAGCTTGTGAAGATTCAACAGACACTGACGCAGACATGAAGACCTCAAATCTCAAGGATATAGAAATGTCCCGTCTACAAAGTCGTTCAGGAGTGGGAAAACGTTAGCAAGATAGGTGATGTTAGGTGAAGTCTTTGCAAGTAAGCACCCGACAGCAGCGGCTTGGAGACATCAGTCGTGAGAGATGCTTTATATACAACTGTCAATGATCTGAATGCATGTGACGAATTGATAGAGCTCATTTGGGAACAAGATGTGTCGTTTAGGCAGACGTAAGTGGACAAATTGAGCAAGCACTATACCAATTTCATGCTTTGAAACAACTACAACAAACACCAAGCGAAAACGGGTATCGTAGCAAGTAGGCATCGGCTCAGCATCGTGAACTATTAGATCGGTTTACGTGGCTCGGTTTGCGTGTTGAATTTCCTAATAGGGCGAGGACGCGTCGTGCGACGCGCTTTGATCGCGCATGCGTATTCCCGAAATTAACTCTACTCATCTCATCTCATCACATCACATCAAATAGCAAGAGAGATAAAGTGATCAATGAGAGAAGGAGTCTATTTTCCAAATATACACATTCGCACCAAACCGGGACGTCTCATTGCTTACAACCCCGTGTCCATTTTCGAAAAGGGGGAGACGTGCTCCAGGAGAAGCGAATGAATGAAACAAAGTATCCCGCTAGCCCAGTGAGGAAGCTAGTACCCCCAAATGGTATATCATGACTTCGTGAGACAAGTATATGCCCAAGAACAAAAGCGCCAGTTCTCAAACTCCTAAATGCGATCGTATATTGTCGGTGCAAAGACTGTGGAAGTCGAAGGGAACGATGAAAGCAAACAACAATTCAAGCATGACGAGTGCGCGTCGATAAAGATGATAAGAATGAATAGATTGGCCTGCGACGCTGTCTACCTCGTCATTACTTGGATTGGTACAACTCTCATCCCCTCTTCCACTCTCTTCTGGGTATATCGCGAATTAGAAATGTTGATTATCGGCGAAGAATATGCGACAACACCGTTTCCCAAAAACCCAAGGCCATAATGTACAGTTGTAGATTGGCGAGGCTTATGCGTGGAAAGCTTGGTGGCGGCGAGCGTGGCCATGAGCGTGCCTCTTTGCGTTGACATACTCGTAAACGGTGGCATATACAACCTCGTACTGAGTCTTGGTCTTTTGACCCTCCGCAGCCTTGATTTCGGGGGCATCGGTAACAGCAGCGGCCTTGACTTTGTACTCTTGGGTGGAGCTCTCTTCGGCGGAAGAAGTGGGCGAAGGCGTAGAGGACGAAGCCTGCTCAGAAGAAGAGGCAGGTGTAGAGTCATAGTCGCCAGTGGGTGCCTCTCCACCGCACAGGTAGAATTCCGCGTTCTGCTTCAAGTCGCAGGTCTTGGTCTGGACATCATCGGGAAGAATGTAAGACATCTTTGCGCAAGACGCAGCGTCGTTGCAGGAGAGGATTGGGCACCAGGTGTTATCGGACGAAGAAGCGTATTTTCCTTGCTGGTCGCCAGCAACGAGGTAGTATCCTTCATTCTTGGTCGGGCAGTCGTCACCAGTGCAGTCAACATAGGATACGTCGAGGTAGTTGTAGGCAAATGCAGAGTTCGACGTCTCGAGGAAGTACTCGAATTGAACAATGTCGTTGGGCTTGCACTGCTGCGTCTTAGACATCTTGATAGAGACACCGGCGCCGTTCACTGGGTCCCGCCAGTTCTCTTGGTAGGTCTCGCCCGACTTCAGAGTGACCATCTCGTCGTCAGGGCAGCCATTCCCTTTGAGGACCGACCACAGGTAGACGTCATACTCGCATCGGTTGATGATACGAGCATAGGGCTGGCTGGTGTCGCAGTCCTTGTTCAGATCGATTGCGCTCGTGGCAGAGGCAGTTGCGACCATTGCGGACGCGGCAGAAATGAGGGTGATGAGCTGCATTTTGGTGTTTTGATCGATATGCTTTTTGGCGAAAGGCTTGGACTCGTGTAAGTAGCGATAAAAAGGAGTGACTGCTGAACACCTGAAAGAGTGAAGTTATTCAGCAAAAAAGAGGGTTGACGAAGTCCTACTTGCGATGGATCCAAACACGAGAGCGCCTGGGGGATGCGAGTAAATAAGATGGCTGAATCCTAGCATACGCAGCCCCGGGGGGGCCACTTAGGAACCCACCCGCCATGGAACGAATCGTCACCCATAGCGTGGGCTTGTTTAGACCAGTGCCAAACGTCGTGGCTTGGCCGGAGGACAGGCGTGGGAAGAGACGCTGTAACCCCGAACGGCAAAGCTTTAGACGAACTTAGTAAGGGGCGAGCCAATCGGGCAAGCGCGGTGCCTGATCGTCAGGGCAGTTGCCATGCGACTGGTTGTAATTTAGGCCATCTCATGTCGGATAAGCTCCAAAAGCAGAGTAAATTACGGCAGGGGTATGAGCCATCGAGGTCAGCTTTTCGCTCAGCCTGCAGCTGCTGGTTGCATGCAGAATTTTTCGGCTGAAACGAGGCAACACACCATGGGCGCGTCCTGTTCTCGCAGACCTGACGGCGATACAGCTGTTTGGTTGACTGATCATCCAGCCGAAGTTGACCTGTTCAATGACTCTGGGCCCAGCAAATTCTGAGTAAGAAGAGCATCTGCCGTTAGTGGTTCTGGCCGAAATGACTCCGCTTGGCGAGCCTTGCGATTGCCCTTAAGCGAGCCATTTCCCGCTCGTGGAAAGGGGCTGGGCAGGCCTCGTCGCTCGCCCTCGTCCAGAACACAGCAGATCATAGCAGATCTCGAAGAACAAGAAGAAAGAATGGACGACTCGAAACCACCACAAGAACTTCTGGTGGCCATGTTGGCAAAGCCGTGAGAACAGTACCTGTACCAGCCGCAGAGCACTCTCTCGAGAATCCCCGATATGCGTAATGATGAAAACTTGTATCGATAAGTCGTAAGCCGGCGCTGTGTGTTGTCGCCATGTTGCAGTGAATTAATGGCCTGGACCACTCAGGAGGAGATCATATCCACAAGTAATTTCCCGCAGCCACCAACCACAACGGCGCCCACCAACAAGACCATCTTCGAGATGAGATCAATAGAGCTGCGGCTCAGCATCATCTTGTCGCATTTCCTTCTTTTCTCTGCCAATCCGACAAATCCGCCATGGCTGGCTTGGAAGGTGGAGCGTAACGCTTCAGTCGTCCTATGCATGTTGTGACACCTTGCAATGTGTGCATTCGTGGTACAATCTCTTCGACGACTTTTCTAGCCTGCTGCGCATCGATTCAGTAGGTAACTTGTTAGGTGCCGCGCAGCCGTCGTGATGTGGTTCCGTCCAACGCGGCCAACCGCTGTGTGGGGATATTGATTTTTGGTGGTGCCCATTCGGCTAAGTGCGACCCTGTTCACGTGACGTCTTTCTCGCTCATGATTGGACGACGAATTTGATATGAGTTTCCATGGATCACTTCGGTCCTTTCTAAAATCTGGCATCAATGTCATAACCCTCTCGTAGTGGCAATGCCATGAGTACGTGGTCATGATCATGTTTTTTTAAGGTGGTCCACATGACCCAGGAAAAGGTTCGCTGGTATCACGGCAGTGACACTAGGGGATATTCCCGTCGCGGGTGACCTTGCTTCGTACAGGGCTGAGTACTTCACTGCTTTCCGCGGATTCGTTATGGTACGCAATGCACTCGCTAACATCCATGATATCTTGATCTCTTCATCGAAGTAGCTTCGATCAATGGAGCCAGAAGAACTAAAGCTTTTCTGGATGAGCGAAAATCTGATGCTGATGGAGCCCAAGTACACAAAGATGTTAACAGTACAGTGTCTGATGTTCCCAGGCCTCAGCATCTGAGTGCAGCCCTCACGACAGAAGCCAAGTGCCACGCATGTAACCCAAACTATACACGTGTCGCTAATGATCTGGAAGCGTGTGTTGCCCAACTTGGCGGTAACGAGGTTCCACATTGTGCCCAGTCTGTTGGGTAACGTCACATTCTGTGCGATGCCAGGGACTACACATGGCTCAGAACTTGCTTAACTTCTAGAAGCACACTTTACTAGTTGAAGATGGCAATTCATGAACCACACCTCTATCTCAAGGTTAGTTAACAAGGGAGAGGATATGATAAGGAGCCAATAAAGTAAGCATAGAAATGTACTGTCTATCACCCTGCCGGAAATTAAAAACGTCTCTTGACTGGGTGGTATTATCTTTTCATACTGCTATATGTACTCCAGTACCTTGAGAAAGTAGTCGTCATACAACTTATATTAGGAGGCAACAGCCAGATTGTTTATCTTTGTCCAAATCCTCACCTAGTTCGTTTAGGTAGATATTGTTATTTCCCTTGGTTGTTCGACTTGTACAGGGCCAGCCTTCCCACTTTACTCGAGCCTGCCATTGAAAAACTCCAGATTTTGAAGGCCGTGCAGGGCTTCTTTTAGCATTAGCCGTGGATAAAAACTAGTTATAAAACCTTCGAATTCCGCTAGGGTAATATGCGGCATCTATTGCAAACTAAAGCGCCATATTGTAGTATTGGGGGACATTAGACTTGCCTCTGTGAGGCAAGTAAGAAGTGCGAGTATCCACGGAGGGACGAAGTCATATGCTGGCTTCGAAGGACTTAGATCTGGGAGGTCCCAGAGTTTAAACAGAATGATACTGCATGCTTGTGCAAGATAGAAGACTGTAGCTGTTCGCAATGCACCTCTAGCTTCGCAGTGGCATGGAACTCTCTACCTCCATCCACCCTTTGTAGAATATTTGCATGGATGAAGAGTGAACTAGTTAAGAACCTTGACACTTTTCGTTTGGTTTCGAAACATTCGTCCAAGAAGTGGAGTAATTTCTACATGTGGCAAAATCACCTCTCCATAAGACTGCGTGAATGTGAGCAGTTTGAGAACAACAATGGTGTAGTTCACGTTCCGTTAGTATATGAACTGATCTTGGCTATCGAAACTGCTCTAGTGATGGATAGCTATGCTGCCATTTCGCACCAAACCTCTTCTCATATGGAGATTTCTGTTGTAGCACACATTATCTATCTGAGCAATACACCACGGGGCTGACACACTAAATTTCAGCAAATTGCAAGCAATCTAAGATAGCGTCCGACCTATGCTCTCCCTAAAGAACCGCGAGCCATCTGCATACTTCAATTAAGTCTCACCCTTCTAGCACGTATGCCAGGATACCTGGAACTCTACTATGGTAAATGCCTAAAAAAACATAAGCGCACTGTTCGTGTGCGGTGACATGCGCTCTGCTGAGACAAATGCTCAGGTATAATGATCTCCAACGTCAAACAAACCATTGATCTTTTTGGGGTTATGAAATCATCGTTCCAGACTACCTGTATTTCACACAGTCTTACAGTCTTCAGACGTGTGCGGATGATCTGAAGTCCAGTAACGTAGAGGTGGGACTGAAGCAATGCCACCTACAGTGCTCTACTATATCAGCTTTGAACTTGGCTGCTACACGTGTGTTCTATCCATATGCTTACAGGCAGTCGCTCTGATGTTAGCATTGGTATGTTATTTCGTGAGATCATAATTAGACTACTTGTACTTAGCCTTCGTAGTTGTTGTGGATGCTTTCGTATTTTGTCATCGTTAACACACCCAATAGGCTTTGGTCACGAGCTTTACAGAGGTCACCTTGAGAGGAAATAAGCCATACCTGCCGAGGTGATAGACACAACTGCCTACCTGCCTCTTTACGTCTAGGCTGTTGGATCCTTTCATATGATTGGGCGCCCAGAAACGTGCTCCCGAGCTCCCGATAAGACGCGAGGCAAAGGAGAAAGTTTCCGTGGTTTACGATTCGCCCACCCAAGGGTGCGGCTCAAGAAGGTGGCTTGGCGCATTGAACGGTGAAGTAGAAGTAGCTAATTACTTTTTCGAATGCTCACTGGCCAAACATTATCTTCTTACAGAAAACGGTCCGACAATACCAGCGGTGATCAGTTTCAACGGTCAAATTGGGTAGCAATGCTAGTAGCGAGTCTTTCGGCATATTTGAGATCCGCACTAAGTATGCCTTCATCAGATCATATGAGGTCAGTGGCGAACGACCATGTGAGGATATTCCACCAGTGACTAGCAATAGTCACAAGACCCCTACGATGGAAAACCTTGTAGGTCTGGATGCGTTCTTCAACGCGAACCGCAACTCAGTTGTCGAAGATGGAGTACGTATTTGAGCACGCGAACGAAATCCTTGAAGCTATTCGGCAGATATCGACCAGGCCCATTGTAATATGAGCTCATGTGCACGTTCTTGCATGCGCGTATATGCATATCACAACGCATAGCGCCATTTAGACCTACATACGGCAAGGACGGATTTAGCTGTTGATACATACATAGTATTTATATTTGCGCGATTCGACACAAATGCTAATGACCATTCTTGAGAAGATATGAAGCTTTTGCTTCCGCATGGAGTCTCCAGGGACACTTCTTACAGTACGAGACTCAGTACAAATCTAGTAGTAGAACGAGCAAAGCTTATTGCTGTGCCGCATCACCGCGTAATCGTAGTCTCGGCTCCTGCTGTCACTGAATTCGTATGCAGTCTGACGTAGCTGCACGCAGCCGATCAGAATCACGCCACACTTTTGAGCGTATTCCCTCCCTAAACACCCGTCTAGATGTATCCCGAAGCTCCTGGCACCATACTCGGTTCTTAGGCTACATGTAAGCAAAATGTACCGAGCGGCACGGGCGGGACCGTCGAACGGCCACTCAAGCGCGCCACGGCCCGTCATCGGTGTGATAGGTGCGCATTGGGGTCGGTACCCGGGTCGGGCCTTGAGTATCGCATGGTGTGGTTCTTTGGAGCGTGGTTTCATTCGCTTCCTGATCGGTGGTTGCGTGCAGTCGCGTGCCGGATTGGATAAGTCGCCGGCATTTTTGCCTCTCACCCTTGTTCGTCTTGCTTTGTAATATAGATATGAGATTGCCGTTTAACAACCACAACGTCCACTTCCTCAGAGATTTTAATACTGATATACAAGGTGTCAATGCTGTGGATCTACCTTGGGCCGCTCAGGACTACATAACGGACAATACTAGCAGTGTTGATCGTTGTGAGACATCGTGGAATAAGCTCTATGGGAGCAATTGAGGTTGTCGAGCTACAAACAAACAAAACCGGGCGATGGACAAATACGCCCCCTATGTTGCGCCGAATATGGAGCAGTGCTGAGGTAGGGCGGAAGTGCTAAAACCCATCAATGCCGGGATCATGATATACCGCCGTAACCGCCAACCAACAGCATTGGAGCAATTGGAATCATGAATGCGTGTGCTTCGGCTTCCCGAACGGAAGGCTTGAATAGTACTCGGGTACACGACCCAGTAACCATCTAGATGGCGGAATGTCGGTGAGCATTCCCTCCCGTGCGGTCTTTGTTCAGCCGAAAGTCATCCCACGTTAACCAACTCCTCCAACCCGTTCTGCTCCGCCATGTCGAGTCAAATGATCCTGTTATCGCCTGCCTTGTCCGCCCTAAATTTCACTTTTCCGACTACACAAGTAGCCTGCAGGAATACGGAAACACGCAACCTTCGCCATAACTAAGCGAGATTGGGTACCTCGCGTGATAGAGAGATTGACAGTCTACTTGAATCCGAAAGGCATATCAAAACGTCAATGCAGACCTTAAGAGACTCTAAACATGCGCGCTCAACCAAACTTGACTGAAAAACAGTTCACGGTGTTTTCGTATCGCAAAATTAAACTTGAGTGAGTGCATCATATTGAAAATGAATCAAAATGAGCCCGTGATTGCACTTTCATGCGGTCGGGTTACTCAAAAGACGGTGTGCATAGCCCGACCATGCAGCACAACATCTGACTCGAGCCTTACGAGCTCAAGTCCGGTCCGACTTGGGCAAATGTGGTATATCCAAGAATCCGATAAAAGGCGCAAATCTAGTAGAAAAGAAAAGTAAACTGAGCCAAGACTTTTGTGGGTGGATGACCAGGGAAAGCAGAAGTAAACAAGGGTATTCGAAAATGAATCATTGGGCTCTGAGAGAGAAGTCGTTTGTCCGAGTGATGGCTTCCACATGCGCCCAATCTTAGTGGCCGTATCTTCGAAGCAAGGCCTGGGTGGCTGTCCGAAGGGAAGGGTCGGGTAGTGACGGAGTATAGTATATCGACCGATGCATGGCGCCATCATTGCCAGTTCTAAGTTGAAGGATGTTGCGCCCGCTTGCCATTGATGGCCTTAAGTTCCACGTCACTGCCGCAAAGTCAGTCATCTGTCTCGGTACTTCATGTGCCCTTGCGGATGATGGACGGGTCGGATGATGAGCTGTGCGTCGGGTACGCGGGTACCACAGACGGCTGAATGTGACGCCGTGTGAAAAGTCATCCGACACTGAACGGTGTAAGAATCATGGAACCTACAAGATCAGCCTGGAATTTGCTGGGATGTATCCTGGGAAACCACTAGACGAAAGTGAAGTTAGCTATCATGTTCCCCAATCTTATCAGATCATCTGCTATCAACGTATTCCAAGAGGTGAAGGAGGAGAGCAGACATTGCGGTGCGCGATGTGCCCGGCGTCGTGAAGTCTTGAGATAGGTGATCATTGAAACTTGATAATCGACACCAGCTTCGAGGTGCCGTATTTCAGTGTCGTATCTTTCCGTAGGCACTATGTCGATCATCCACCCTCAAACGCAAATATTATCGGGTAAATTTTTGAATATGGTCCTGATAGTGGTGTCTAGGGGTGCCAGAATAAACTCACCGGGCGCCGTAGGCATAGTCACTAGATCGAGTGCTATGTTAGTGGTGGTCAAATGTCGAACGACTGTGCTTGTAAAGCGAATTACGTACGATGATATAGTCAGAGTTGCTTTCTCGCCTAAAGTCATTGGAGAGTTGCCCGATGAGCCCAGAATGCCCTCATCCCAGCCTGTGCAGGAGTGTCAGTCCGTTTGCACATTTCGGTGCATATGTAGCAGCTTGGGAGCTGATCATATACGAAGTAGAGGATGGCGTGAACGGACCTCGAATAACACGACCAACACCAATCGGAGTGATGAGATCGCCGCGACCGACCGAGGAGTCGAATCTAAGATAAAAAAGATCAGCACGACTATGAGATCTCTCATATGCACCTAATTGACAAGTGATAAATCTACTCACTGGTTGCCTTTGTTATCCTCTGCTGTCTCGTCAAACAGCCAACCTGTAAGTTCGGTGAGACGTGAAGCTTAGCACGTGAGGAATTCGAACTACCTGTGTACTCAATGGAGACCTCATCATGTTTCTTGGGAATATCAAGGCCATTCCCTTCTTTGAGCACAACCTTCTCGACGCCCATGATGTCGGGAGGTAAGAACTCAATGTTGACGACGTATGAGATAGGATCTGAAACTCGGTATCTATGTTCTGTGATGCTGGCAACGACGTTGTTGGAATCTGAAACTGGGCAGGAATTTTGAAATGAAACGGATACACTAGGAAGAAGACGGCCCTCGGGTTTTAATAGTAGGTCAAGCGTAGGGCCCGGAGCAGGAGGCTCCCTGGGTACTATGGCTGAAAGCTTAGACGTTGGAGGCTTCTGCTCCCGCAGAAACTGGTCTGGGTTCTGCAGCAAAGCTGTGCGACAGATTGGCTTGCTCGATGATTGCATCAGACAGTACTTAGCCTCCCTCGAACACGCAACTGCTCCGCACCATTTGCTGCAAGACCTTGCAGTCTACGAACCACAAGCTGCTGTTGGGATCTGCTCGATGCCCGGAGAATCCTGCCAATACTCCAGCCGTTTAGATGTGAGAAGTAGCATTGTTGGTCTGGCCCCTCGGAAGACCCCCCGTCATGTGCAACATCCTAGCTGACACGCGATTGGAGCTCCACCATTGACATGCTAGGGATTGCAGGCCGTACCCGTACCAAAACTTTCCCGCGACTACCGAAGCGACATGTCAACCTTACAACATCAACTGTACTTGTGTGACAGTGACCTTGTCATCCCATCTCACACTGATTTTGATACTGCAGTTTTCCCACGCAGTGACCAATGATCTACCTTACGGTCTCCTGACGATCAAAGCAGAACCAGGTGGCGTGGAAGCAGTAGAGAACGAAGGTACCCAGGTACTTCGTCAAGCTCGCGAGGTGCAGCTACACTCACCACAAGCAAGTCTACAACAAGCACGATAGATGCGTGGCGCTCTCGTTTAAAAACCTTAAAGCCGCTTCTAGGACGGGTATGCGCAATTAAGCCGTCTGATGAGTTTTCACCCTCAAAGGTCGCACGGGGAGAACATGTCAAAGGCGCCCTCAAGCGCCTCCGCAGCCCGATCCTGTCGAATGACATCGCACGCCGTGCAGGAAAGCGTCACATAGACCCTTACATGCATCCGGATTTGGCGATTCTCCAGTCCGCGTGGCCTGGCTAATGGGGGTGCTTATGGAGGGGTACGTCTCCTTCCTGATCTAACCCCCCTTCTTGCCCTCAACATACGAGTGGCGCTCTACTAGAAGTGGAATCTTCAGATCTATCGTACGCAGATCCAACGTGAGGATACACTACGAAGCATCCTTAACATGTAAAGTTAGATGTAGCCTTAGAGCCGCGATTGCCGTACCCCATGCATTGTCTCACTGCTCTGCTAGGATTCGCGACCAATGAGCCGGAATACAGTTTGTGGACAAAAACCCGCGTCTCGAACAGTTCAACGGATCTGAGGATGGACTGATTCGTTGATATTTGAGACCACCCTATCCTTGAGAGCTCACTCCCGCCAACGTCCGCTAGCCGGAGTGTAGGTTGCGGGTCCAAGAACCCGGCCATAGCCTTCTCCCCAAGTCTAATATCGCTTGCCAATCAGAGCTGTGGCGGCAACAGATCCGACTTCCGCACAAGACCAGGACCCACCCAAAAAGCGTAACCGTATTGCAAGCGGTTGTTACGCAGAGACTAGATGAGAAAAGCTGGCTATCGTGCTTCTCGCGGTAACTGCATATTATCTGACCGGGGGCAAGTCTTGGAAGCGTGGGATTGACGGACCAAATCCCGTAGTCGTCACTCGTGCGCTCGAGCCAGTGACCGTGCTCAAACCCATTCGCTTCCCCCTCCCACCAGCTAAGCTACGGCCGAATTAATAGACGATCGCGGGGCCCTGTGCAGTGAACCGGGAGCCCAGCGGCATGGTCTAGGGACTTTTCTTTTCTCCACATTGGTTAAAGCGGATTGCGCTTGCATAGACAGAATAGTGTTCTGAAGGCGGAGATGATCACCACACATCTGAATTGCAGCTGGTGAACATGATCGGTTATTGAGTTGACTAAGCCGGCAGTCGAAAGCAAACTCTGAATGCAGGGCACGGTATCGGAGAATATCGTCCTCGCTGTTATCGTCAGATTGACAACGCATGCTGCATGCAGCCACCTTCCCCCCCGTTAACAAGGCTTCCACGATGCTAGTCCTCAGATTCAAGAATCCGATAAGCGCGCTATTGAAGTCGATAGGTGGAGCAGCTCAGCTATCGATGGATGTCAATCCCGCAAGGAACTTTTATATAAATCTCACAGTAGGCTCGTCCAGAACGGCAACTGCGCCAGATCGGCGACAGAGATGCTAGAAAACCCTCCCTTGGGGAATCGGCTATCTTTCCGCACGCCGGTCGGATCAGCGTAATGTATCTGTTCAATCCCTGCTTTCTGGATGAAGGCCAATAAGCGCGTGTAGTTTGTCCCTATGTGATCGATCCCATGACTGTCATCGGACATCACAAATCCACCGTTCATTTTCAAGAACATCTTTATGTTACGTCAGTCGGGGAAGAACTGAGCAAATATCGTGGCGGTGTGACAGACCTGACAGATTGACAGGCATGGGTATGGCTCAGCCAAGCCCTTTCGCAGACCGGAAGAGTTCAGCTCCAAGAGCCCACCATAAGAAGCAACGAATTCTAGATTACGCTGTATCTTCTGCCACACACCGACCATGCCTTTGAACTCGGTGTCGCGATGATCACTCAGAAGGCGAATGAGGTCAAAATGCCCCACGACTGGTGGCCGAAGCGCTTGCAGCATCTCGTACTGCGAATCGAAGTAGTCCTCGAACAACCTCTCATCTGATCCACCGGACTTATCACGCGCCTGCTCGTACATTGCGCGGTCATAGTCGATGGGAATCGTGTGCGTATGATGCACAGAACCCATGAAGAAATCGAAAGTATATTTGCTGAGGATACCCCGAATGATTTCCAGCGTAGAGGGCCGAATATATTCCGACTCGAAGCCGATCAAGATCTGGATCTTCGTAGAGTACACGTCTCTCAGCCGATTGGCCTCAATGATATAGTCATCGAATAATTTGGCAAGAGTCTCCTCGGTATGTTCGTCAGATTCCTCAGGGTAGAAATCCTCTAGTGGTCTTGGTATGTGCTCTGTCAACGCAAAGGTATGGAAGCCTTTTGCTATAGCTGCCTGAACAACTTCCTCCAAAGTATCCTTCGCATGGCCACAAAATTGCCCGGAGTGGCTATGGTGAGAGTATGGCATGGTACTTCAGTAGCTAGACTTCGTTCGCAAAAGCTCTAGTCGACTATTGATACCACGCACGTCCTGGATTTGATCTGGTTCCTTCGAAAAAAATAATAGGGATATTGTGTATGTAGTTGTAAAATTTGACGATCCAAATGATGGCAAACGAGTGTCGTTACTAACTATAAGATGGAAGCATCGCTCAACATTGCAAAAGGGCGGCGATGATGTAAGCCGGCCACTTCAAGCTTAGTGCCCCCCGCTACCTAATACGAGCTGCCATTTTGAAAGTGGAATTCTAGAGTACTCAAAAACCTCCCTCAATAGTTCGAGAAAAGATACGGATTTCTTTCCAACGCAAGAACTAGGTGGGCGCTCACATTAGGAATTGCGAGGTACAGACTAGCTGACTTAAGTTCGGATGAAAGCCCGCGGGCTTGCCGAGGCACCATCCCACTCGTGACTTCCGTATACAGTGTCACATACGTAGTCATACCTGCATGGATCCTGAGCATTTCATTTAAATTCACCTCGCCGAACTACTACCTTAATTCAAGTCTATAGAACAAGTGTAGGATCAACACGCTTCAGAGATCACTTAGCCGAATCTACGTTTCAACATACTTCTAGCCAGCCACATATCTGGTGAAAGACCTCCGGAAGAAACTTGCATGTGCCAGAGATACACTGCACCCTAACACGCATTCAATCGAACCATCAAATTCACTTCGAGCATGAAACATCGAACATCGAAGACCAAGATGGCAGCAGCACAAACCCCCCAACCAACAATCTACTTCGGCTACGGCTCAAACCTCTGGCTCCACCAAATGCGCATCCGCTGCCCAACCTCCACCTATCTAGGCATCGCACGCCTAAACAACTACAAATGGCTCATCAACGACCGCGGCTACGCCAACGTCGTCGAAGTACCCAAATCCCAACGCCACCACCCACAAAAAGACAATACCACCACCGGAAAATACTCCAACGTAGTCTTCGGCCTCGTCTACACGCTCCAACCCAGCGACGAGCAGCGCCTCGACAAGAACGAAGGCGTCCCCATCGCCTACACAAAGGAGCTGCTTCCCTGCGACTTTTGGTCCTCCTCACCTTCATCCTCTCCTTCAACAACATCCCCCCACCATCACCATAAAGTCGATACGTCAAAGCCCCCAACGACCGCTGGCCGCGAGATGCTCGTCTACATTGACCGCGAGCGCGTGACGCCCGATGAACCAAAGGAAGAGTATATTTATAGGATGAACAAGGGTATCGCTGATGCGGTGGACATGGGTGTGCCGGAGCGATATGTCGAGGAAGTCATGCGTAAGTTCATACCGGAGCCGGTGGGGGAGGGGAAGGGAGAGAGGGACGACAAGACTAAGAGTATGGAGGACTTGAGGAAGAGTGTGGAGGAGTTTGCGGCGAGGCAGGCTGCGAGTTTCAGGGATGAGAGTGGGGTGTTTGAATGAGGAGGGAGGGAAGGTGTTTCGAGGGAAAAGGCACCATGATTCTGTTTCAATTCATGAGCCCGGAAAAAGGTATCATAGACAGGAGGAAGGGGGAAAGGGGGAACAAAGTTGGTTCATTGTTTTTCTTCTTCTACCACAGACTTAGGCAGAAGAGTTAGGAAGAAAACTCAAGTCCATAAAATGACGTAGAGAATACCACCAGAGAGACGCAATCGTTCCAGAGCTGCACAAAGCAATCACTCCCGACCCCCCAAGACCCATCGCTGTGTGTCGTTCGACCCATATCCCAATCGGTCAATCTTATCCTCGTCCTCAGTACTTCGTCCACATGACTACCATGTCTCGATCTAGAGCTCTTCGCGAGCTTTACGGTAGCTAGCCTAACAAATGGACGACGTATCAGTTGGGGTTCCGATATTTTTGCTGTGTACTTGCATCAGACAGAGCGTGGCGCAGCGAAGCAAGTAAGCAAGCAAAGCGCACTCATGAATGTTGAAGCGAAAGGGGATATGATAGGGATATGCGGATTAGAAATCAGAGGACTGATGTCTACGCACCTCCTGTTCGACTTGCAGCTGGTCGACGACGGGCGCCAGCTCCGACAAGATTTCGTATGCCTTCTTGTGGTATTCGAGTTGGGCAGCGATGAGATCGGCAAGGTTGCGAAGGGGCTCGGGAGTATCGAGGACCTGTCGTGAATGTCAGCCTACCATTATCCACCCAAGCTTCGAATCACATGGTAGGCTCCATGAGCCGTGTGAACATACATTCTTCATAACGCCCACAGCTTCCTCCGTCTGGCCCACAAACTCATCCTCAGCCTGCTCGATCTTAGCCCGAGCCTCCTCACTCAAGTCCTCCTCGACACCGTCCTTCCTGCCAGTCTGACCAGGCAAGGCAAACGCAGGCCCCTTGGCACTAGCCTTGGTTGCATCGAGACCCAAGCGCGCGTTCTCCACTGCCTTGCGAGCACGCGTCGCAAACTGAATGTTAGTATTCAGCGTCGTGCTCCAGCCCGCCAGGAACCTCGATTGGATCTGCGCATCCTGTGCAAGACGAGCCTCACCAACTTTCTCGCTGGCAATGGCGTATTTCTCAAGGCCCGTTGCAAGCGGATCCTCGCTGGAGCCCGTTTGCTCAGACGTGAGCATGTGCGAGGCGTTGAGGGCAGCGCGGGCGACGGCATGGCTGAAGGTCTTGGGCTGCGGCTTGGCCGAAGGAGGAGCCGTGAGGGCGGCCTGGGCTTCGGCGGGGGAGGTGGCGCTCGAGAGGAGGTTGACTTTCTCCGAGACGGTGCGGCCGAGGTCGTTGAAGGACTCGCGGATGTTGGCCGGGTAGTCGTAGGCTTCGTTGGAGTATTGCGAGCTAGAAGAGGGGGCAGATCAGCCAGAGTTGCAAGCAGACGAGATAGGGGCCGAGTGCCGTACGTGACTTGGAGCATCGTCGTGTGCACCTTCTTCAACGCATCCACGCGCTTCTCAAGCTCAATGTAGTCGGGAGGAAGTTGTGTCTGCCGGGCCTCGTGTCAGTGTCGCTTCCAGGAGCAGTTCCTGTGGAGCAGTCCATCATCCTCAGATGTCTTCAGAACGTGCGCTGGTGGCCGCGTACCTTGTCATCGACCTGGCCCACCTGCTCCTTGACATACTGCTGCGTCCTGGCGGCCCATGGCGTGAAGGAAGCCCTGGTGAGGCCTTGTCAGCACGTCTCGAGCGTTTACCTGGTAGTTGCGCAGCTCGAGAGAACAAGCGCAGGAGCAGGCGTACGAGATGTTCTTCCCGAAAGCTGAGATCTTCCCGAGGTTGTCCATTGTTGCGTGTGCGAGAAACGTGTATCGAATGTTTGGAAGGGTTCAACGTAGGTTCGGCGTTGCGTTGCATGTGGTGAGGACCCCATGGGTGGAACTTCCATGCGCAATGATCCCTGCATGGCGCTAGCTGTCTTGGGCGCCACTGGAATCCTCCGTCCCCCGCCGCCATGACTTCCGCAAGTCGCTCAGTATTTGACCGACTACAGTGCCAATTGCGAGAAACAATATATCCTTTCTAGAGACTGGTACCATTCTGTCTCGTTATCATTCTGCTCCCTTGGTGGTTCGTACGCCTACCTCCCGTACTTGGAACGGGCCTCGTAATCAAGAATGGGACCTTCACATGCTTCTAGGCTTCATAGGGATTTACATGAACCGTTGCGGTGGAAAGTTATACACTTCAGATTTAGGTGTCTTCCGGTTGACGTCTTTTAGAACGAGGATGAGCGACTTGGCTACGTGACCAAGTAAGCTACAACACATAACTGGCTTGAGGTTCCAGTCTACATGTATGTTGTGGCAATGATATGATAAGTGACCGAGCAGACCAACCCGTAATAAGGGGCTTTCTCCCAATTTGTGTTTCGCATCGACAGCATCTCAAGTGCGTGTTCACTTGTGTTTGTGATAGAGAGCTTCGTATCTGCGGGAGAGGGAGTTCCAAACCACTATACCTGACACGATGCGTCAGTGTGGCGTTTGCCGCACACCAGCGATAGATAGCCCTGCTTTGGTTGGAATTACGGAGATGACATACGCTGCGTTGCTGCCCAACTCCACATATGATGAAGGTGTGACAACGAGGCGGTAAAGTATTGTAATCGTTGATTTCGGCATGTTGACCGAAAGGCCATCCCTACGCCCCGAATAGACGACTCTGTAGAGTCAAATCCTAAGTACAATTTCCAAACCGTGTGGCCCATCATCTCCTCCTGACTCGTCCACGAGTGACGTTGTGGACGTTTGAATGTGGACCTCCATGCGCCGTAACCATGACTTGTCCTGGGGTATCTCCTCTTTCCCTTAAGATTGATGTACGCCTGACCTAACTGTAGTTCGTGATCATCTATAAAGTTTGCATTCCGACGTATGTGTATCTCCCTTGCGGCCGTGTCCCATCTCGATCCGATGCTAGCAACCGCCTTGGCCAGACGTTGAAACTAACGCGCAGCAGTCCAACGCGTGTCCCACCATGTGGTGGGAGGTCTCGCTCGATCTTTCCTATTTCATCCAAATGCGCTGCAGAAGCGTTTCACATAGATGGCTGTGGTGCAACGGACGTGCAGGACGCAGCAAGCCGTGTTAGATCTGTCGATCAACGTGACACGGGAACGCCCCTCGGAAGCGCAACGACGACGACGACTCGAGCACAGCAGGATCAAATGTGAAATTGTCATAAGCTGCAAACGTCCGCCATCTAGAGCAGTGGGTGTGACGTATGTGTCATCCCGTTCAAGACCACTGATGCGCAACCTTTTTCTACTGCGTAGGATACTGCGAGCTCGTTCCGTAAGCACCCGCGTTAGATGACTTGCGCTCGCTGCTATAATCTGACGCCCAGTCTGGAGAGCCATACATCTCGGTCCCGGGTACACCTACTGTGCCTAAGTCACCTCCGCTTGTAATAGTCACGTTGTCTGAAGGTGGAGAGTCAGAGATAGTCATGGAGCTGAAGATGCCCCTCATCTCGCGCAAGTCATCAGACACTTGATCTTTGGGTGCTGTTGTGCGATCTTTGATAAAGTCTTTGATAGAACGGATGATGGGCGGACATCCTTCGTCGTTCGGTAGCCACCAGTCGGACGGCCCTGCACCCATTGATTCGAGCATGCGATTTCGAAGGACGTCCGAGTAGATGTAACTGTACGAATAGGTCAGCACGTTAGATAATAAGCTGGCCGACATTACTTGATGACGTGGGTATATGAAATAATGACCTGCAGTTAAGCACACTAGCATTAAGGAGCGGTATAAAAAAAAGTGACAAAACTAACCCTGATGCTTCGATCTTCGCAAACCATCGACGAACAAATTGAACAGTTTTAGGATCCTTTGGCAAGAACAAAGATGCGATAGCGAAACAGACCTGTGCTTCAACGATCGTTCCTGGCGGTGCATCAGGATATGCAATCATCGCTTCGAAGACTTGCACTGCTTTGTACGCCGTCTTAGTGAGATCTGGGTCGAAAGGTTGTCGCAACGCCATTGAAGCCGAGACGTTGTACATGAACACAATCCCCCACATATCGAGGCAAAGATAATTGGATGTCCATAAAGCATCGCCCCAAATGACATCCGGCTCGTATGGGTTTACGATGTCGTTCGGATCAGGCTCTCCTGCGATAGTCTTAACTTTCTGACTGGGGTCCTTTAGGATCGGTGGTAAACTCTTGTCCAGACTCTCCACCTTTTCCTTGAGTTTCGGAAGTTGCATCATGAATTCTTGGGGAGTGACGAGTCCTTTACCGGTTCGTGCGAACAAGTCATTTGACTCTTTCGCGACCAGGCGCGAGTAAGCAAAGCGCTCCTCGTACTTCATGTCCAGGTCTTGGGGATCCTCGCGTGCTTTTTGTGCGTAATATTCGTGAACTGCCTCGTACCACTCTCTACCGAGCACTGCTTCTCCACCTGATTGAAAGCCAACAAACAAGTCGAATCGAATATACCACAAGATTACTTTGAGGAGGAAGTTGGACTGCGTAATGCTTTGCGGCGTATAAAGGCGGGTGAGCATTTCAAAGGCAGCTTTCTGATGACCCATAAGGTTGACCCAATCACCTAGCATCTCCTGAAACAACCAGTTAGCGCATCATAGTGCAAATGCTTAGGACATTCTCACCTCGATGGCCGCGAGCTGAAGTATGGTGAGGAAAGTTGCAAGACCTTGCTTCTTGTTTTTTGTAATGGAAACTCGTAGTCGCGAAACCGATTCATTATAGAACTGGAGGAATGTCGAGATGCGGCCATCTGGCTGCGAAAGCGTGTGGAAAAAAGCTGCATAGCCTGCTACTGCGTATTTAAGAGGTTCGAATTTCATGGCCCGAGCTAGAAACTCGCCCTTGAGAAAATTGTGGGTATCGCGCTTCAGCGAATAGTGATGAATCGTTATGTGGTTTTGGAAGTAGTTCAGATAGAACTGGAGATCTCGGGCCATTGCTGAGGAACCTTTTGTCGCTGGGCCGGCCTTGGTAGCTTGCGCGCTACCTTTGCGAGAAAGGGACGGACGTCCTGTTGGTGGAACCACAGAGGAAGCCTCAGTGGATGGCGAAGTGCTCGCATCCAGGGTAGACCCTGGTGTGTGGGATGAATCGTGCAGTTCTTGACTCCTTGCCAAGCAGTCATCATCAACGTCGTAGTCTTCGTCTTCTTCTTCATCCTCGTCGAAGATAGCAGGTAGGCGGTCTTTTCGATCATCATCGTGATCCTCAGGCGATGAGGCACTCTCCACTGAGGAGGACTTGCCTGCCTTGGACCCACTGCGAGTCGACTTCTGAGTGGACTGTGTGTCTGGATAGATGCACTCTCGATTTCCCTTGCGGCATCCTATCACCAAAGATGTTAGATGTTGCCAAAGTCTGCGGGCGAAGAAAATATTCCTTACTTTCGCACACGGGGTGATTTTCGTCGCACTGCTATGCATCAGTGATGTCTCAGGTTTGAAGGGAGTCGCCAATCACCTTGACTCTCCGTTGCCTGCAGGTAAAGCAGCCGCTGCGGGTTCTGCGGTGTTTGACTTGCTCACCTGGGGCTGGTCGTCTTCGTGCGCGGGCGTTCCCACTCTGCGCTGACCCTATCGGCCCAGACATATCCTCATACTGATCAACATAGTTAGGCTGGATGAGAGGGTCGTTATATTGCACAAAGGGTCCGGGGGCTCCCGGGTGGAATGGATTGTCTGGCAGTGCTGGAGCGTAGGACCCATGTGGGATCATGGGTGGTGGGGCATGTTGACTGTTCGGATTCTGTATTGCGTTGGGGTCGACATTGTAGTACTGCGGCGGGACATTGTGGCCAGGCGGATAGTATCCAGACATGATGGGACTGCTGTGAAGGAAAGACGCAGTCGTGGAGTGGTGGTTGTTGGTGACGGTATGCTTGGGATCAACGTCATTCAAGGTCTAGGGTTGCAGGGGTTCGAGGTCGATCGCCCGTGTTTGACAATGGCTCTGCGGCAGGGTCCTCAGGTACGGGGCTTCGAAGGGTTATAGAAACGCGCGTGATGATACATGAAGTCGATCCAAGGTGCCGCCCGAGTAAGTAGTATTTGAGGTTAATGCACGCTGGGTTCGGCGCGGGTGCTGGCCCTTGCTAGCACCAAAGACCAAGCTTTGTATGCGCGATGGGCGATGGAGTCTCGACACTTGCAGTCCCACGGCGGAGCAAGGTGGACGATGCGGCGCAACACAGCTGCTGACAATGGAGACAGGCGCAATGCCAGTCTGAAACTGGACGACGCTGGGATGGAGCACAGCAGCCGTTGGCAGCGGTGCGGGCGGTGTCTGGCTTAGCCCGTGGCTGCAGCCATCTGACTGGATCGGACAAAGAAGCAATGCTGCGTGCTAGGAACGGACAGTCTGAGTGTTCATCAAACGTCTGCAACTGGCGGCCGGGGTGTCAGTGAAGGAAAAAGCAAGCCGCTGGGTTGTGCCCTCGGCCGCTGTCGCTGTCGCTGTCGCTGTGACTGTGACCGCACTGGCCGTGCACCCGCGCTGGACGTTTCCGCCTTCCGCGCAGCGATGGATCATTAGCTCAAGCCTCAGAGCAGGACGCACTCTGTCGTCGCAGGGCGCATCGTTATTGACGACCGTGCGAAGTGGTCCAATTGTGACGAGACGCACAGTCTAACGTAGAAGAAGTCTGGGGCACCAGAAGAGGGCCTTATCCCGGAATTTTCGCTCTGGAATGCCGTATAGGGCCGCTTTTCTACACATCCCCGCCGATGATCCCGCCTGTCAACTGGTTTAGGCGTGCTGTCATGGCGGCAATAGCCATACCACGGTTCAACCTGCAACCCGCAGCCCGTCGAACGCAGCGATCGCCATTGCAGCAGACGGCCGTGGTCTAGGTAGCAGGCAAGACGACGGCCAGCGCGGACATGCATCATGTGCGCCGGCTCCAGCTGCCCGCGGCAGAGTCGTCAGTGAGGGAGAGTGTGGGGCGTTTGGTGATGCCCTCGCTGACCGGCTGCCATCAGCAAATGACGTGAACTCTGAGGGACAGGATGCTCCGCCGAAAGCGGCAGTCAGAGCTAGTGCTCCTACTTGGAGGCGCCACATCTAACTGCCCTTGCTCCAAGTTGCCTGAGGGTGCCGTTGAATATAGGTCGGGGCCTCTATATCCATCAAATCTAGGATTCCCCCCACTCCCAAATGGGAGAATGTCCCGATGCATGATGTTGTGCAATTGCCCGGTGGCATTCTTTTGCACTTTTCGAGCCTCATCAAAGAATGCCTGTGTGGGTGATATCAAGTCATATAGTAGCACACAAACGCGGCTAGTTGAACAGGCCACTGGTCAGATTAGCCAGCCATCCATCCAACGCCAGCAGCTCCTTGTACTTTATCACTAATGGGATGATTTAGCTGTTGCTTGGAAGACAAGCAGCCGCCTATTTTCAGAAGGAAACAGTGCTGGATTATGGCCCCTGCATAGAAGGTCAAGGTAACAAGACCTTTGCTCACAGGTGCTGCTAGGCCCCTGTCCCGTGATGATGGTAGCCGCGGGACGATTCTGCATGTCCAAGAATTGGGGTACGCCACGACCGACCGCACACTGACTGCACTGGATTCTCGGCATGGCGCGAGCAGATTGGTGCAATAACCTAGAGTGGTTTAAGGCGGCCTGACCAATTTACGTTCCAGCGCAGATTGTCGGGCGGCGCATATCAGAAAGATGTTGGTGTAGCATGCTGAAAACATGGAGCGGTCCGTCTCTACAGTACTGTCAGACCGTCTCTTGGCATAAGAGGACAAGGATCTCGGTCCTAGCCATGCACTACTCGTCAACAGGCGCATACTGCCTGCCGCCTTGTGCATTCTAGCAACCTGGAACTTCCCCGGTGGGGCTAGGGTGATACCGTCATAACTGACGCCCGGCCCTGACTGATAATCCGACCTTACAGATGTCGTGTCCAACGTGCTCTGGCCTATCTCGGCCTGGCATATCGGGGCTGCAGTAATGGCTCTTCCGGTAACAGATGACTGGTGGACTCGGACTGCTCAAGCCCAAATGTGACCGTGCAGTTCTGTACGTCATGCAAAGCAGTGGGCCGGGTGGGCCTCTCGCTGACTGACACAACATGATGCGGGTGGAGGTCTGGACATATGGTACCACCTTTGGCGAAACCGTGGAGCTTCACATCTTGTTCGCAAAGCAATGCCGCATCATTGAAGGGGCTCTGTGGACGCCGACTGCGGGCCGCACTGCGCTGATGGCTTGCAGTCCGCATGAAACGAGCAACGAGCTGGGAGCACGGCAGATGATGAGCCTTGAGATAGCGGGTGGGGTGGTTTTCTGGGCTTGCTCGACCATTGCCTGTTCTAAGATTAGACGATAGCGTAAGGCGGTCGATGCGATTCCAAGATGTAGAGTTCCGCGACAGCGGAGCGCACGTGTAAAGACACAGGGTTGATGCCTTCAGTGAGAGGACCCAACGATCGGGCTTTTGCGACAGACGACACTGACGTTGAAACTCTCCGTTGCTACCCGTCTCGTGCGACTTGGTGCAGCGGGCGTACTCAACCTGACACTGCGGGGCCACTTGGACTGTTTCTTGAACCGAACAATCATACCTCTTTTGCAAATTGCCCAAACTTTAATTGCGAATGCTCCGCAACGCTGACTTTTAGCGCAGCGTTGAATCAAGTTAACCCTGCAGGATCTACGACACAGCACCCCTAGCATGAACGATACCCCAGCAGGCCATCCTGGTCGGGAACTTGTGGATTGTGGAGTCATCTTGACAATTGCTCATCTCACAACTTACTCGCCGAGTGGGCGTGCCCACAACGCTCGCCTTTACAGCGCGAACCAGTTAGTTTATGGTAGCATCGATAGATCCTTCCGTCTTTCCCGTCGTAAGCTTGCTACTACATATAATCAATAACTTTGTCGCTCATTTCCGAGAACGACCATCCATACCGAGGTCAATGCACGGCCTGGGATTGGCCGAATTCACCGGAATTCTTTTGAGGCAAGGAAACATGTATATTGGCTTCCCAGCACATACTACCCATGCCTGGTCCACCTCTGGTCCCTTTTTTTGATGCAGCAACAGCCTTGTGGTTGCACCAAACGGGACAGTCAGCAAATCCTCATTACTTGCTTTGGGACATCTCCGACGGATGTTGCTATTGCTAGACCAATCCCTCCACTATCAAAGGATTCATCTAGATAACCACATGCAGGATTCGACAGCACAGCGGCAAATTGCCCCTGACCGGATGAGTCGATCGTGTTCGCTCTCGTATTGAGCGTATTCGCATTTCGTATTTGCTCTGATGCTTGAGTTACAAATAGGTGGTATAACCACATGGTAGCCAGTCAGCACAACTGTCCCACATGACCGATCTAAGACATGTTCACACACGAATGAAGCTCGTCCACTGTTTAGCACGACAAATACTCGATGTATTGATGTCAATAAGGACCGTCACGATCAAATGGTTGAATCTCTTTATCATTACCGTCGCTTGCTATGCTTTCCTAGGCGTAAATAAGCAGCCCGGCATCTCTGCAGCAACCCAAGCCAGCGCGCCATATAGGTATATTTGTGCCATCCCATTCCTGTACCTCATATACACAAGAAAAGGTCGTCGGGGTCGTTCAAATGCTGCCCAGAAAAGCTCCAGTAGGATCCCGAAACGCGCATCCTGAGCCTCAAATCCTCAGAATGCCAGAAAATGCAAAACCAGATCATAATTCGCTTTGCGCCAAACGCTCCGGGGCCCAACGACTAGGGACGAGAGTCAAGCAAGAGGAAAATTAGTTTTCCAACTATCGACAGAGAGGTATCCTCGATGAATTTCATAAAATGAGTAGTGTTCGCCAATCAGCCAAGTTGGGGTATATTTGAAGAAGTGAGTGAAGTGAGCATGTCGAAAGATGCAAGACGATCAAAACGCGAATCAATCATGCAGTTGCTTGCGTGGAAGAAGCGCCAGCAATATCAGGGGCGTCGGTGGTCTCCTTGTTGCTCTCGTGGACACCCTCACCTCTGCAAAGTGGACATGAGTTGCGGCCGATCGTTAACCACTGGCAGGTCAGTATGGGCTATAGCAATAAATTCAAGCAGGAAAACCACAGTCCAACTTACCTGATCAATGCAGGTCTTGTGGAACACATGTTCGCACTTGACTAGCTTCCTTGCTTCTTCATCTGCTTCAAAATCGCATAAGCACACCAGACAGCGAGTATCGGACGCAAGATCAATCGTGTCTCCATCGTCGACAGATTCCGCAAGGAGAGCGCCAGAGATACGTCGTATCCTGTAGAGACCAGGAGCAGCCGCCACATCTTCCTCACTTGCGACCGGGGGTTTGGCAGGTCCGAGAATGGATGAGAGCAGCATCATATCCTCGTAGGTAGGCGAGTCGGTGAAGAGGCTTGGTGTAGTAAGGATGGGATGGTTCTCCGGATAGCTGCCGCCCAGCACATAGATGATCCAACTTCTTGATCCTTCTCCTGGGTTGTTGTCAGGCTCAACTACGCCTCTCCTCCGTGGGGCACCGGACCCGTATCTCGTGAAATCTGATTCGCTCAGTCGTCGCGGTCGAGCATTACGGTGATGTGTAGGCGGCTCTTCTGCGGTGGTTTCAAGTGTTGCACCAGCAGGTCTACGTACGAAGCTATCTCGTCGCGATGGTGTCGTGGATTGGATTGTAGGAGACGGAGGCGAGGTAGACGTGGCTGGCGTGGTGGTGCCCGAGGGCTCGGCCGACAAGCCTAGGGTTGTAGCGGGCGTAGACGGTGGAGGAAGCGGACCTGTAGGGGAATCTGTGAGCGACGACCAAGGGCGTGGCCGCTCCTGTGTTTGGCCGCGATGGTGTCTTTGGCTATCATAGTTTGAAGGAAAGTTGAAGCCGCCCATGGAAGCGCGTCGTCGGTGGCTGAAACGCGTGCCGTTCTGTGGAGGTCGAAGTATATGGTCGGCAGTGTCGCCTGGCGAAGTGGGAGGCGTGGGGAAGCTTGAGAGGGCGTCTAAGAAGGGCGGTATATTGCCATCATCCTGTCCTGTGCCAGACCCTGGGGTGATGGACCTGATGCCCACAATAATGATGGGTACCATCCTACCCTCGCTGTCTTCCTCGTCTTGACTATCGTTGCCAGCACCACTTCCACGACTCCCTGCTCGGTCGCTCCTTCTGCTCTCGGTGGATGTTCCGAACCTGAACATCCTGAAGAAGTTGAGTGGTGCCGGGGACCCGCCTGCAGCTTCACCGCTTTCGGTCCCCTCGTTGCCTCTCAGAGCTGACGCTATGCTACCATTCTGTAGAGACTGGAGAAACGTATCGAACGTGCCATCTCTTGTCGCCGCCTGGTGATCCTCGCCTACCAGCGAGGCTGCAGTGGCTGCAGCCGCAAGTGAGAGCAATCGCGACAGTACATCAGCCTGGTCCTCGCCCCTCCTCAACCGTTCGATATTCTCCAAATGGTCTTCGTCGTGCCATATTGACCGTCTTCTGCGCGGTGCGCCTATCATATTGCGAAGTCGGCGCTGCGAGGGTAGCATCGAGAGTGCCCGTCCATCTCGTCTCAGCGGGCTCAGAGGTACTACCGGCCGCGGTCTGTGTGTGTCGGAACGGTCGGTGTGAGAGTGACTTCTCAGGAGCTGGTCAAAGTCGATGCCGAGATCTGGTGCGGGGATCTGAGGCCGTGGAAGGACCGGGCCGCGCTCACTGGTCGAGTGCCGTAGGGCTGATCGGGGAAACGTGGTGCGGTCGGTCGCGGAGAAGGAGGCGAGATTGTACGTCGGCTCAGTGTTGCGAGCGGGCAGTGTTGGGCGGCTATGTAGCAGGCTCGTGAAGGAACTGAGAGAGGAGCGCGCCCGCATCAGCCTTGACCGTGGACGGCTTGGGGAAGCGTCAGCGGCAGGCGGCGAAGCCATATCAGGGCGCCCAAAGTGAGAGGACAGGCGGTGGAAGGGGTTTCTGCTCTGCGACATGGGCCTCGAGGTGTCGTGGACGCGGTGGAGCAGCTCTGGCACGCTGTCGTTCTCAGGCTGCGACGGGCGGCTCAGCAGCGAAAGCGCCCATGATACTGGACGAGCCCGGCGACGCGGAAGCTGTTCGGAGGCGCCGGTTGAGTTTGCCTGCCCCATGGTGCGAGGGGGTCCGGCGAGGAAGGCGCGCCGCACGAAGAATATAGGTGTCAGAGGAAGACGAGCAGCGTGGCAGGCTGCGGTCGTAGTGGTGAGGTTCGGCGGCGGCAAGCGGTCATGTATGGCGCAGGCCGAGCCTTCCTAATTAGTCGCAACGCTAACGCAATCGAGACGGTACCGCCGTTTGCTCTTTCCACGACAAATGCTGTCACTGCTGTTTTCCATGTCCTTTTCTCACCTCCTGTGCGAAGCAGTATGCGCCGTTTACCCCCCGACACTATTGCGCCTATAAGCTCACCTCCTATTACAAGCCACCGAGCAGGGGTAGTGGCAACTAAATGAGTGCATGAACCCCGATATGCAGTACTTTGCATCTCAGCTGCGTGGCCCGCAGGAGCCAAAACAGTCGTTGCGAGCAGCCCAGTACAGAAGCAAGAGAAAGGCTAAGCACGATGATGCAGAAGAAGATCTCTCAACCAGTCCAGACTCTGAGGTGAAGACGCGGCCAAGCTCCAGGGCCTACTCGCACGCCTCATTTGTTTCGTCGGAGATAGCCCAGCTGCGTGTCGCAGGTCTATTGCCCGAGGACGAGTACCAAGTCCCTCCAGCGCCATTTCCCCATGCGCCTGCGAGGGTGTCCAAGGGCCATTATGGATCTATTGGAGCTGAAAAAGAAATGGCCAAGCCGCCGTCGCGCCTCTACGCCATCAATGCTACGTCTAAAGGCGATTCAGATGACAGACAAACGGCATCAAACGCACTGAAAAGGACGCACCTCAATGTCTTGTCGACAGTGCTGCACCGCTGTTTACTCGAGGGAGATTACATGCGCGCAGGGAGAGCCTGGGGCATGATCTTGCGCACCCAGGTTGCTGGCGGACACCCTGTCGATCCACGTAACCAGGGGCGCTGGGGCATTGGTGCGGAAATATTGCTTCGTCGGAAACAGCCAAACGTCGCGGGTCAGAACGAGCAGGCGCAGGCTGCATCACGAGAAGTAGAGGTCGAGGTGTTCTCCGAACAGGGCTTCGAGCTTGCCAGAGAGTACTATGAGCGTTTGATTGTCCAGCATCCGCATCGAAGGACCCATCCCAATACCATTGACGAAAGGTCATTCTATCCAGCCATGTTCTCCCTCTGGATCTTGGAGATTTGCGAGAAGTCCAGGCGTGCAAGGAAGAATGTCGAGGACGAAGCAGCGCGTTCGCGCTCCTTGAGAAGCGCGTCAATCGGCAGTGTCCTAGATGACCCCTCAAACGGTCTTCAGGCCAAGGAAAAAGCATTTCACGTCGAGGAGCTTGCCCGAGCCAGGGAAATAGCCCAACGACTCGACCAGCTTATCATCTCACCACCCTTCGACAAGGAAGCCAGCCTATTCCAGCTCCGTGGGAACATCAGTCTCTGGATCAGCGACCTTATCCTCGGAAACGACACAGCCATAGACGAAGACTGGAGTATGGATTCCGTGGTCAGAAAGGAGGAAGGCAACTCAGAGGGTGCTACGGAATCGCTCATGAGACTTACGAATTGTCACCGAGAGGTGCAGCAAGCACAGGGTTTCTTACAGCGCGCAGAAGCGAATGGCGCCCACAGGCAATCGTCTACTTTGAGTAGTATCGAGATCAAGCTCAAAGAACTCTCCTGGCGGATTGAGAAGTTGCGCACCCAACAAGAGGCTGGCTTCAGCTCTTTGAATACTTTAGATGACAGGATGTCGGACTAGCCACCCGCCCGCATGTGCTGATGCATCCATTTCAGGTTTTGGCGTAGCGATTGGTTTTACTTTGCGAGATACCCATGATTTCATCAGGATGATAACGATAGACGGCAAGTGTGCACAAAGGTTTCTATTCCTTATAGGTGTGATATACAAGAACTACCTAATCGAACAAGAGCCAGCTCCAAAGCCAAGCTCAGGTTTTTATTCCCAACCCTCCAAAACGCCAAAGCCAATCATTAATCGTAAGGCACGCCTTCACGTTCCTCAACATATCACACATTACCTCCCCACACTGCTTCCACCCCAACTACTTGGCGTCATACTACTCAGCTTACTCGAAATCGCACTCCCACTCCACCAGCTACCGCCGCCACCACCCCATCCCCACCGAACTTCCCAAACTTCCTGCGCCCACCACCCAGACCCGTCCTACTCTTCTTATCCTCCATCTTATCCTCCCACTTGAGTTTCGTCTCCATGATCGCATGGATGCTGTTGATGACAAGGAAGGTCGTGGAGCCGATAGCACGGAAGAACGCCAGACCTGCGACAGACCACAGGATGAAGGTGAGGTAGAAGTTGTTTGTAACTTTGCGGTCAGAGTATGCTTCGCTGACGGACATGGCGAGGATGGCGTTGCTGATGAGCCACACGACGACCATGTATGTTCGCACTGCTCGATAGTAATCTTCTTGTTGCTGGGACTCGGAAACAGGTGGGGTTGGGACTTCGACGCGATCTCTCAAATTACGAAGGGCTTCGTCATATCCGGAGTCGATGTCTAATTGTTCGCTTGGCATCTCGAGTTCGACGACATTTTTAGTCTTCGCCTTTGCGTCTCCGAGATCGGTTTTCGCGACATTGTCGCCCTTGGTACCCCATGTGATGTCGTGGGTGTTGCAAAAGGCGTATACTTGCAGTGTTGCGATGTAACTTGGCAATAGGGCGAAGTACTGAGCGCTCGATGTAAACATGTGCCAGGGCTCCAAGTACATGAAGGACATGAGGAAATAAAGTCCGATAGTCGTAGCGGTCGAGATGATGAGGTTGGTGAAAACATTGTTGCCCAACGACTTTTCTGCCTTTGGGTCCTTCAGCTGAACGATGACGATGTAGAAGGAAGCGAAAGTCGTGTAGGCCATAATGACGCCGTACATGACCATACTCCAGAAAAACATCTTTTTGGCGCCTTGAGGTCGGTTGCCCATCGACAAGATGAATTGCATGCAGATAAGTAGTGTGCAGGTATACCTCAGAATGTAGAAGATGTATTTTCCAATGTTGTGGCCGAAAGGATCGAGTTGAGGATCTGAGAGTGAACCGGCGACGAAGTAGAATGTGAGGTAGAAGTTGGCGAGCGAGAAGAACGTGAACAGGAGTTGGACAAACTGGTAGACGAATTCGATATGGAGAAGAATCTTGCGCCAGATGGTATGGTCAGTGCCCCAGACCTGCTTGAAATGCAGAAGTGAGTATACGGCAGCGAAGAAAGCTCCGTTGAGCCAACGTCGACGCTGAGAGATGAACTCAGGAACAGTATCTAGACTTAAATTAGCTTGAGTTTGCAGACGAATTCGGAAAAGAGTCTTACCTGGCACGTCCGTCTCACCAGTCGCAGCCTTGACGTATTTCAACACCCATTGCTCGCTACGCTTTGCTACAAGCTCCCAACACAAGATACGATCCTCAGCCAGATACATATTTGCAGTGAAGACGTCTGCATCTTGACCGTGCAACGTTTCACCCTTGAAGTACTGACTCAACGGGCCATGGCCGGTGTGATCGTTTTGCAGTGCATGGTACCGATACGCAGAGAGCGCGCCAGGCAACACGGTAATATAGCCAAATACCGACTCCAATGGCTTATCAAGGATATTGGACATCTTATACTCGAAGTTCTGCGAGGCCACGAGAGGATTGAGAAGACCGAGCCAGGCCTTGCCTTTAGCGGCTTTGATCTCCCCAGCAGCTCCGGCAACAGATGAATCTGTATCGAATGCTTTCCAGAGATGGTACAGTGCCTTGGGTCCTGGCTTCGTTCCGACGTCCAGAAGAATGCAAACGTTAGGATTGAGCGCTCGGCCGAAGGCATTAAAGAACCAACGATGCGAGTTGAGCTTCTTCTGATTTCGCTCTTTCAAGCAGAAGATCATTTGACAAGGCACGATACCCTTCTCAGCACCCTTGAATTTAAGATCAGAGTCGAGGGAGACCTGTGTGGTATATTCGTAGACGTGGGCTGTGACTTCTCGCTGATTGACGTGATTCTTCGCGATACCCTCTTGGAAGCATCCCATGGCGGCAATCGCATCTAATGTGCGAGGGTGCACTTTTCCGCGACCATCAGCAATAATGCAGACGACAATTTTTTGCCATCCGTCCTTGCCCCAGGTTCGTGACTTCATCCGGGAACAGAAGTGGCTGATGTTCTGCATGACACCGTGCATAGTCCGCGTGAAGTCGATCTCGTTCTCGTTGTACATGGTGATACAGATGAACAGTTCTGTCTCGCGCGCGTTGCCAATGTTCTGACGCAGCTGGTAACCTCGATCAACGAAATCGTCTGGATCGCATGTTACGGCCGTGTACCGCATGTGGGTGAATTCGATGTCGTCCCGCCGCGGAAGGAAACTGTACAAGATGGTCGGGATCTTGCACTCGAGGATAAGTTCACCATTGATTAGACGGACTTCCTTCTTCGTCATGACAGCTTCACGGGCGCCACGCCTTACTTGCGCACCATCTGGAGCCGGTCCATAGTGCTCTACCTTCTCACCATCTGCCGTGTATACGTCTGTGTAAGTATCATCCGTCATGTATGAGTCGCGTGAGTGCAGTTCGGGGCGGTCATCGCCATGCTCGGTGAATGGATCGTCGTTGTCAATGGGAATCGAAGTCATGTCCGTCATGTCCATGGTGCCTTCTGAGTCGCGAGAAACTGGTCGGGCGCCGCCAGCAAACAATGGCGCAGGAGGCAGAGGCCGCTTGGGACTGCCTGGTCGGCCACCGCCATATCGTGAAGAGGGAGTGCCTGGTCGCGGGCTGCCGTTCAGATCTACAGGTTCGTATGAGTTTACCGATGCGGGCGGCCGCGAGTAGTCGACCGATGTGCGTGTAGGCGAGTATGGTCGACCAGGCGCTGGACGATCAGGCGAGAGTGGTCGGCGGTAGGGAACGTAAGAGGGCGAGTCCTCTGCAGGCGGAGGCATGTTGGGTGCTGTATCTAGCACTGACGTCGTCCGTGACAGGCTTGATATGGAAGAGGCTGTGGGATGGTATGTCCGCGATACTGGCGATGGTGGTCTGCGTGTTGGATGCAACGGTAAGCCTGGGTCGCGCGTCATATTGGACTGAAGAACAGGCACGTGGTCCACCATGGTAGACCTGACGGTCTTCCGGCGCGGCATATGCGAATGCGACACAGCGGCAGCGCTGGGGGCGCTGGAGGTCGAGTTCAGCGCATCGCCTGCCTCGCGCAGGAAGTCGACGATGTCTGCTTCGGCGGCCTTTTGCTTGCCAACCTCGGACGGCGTCATGCGCTCGCCCAGCGCGGCTGTGGTGCTTCTTGCGCCCGCCATGGAAGAAGTCGACTCGAACGAGCGTCTTCTGTGGTCGAGGAATGAGAAACGGGTATGGAATGGGACGAAAGTGAAATGGCGACAACGGAGAGTGATACTCACGGCATGTACCTCTGGCTCTCGTCCACGTTTGTCAACAAGCGCATTGTTGACCCTCCTTGCATCTGCGGCGAAAGACCATCCTCGTCGTCGTATGCAGGTGGCCGTCCGTAGTGCCCACCACCGGGTGTTGTGGGCCCGTCCATTGCGACACAAGTCGCTGTTAGGGTTGTTTATATGACAAAAGCGCTTTGGATATGTCGTGTGCGACTTGTCTCGTCGTGCGCAAACTAGAGCGATTGGAATGCCAACAATGCGATATGAATGTCTCTCAAAAACGGGTGCAATTGCGATTCTCCAGACAGTGATGCAGCGCGGGAAGCCCGGCGGTTGTTTGGTACTCGGGCGTTGTTGCGGCAACCGCGACCGGCCAACCAGGGACACCCATGGCACGAACCGCGTGGCTTAGACGGTGGCCCCTCAACGCTGACCCGAAACGCATGTCAGCCAATATTCGTGTACGACGGCTGTTTCAGCATTTGAGACGGATAACAGCGATTGAGTCTAACAGATCTTAGAGTACCAATGCTCATCTTGCTAAGTAGGAGCACTGACTACGACGCTAATATGCCCTTGAAGTACGCTTCCACTCCTGCAAACCCCTCCTCATCACAAGCGTCAATGTAGCCGACGTACTGGTCAGGGCGTGTAACGACCACACAGCCTGTCTCTCGATTCACCCCATACCCACTGTACGCCTCGCCGGATTCCTCGTGATAGGCGACATCATCGACGTACACTGAGTTGTAGTCCCATCCGGTCTTTGCATCGAATGGATGAAGAACATCTGGGAAGTCTCGTAGAAGCTCAACGTCGGTACGTTTGGATGAATGGAGCGTAAGAATGTCAATGTCTTTGTAGAGATGTGGAGCCAAGAGAGACGATGATGCCAAGCGGCGGCAGAAGTTTTGCAGACGAGCGCTCTGCTGCGCGTTGACAATATTGCCGGCGAACACAATGATTCGAAACCTTCCATCGCTTCTCAACCTCTGTTGAAACTCCCACGGTCGAGCATCAGCCTGGTTCAACACTTTGTAATTGGGGAAACGCATGCCAAGCTTGGTATTAGAAGCCAGCTCTTGCTGTCCGATGACTTTGTTGGGTTGGCTCGAGGAGACATCGGTTCCATCGCCTTGGTCTGCAGCGTTTCCTGGCTTGGCTACCAACATGCTTGTTCCATAGTCGACTGAGAGACCGGATGCGAACATGTTGCCTGTCCCCAGTCAGCATTCACCCCAGCAGACAACTCCTCAACTGTTTGCGTACCTTTGATGAACGCCTGTTTGAACTCTTCCATGTTCACGCCCTCCTCGTCCATCACGTCTTTTGCTGGACGGCCGGAAAACAGTCGTGAGAATTTGTGATCGAAATCAATCAGATCTTGTGCTATCCTCCTCCTTTCCGCTTGGTAAGTTTTAAGTATCGAGGGTTGAGCGACTCCCTTCACAACTAGCCCAAGTTTCCAGCCAAGATTGAAGGCCTGAGAGAACCTGTATGTTAGTGCTGAATTATATAAAATAGGTATAGCAATCTTACATCCTGCATCGAGACGTTCATACCTTGCCCGGCTTTCGGCGAATGGGTGTGTACGGCCTTCATCGATGTGAGTTAGTTTTGGGGCAGAGCTATAACGTTACGTGGAGCGAGGACTTACATCGCCAGCCAAGAATACCCGATTTTTGTAATCGAAATTCGTGCCGACTCTCTGTCCAATCTGGTATGCAGTCCACCAATCGCAGTACTCGTAGGATAAGTTATACGGTGCAATGATCTTCTGTGCAGCCGTGATGATGGTGTCGGGCGTTATTTTCGATCGGTCGGCGCGACCACTTGCATCTGGCTTGATTTCCTTTAATTGGATATAAAGCCGTACAAGCTTATTCTCTCGAGGGATGACCATTAGACTGCCGTTCCCCGAACTATGGACGGCGCAGCGCATTCGAATGTCTGGGAAGTCAGTGATGGGTATCACGTCCAAGACACCCCAAATGAAGTCCGTGGGCTCCCCCTCAAGCTGGAAGCCCAGCTGTCTCCGAGTCCAACTGTGAGCTCCATCACATCCGACCATGTACTTGGCCCTCACAGTCTCAGTGCTACCGGCTTTATCTCTGCTTTTTGCAATCAAATCGTCTGTATCATCCTCCGCTAGGTTGCTTCTAAACAAACCGTCATTGACAGTTGACCCATTACTTTGAGCAGGCGTAGCTTCCTCCTCCGTCAGATGTTGCAGTTGCACCGTAATTGGGTAGTTGTCTGGTGAATGATCCTCTAATGTATCTTCGTCGATATGGAGCGATTCAGGGAGTACGCCACGTTCAACGCGGAGGGTGTCTTTGGAATGCTTCCGAATGTGATCGAGAAAGAAGCGCTCGATGCGGCCCTGGTGCAAGACGATTTGCTGGAAACGAGAAAGGCCGACTGGTACGTCAGGTACACGATCTGAACGCCGAATGATGCCATCTTCACCGGGGTTCTGAGATATGTTAGGACGGAAGTATATGGGTTGAGCGGACATGACCGCGTACCCACATGCACATCTAATCGCTAGTCAGTCAAAGTGCTCAAGAGTATCTCATGACGCGCTGCCTGGATGATTTCGCCGCCAATTCACTTTTCAGGTCGAGATCATGAGTCCGGCGCAGGCTAGAATCACGAACCTCGGTCATCCAATTCGCCTCCTTCACAGCTCGATCAGCAAACCCGAAGCTATCGAAAATCTCCAAGCTCCGTAGCTGCAGGCCATCGGCTTGACCTGAGTAGATTTTGGTGCCACGCTTATCAACAATTCGAGCGTTGATGCCGCATCGGGCCAGCCATGCTGCCATCATTAGGCCTGCTGGACCTGCTCCAACCACAAGACTTCCACATAATTAACACGGAGTAGACAACGGAGACCTAGTGAACTAACACGTCGCATTTCGACTCTTGTGGATCCGAGACTGCCATCCTGAAGCTCAGTGCTAATTATATTGGCTCAAGGTTCGGTATAGAAATATTCGCTCTAGGTTCGGTATAGGAATAAAAGCTACCCCGCGCGAGACTGGAGGGAAACGACACGTCAGGAAAGGACCACATTTTGGACGTGGACGATTCTCGAACATATATATTCTGTAGAGTAAGTCCGTTTTGGACACCCTGCCTAAGCATCCTAGTTACACGGCAGCGACACTCGGCAGGCCATCGTTGTGGACGGAAGGATGCCTCGCGGGAATGGTGCAACTTACCCCACAACGCGCCAAGCTGATTCGAGGTCGGATGACGCACCGATTGGCATCCAGATGCGGTGATTCGTGTGTTCTTGGCCAGGACGACTTCCCTTTGGTCGTGGGGCCGATTAGCTAGAAAGAGCAGTTTGTCAGGGCTTTGTAAGGGCGGGGACGAAGTACCCATTGTGAGGCCGACCTAGGTAATGCGACGAGAATGATTATTTTTGTCACCTTCCTTGTTCAGGATTGGGCAAGTAATGTATGGCCATACATAGCCTGGTATCGTATCAATTGTCGATGTAATTGTCGGACTCAGGTACGAAAGCAGGCGTCGAACCTGTCTACTCTACATCGACAACCCTCTCCATCGCCATCCCATACCTCGTATCAAACATCTTTTTGAAATCCTCCGCGCTCATTGAATCCTCACTCGGAATACTCTCCCTCATGCCGTTCGCCTCAAAACCCTCTCTCAGTGTCACTCTGCCCGACATTTGAAATCCTAACCTCTCATACGTATCCACTAGCACGGTGTTCTTCGGATTGACAAACAGCCTTATTCTCGCTCTTCGTACATTTCCACCGCTAGCTTTCGACGTAGCTGTGATCTCGCTAACAGTAGCCATACACGCAGCGCCTAGTTTTCTCGCGATGCCCTGCCCACGGTTTGCCGGAAATGTGTACAGATCGTATATATGCCATCGTGTCTCTGCATCTGGGTCGTCGGGTAAAGTCTGCTGCATCTCCGGCACAGGGTAGTACTCCTCGAAAGAGAGTGGCCCACGGGCTGCAGCAAAACCTACCCATTCGCCTTGTATAAGTGCGTCTTCAGACGACGTGACCGGAGCGCTGGTTGCGACGCAGATTAGGATTGTGTTTTGGCGTATGAGACGAGATTGCCAGACCGAGAGTGGATGGCTCGCTTCTAAAGCGTGTTGGTATATCCATTCTGAGGGGCTAGTTTGGAGGGCTAAGAGCTTGGTGTCTCGGAACTTGGTAACGAGGTCGGCAAGGTGAGGTGAGGTTGTAGGGATACGAACTATGTGGTATTGGACTTCTGTGTGAGTGTTTGAATTCATGGTGATGGTTGATTTGGAATCAAAGTGGGAGATTTACAGCTGGGTGTCAATGTGTATATGGGCGACATGTCATATAGCGTAGTTTCTGTATCTAGTATGGCATGTGCGGATCACGCCAAATAGCAGCATGACTGCGTCAGTCGCGTGTGAAAAACCTAGGATCGAAGGAGGAACGACGCGAACGCTTACAACTCATCGAAACGGGAATGAGTTATCTCTCAAAAATGGATAGGCATGTCAGGCGACCATAAGCACGACGTGGAATCTTGTTTTCTTGCTGCCAAAGGGATTCATTCTGACTATGACGACCCACGTAATAAACATCTTGTTATAATCAGCGTCTTACCACGAGCCACTATCAATCAAGAGCATAGCTTAGGTTATACGGAACAGGATACTAAAAAATTTACATAGCAGAAGACCAGATTTGTGTTTGGATGCACTCTCCAGTGTTTTCAATGTCGATTACCAAGACGGCAGTATATAGCGAGTTTGGAGACGACATGTGTTCGTTGGCTACCAGTCCCATGCGATATTTCAAGTTGTATACTCCACATTCATATTCCACAGCGCTGTTGCCATATACATATAGGATCTCCAGGCTATCTTACTCGAAGTAGAGATCGCAAACCACTGGATACCTCTATAGTCTGCCATCATGCAATCTATGAAGAGTCACGATTTAAAGAAAGAGACATGGAGAGCGTCAGCAAGTTCGGTGACGTAGAGAATGGCGGGCAGGCTGGGAATATCATGGGGTTAAAAAAGAGGAGGCATTTAAAACTGCCTGACAATTAAAGGGTACTCGTCCCACTGGGTGTCTCTGAATGAATACCATGTGTTCGTCGCATATTTGTCGTGCGTATGTGACTCATCGATGGCAGGTCACACTACTTCGTATTGTCTTACTATTACTACAATGTATATGACTAAGAGACATACATGAGTCTGATAGCGATCCCTGGGAGACAGTTTCATGATGGAGGATAGAGTCAGCGGTGCGCCACACGCATTTGAAATCACTAGCGCGAAGTCTTGGCATCCGCACACATAATTGCCCCACCTCACTTTCTACGATGGACGGCACCACACGACATAAACGCCCTCCCAGACACACAGAATATCACATACACAACCGCCGCCATGTCACGAGTAGCAGGGTAAGTCTCCTCGCCCATCCACCACCCTCCCCGTTCATCCAGCTAACACCCTTCCCCCCAGCCGCACCGACTGGGCCGAAGAAGACGACGACCTCGACGTCTCTCTCCCGCAACAAACCATCACCAAGAACAAAGACGGCACCGAAACCATAATCTCCTACCGCATCGGCGAAGACGGCAAAAAGTACAAAACCACGCGCCGCATAAAAAAGACCGTGGTCAAGCAAATCGTAAACCCGCGCGTGGCAGAGCGCAAATCATGGGCAAAATTCGGCCAGGAGAAGGGCAAAGCCGCAGGACCCCAAACCGACACCGTTTCCGTCGCGGAAAACATTTCCTTCCGCCCCGTGTCCAACTGGAAGGCGAGCGCAGAGGACAAGGGCGATGAAGCGAAGAAGAAGGCCGAGTTGAAAAATGCAAAGATCAAGTGCCGTATCTGCCAGGGCGACCATTTCACCACAAAGTGTCCGTTCAAAGACACCATGGCCCCCGAAGGCGACGTCGCGCCCGCAGACATGCCGGATGATGCGCCCGGTGGCGGTGGTGCCGGCGGTCTGGGTGCCAGCACTGGAGGATACGTGCCCCCGCATCTGCGTGGACGCGGTGGTGCGGGCGAGAAGATGGGCGGCAAGTTTGATCGCGATGATAGCGCCACGTTGCGTGTTACCAATGTCAGTGAGATGGCTGAGGAGCAGGATCTGCGCGATATGTTCAGTCGGTATGGACATGTTACGAGGGTCTTCCTGGCGAAGGACAGGGAGACGGGGCTGGCGAAGGGCTTTGCGTTTGTTAGTTATGCAGATCGGTCGGACGCTGCTAAGGCGTGTGAGAAGATGGATGGATGTAAGTGCTGTCACTATGTGAGAGATGCTCTGCTTCAGATTGCTAACTTATCGTTTAGACGGTTTCGGACATCTTATCCTACGTGTCGAGTTTGCGAAGAAGGCATAAATGGTGGCGAAAGTAGGAATGCATATTGGCGTTTAGGTCATGGCAGAATTCGGTTGTCTCAATAGGGCAAAAGAACAGGTCTCATCAATGACGGTTCCATTATACTCGTGGGTGAACATGTGACAAGATGGATAACAAGACTTCATTATGCAAACAGGGTTAAGGATGTATTGACAGTTCAAGGCTTTTCGTCTCATAGCAAATACCTCAAAAGTTTTGAGGAACTCCCAACTACGTCAGTACGCACACTATTCACTCACGAGTCAACCCTCAGCCTCAGATCCCAGGTTCCATTGCACCTTTCCATGCCGACTCCCCTGGAACTGACTAACAGGCACTGGCTTGGGTTGCTGAATCAAATCGCTTCTCGTCCTCGGTATGGCCTGCATAGGCAGCTGCGGCGAAGACCCCTGGAACTGACTAACAGGCACTGGCTTGGGTTGCTGAATCAAATCGCTTCTCGTCCTCGGTATGGCCTGCATAGGCAACTGCGGCGAAGACCCCACGAATGACGTGTCGCTGTTGCCTCGAACAAATGATGGTGTCTTTTTGCTGTGGTGAGGTGAATTTAGAGAGTTTAGTTCGTTCATAAGGGGGTGATGCGCATGCTGTGGGTTATGGTCGATCAAGCGCTCCGATACGAGACTATCATAAGGCTGTGAGTATACTCTGAAACAGGAATAAAGAGAACCAGCGAGTGGAGTCTTACTCCTGCGGCGCAACACTGCTCCTTCGACTCGCTGGCATGCTTCCTGGGACGCTCCCCGCCGCACTCCCATTCACTGTACTGCCGGCCCCACTCGCCACACTGTAAGTTGCTGCATGCTGTGCTTGTGGCGTCGCTGGTAGCCACCCACTGCTTGTGATACCTTCAGAATCCATGAGTCGCTGAAGCAGGTCTTCGGTGATGACGAGTAGGTGTTCGACGGCAGCAAGGCGTGAGTGTTCTTTCGCGGACGAGCAGTGAATGTATGATCTACTCATGGGATTGTGTTCGACGATGGCGGCTCCAATTTTTCTTGAGGAAGTCGGAGCGAAACTTATCACGTCGAGACAACGGTTCGGTCCGTATATGGCTCGGGCGTTCGCTTTTGCATGTCAGGTCTCCAATACATATATAGTATGTAACCAAATTAAGAGCAAGACCTACCGAGTACCCTTGCTCTTGTAGATTCCAAAGAATCCTCGCTGTCCCTGTCCTCCATGCGATGCAGGATTTGATTTGCCTTCCGCTCCAGCGTCGCGTTCTCGTAGTTGCCGCTCTTGCCGTGTTTCATGTCCTTGAAGGTCTCGATCATCGCCGATAGTCTCAACGTGGTTCAGATTGGACCGTTTGCTGGATCTCGAAGAGCGTGCCGAGTTACTGGAGTGAGTGGAATCCGCGGTGCCGACACGGTGCAAAGTGTGCAAAGTGACTGGAGTGAAAGGGCTGTTTCGACCAATGAATGAGTTGTTTCGGCTGAGGTTAGGAGAGGCCGCGTTGGATCTCGAACCAGCTGGATTGAATGAGTTGTTCCGACTTATATAAGGAGAAGATGCAGCAGATCTCGAACCGTCGAACTGTCTTGAAACTTTCCGCTGTCTCCGCTCTTCCTCTATAGCCCTGCGGAGATCGATAGAGCTGGATCTCCTTGGAATGGGGTGGACACTCTTCTTGCTCCACAGGCTTCGCTCTGGACCTTTTGCAATGATTTCGGCAAGAGGGCGTCTTTCAAGCTCGAGGATAAGAGGCTGGGAGTTCCGGCGAGGTCTTCCAACTGTGCTAGCCCTCCCTAATGTGGGTCTGGTCCCAGTCGAGGAATCCAGATTTGACACTTCGCGAATGCTCTGAAGCTGTGTTGAGTACCTCGGATATCTCGCCCCGGGAGGTCCACACGGCACACAAAGGGAAAACGTAGTGACGGTTTGATGTCAGGTCTGGGACGCTGTCAGTACCCACCCTCGGTCAGAAGCCTCTGATCGGAGAGAGATAGCGCTTTACTTGGTAAAGGTATACTGTTCGCTTCGCCAGCGAACTTGGTGTATGAGTGTCCAGTGGGGGTGAGAGGAGATCGACAGTGGTAGATGTAAAGTAGTAAAGGATTGGAGGGGGGAGTTAGAAAGAAACAAGGGTTATAAGAATTGTGATGAAAGGTTGTTATCAGTGCTCGATAATGCTCAATCTGGATAGGATGCGGGCCCAAAGCCCCTACGGCTACTAATTGATGTGTGATAGGATGGAGAGGTGATGGCAGGCTAAGGATGACGCAGCTTGTTTGTTGTTCAGGCTGTCGCCGGTCGTAACTGCTATGTTGTGACGCTGTGGGCGCAATTTCCATTGAACAGAGCACTGGACCCTGCAGCTGCCGTATGATGCAGATCGGAGGGGTGATGAAGATGATCACATGTTGCCGACACCATGTAGTATTCAATATGTCAGGATTCTGCGTTGTGTTACAGTCCTAACAAACCAATTGTTGCCCGGCTCTACTCTCCGATCACTGGACGCCATTTTGGGTCGAACTATATAGCAGAATAGTTCTTAGGAAGGTACTATTAGTAGGAATCGGCGATGGTCAAATCGGTTGAGATAGATTGTGTACGTGCCGCTGCGCGGTTACGTCTGATGTCACACACGATGTGGCAAACAAAGGTTACATGCCGATATGTTCATCTATCTCTAGATTTCTATCGAGCCCTCCCAAATGCAATGACATATGCGAGTGATGAGTGAAGGTGGTGAAAATCCAAGCAACATATACGTTATGTACACATACCGAACGTCTTAAGCAAAGCAACAATGCATCGACTCAAGATGAGCCGAGTAACTGCCTCAGTCCAAATGAAGCACAGCAACTCATCAGACTAAGCCATACAGCGGTCGTGGCAAGGGTTGGCAGATCTGTTGATCCCGATTGCCAGTCCTGAGCTTCGTGTCTTTTAGGCCGATATAAGCTTCGCGCCTTGCGGGATTGCCTGTGGTGATTGACCAGGTGCTGAGGCCATAATAGACGCCGATGTGGTGAACCAGCCAGCGGCCGAAGCTGCCTCCCATGTCTTCTTCTGGACTCTCGAAGAGCAGGAGCTCACGCTTGATTTGTTGAGCATCCTTGGACTCCTGCATGTCGTTCATTTGCCCGTTTCGGCCCACGAAGACAATCTCGTCATCGTCGCTATCTGGATCCAAAGGCAAGCCCTCTTGCTCTGCCTTTCGTTCCTTCTCCTCCCAATCGGCGACGAACTTCCTAACCTCGCTTTCAAGGTCCATCAACAATCCCTTCGCGCCACGCGAGCGTTTGAGTTTATCCCGAAGCTCCTTCGGCACGACGCCGGGTGTAGTGGGCTTGTTAGCTACAGTCTTTGTAGCGGCCTTTTGAGCGACGGCGGCTGTCTTGCGCTCGTTGGACTGCCGTTTCAGGCCTGCATCCCATAGCGGAGCGAGGTAGTAGGGGACGTTGGTTACGCGGTGGGTGGGGTGAACCTCCCAGTCTCTGGGAAGAGGCGGTTCCGCGTAGGGGTTGTTCAGGAGGCGATCTGACTAAATGTCAATTGACGCGCCCTCCACGATGAATATAGTGTCCCTGAGGATGGATGCCATGGCATTGCGCAAAACGTCTCTGAGAGAGGAGGGGCAAACTCCAACGTACCATTCTCCCACCTCTGCCGGCGCCTACTGCCCTCCTTGCCCTTGAGCAGCGCCTCACGCCTCTTCAAGCTATCGCGACGAAGTGGCTCCTTGCGGCGATAGTAGCCGCCTTCTTTCGCAGCTGAGGCGGTGGCGGGACGCGCAGGCGCATCGTGCTCATCTAGCGGGATGGCAAGCGTGACCGAGGTGCCCTCAACGACGTCTCCAGGAGCGGAGATGGTCACGGAGCTCAAGGCCACAGTCGCTTGCTCGGTCCATGCTTCAATGTCAATGGGCTGCGGCGGGGCAGCATGCTGAGGGCTGGAGGGAGTTTCGCCGATGGCCATTGTGGTGGCGTTGGGGGTGCGAGGGGCTATACAGAAGCTGACAATGGGTCGATGAGCGCGCGCCACCTGAACTTTGGTACAAGAGAGCAGTGACAGACAAGTAGAGCGAAGACAGCCGGATGTTGGTCGGCTTGAGGGAGTGTCGCGGGACAGATCGCGATAGATACCGCGATAGGCATCTCGTAGTCATGCTAGTCATGCTAGTCATGGTTCATGCATGCGTCATCCAATCAGCGCGAAACGTGGGGCCGGTCAAGCATCACAGAGCGACCTCGGGAGAGAGTCATATCTGGGTGGGTGACTATTCGCTGAGCTGAGTAGAGTGTGTTTAGTGCTGATACCAAAACATGATTCAGCGGATGACACGAAACTGCGGCCTTTTGATGTAGTATGTGTCACATGCGGATGCATACAAGTAATCTTGAATCATCTTTGATTAGTATAACGAGTAGTTGTGGTGGATACAAAGTGCTTGAGATATTACACAGTAATTTTGATATAGAGGCTATATGTACTACCAAGATCGCTCGGACATATTGAAGGCCACTTGAAAGTCCTTGGATTCCTGAACCTAGTCGATAAATCGGTTCAACTCGTCCAAAGTATGTCCCGAAGATGATGCCTAAACGCGCCAAATCGCATCTGCCATTTTAGCAGCCTGACCCATCTCCTGCACATCATGCACCCTCACAATATCCGCACCGCCCTGTATCGCCGCCGTCACGGCAGCCGCACTCCCCCAAACCCTATCCTTCGCCTCCTTCACACCTGTGATCCTCCCAATAAACGCCTTCCGGCTCGTCCCCACAAGCCACGGAAACCCTTCCAGTCCAGGATACTTTCTCAGGTCACCTTGTCGCCGCAGTAGCTCCAAGTTGTGCCCTTGCTTTTTCGCAAACCCGATGCCAGGATCTAGAATGATGCGCCATCGCCGAATTCCTGCTTCTTCTGCTGCACGGACACGCTCGAGGAGCTCTTTACCTACGGTCTCAACAACGCCGTCGGGATAGGAAGCTAGACTGTTCATGGTCTCTGGTGTGCCGCGCATGTGCATGAGGCATATGGTGCATCCTAGCTTTGCGACAGTAGGAAGCATGGTATCGTCCATCAAGCCCGCACTGACATCATTGATAATGTCTGCTCCGGCTTTGATGGACGCTTCGGCGACATCGCCGCGGTATGTGTCTATGCTGATTGCGACGTTTTTCGCTTCGGGGAGCGCGCGGATGAGTTTTACGGCGGGCAGTACGCGGGACAACTCTTCTTCAGAGGATACTTGCACGGAGCCGGGTCTGGTAGACTGCCCGCCAACGTCGATGATGGTTGCTCCTGCTGCGATGTGAGATTTAATGGTGTCGGCTAAACTACTTTCATCGATGTCGTAGTTCTTGCCGCCGTCAGAGAAAGAGTCTGGGGTGACGTTTAGAATCGACATTATCCGAGTGTCTCGATGTGGCTGGTATGTAGATATGTGAGATAGGCCAGGGGAAAGAGGTGTCATTGGCGAGAGTGGCTCCTCTGATAATGGCAGGCGTGAGAGGTGTTGTTGTAGCGACCCGGTGATAGGAAGGCATTGTCGCACCTCGTCGGACACAATCCTATATGCTATCAGCATTCGTGTTAAAGGTATACTCTAGGAACATACTCGCAAAGTGGACGAAGCACAAACTCTCTCTCAAGCATCAGGAGATGAGGTATCTGCAATCTCTCGTTCGAGAACGTGAGGTCGTCATAAAGCAGAATGTCCAGGTCAATGTTCCTGGGACCTTTTTCGATGACCTTGACACGACCCATCTTATTTTCAATGGCTTGAAGCTCATCTAAGAGTTCAATTGGCGACAATGATGTTTCTACCTACGTATGTCAGATCTTGCAGCGGATGAATGAACGCACTCGACTTACCTCGCAAGCACCATTCACAAACTTATCTTGGTCAAGGACGTACATGGCCTTGGTCTCCCATAGGCTGCTCGTTCGTTTGATCCTGATCCTGCCAGAAGCTTCCATCTCGTTGCAAGCCTGCTCAATCATGGCTACTCTGTCGCCCATGTTGCTCCCCAGGGCAATAAACGCGTGATGTTCCATCTTGGTAGATCCATGACGAAAGCGATAGCTTTGCTTCTGGGAAATTTGGGAGAGGTTTCGATATTCGCGGTGGGATTTCAAACTCCGGTTATTCCCCGAATGGATTGCCCGACACTGGGCGCAGGTCGATATAAGTTGCTGAGTACAGAGTAATTTTCTCCTTGAGGTAGTGGAAGACTTCGCGATCTGTCGTAGTGGTCTTGATATCGCCGTGCTCAGTCCGCTCCTATAACTCGACATGGCAATCGACCTCCCTGGCGAGTGGTCGAATTTGCATGTGATGCGAGCGGAGGTGGCGGCGCAAAAGTTCGTCAAGGCGGAATTAGCGGCTTCCCCGGATTATTCTAGTGCTCATCAGGCTAGGTGTCACCTGTCCAGCTGCGTGCTCCACATCCTCCCAACATGCCTCGGCTCGGCTCACTGCGCTGTGAGAGTCGATTAATACTCCTCGCCCCATAAGATCCCGCGCCTCCTCCTTCCTCACCGGCTTCATTCTCTTTTCCCCAAACGCCAGAGGTATCTTCAGTGGTCAGCGAAACACACATCCAGAACCGTCCTAATCACCATTATACTACCTTCACCATGGCCTCTCCACGTACGTCACTTGACACAGGCACTCTCACATGCTCATTGTAGCTGACAAAACATCAGAGCAAATCCGCACAAAGCTTACCGACCTGCTGAAGATTCAGCATCCCGTCATGCTTGCGGGCATGAACGTGGCTGCTGGTCCCAAGCTCGCTGCCGCCGTTACCAACGCCGGAGGTCTTGGTGTCATCGGTGGTGTCGGATACACACCAGATATGCTGCGCGAGCAGATTGCTGAGCTCAAGGGCTATCTGAACGACCAGAATGCACCATTCGGTATCGATCTATTGCTCCCCCAGGTTGGCGGAAGCGCACGTAAAACAAAGTGAGTTGTGGCAATTTCGTCCTTTTGAACATCGGACGAAAGCTGACGTGCGGACAGCTACGACTACACCAAGGGCAAGCTGAACGAGCTCGTCGACATCATCATCGACTCTGGTGCCAGACTATTCGTTTCCGCCGTCGGTGTCCCGCCAAAAGCCGTCGTTGACAAGCTCCACAAGGCCGGTGTCCTATACATGAACATGATCGGTCACCCCAAGCACATCAAGAAGTGCCTCGACCTCGGTGTCGACATCATCTGCGCACAAGGAGGAGAGGGCGGAGGCCACACTGGAGACATCCCCACATCCGTCTTCATCCCCGCAGCCGTCAAGATGGTCGAAGGCTACAAGTCGCCCATGACGGGCGAGCAGGTGCAGATTGTCGCCGCTGGTGGCATGTACAACGGCCAGTCGCTTGCTGCTATGCTGACCTTCGGCGCCACGGGTGTCTGGGTGGGCACCCGCTTCGTCCTCTCTGAGGAAGCCGGTGCACCCAAGGCCCATCAGGAGGCCGTGCAAACAGCCGGCTGGGACGACAACGTCCGAACTATCATCTTCACAGGCCGTCCTCTACGTATCCGCACCAACCCATACGTCCAGAACTGGGAAGAAAACAGGCAAGCGGAGATCAAGGAGCTCACTAGCAAGGGTATACTACCTGTCGAGCATGACCTCGAGAAGTTGGGCGATGATCTTGATGACGAGACTATGGACAACGCACGACCGTTCTTGATGGGTAAGGTCGCGGCTGTTGTCAATGAGAGGAAGAATGCGAGGGAGATTGTTGACGAGTTTGTAAATGATGCTGTCAAGTGGTTGCAGACGGGCAATTCGTTCATTGTATCAAAGTCGAAGCTATGAGTACCATATTAGTCAGTCAGTTATCAAAAATTCAGCGAGCATTAGTCGGGTTCAATCACTGGAGTCCTGTTACTTTACATTTGTTACGCACTGCTGTCTTCCTACCTCATCGTCCACGACCTTGTTTGCGTGGCGTGATTTTTAAGGGTGAGTAGATCGTCATACTTAAAACGCCACCTATTACCAATCTTATCTTGATGTAAACGCCGCTGGAGGAGGCTTCGCTGTCACATCCCTCCGCCCGTGGCGTCTCTTTATGACCACGTTGTCACGTCTTCCGAGACAAGATCAATGGCTTGATCGTGATCTACTCAGAGCATTCTTAGGTAGCCAAGGCGTAGCCCGGCCGGTGGCATACTTCATCGGATGGTAATCGCGTGGCTGTGAGGCTAGCCGTTTACAGGGGAGGCAACTCTTTGTTGGCAGGCAAGATGACCGGCCAGATGGTGATCCCGTCGCGGGCTTCCGCTGGGGCTGACCGGCGTCGGTAACACTACAGTGGTGTTTTGAGAAGCAGCTTACAGCTGGTGGAGATTGAAGGCAGCCACTTACCTCAGCGGTAGTTCACCATGCAAAAAGTCAGGTTCTACTGTGATGTCAAGATGGAAGGAATGGTGACAAGGTTCTAGAGTTGTATGTACTTGGAAATCGAGCTGCTCAGAAGTATCTTACGCTGATTCGTCATTTCGTAATTCATATTATGGAAACGAATGCTCATTCTATACTCCGCGTGAAACACAATTGTACCGCCCATATCCGTGACATACAATGCAACAAACAATGTGTCAAAAAGTACACTCGAACCTACATTTAAGATGAAAAACATTTTTGCCCCCCTTTTTTGACCATCCCTTGAAGCCATAAATTCGTGAAGCTGTAAAGCTGCCGCCCCTCTCTCTTCTCTTCACCAGAGCTGTCGTGCATTATAGGACGTGCGGATCCACCTCAACAATGGGTCCAGTGTACGACTTCTTCGCGAAGAGAAGATAGTAGGCCACGCTGAAAAGCGCAACTGATCCTGTTACTACACCGGCCCAGTTCATGTGTACCAGGTCTGGGTTGACTGAATTTGGCCAGAAGCTGAAGAATATGATGAGCAGTAGGTAGCAAATTGCGACGACATTGTTGGCAATGCCGAAAGCGCCCTTCAGGCGCCATGGGCCCCAGGTGAGGCTTCGATCGTAGGCTTCGTCAACGTGTCCGGAATTGAATATCGTCAGCGATGAGTCGGGATTGTCCAAGTCGCCACGAATTCGCCTCCACAGTAAGAGACCGAGAGCGAGCACGTAAGAGAGGTAGAATCCTTCTAGCACCAAGGAAATTGTTCCGTTGAAGGCCGCGCTGTTCCCAATGTTGATCAAAGCAAGGAGTGCTGCGAACACTGTAACCACGATAATCGCAACGACGGGGATTGTGGTGCGTTTGTCAATCTAGGAGTCGTCAGCTAGCCATCAGATTAAGTATCTGTTGTACCACTACTTACCATGCTGAGAGCGCGCGAGAAGGGAAGCCCTCGATCACGGGCAAAGGACCAAGTCATCCGAGAAGCGGCAGCTAGACATCCCATTGCACTGCAGAATTCTAGAAGAATGATAATGCTGACCATGACGGTTGCACCCGCCTCGGAGCCAACAGCATGACGGAAGATGCGGATGAATGGTGAAGTTGGCGCATCTTCATCTAGCAATTGTTGGATATCGTCGGCGCTGAACAGGACGGCAAAAAGCATGCCCAGAGCCAGGGAGCCGTTGATGACGAGACTAAAAAGCATTGAGCGCGGAACGTCGGTACTAGCATTCTTGACCTCTTCAGACATCTGCACATCTGTTAGCGTGATCGTTACGACCTCGATCGTGGTACTCACATGAACAACCGAATCTGTACCAACGAACGCCAGAGCATTCCCTTGCAAGCCAACGAAGAAAGCCAGGGCCTGAGTACTCCAATTTCCAGTGTTGTGGAAAGTCGTGAAGATCTGCTTAGCAGAATTGTGCGTAGGTGTCAAGTAAACCAGGGGAACAAGAATCCCAAAGAATCCAAGAACGTGAACAATCAAGACCACGACTTCGATGGCTGGGAGTGCCCCACTGATGAAGACGTTGATAAAAACACATAGGAGCAATGTTGCCCACAACAGAAGTGTGCCTTGCCACCCTTCTCGTACGAAGCTTCCATCCACGTTGTTCAGACTGACCAGCTGTAAAACCAAGTCGGCAACGAAGAAGCACACGGAAGTCAGAGCCGCAATCCAGCCAATGACCGTAAGCCAGCCTAAACGAATCAGATCAAAGTTTGAGGGTAATGTCCACGACATACATACCGGTCACATAGCTGAAGAACTTCTTATTGGAGCGAGGCGCCAGAAGGGAGACCCAGTGATATTGACCACCAGCAGTGGGCACAGCGCTCGCAAGCTCGCCGATGCAGATGAAGACAGAGAAGTTGCCAAGCCAGATGATAATGAAGCCGTATATGAGACCAGCAGGCCCGCCACTTATTGAAAGTCAGTTTGCATCCTAATTCGAACCACGAATTTGCACTTACTTTGTGAAGCCAATTGAAAAAATACTGCACGAGTTTAGTAAAACTTGTCAGATCTTGGATACTGTTGGATACAAACTCACACTAGTAGGCTTTCCCAGGTGCACATCAAACCACATGAAAGCCCGGTCATGCTCACCAGTCCAAAGCGACGCTACATCGATCAGTAATCTACACACTGCCTCATCGTCAGGGGAAACAAACCTTCAACACCTGCTGCTTTCCCACTCTAGCCAACTCATATCTATCCTTATCGAAGTCCTGCCCTTTGGACTCGGAAATTGAACCTTTGTTCCTCGCCCGGAGGTCATCGTCGAACGTCTGTAGGTCAATTCGCTTCTCCATCGCTCCTCAGTTCCAGCTCTTCACTTCGTAGAAGCCTTAATTGAAGTTGCGGTAACAGCTTGTTTGCAGGAACGAGCTCCGAATAGCAAGCCAACGGATTGCAACAGAGAAGACGATACGTGGAGGAGGGATCGTGATACAGGACACATGCAATGCAAGTCAATCTTGATATTTATCCCTTCCAGAGGTAACGTGAGCCATGTGTGCCGGCAAAGACGGACGTAAAGAAAGACTAGACGGCGGCGTCTCGGCACTGCATTGAAGCGTTTACAAAGCTGGACGCTAGGCCCACGCTCCGTACAGCTAAGGCAATTGTAGGCTGCCTGCAGTGACGGCGGCATCTCGACATATCGCACTGCATTCGTAGTCTCAGGGAGAGCTGCATAGGAAGAAGCGCTGATTGGTGAGTACGTCGCACGATCAGGCTGGCGAACGCTGCGAAAAGCGGTGGCATGCATCGGGGCGGATCCCTTGCTCGCATGTCTTCCAGGTGGCAGAAGCGAATCAGACAATTTCCCGGTCATGTTCGCGTGTTTGTCTGAGCAGCATGGGCCATGCCTGAAGCCCAAATGCACTCTACACTGGGGCGCCGCTGCATCCGCCTCCCTGGTTTGGGCTTCCGTACATGTATGATTGCTGCGTAAGGCAAACGCTCAATGTACCCCTCTCGGAACGGGTAGCTAGACGGGAAAGGGGGATCCAGCGGTCCCTCATCACTTGCGTGTTGCACGAGATACGACGAGTGCATAGCGTAGTTGAACAGACGGCCTGCTGAATGAAAGAAGAGCACGACTGTAGTGGCAACGAAACGGCTGTCATACCGTTGTCAACAGAAGCAAAGGCCCCTCCGCAGATTGCCTGTGGTACAAAAGAGGACAAGATCTTACGGAAAAGGGTGGTTGGGGGGAAGAATGAAGGGGGCGTGGATCGCTTGACGTTGTAGCACACCGTTAGTCATCGGTCCACGTGGAAATGCTTCCAACCAGAACCCACGTACACGGTTCAACGGCTATCAACACGTCCGCAATGCTGACAATGACGCTCGGCTTGTGGGAAGACATGTTGTTAAAGCCCGCGAGGGTAAGGGAGGCGCTTCCTCGGGCTGCAGAATGGGTTGGCGGAAAATGCTAGCCTCTTCCGGTGTCGTACCCCTTTTTGACTTTCAATACACCTCCGCCACCTGCACGTTTCAGCGTCATTTGGGAGCGTCAAAGTCCTATCGCAGACCTGAGCGCGCATACACAGGTGTTGCATATCTCAGCCTGCTCGATCGGTGACTTTGAGCTTGGCGAATACGGCCTATAGCGTGCAAGGACCTCATGCCTTGCAATTCACTCGGGGTACCCCATCTATCTAGCGAGGCACACAAGAACTGTTGAATGGAGCAAGCGCCGTTCTGTTCCACCTTCTTCGATCGTAGCTAGGCGTATAGTTCGTCGGTGCCTCGAGTTCACAATCCTGGGCTAATCTGTCTCAGACTCCTCACTCTTGCCGCTTAGCCAGAACAAGCAGCTCACGACGCAAAAGCCTCTTTCTAGAGTGTTACGCGACTTCAACCTAGCAATGGCCTGTTTCGCGGCAGGACAGACCTCGGTGCAGGAAGAGACTACTGCTAGCCTCGTACCGTGACTCTAGATATAGTGTTCATGGTGGAAAAAAAGATCTTGTACGTTACGTTTAGACGTAAGAGAGAGCGTGTCAAGAAAACTCAATGACTTTGTCTACAAGGACAGACAGTGCTACCAGAGTACTATGCTATCCTCTCAATCACTGTACGACATCTCATTTCATGACCTCGATATCATCACTTGAAGCGTCTCTACTTTTCCGCTGAGCTTCCTCCCATTCTGTACTCATGACCGTTGTCTTCAGGATCTTCGAGTGACTACCCGTGCTCTCAGTTTCCCACTTCTTATCATCTCCGAGTCGGTGGTTCACGGCTGTAATCTCTACGTCCATCTCTCCGTCCGGACGCCTCGGACCTCCCGGCAACCCAGATGCAGAATTTGAATGCGTTGTCTTTTCCTGCGAGAGCATCGGTAGGAATCGCTTGATACCACCTTCTGTCTCACTTTTCCTGCTTTGTCTTCTCCCTTCGCCAGTCTTAGACGCGTTGCTGCTGAGCTGGTATGAACCACTCTTGCTGCGCGAATAGCCTAACTCTGATGGAGTGCCGCGGCGTCGTAGCTCATCAGATCCATACAAGCCTGAAGGTAGAGACTCTAAAAGTGGTCTGAGATAAGGGACACATGATGTGAGAATGGTGATGCATTCGATGATCTGGGTAAAGAGTGTCCACTTCCACAGGTCTCGAGTTGGATTAGATGAGGAAAAACCGGACAGGTATATCATCTGAACTGCGCTCGCGATGATGTCTCTGCAGCTGGTTAGCTATTTCTTATGAAGGGGAATCGAACTAGCATACATTGACCGCGCGCCGAAGAAAGTAAGTATGGTGATTTTCTTTCCCATGCTCATTTGTAGCGTGACAATGACATGGACTGGGAATAGTATCAGTGCTAGGTCAGTGAGCATATTGATGGTGCCCATGCCTCGCCAGAAAGAAGTCTTCGAGGCCAAATTAGTCACGTATCTAAACCGCCTCAAGTGGAAGCAACGTACTAAGTCAAGGCAGTGAACCTCTGGACCAAAGAAGCGCCATGGCTCCACGGTACCGCACTGGAACGCGGTAACAAACTCCGATGCGATGCCCCATATTGCGATGAATCCTGTCAAGCCTATGCCCAGATTGCGGTGCAAGTCTGATGCAGTGAGGATCATGAGTAACGAGATAATGGACAGTTTCGCAAAAGCCAAGGTTGCGATGTAGAGCAACTTGTTTACATATTCACTCTACATAACAAACTATTAGCATAACGGCAACTTGAAGTCGTCGAGCTGGTGGTGGTGGGTATACCTTTTGGTACGCCACGATCTGATTATCCGCCAATGACGAGATGTCGCGCCCAAGCCCATTCGCCGTCTGGATGCTGACAGCTGCGCCAGAACCAATGCTCGTTATCTGTGCATGACACCGTCAGTAAGAAGAAACTTAACTTCCCAGGCGAAACAGAAAACTTACCAGAGCTGCAATAACAAATGCATCATCAACATCAATCCTTCTACTCAGTGCTCGCTTTGTTATCAGCCTTGTAAGGACCGCCAGCGCGGAGGTAATCAAAAGTATCCAAGTAACAACGTCGACAAATGGCCCAACATTCTCACTGGACCCTGGCTCCCGCGGAATGGGATGGTGGGAGGCAGCCAAAACCGCCGTCATCGCATCGTCCGTGAGAAGTGAATCACTTCAAAACGTTCAAAAGGACGTAAACAGTCAACGAAGATCCAAACCAAACGAACAGCGGCAGTCCAAAATAGAAAAAAGCCGCAACGGCCAGTGCAAACAACGATATGTATGGATAGGGTTGTCGGCGACCAGCTGAAGGCGCATGGCGCGCAGAAATGTAAGGTTCCGCGAGTGCAGACTCGATGTTGGGGAACAACAACAAGAGCAATGTCGTTATCCGCCCTTGTTTGGCGCGGGAGAGACACCCAAAGGCGAGATTGGGTTCAGGCACCACCATAGGGTGAGGGGAAGGGTCGATAAACCCGGAACGCGAAGAAGCCGTTGTGCATTGTTGTGCAATGTATTAGAAGGGAGTCTACACGAGTATGCAAGGACATCCGACCGATGTAGATCAACGGTCGATATACCCGGTTCGGAAATTCTTGTGTCGCAGGTCCGACCAAAACTGTGCCTCAAGGCATGCTGGCAGTCACAGATACACAACCGAGACTAGTATTGCACGCGTTACCGAACAATCAAATAGTCCTGATGATCTTGTCCAGCTGAGATAGACCAACATCTGGCCATCGCTTACCAGCCTAGCCTGGATGACGGAAAACTTAGTGGAGCCCTGTGGCACGTCAAGCTTGGTATCGTGTTACAACAGCCGTCCAGAGAAATTGGAGGATGGCTATCCAGTCACGCTGTGAAACAAATGCCAGCGCGTATCTTAGGCGATGCCCAATTCGAAAGTAGGTTTAACGAAAAGCCACTGTGTGCAACCTGCAGTCTGATGATTGTCATCGTATGGTTACACCGAGGACGTTGTGAATCACGCCAGGCCGGATGTAGCTTTCAGCCGAGAATTGAGTAGAGAAAGTAGAGAATAGGACATCGCACAGAGATCAAAGGATTAGATTTAGAGCTTTGCTATATTTTATTGTTGATCTCCAATCAGCGAGCGATGCACCAGGAAGATACGCAGTACCTTCGAGCAACCGTAGCTAGGAAACCAAAATATCTGCACATTGTTAGAACACATCAAAGCAAAACGACTGCAGACGCACAACTCAATTGATGACATGAACTGGATCCCAGATGATCTTGTCGACAGCAGGCGTGGCCCTTCCGATGACATGCACAGGATCTACGAGTGTTTCACCCATGGCAGGAGCAGCTCTTTCCTTGAGATTTTCTTCTAAAGGCTTCGAGATTTCCGAGAGATCCACTTTGACAGCGACGATACCAGGGACTTCGAGCGAGGCCTTTTCATCGAGGATAGGTACTGGATTGCGGATTACAGTCTTGAGGTCCGGGACCGCTCGAGGAAGTGGACGCAGGGGCGTCGGGGCTGCCATGATGCCGGCCGCGAACGCAAATAGCGGGAGCAGAGTGATAGTGGTGCGCATGCTGGGCGAGAACGAATGACAGGCTTCTGTATCTACGTCAGCAAGATTGGCATCTATCACGACACATTTTAGTTACCTTTGTGTGGGATTGTAATGAAAGTCTTTGAACAACCTTTAAATGTCCAATGTCGCCTCACGACGTGATATATAGCAGTATGCTACCCTCGCCCTCATGGTAGCATCTCGGAACTGTCATTCCTCCTTGATGATCATGGGCCCCATAGACGTTTCGGAAGTGCATGTTGTAGTGCGTAGTCATGTCCGTAGGGTCTGAGGGCATATCGCCCTTCCCGGAATGAGCGTGACACAAAACCCGCTCCGAAATACAGTTGAAGGTAGCGGTGAGCCTGCATAACGAACAGTTCGATATGATCCTCCCACTAGCTCGCGCTGCGTTTGGTGGAAATCGCAATTACTTTTCGTGGTCGGCGATAGATGCAAATTTGTGCTCGTTGAATCCTGGTGATCAAACGGCTAACGGCCGCTATTGATCATGTGGTGTAGCGATCGCTCAACTTAGGTTGCATGACCGACGAATGCGATGATCTTGTGTGGAATGTACAGTTTGAACGCCAGAAAGAGGTCGAAACATTAACGTACTCTAAGGCTAGTGAAATCAATAATCGCGCGAGCCAACAGTGAATCCCAGCCATCACAATCAAGTTTTGACCCGCGTGGCCTCGTGATGGTTCAGAAGATCACAACTTGCTGTCCGTCGTCCTTTCGCTCGTACGGGTCTTTATGCCCATGATACTCAAAGTAAGCCTGTTGAAATTCCCGGTAAGGAGATTCTGGTGGGCAGAATGCAAAAAGCTCAAGAGTGTTGGTAGCGTCCCGATAATCATCAAAATCATAACAAGCATGTTGGTCAGGACGTCTGGCCCAAGCTACTAACTTGTTCCAATCCCGGCATTGTCGAATTTGGCCATCGCCAACATGATGCGCTACAGAGGCTGGCATGGGCGTGTCATCCGCGATGCACATGATGTCTTGTCGAATGCCATCCAGACAGTGGTAGATGTGGTTGAGACTGAAGGTGTGGTTATCCCCGTTATGTTTTGACACAATGGCTTTGCGGATGAGTTTCTTGAATAATCTATCAGTCAAAAGACTCAAGGTTGAGTAGAGAGCATACCAAGCAATGCAGATCGTGAACACCCTTCACATAGTAGACACTACGCTCAGTATCCCATGGAAAACGTGTGGATGGAGCGAGCCCGACACTATCTGCCCAGTCGTCATGGAGGGCTACTGCTATGGCATTGGTATCGATGGTATCCCATGCGGCCTCCATTTCGCTATCGGTGGCGTTTGGATGCCAGTACTCTGACATAGCCCGGTAAGGGATGGGTGTGTCGAAAGCGAGCCCAGCTAGGAAATCATGAGCCCTTATCATCAATCTAAATCAGACATGAACTCACTAAACACGGTCTTTCCAGTATTGCGCGCGGTGCGCAGCTTCGCGTTATCCATGACTAGGAGAACATTGGCCGAAAGTGAGAGCAGCAAAATTGACAGAAAGATGACAAAGCTGCGGGTGTTCGTGGGTATGATCTCGGTGCTGTTTGCATTCCATGCGGTACCATCCTTCTCTTCCAGTTGCGCCTGTATCTCATCCTCATCATCTCGACATAGTGGCTGATACGCTGGGGGCCTTTCCATCTTGATGAGTGTGTTCACAGAGCAGATGGAGGACGGCAAACCTCCGCGGAAACTACACGATGGAGGATTCATATCCTGTGTAACCTGAGTCTAGGCTGGCATCTTTTCAGCCATTCGCCACATGTTGGCCATGGCGAGAATACCTCCGAGCTCGGGCCAGCGATGAATGTGACGCGACCAGCCGTACCTGCCTCGGTTCATCATAGCCGCTGAGCTGGCGGCATTCCCAACTCCGCGCACGCAAGGAAGGTCACAAGCATTCAAAGGCGATAATGGTGTTACATGTGCGACCGGGTTGTTGGATTGATGAGGGGTCATCGGACATGGTTTGCTTCAGAGCGATGGGTGTGACTTGCTCACCTTTGCCAAGGCGCTATATCGCTGGAAGGTACCTGCCTCATTAGGAGTGTCGACCCAAACACGGCAATCAACCAGATCCAATCTTAGATGACTGATATATCTCCGGCTCCGCTGTTAATGCGCAAAGGCGGCGAGGTCGCATAATAAAAGACTTCTTCGCCTGTCCGATGTTGCCATGGGTTCAATCGAGCAGCTTCCATCAACAATGAGTGACCGGTACTTAGTACAAGAGGCGAAAACGAGGCAAGAGTTGGATGCGGTTATGGACGTGATATGGGCCGCAAACTACACTCCCTATGAGCCATTTGCGCAAATATTCTTCCCAGTCCTTGGATTTACGACTGCACACCGAGAAGCTGCGATTGCGGAGTCAAAAGAGAGATTCTGGAACCAGCACCAAGCCGACCGTTCAAGTCACTGGTTCTACGCATTCGATACTGTCACGGGAAGGGCAGTTGGTTGTGCGCAATGGGTGATCTCAGAATCAAACCCTTTCGCTGCAGGTACACCAAAACTCACAGCACCGTGGTGGCCGGAAGGCGAGTGTCGGAACTTTTGTGAATCCATTCTGAACCAGGTATACAGGCCGCGAGCAAGTTGGATGACGCGGCCCCATTGTGGTAAGTGGAGCTTAGTGGCCCTTCCTCAACTTCTGACACTGTCCCGAACATCACATCCAACAACTAGTTTCATGTTTCACTAGAACTTTCATTATTGATCGAGTCACTAACATAGGAACAGCGCTGAATTGGATGGCAGTACATCCTTCCCATCGTTTCCAGGGTATCGGCTCACTCCTGATGAACGTGGGAATCTTACGCGCTGACGAGCTCAATTTGGAATGCTGGATGGAGGCATCCTCTATGGGCAAGCCACTTTACGAGAAATTCAAGTTTCAGTCTCTGCTCAAGATCGCGTTCGATAACGAAAAGCTGGGTGCGTCTGATGAATGGCGCAAATGCGCACACGAGATGACACCACCACCAATATTCGCAATGTGGAGGCCTAAGCAAGGACGCCGGACAAGCGATTTGGGCGGGGTGAGACTGCCATGGGAGCTAGGTACGGAAAAATAGGTCACGCCAGAGCGTTGCAAAGTAAGTGCGATATGAAGGAAGGAATCTATAGCCCTCCACGCCCTACGCCCTGCGCGACGATGTCGGGTACCACCAACAGGTTGGTTGGGCTAAAATACCCAGTCAGCTCGACGGCCAGGAGATCGAGGAGCCCTTGTGTAGCAAGACGCACCAGATGCGTGAAGGCATACTCAAAGATTAGCAAATGGTTGCATGTTTGCATTCATGAAGCGTCTGGGCGAGACTTTTGGTGATCCGAGGTCCTATAGCCCGTGATACAATAAGTTATGACTAGTCTGTATCATTCCAAATCATAGAAGACGATGTAAGAAACCATTATAGAGTCTAAACAGTGCCTCTAGTTACCCTGAAGTATAGTTTTGAAGGTTCAAAATACGCTGAGTACCTCGTAGTCTGTCTGGTTTCGTACTTCTTCTCACTCTCATGGATGTCAACGAACCTAGTGGTCAGCTGAAAGCCAAAAGACGTCGAATAGCAGGCGATCCATCAAATCTTCTTGTCTATTACAAAGGAAAAACTGGGATACCCTCCAGAGTCTTTCATTATGCAACGTGGAAAAGCTCCAGGACATCTTTAGCGTCTCGGACTCGTTAGCGCAGAGGATGTTATGTTAGGGAAGCTGGAGCTGCTATGTTGGCGTGAGAGCTTCCCTTCTCACACAGAGGAGTAAGTAGTCTGTTTAATTATCAGAAAAAGCACCTACCTGCATGAAATTGAGTAACCCATTGCGTACCTGTTCGATTCACACATATCGACCACTGTGCTATTATGTTCTTGATTTCTATACACACCTTGCATGATGTCGCTTCATTCCATATGGAAACCTCCGACTATAGCTTGCTGGTCTTCTTCATTTCATCTGTCGTAGGGACTTTCATGTCCCGGGGAAAAGTGAGCTCGCCGCGGGCATCAAGTTTATCTACGAGTAAAGAAAGAAACTCAGCTCAAGACGTCACGGAAAAATATGGTATGCCAGTGTTTAATGCCAAGGAGTATTGAAGTGTTTAAAAAGTTCATACAGTAACGGTCAAGCTAATTTTAGCGTTGGAGTGCTAGGTATCTGCATAATGATGCTTGCATCTTTCTATCTACGATGTGTTGGCGAATTGCATGCGAGCCTCGCTCCTTGGGGGCCAATTCAGCCGCAATTGCATTATCTAGTTACAGCTAGTTGGTAAGATTTACAGCCAAGTCCAGCCACTCCGGAGTCCAGCCTTGGATAAGGCGCCCTAGTACCTAGCCTTGCAATTACGATCTACAACAACATCGGGACAACATCGGCTACTTCTTTAAGTCCTATCCTCACAGTTTCTACCATCAGCATGGCACCGTAAGCTCTCCAAGTCTAAGCATAATTATCCGATCACAGCGGAGACGGTTTCGATGCACCGCACACCGCGCTTCACTCGCTCACGCTCATGGATCGGCAAAGAGCGCCCCCTCTCAAGATATCAAACCTTAGATAATAGCGAAGGAGGACAAGAGCTAGATAATCTCGACAACACGCATGGCACCGGTACCGATGGCACAACTACTACTACTGCGCGTAGTGAAATCAGGGTCCACGACTGGCCCACCGCACCCTTGCCTCTTCAGCGAGTATCAAAGGTGGATAGATTCTGCGCAATATTACTGTTGCTTTTCCCAATACCTTTCATTGGTGAGTCTTTTCTGAAGAATTTCTAATGTGTGAGTGTGAACATGAATGAACTGACTGTTGATGACCACGAAGTCCTCGTCATCACTGCGACTGCGTTGAACAACAAGCCGCTTTCCGAAGGCGGAGAAGACGTCTTCCGGCTCATGAGATTGGGACCAACTGTGTATCCCCTCGTTTTCGCCAGCGTTGCAGGAGCGACGCTTAGGACTATTGCGCTTTGGAAGGCGGAGCGTGGTACGACTGTAGGCGTAAGTGCTCTCTCTCGACTTACCCGTCCCAATCAAGGAATAGGTATGCTCATGACGTTAAACTTTATAGACGCTGGAGAAACTGCTGGGAAGCCATACGTTCGTGCATGCAATTGAAAACGCAGTTGCACTACGCTCACTGAATGTTCTGACGCTAAGCTTACTGGCGCTTTGGGCGCTGAGTCCAATAGGGGGCCAAGGATCCCTTCGATTGATGTATGAAGCGAACAGCACTCAAATCACTGAAGGTGTGCCGATGGTTTATACAAAGCCGGACCTGACGGTTCCTCACATCCGCGATGCTTCAACAGAGACCTGGGCGGGGATAGTTCCACGTTTCGAGATTGACCACATTATTTCCGCGAGCCTTACAGTGTCTGATGCCTGGAGAAATAATTCGGTCGATCCGTGGGGGCGTCCAAAGATACCGGTTCTGAAAGATATCCGCGATATGGTTGCGGATAATGACCACGACTGGGTTGATATTACACCGGGCGTTGATACGAATTTCGCTTCTCTTGTTGGAGTGGGTATTCCCGGCTTCAACACAACACTTACCCAAGGTGAAACTCTTAATTTCACCGCGCCATTCGAATACCTCGACTCATCCTGTACCGTTGACTCAGTCGTACCACTGAAAGACGTGATACCCCACCTAAACTCAACATACGGTCAGATATCGCCATCGTTTCCGTCAAATTCAACCGATCCTCACATTACGCTGCTGTCCCCGAGGCCAAGCAGGACTGGTGGCATCGTACGCACCAATTTCTTTCTATCGGCAACTTCACCGAAGGATAGTCGTACTAAACGTAGTGATGATGCACCGCTGGTATGGGGCTTGTATGGACTCGGTGGCGTTCACGTGTACAGCTGTTCGCTCAGCGTAGTCAGGGTCGATGCTGCAGTCCTATGTCATGGCTCAACCTGTACCGCGCAAGCTCTCCGGCTATCGCGAACAACAGATAACTACATCTGCACTTTTTCCAACACATCAGGTTGCCTCGCCGACCTTGTGAGCCCTTTCAGCTTACCACTCCGTCGGTTCCTAGAGTTTTTGCCTACAGCGATGAGCGGCATCAATGATTACAACTGCCCCATTTACGAGTATATGTTCGGATACCCACCTCAACCGGCCCGTGACCCTTTGACTCCACCGAACTTGCGCGATTGGTCGCAAATACCGGAATCGCTTATGTCGTCGCGATTGACTACTATGTTGAACACCTTCTGGTATGCATGGCTCTGGAACGACGAAGTTTATACGCGCTCCAGCATCGATTCGACCGATCGATTTCGCGCAACAACAGCCACACGTACTAATGTACACCCAATCTACAAGATAGATAAAGGTTGGGCAGTTGCCTTGTTCTTCTCATCAGGTGTTTTGCTTGTTCTTAGTGTCCTCAACTGTATTGTGTTATTCAGACTGCGGGGACCAGATCCGTTTGGGTATACTTCAGTACTACTTCGAGATGGTGTGGACTCCAGACTTTCGAAGACGGGCTCGGCCTTGCATGGGCACGAGTTAGCGCGGCTACTGGCGAAGGAGCACGTCCAGCTGGCTGATGTGCAGCCGGAGAAAGACGTTGGGAAGATTGCGCTGGTGCTTCAGAGGAAGCATGAGAGAAGGAGGAAACGCCTTGAGAGATCGCGAAGGTACGTTTGATGGAGATATCGCTAAAGGATCAAAGACGACACCGCAATATGAGTCTGTGAAGTCAGATAAAAGATTAAACGGGGCAGAAAGAAGAGATGTAGATTCGAATCCAACACCCAGACCTATGTGGCTAAGCACGTGGCCTTACCTAAATCCCATGATGGAAGGATGGATTGAAATCGGACCGATTGTGATGTAGGATTTCGACCCACTTGTTGATCTTCGAGGTAGTGTACTGGTATTGAGATGAAGTGACACTTGCGTGTCTAGAGATTGTAGCTCATGTGGGCCTGAATCCTTCCCTTAGTGAGGCGAGATCTAGAATGCTTTGTGGGACATTCTGTAAACTAGTGGCTAGTAAAGCGGATTGATAGGTGTGACGCGAATAAAAACCTCATGACCTACCAACTCCATGATACAGGGAAGCGAAAAAACGAGGGGACTTAGGGTACCCGTTAGTATGCAGGATTCACGTTCCCGCAAAAATACATAAAATATACAACAGTGGGGGATTCGCCAGTGATCACCCACCTGACTACTGATCCGCCGGTCGAAGGCTTAACGTGTGGAGTACGAACGAGATCCTGTGCTGCCCTTTGCCTGTGGTCGTATGCGGAAGAAGTGATGAGATAATGATATTATATATCAGGGATTGGACGTGGTTGTGTTGCTGAAGCTGCTGCGGTGATAGAGTGGTAAGCTCGCATGTCGGGGCAAGGTATTGAGTGATCGAGACCGCTTGTATCTGAACGTGAGAACGAAGACATAGTTAGCTCGTCAAGTAGATGATAATCAGTCGTTGGAAGTAGCGTGCATGATGTCTACCAGGATAGTGGACATGGGTAGACGATGTGATGTCTTACAAGGACGCCTCGTTCGGACGCGCCCCGTTCCTCCCGTGGTCCCGAGTTCCAGAACTCGGGGATGGATCTGGCGAGGCGACTAGACGAACAGCGTTAACGAGACTACCAGTGCCAGATATGTATGTACACTGGCAACGGACGCCGAATGCGAGGCTTCAGATCGTCCACTTGTGAGCAGCAGCGTTAGCTAACTCCGACTGAGCTAAATATGTTCTCGGACTCCGCTAAGAGCTCGACAAGCCGCTCGATTCCTGAGTACCGACGGAAAAAGATCAAGGCTACAGTACTGCTTCTCCAAATTAATTCGTGGCTTTACCTGAGACTAACGTAGGTATGGTTGTACATTATCTGCACACCCATGCTTTCAAGGGACGAGCCATTGTACCGGGGAGACATGTCCAAGCCCGAGTTTGAAGGACCTCGACAAATGCTTAAATCAAATCAGAGTCGCAAATTTACGCCCGTACGGAATCGAGATATTCGAGGAGCGGTGTCCGCGCTGAGCCTCGTATACCTATATTATCATCTTACCCACTCTACTGGTAGAACAATTAGAGAGATCTCCCCTGTATGAACACCGTCAGAGCTTCTCGATGGTGGCATAGTAGTCAATATGAAGCTCTCGTGCGGTGTTTTCTTGATATGGTGTTTTACTGAAGGATTATACAATGCGCGATAGCTTTGTAGTAAACGGCTAACGATGAGTCCTTGGTGAGAATGCAAAGTCGGCATTGTTTGATCATGTTTTACCAGGAACAATGCATCTATTCCTGCTTAGGACGTGATCGGATATCGCGGTTTGCCATGAGGTGTTGTTTACCTAACAATGGTCGCTAGCCTCGCTGGCCTGATACCTACTGCCCGAGTTGAACTCCTGGTGGAGTGGGCCGAGGTCAATGTCCGTGCCATTTCAATAAGGACCGTCATGATATCGAATTGCAAGTGGTGACTTGACAACAAGACCCCCTATCATCGCATGGACTGAGAGTGATTAAGTCACGTGCATCTCGCAATACCTAGCGAGAAAGGCTTAGCTTCGCGGATTAGAATTGGCTAGGTAGGTAAACTAACGACGGGTGTGGATACTGCATTAGCGCGCCAGGAAAGCTCGAGCTTTAGATCGAGGGTCCAGGTCGCTTAGATTTGCCGACTCGAGTAAGTTTGTTTAGCTCGCCGTTCACCCAACCGCCAGATGCTCAGTGCTGACCCGCTGCTCGTGGAAGCCACAAGCTCGAGCTCGAAATATGACGCTGCATTGCTACGAGTATGGGGTGAAGTTGACATGCAATAAAAGCTCGTTTGGGAGGTCTCTCATGGCGTTGAAAGTGAATGTCTACCGATTTGCTTTTGTGGCTGATCGCTAAGGTCTCAAATGCAATCTTTCTGTGTCTGCCAATTCCCTTCTTGTTGTCAATTGGCGATGGCCACCGGTAAAGATGGTTCGTGTTCGGGAGCTACCGATGACTCGGACACCGGTTTGCTTTTGAATCAGGTGCAGCCACTAGGAAGGTGCAGTATCTGTCAGGTTCGGATCGTCGCGAGCATGCGGAATCACGCCCCTGCATCCGTCCGGTAGTCATGGCAAGCCATTTGATGCGGTACATGAGCATCCTGCTACGATTCTATGAAGCAGCTTGCTGCAGACACTACAGGCACATTGACGTGATAGTTTTAGTGGTTAGGATTCTTTCAGATGGTAAGCAGCCATCGATCGTCTCCCGTCAAGAACCGAGTAGATGGAACAAGCATGGTGCGGTACCGTGATTCCTTCCGAGTACATGTAGCCTGGCAGATGACTATAACGGTGACTAGGAGTGCGCTAGTGCAATCACTCGTCCCAATATGCTTTACCAAGAAAACATCAGCGGAGACAAAATCGCATTTTTGTTCGCCCTAACCCGCTGTCATTCAGGCGCTTTGTTTTGACCGAACATGCGGCTACTGCATTAGTGTCCATGGGTGAGGCACTGAGGCTACTGATAGTGCGGGCTTGTGGCGCATTTGAGAAATGCATAATAATTGCGTTTTGGTACCTACTTACTCCGTATTAGGAGTACAATTTGGAGTTTCCGTGATGATGAAAGTGGCACTTGGTGTGATGGACTGGCAGGCGATCGTCATCCCCGCTATTTACATCGCGTCGCAAAAATAGGCCTACGGTATTCATGCTAACGATGCCGACAGAATGTCCGTCGGGACAGACTCCCTGTAAGTGTAAGAAGTGGCCGGGGGGGGGGTCCGCCAGCCGTCGGCGGAATTGTTATGGATTTGAGGGTGTCATAATCACCAGGCTGATGTCCCAGTTGCCGGGTCCACGCAATACCTGGGCGAAAATCATATCATAATGCACCCAAGTGTAAAGCACGGGATCGCACGGCTGGCAAAGGTTGTCACCTCGAGGGGTGGGTATCCAGCTTGGATTGAGCAAGCCACCGGCGCGAGCGCCCTTGACGTTCACCTTGTCGTCGACGGACAGGTCAGGGACGTGAAGAGACCCCTGAGTGTACCGGTGAATCATGAGCGCGCAACTTGTAGACGTGCTCCGGTAGGGTGGGTTGGCGACATGGGTCATGACGGACGGCTTTAAGCTTGTTGGCCAGCGCAGTGTGCGGCGCGTGAGGGAACGCCATCGGTCGATCTGCGCCATGCCTCTTTGGACGAGGCTCTACTGGCGACAGAGCCAAGTATCAGATGCAGCTTCGGATTGTGGACGAGCAGGCCATGGTGGCGACATGGGCAGAGTCGCTGAAGCAATGGACATGCCGCTGGCGTGGTCGTATTGGCCAGGACGGGGACGAAGAGGTCCAGCTGCAGCAGGAGCCAGACTGTCTTGACGCTCAGCACCTGCGTGAAGGGTGACGGATGTACATATGTGAAGACATCAGGCACTGGATGTCTTGGGTGCGTAACACAGAAACTGGGATGCTGAGGCTTGTGTCAGGATGGCAGATTCAGGGCCAGCTGCTTTCCGCATCCCGCGCCCCGCCGGTACCAGTGGTGCGAGGAGGCAGCGTACGAGGCTCGGCAAGGGCGCTGACAGCCCCATGAGAGCTAGTCGTAGTTTGGCTAGGTACTGGCAGATGGAGAGGTTGCGGATAGGTAGTGGAGGAGTGGAGGCAGTCGTCTACCGAGTAGGTAGTCTTGGATCTGGTCGTGGGCAATGCCTCGGCGCCGGCAAGGACCCAGCACTGAGCAGCGTTCCTTCCGAAGCCGGAAAAGAATGTGAATGCCTCCTGCCTCTCGTGCCTCTCGCTCCTCCAGCTTCTCCCTCTCTGCAGGCCGTCACTCGCCATCGCCGTCGCCGTCGCCGCGTCCAACCACCGACGGTCGACCCCCATCCTCACGCCCGCGTCGTCCCATTGTGCTGCTATTCTATTCTGGGCAGATAGATTGGCCTTGAGCCCACGGGCTGGGAATCGCATCATCCCCTCTCATTAGCCCGCCGCGCCAGCGATCCATGATCCCTGGGTCGCTCACAGACCACAGCCGCCATTTTCATCTCTGTTCCTGCGAGCGGTCCCCTCCACAGTCCTAGCGTCAAGCCTTCTCCACGACCCTGGTCCAGTGGCACGCACAACGCACCCCGATCAAACCTCGCACTACCGTTGCCAAATCGAAACATGTTTTCTCTGCGCGGCTCCTCGTCACCTCTCCAGTCCGTGTCCGCATCCGCTGCCTCTGCATCAGACCCCAATTGCCCGTATACTGACCCCAGCCCCATGTACCTTGCCGCCCTCAAAAAAGTATAGTCTGCATTCTAGTCGAGCCCATCCATACCCCCTCTGGCCTGTCGACGCCTGGCGTTGGTCTTTCTGGGGGTGCCATCGTTTTACGTACAGCCTTTCCGTCTTGATTTCCCAGCGGACGGCTTGCCGCTCGCTCCCTCTTGGGCTGACCTGCGGCGTTCGACAGCTGGTGCGTGCTTTCCTTCTCAGTATAACTAACATAGACGCCCATTCTCCACATAGTGCCCGTGGGCTTGGACGACAGACTTCCCTGTGCATCCTCGTTCCTGTCCTACACGAGCAGTCCACAGCATTCACTATTCGTAACCAAAACGTTGCTACCATTCGACTTCACGGCAATTAGCCAACGGCTCTGCCTTGAACCTCGAAGCCCCGCAGAGTTCACCGACTCAAGATCGGCGAATTTAGGACGTTCATCATTATTGGCTCCGTTGTATCCGCTTCGCTGCGGATTAACATCATTCCGCATTATACAGTGTCATAAGGCCACAAGCTCAGGTATCTGCACATGTATGGCCTCCTACCCTATACACAATCCCATTCCACTCTGGGCGTCATCTCCTTACTGTTGTCATATTTACTAAGTCATCCACTAGAGGTCTACGCTATTTCTGAGATATATATATCCGCCCTTTAGATATGGCGACTGCTCAGTCTGCTGCGCCACTAGGGGGTACTGGCGATGTCTCGCCCACCGGCGTCGGTGGATCCACAGCAAATTCCAAGATGAGGAAGAGAACCAAGACCGGTTGCCTCACATGCAGAAAACGCCGCATAAAGTGTGGCGAGGAGCGACCTACTTGCGCCAACTGCATCAAATCCAAGCGCCAATGTGAGGGCTATAACCAGCGCGTTATATTCAAACCTCCCATCGGGGACTGGCCGAATCATCCAGGCGTGGTCAGCACAATACAGTATCATACTTCAATGCTACCCGGCTCTCGAAATCCACCTTATCGAGGGCCTCAGCCAGTCGATCAGGCGCAAGACACCGCACTTACTTCGATCCAGCCTCGACCACTGAACAATTTTGACTTCTCAAATGTCGATCCCAGTTCAGGCGTGGGAGCTTCCAGCGTTCACCAAGTGCTCGTTGGTGGTGGTCATGGCTATGCGCCCGACCCGCATTATCAACAACCCCTGCCCTCACCAATGCACCAACAACCACTTCATTCGCCCCATCATCAAGCACAGATGACAACGACTGCAGCATCATACTTTCCTCAACCTTCGCCTGTACATACAAGTCCTCCAACACAATTCAAGCACGATCCGAATGCCAACTATTCAGGGTCTCTACCATATAGCCAGGGTCCAGCGTATCCGCCGGTATCTATCGCCTATGATAGCCACCTCGATTCCAAGCCTACCATGTCTCAGGCTCTGCCGCAGCACTCACTCTACCAACAATCGTATCAGTCGAGCAGTCGGCCAGAAACCGAGGGTGGATACCGCTCCCACTCAAGTGTGTCGCCTCGAAGCGAGCAATATCCCCAGTATTCGGAGCAACGACCGGCTCTACAACGATATAACAGCCAAACACAGCCCCCTGTTCACCCACTGCAAGTAAGCTCAGGAGATATGAGCCAAGTGGGATCTTTTAATCTTCCCACAGCTGTTTCTCACGCTGATTTTAGTCATGCAAGCTACCCATCTGTTCAGGTACCCATTCATGATATGACTTCGGATGTAAAGTATATGCCACAGCCTGTCCTCGGTATGTCTCGTGTCTAGTTACATACCTCGTATACCCCAATGACTATTATTATCTTCTTTTTGTGTCCAATCTTAAATGTCGTCGTCTTCTCGTCAATCTCGTGCATGCCCTTTATTACGAAAGCCGTCCTGACGCAGTATCTTTATCACAAATTCCATCTCATTAGCCACAATAGCCTATCATCACTCATACGGCCTAGTGCATAGAACATGGATAGCTGACTTTCTGTGTTCATCTAGAACAACCTGTTGCTGTGTCGCAAACACAACAGAGCCAACCACAACTCCTTCTGAGCGGATTTGGTGGTGACGATTATCATAGTCCAACACAAGTGCTCGATGAGGCCGCGGTCGAGAATGAAGACGACGACTACTGGGATGTGCAATCAGACGAAGAAATGGTCGACGTGGAAACTGAAAACGATGAAGATGCGTTGCTTATGAGCAGGGAATTCAACAATATTCGTCGGATACACCTTGAGAATTTCAATGAGCTTGGAGTCAGACGATATGATACTTTCCTCTACGATGGTCTTCTGTCACAATACCGACCGGAGTATGCTGCGAGTCCGTTGAGAAACCCGAAGACGGCTCGAGTGTTCGCGCATTACATTCATGTGGTAAGTTATACTTGGCCTCGCACGTATTTCAAGACTATCATAGCAGGTGGGCTGTAGCGAAGGAGACGGCCAATATGTGCTGCAGTGAATTGTAGCGTTGCCATGCTCCACAACTCAGTCCAGGTACTACGACATTGGCTGACTTGGCTCTAGACTGCACCGAATCAATCGATTTACGAACGCAACCCTAGAAACCCCACTCTGATATTCGAAGGCGCCACGCCTCCTGGCCAACAAGGATTGTGGACATACACACTTCCCCTGAAGGCTCTCAGTAATCAGGGGCTGCTCCATGCCATGTTAGCGAACGCAAGCCTGCACATTGCAAGGCTCCAAGGCGCCTCGATTACGCCATCATATAAACACTACGCCTACTCGCTCAAGCGACTCGGTCGGGCGCTCAAATATCCGAGAAAACGCCTCTCAATATCCACCCTTGCTACATCACTTCTGCTGGCATATTATGAAGTTTGTACGGCGGAACACACAAAATGGTCTACACATCTCGTCGGGGCAACACAACTGATTACTGAGCTCGACTTTCGGTCACTTACTCGGGAGGCGCGACGTCTCAGAGCCGCACAAACCGCACAGGAACGGCAATATCCCTACCAGAATCCTGAGATGCTCATTGATCAAAGACAATTTGATCAAAGGCTGAAAGAGACTGCTATGATGCCCGATGAGGGGTTAGTTAGCACTATAGTCGGTAAAAAGGTGAATTATGACGATTTTGGGATGGTCTTCGAGGAGAATGGTGCACGACAAGAGACTGGATCAAACCTCCCTGGGACACTAGATTTGCGAACTTTCGAGACACTTCAAGACTTATACTGGTATCGCGCTAGACATGACATGTACCAGTGTATTGTCAGCGGCAAACCTCTTCTGTAAGTATCTGTTCGCCGCGTGTAGGGATCATAAGTCGAAGCTAATATTCGGGTAGCCACCCCTATCGGAAATGGTCCGACTGCCCTCCACGAGCACCACTTGGCCGCCCCGATGCACTCTATGGGTCTCACGACCACATAGTTCTTCTAATTGGCCGGACTTCAGACTTCATGGTTCGTGATCGAGAACGCAAAATTCGGCAAGTAGACGCAGATGGGGGTTGGAGACCTAGGCCAGGTATGCCCGGCTTTGGCAAGATGGGACCGCCACCTTCCGTCGGTAGGCAGAATAATCAACCGCCAACACCTACTACACCAATAGGTCCCCCATCAAACACGCAAGGTCCCCCGCCAGGATGGTCTAAGCCACCTCCACCCGGCTGGAAAGGACCGCCTCCGCCAGGCTTTGGTCCTCCAGCAAGTCAGCCTACGGATCCACCTACGCCAGGTTCTGCCCCTCAATCCCAAGGTCACAGCCCTCCAGGAGGACCACCGCCATCTGCGATGCCAACCTTCTACGGTATGGCTCCGCTGCAACCATCTGCACCTTTTCCCGCCAGTTATGAAAATCCGGACTACAAGCGCTCGCCTCAAACACCTCACGCTCCAAACCCCAAGTATGCCGACTTGCCTGCTGCTTATGACACCGCACTTGCAGAATGGAACAGTATATCCTCCGCCCACGACATCATTGAACAATTCTTGGCTGGCACGGACTCATTTGCGCCTCTCCCAGCAGAACAAGGTCCGCCCGTACCCGGAGGCAACGGCAGCATGACGCCATTTGGCCCTGCACTGGTTCACAGGTCTTACGATACAAGTATCATATGGACCCTCTTGCATCTTGCCAAAATCATTCTACTGCGATGTCATCCAGCAATGCCACCAGCAGCGCACATGGCAGCCGGTATATGTGCACCAGCAACCCAACCATATGCTATGCTCATCGGGCGCATCACAGCTGGCATGCAGATACCCTTAGGCGAAGATCTTTCGCCCTTCCTAGGCGCTGTGCTCGCCGAATCTACAATGCCTTTATTCTTCGCAGGGATACAGTTCCAGGATATGGAGCAACGTAACTGGCTGGTTACGCGACTTTTGGAGATCGACCGCCGCACTGGATGGGGAACAGCTGGTATCATTGCGCGCGGCTGCGAGACAGCATGGGAGAAGGCAGCGAGTATGGGTAGAGGGCCACCATATAGTCGCCGTACACGTCGCGCCGGGGAGGCTGGACCGCTTATTCTTGACCCGACAAGTATGAAAGGGGGAACGAATTGGAGGAAGAAAGATGTAGACGCTTCTGGAGAGGACGCGGGTGGTGGTGTTCAACGACCCCCAGCAGGTTTTTATAGCGCAGAAGATTCTCGAAATTGGACTGGAAGTCACTCTGGGGAAGAATCAAGAGGTGCGGATGGAGGAAGATCAGGTGGGGGAGGCGCGCAGGATGGAAATGAGACACAGATGAGCGTGGATACGAGATTTGTAGTCAAGAGACCGGCGTTCTGGGCTGCTAATCTCTTGGGCACGGAAGAGGATCTTCGGGCTGGCATGGAAAGATTTGGACTGTAGAGGAGGTACTGAAAGCAAGACGATCAGGAGAAGGAATCGAAGCAGAAGCTGGACGATACGGACTAGTCTGGAGATTATGGAAGCACCGGCGGAGAACACACGAGATGCAGCGAACAAGCACCGGCACAAATGGTAGAGATATCAACGCCCTACGCAGAGCCTATCCGACTCAGGATGATACCCAAGGTGGCTGGATGGGTAAGGGATGCACAAGCGCATACCACTCTGGACCGACCCGGGCCGGCGAGCTACACGAGCAACAACATTACCTGGAAAAGGGCGAAAAGAGCATGACACGTGCCACACAAAAACCGCACAAAGATATAATACGACCTACAACCACCGTGTCTTGCATCGCTCAGGCGTACACTTTACATTGAAGAGCGAGTTTACCATTTTTACGACTAAAACATAAGATACCCCCAAAAGCAGTTTATCTTCGTTCATTTGTTATCATCAACAGACTCAACGGACTTCAATCGAAACCAAGCAAAAAAGCATGAAGAAGAAAGGTGAGCTGAGCTCCTATCACGACATCATGATTAGAAATAGTATCGATAATTGAGTAATGGAAAAGAACAAGTGGAAGTTGTTTTTGGTTCAACATAATGACATATAACAAGAGAGGGAGTAGAAGGAGGAGGATGAATATCTAGGTAGCTTTAAGGAATGTCCACATTCCATGTTGAGAACAGAGAATGCGATGTCAAAACGTGATTAAAGGTGAACACAAGGAAGTAAGCAACCTTGCGAAAGTACCACCAAACATGATGAACATGCAAAACACACACGTTTCCACTCTGCCCGACTACACCACCCGGAAGAGTCAGGAGCAAAGACTTTCACTGACTCCGCCCTGCTGGTTGTGACGATGGTCGTCTACCTCCTTTGTGTTTCCTTTGACAATCCCATTGGTCAGTGAAATGCATTGCTGTGTATCACATCGTGTACATTCACTACTCGCTTACGCTCTCATATTTACATAATATATTTTGCTCTGGGGATTCTCTCTCTGTTCCTCTTCATACAACAGCCTTCTCAACCCTATGACTCAACCCACCATGTCGTCAACAAGTAACGACGCAAAGTCAACCATCCACGAACGCGACATACCCAGCCTAGCCGATCAATCTGTCTCCTCTCAGACAGAGACATGCCGCACCGAGCTATCCTTCTGCCTCCCAACATCGCTAGCATTCTTCAAGCGCCTGACATGGGAGCAAACCCCCTGGATCGGCAGCACCGCTAACAGTGTATCCGCGAACCCAATCAACATGCTCGATGCGCAGACCATAGCCCAATACCTAAACTCCCATCTACCGCAAACAGTAACTGTGGAGGCCATACGGAACGCCGTTCTATTCGGGAGCACGTATCCCGCCTCTCCTACCACCATCACTGCCTCCCCATCACCATCAGAAGACATCTCGCCCATCTGCACCTCCCCCCACCTCTTCATCATCTTCCCCCACGCAAAAGGCCACACAACCAGCAATCCCAGCTTCCTCCGCCCCTGGCACGATGCAATCGTCGCCCCAGCGTTCAACCGCGCCTGGCGCGACAGTTTCCTAACGCGCATCCACGGCGCCGAACCCGACGGCCTCACTCGCATCCTCGCTCCCACCGGCACACACACATCCCACGACGCCCTGCCCGCCGCTGGCTTCCTCTCACACCTGCAAAACGGCGCCCCGACGTGCGTACGCACGCAGTGGCCCGCCTGGACCACAGATAACTGGGGTCTAGGCGTCGAAGGTAGGGACTCTGGAGCACGCGCGAGGGTGTTGGATGAGGCGTGGGACGCCATGTGTGGCATGTTAAAGAGCTATCCCGGCATGGAGGCGTATCGGGATCCGGTGCTGCTGGCGGTATCGAGGGCGAGGATTTACGTTGCGGGTGACGAGATGAATATGGCGGGGAAGGTTAGGTGTGTTGTGCAGGAGTGGGATAAGGTTGTTGATGCGAGGTTTGTTAGGAGCGGGAGCTTCAAGGTTGTGTTTCAGAGTGTTGCTGGTGTGGTGGAAGTGGAAGAGGAGAATGAGGAGATGCCGAGGGTGTGGATTGGAGATGCGACGGGGAGGAATTTCAAGCGTATGGGTGAGCATGATGATGAAGGGGTAGATGGTCGTGGGCCAGATGGAGATCGAGATGTGGATGGGCATCGGGATAAGAGGGTTAGGAAGAGTGGGGATGGTGCACATGCTGATTGACTGGACGTGTGAAACAATATTTTGATCAATGTTGATTTAGGCTGTAAGTTTTCGATGCCAATACCATGCAGAGCCACTCTCGCGTGTAAGAATAAGTCGGCACTAAGTCGAATCTTTGAAGCCATAGAACAGCAGCAACAGGTAGAGGAAAGTAGTAAAAAAAGTGTATGTATTCATCTAGCACCCCTAACAAGAGGAGGCAGGCTTACAGATTTTTTATTATAACCTTCAGTAAGGAGTTGTGTTGTTTGTGCTGCGAGCCTACTGGCTTGTATCCGGGGATTTCTTACGTACGAGAGAGCCACTCTACAACGCCAAGAATGCATGCAAGGAAAAAATCATAGACGACAGAAAAACAAGTAATGATGTGAGACAAGTTGAAAGCACAGCTCTCCACGCATCTCGGGTATCATGCAAAGCGACACCAGAACCCAGATACCGTGCCCTTACCTACTACCCTTCTGCTTTTTGACGTTATGCGGTCTCCGAAAAGGGTGCGCCTCGGTATTGAAGACCCAGTCATCCAGTGACATCATATCCGGCGGACTAAAGATAAGGTAGAAGTACTTCAGCGTTTCCGCAGTCCAGAAACTTTCCATCTTATCCTCAATGTTTTCCTCTCGCGTGTATATACCGCCTCTAACACCAGGAGTCCGTTGCCGCTCTCGACCTGGTGGAGGCGGTCTGAACGTGACATCTAGAACCTGCCCGTTCGCATAGGGAGTCTCTGACGCTTCGACAATAGACACGAACATATCCCACGCGTCATCGAGGTACTGCTGGTCGCCGGTGATGCGATGCATGATGAAGACGGACTCGATAGCCTCCGGGCGCAGCAAGTATCGTGGATCGCGGATGTTGGTGAAGCCGAGTGGGATGTGGTATTCTCGCATTGCCGCCTCGACATCCGGGATGTATTTTCCGCCATAATGCCGCATAACGTTTTCTTCCCAAAGTGTGAAGTTCCACGGACATGAGGTTCGAGAGGCGCACGGTACCATGTCGAATAGTTCGGGCATGATGCCTGTAGGCGTTGTTGCGTACGCGTATATACATCCTTTTGTGAGCTTGGCGCCGACGTCGACGTGGTATGAGTTTGAGAATAGACGACCCGCGAGGCCGAACATGCCGCCGATGAAGCACGTTAGGTGCTGCATAGTCGCATCGAGCGTGATGTCTTCGGGCCTAGGTGTGAAGAGATCGCCGCAAAGTAGTAGAGATTCTCCAATCGGGTCGTATGGAACCATAGGGCGGAAGAGCATGTGCTTGTCTATCATGGCAGCCGAGTCTGTGTACAGTTTCTCATACACAGGCTCCAAGCCTCCGAGTAAGGCGTGCATCTTGGGAAAATACTCGTATGTGGAGTCGGCTAAAGCACCGATAGAGAAGGCGTGCGATTGATTGAATTCTTCCTTTGCTGCGTTTGCCATTGTTGGGAAGAGTCCGGGTATCTTGGTGGTGTTTTGTACTCTATCCATCAGAGCGGTGACCCGAGCAACGGCGTCATAGTATTTCGGCTCTGCACTGATCTGGGCGAGACGAGTGAACTCCATGGTAAGAGAACCGAGGCAGGCAAAGCAGATGCTGGTCTCTGCGTTGAACTCTTCCCTGTCTACCAGCTTAGTGTTTTCAATGTCAAGCCATCCCAATGGTGTGTTGTTCGTTGTGTCGAAAGCGCGGTACAACATCTCTCCTAGCTGAATTGCCTTCTCCAACAATACAGGCTCATGGCTCATATCGTATGCGCTCAGCAAGCCCCCGAGATACCTGATGGTCGTCTCAAAAACGCTGATGGTCTTCAAGTCCGTCTTTCCAAAATCAATAGCGGCTACAGCCTCCACAGCCTCCCAAAAGTATTCCTTGAATCCCATGATCCATAGTGTGTCGAGCGAGTCCACTAATGTTGCGCCCCAGCCACCAAACGTTTCCTCGTATTGTCCTGTCACAGGTTTGAGCTCATCCTGCACCCAAGCGAACTTCCTGTAGTTCTCCCACGTGTGTTGGAACTCATTCCGCACAGCCACTCTCCGTGCTTCTCTCTGCTGTTTTTGCGACCTCGTCTCGGCGAAATCCTTGTACTGGACAGGTGGGAGGTTGCGGGGTTCGCCCGTCGGTAGTAATATCGAAGGCTCAATCTTGTTCACAAACGGAGCTCTCCTCCAGTCGTAAGAACTGCGAGATACGACTTTTCCTGTAGCCCCTCGGTCGCTCATGTACGTCGAGTGGACATGGAAAGGTACGGCGAGTGGATCGATAGGTCGGGCGGACCATAGGTAGTAGACGCTGAATGCGAAGGCCCCGAGGAGTAGGTAGGTAAGGGTTCTCTTGTGTTGTCGGGACATGGGCTGATAGGCGACCCCTCGGGTGACTTTGATCCTACGCATGGTGTGCTGGAGGGTGAGTGCAATGTGTCATCGAATGGTTGTAGTCGAAACAGCCGTCATTAGAAGTAGGCATCCAACACTAGTTGATGATCAATGCATACCGATTTTGATGCAGAGGAAACAAGCAGGGTTAGAGGCCGATGACGAGGAAGAGATGCTAGAAGACAATACGCCACTCATTGGTTTAGCATGTTGAAAGGTGGAGAGCGTGAACTGAACGCTCAGGACACCTCGCGTGTCGGCATCTCATAACTTAAGAATCGACCTGCCAAGGAAGGCACCATGTGCCGAGCATAGGAAGGTGATACGGATATAGGACAGTGGCTACGAGTGGGTAACCGGCACCGTGGCGCATACAACCATGGCGTGTGTGGTGGGATAGATGAGGGCGCCATAGGCGACTGTGGACATTGATTGATTGATGAGGTGCCCGTCCTAGAATACCGACAACACGCTAGCACGCTTCCGACGTCGACCGCTTCACTTACGCGATGCTTGTGCGACCAATCCAAGTCCGCCATGGAGGTAGAACTCCACGTTGCATTGATGTGCTGATCCTGTATAGACCATGGCAGCAGTGACTACTTGGGTGTAGATAATGGTTGTCCCAGGACGTCCATCGGGATATTCCCCGCAAAAGTTTGTGAATCGCATTCATCTATCATGCATGTCGGCCAAGTACATGCCTAATTCGTGATAGGCAACTCCTTGCACTTTCGGTCATCCTCGTGATAGTCTCCTTGGTACACCGGTACACTTGCTCATGAAAAATACGCCCGTAAGGCTAGTTCCTCTAGCATTGGTAAGACTTGATAGCTCCCAAGCAGCCCCTGCACTCGACACCAGCTCCACGCTCATAACCTCGTAATGATGGTTCATGATACTCAATCACTGGCCTTGTACTTGGCCCTATATTCATCAAGTCTCTTCAAATCCTCCTCTCCACCCAAGCCCCTCAGATACTCGACCACATCGTCCAAAGTTAGAATAGACAGTACCGGGATGCCATACTCTTTCCTGACCTGCCCAATTGCGCTAGGTCCAGGCTTGCCATCGTCATCATTAGGCGTAGGCGTCTTCTCTTGCCTATCGAAAGCCACAATGATGCCGACCAACTCTCCGCCTTCCCTCTTAATGATATCGATGGCTTCGCGGATCGCGGTTCCAGCAGTCATCACATCGTCCACAATGACGATCTTTTGGCCCTTGAGAGACGCACCGACGATGTTGCCACCCTCGCCGTGGTCTTTTGCTTCTTTGCGGTTGAAACTGTAGCTCTTCTTTCCATACTTGGAGACATCCAGGTCTGCTAGCTTATCGATGGTAGCTGCTGCCAGGGGAATTCCTTTGTAGGCGGGTCCAAAGAGGACGTCCCATTGGAAAGAGGGATCTGATTCTCCATGGGTCTTGAGCGTGTTTGCGTATGCTGAGGATATTGAGCGTAGGAGGTCTGCTCTGTGGAATAGTCCCGCATTGAAGAAGTAGGGTGACACGCGCTTGGACTTTAATGTGAAGGTGCCGAATTTCAGTGCGCCGGCTGAGACGCAGTCTTTGACAAAGTTCTGCTTGTACTCTGGAAGGGCCATTTTGGATGATTATCTTGGATGCTTTGAGGCAGGAGATTTCTGCAGCGCGCCCGTTCCGAATCGGAAACAATTCTTCGAGAAGTGTCGGCATTCTCGCAGCACAGACCACTCCGGCTAGTTCGTCACTCGTTGGGATGACCAGAAACTTTTGCCTATCCATCGCCAACATCGACACAGCCGCTGCTATCGCCTGCGCATCTCGGCCTTGCTTTCCTTTATTTTCTCTTCTGCTTCCGCCTGTCTCTTGTAGTGTTGAAGGTGTCACGGGACCACTGCTGGGCTGTTAATCACCAGGCGCATTCTCCCACCGCACATCCGCGCCATCTCAGTTTGACATCCTCAAGATGGCAATGTACGCCCTGCCGACCCCTTGATGCTCTTGCCGCCAGCTCTGCTTACAACCATTCTAGCTGGGATACCCTGACTGGGCGCAAGTCGTCGACTACCCAGCAAAAAGAGTCCTCCGATTTCGTAAAAGAAGACAACTTCCAACCCACCCCGTTCGACCCAGCAACTGCCATCCAAAACCCCTCAGAATTCCTATATTCCGACCCGTCACAATTGCACCCCCTCGCCGGTCTCAACCAAGACACGCTCGACTACCTCTCACTCGAAGACTCCGTACTCTCTGATCTTCCCGGTAGCCAATCCGCGCTTCCTAGCCGAGGCTGGTCAGACGATTTGTGCTATGGCACCGGAATTTCATACCTGACCGCCCTGACAATCGGCGGCACATGGGGGCTGGCCGAAGGTCTACAGAAGAATCCTCCCACAATGGCACCTCGGTTACGGCTGAACGGCGTTCTCAACGCAGTAACTCGGAGAGGGCCTTTCTTGGGCAACAGTGCGGGTGTGATTGCTATGGTATACAATGGAGTAAACAGCACAATTGGCTATTACCGGGGCAAGCACGATATGACGAACAGTATTGTGGCGGGCGCGCTGAGTGGAGCGCTTTTCAAGAGCACGAGGGGTACCAGGCAGATGGCCATCAGTTCGGGCATTTGCGCGAGTTTAGCGGGAGGATGGGCGGTGAGTCTACCCAAGGCGAGAAGATGAGAGGGGAACTGACAGTATGCCAGATCACACGGAAGGTCTTCTTCGAGCCCGATTCGAGAATCACCGACTCGTTGCATTGAGCGATATGACTTAAGAGATATTCTTATTGGAAGCACGACCGCATGCTGCATGCCTTTCCTCTTCTTCCTGCGACTTTCTTGCATCTACCATTATTGGTCTCAGCGTCCCTCTCACCACTCTCCATGGGGCCTTGCCCACTGTACAATTATGTGCTTCACTGGCCAAAAGTCACCAGTGTTACGAAGCTTAGAACGGCGCAGAATGGGGCTTTTGAGCTTTCGAGCGAGCTAGCTATTGGGTGTATTGTGTATCTATGTAAGACAAATGAGGAAGCAAAAATAATGCCTATTCAACACAAACAGAGCAATGACGCCGATAAAACCGGTAATTTTGTACCTCGAATAAATTTTCTAATCTTTTTCCTAGGGAGATTAATAACACTTAACAAGAACCCGGGACCGATCAGCACATCACGCAGCAAACAACACAAGGTCGTGTCAAGTTTGATGAGTACAATGGTGTACATTAGGCGCTAACAAGATCGCTACAAATGAGACAACGCTACGGTATCTCGAGAAGAAAGAAGGTAAAATGCTACTCCGAATATAAATGCGAGCAGGTAAATACCATGTTCACAAGAACGCAAAAAACGCCGCGTACATACCGATCAAAATGTTCACCAAACCACCTTTCTTCCGATCGCTAGGCCTTTCGATACTTTTTTTTGGCCCGAGCGAAAACCTATACACAAGCTCATCGCAGCCGCAACCCAGTACCTCGCACATCACACATCACGTTCCATCCCATATCCATCACCATATCTCATTGTCTCCAATTATCCATCTCTTCTATCCTCTTCTTCCCGTTCCTCCTTTTCCGTTTTCACCCCTTAATCAAGGCAACTCATGCGGCTCCACAGCAGTAGCACTCTTCTTATTGACAACCCCATCCTCTTCATGCGCGTACTTCGTACTCGCGGGGAGTTCACTCGTAGGCCTAGCATCCATCTCACTCGCCGGCGCATCGAAATACGGGTGCTGCGTTCCCCCATGGCCACCCACGCCCGGGCTATATGCGGGAGCAGGTCCATAGCCCGCATGCGATACATCGCTTGGTCCCTTTTCCACGCCCCCAACGCCTCGCTGCGCTTTCCGGCGGCGCCACCAAAAGAGCGCGAAGCCGAGGATTGCGAGCGCGGCGATGGCGCCGATTACGGGGCCTGCGATCCAGGCTTTGGATTTGGAGCCGCCTGATGAGGAAGAGTTGTTGTTGCCGGAGCCTGAACCCGTGCCCGTCGAGGAGGGGATGTTGGAGCCTGAGAGGAGGGCGTAGGTCGCGCTTGCTTGGTCGGTGATTACGGCTGTGGAGTTTTGGAGGTAGCAGTTCTTGTAGCCGCCCTGGAGGGTGGAGTCGAAGAGGACGCCAACGCATTTTTGGTCGTTGGTTGCGCAGGCGTCCATGCATGCTGTTATGTTTTGAGTGTGGAGGTTGGTGATGTTGGTGCCTGTGTTCAACTGGCCGCAATGGATATCAAAGTTCTTGTTTCCCGTGGCGGAATACGTCGTCTTGGAGGGGCAGTTGCTGTCGATGGTATCGATTTGCGTGATTGTCGCTGAGTGCAGGACGCCCTGCTTTGTGCTAGGGTCGGTGAGCGTCTCGGGGAAACCGGTCTTGGGCCAGCAGTTGGCGAAGCCGATTTCGAGTCCCGGGTTCCATGATACGGCGCGGCAGAGCGGGTGCTGGTCGATGCAGATCTCTAGACATTCCTCCAGAGATTCTGTGTGGTAGAAGCCCACGTACGGACTGTCCCAGCAGGATGGATAGCCCGAGAAACAAGCATCGTATCCACCAATGACTTTCCCGCAATGTGTGGTGTATTGGATGCCCTCTACGCCAGGTAGTGAGTTGACGGAGAGGTCGCTATTCGGGCAGCTTTCGTCGAAGGGGTTCATGTCTCCATTTTGGATCAAGGCAGCGTAGTTACCCGTCTCGCTCTTTAGGTTGGCGGTGGACGTTGAGCTGTTGCGGAGCCAGCAGTCGCCTGTATCTCCTACCCATACGACGCCGAAGCAGCCTTCGCCGTTGCCCCAGTAGCGCGAGCAGTGCTCCATGCAGTCTTGCATCGAGGGCGAATTGAAGGGGTCTTGTGCATCTAACAACCCATCAGCCACGCTCACCTCCTCGCTGTACGACGAGATAGCACTCACCATTGAAAGGATTATTCTGATCGCAGTATGTGGTGAAGTTCAAGCCGTTCTTCGACGTGTAGCTGTCGGGACATTTTGTCGCATCGCGCACCTCGAGGTCACGACTGTATATGGGTTCCGCAACGACTGCCTTGCGTTAGTACATGATCTCCTATGGTTCCATCCCATCTCTGCGCCAGCCGTAGACTTACGAGCTGAGGTCGCAACCGCGGCACTTGCCCACAGCAGAGCCATCAGGCTCCCTCTTGATGGTACCAACATGTCTTCGCCCGCTCTTGCGAAGCGTAACACTAAACACTAAGGAAAGGTATACGAATATATAAAAACAGGCCGCAGACCAACAAGAACCGATGAATGAAATGCGATCCTCCAAGGATCAACACAACGTGATTGCGTTTCAGGTACGAGAGCCCGACTGAAGGGAAGCAAAAGAGCAAGCTACAGGTCTAAATTGCACCGTACAGACGGGAAAGAGCATCAAGCCGGGAGACACCCACCCTCGAGGTCAGGCGCCCCAGCGGAGCTAACCCACGCCATCCCAGACCCAAAGATCATCCTGAACACTGCCCGTCCTATGCAAGCTTTGCACGTCCCAGCCCCAACGCGATGGAGCAAACATTGCAAGGCCGACGAAGTTCCGACATGAAGACTAGGGAACGATGGCGAGTTGCGATTGGTGCGAAGATCGCGTAAGGCTGTGGCAGGGTAAGCAATGCGCTGTTTGGGTTAGATCAGGCGTCCCAGGAGAAGGCTGCGCAGGGCGGTGGTTGGGTATTGGGACAGGCCGTGCAATCGTGCATGGCGGACCGTTGATTGCTTGTTGCTTACTGGAGCTGTGAGAAGCCATCGGCGGCTCTGACCACCCATCGCCCATCATTGAAACGCATCTCAAATCAAATCAGATGAAACAAACCGTCTTGTCCTGTGCTTGGCCATGTGAATCACCACAGCTGGAGAACATGTGAACAGCGTTATCACAGTTTGAATCCTACACAGTACTGTACAACATTGTGAGCTGGGTGGATACAGTAATCTTACAGCTTCCTCGCAACATGGGTACTATACTGGGGGTCTCACCATGGGCCGCCCAGTGTGCCAGTCACGCCCAGGAAAAGTTTAACGGATAATTCCGCCATTCCCGGGACGAGGGCGTCAATTATCCTCCTTTCCTCATTTGTGTAGCGATACAAGGCTGTGGCTGCTGGCTGCTATTTTTGCCGCTGCCACAAGTCACGGCTTCGGGACCTTTGCCGAAAGACCTGTCGAGGCTTGGCTACTTGCAATGCGCGGCTTTGTTTTGCCATCGCGTTGCCTCCACCGATGTGGAGTTGCAGAGATAGGGAGTGGAAAGCCTGGTTGATGGGTATGGCTTTCGAGATGGAAGAGCCATTGCATGAATCCGCCAGTCAACTCAACGCATCTGAGACAATCCAGCCTTGGACGTCATGACACAGCGTCCAGACTTGCAGGCCACGGGGATAACGCCCCGCGAGTTCGGCCCAACGGTCGAAAGATTCTTCCGTCTTACCACGAGGTTGAATAGCATTAAATGCATAAAGCGATATATTGCCGAGATCCCGAGTTCAAAGGTGAATGAGACAGAAAATCAAGTTACTCGTTACCATAGAAAGAAGTAGAATTATCACGCTCATATCGTCGACAGCGAGATGGTATCTAATGCAGCCTGAACGCCAACCATGCTTTTCTCCATCTACCGGCAAATCCACAGATATAGAAGGCCGCAGCAACATAACATACCCCAGCCCCGCTTAACGATGGCTGGTCTTTCCGATACCACGCTTGCCAGCAGTCTGCATGTTCATTAGCAACAATACATATAGTGGATGCTTATAAGGGCCAAACTTACCAAGTGCTTGATCAACGAACCAGTCTGGTGCCTATCTGCCTCACCCTGCCTGGCATGCCTGTTCATCTTCTTCTGCGACAACTTCGCCAACTTCTCAGCTTTCGTGGCAGCAGCCTCATTAGTGACACCATCCGTTCTCCGGTTAGTGCTTTGGCTCCTGCCCCGGCTCTTCGCACGCTCGAGTGCAGACTTGGGCGTATCAACGTCCATAGCATCGCCAGGGCCTTCGGACCTGCCGCGAACAAGGCTGCGTCCTCGGCTCTGACTTTGCGCCCGTTCTGCAACCTTGGATCCATCGTATCCGAGGCTATCCAGGTGCGAGGCCATCTGTGACATCTGCTTCGCCTTCTTGGTCCTGGGGATGACAGCTCTGTTCTTGAGGCTCTTGCGCATCTTGGCTTCGTTGCGGATGAGTTGCCTCTTCTCACGGATGAGCTCTGCTTTGTATCTGATATCCGCCTCCTCTGCGTCTTCAAGGTCATCATCCGACTCGTAGAAGCCATCCGCTTCCAGCTTCTCTTCCTCGGCCTCGAGGGCCGAAAGCTTAGCCTCAATGTCGGGGTCGATGAAATCGTAGACGTTTTGGCCCTTGAAAACCTCGGGGATGCGGTCGTGCTTCCAATCATCGTTCTCGAGTAGGTAGTTCTTGCGGAGATCGATGTTGTACACACCAGCGCCGCCATTCTCCTCCTCGAGATCACGTTCAAGGAGGATCCTCTCTGGGTCTTCCTTGTCGTACTTCTTCTTGTTTAAGACTGCTTCTGGGATGGATGTTTCGCGAGTGACGCCACCCAAGGGTTGAGCAACGTGAATTCGGCGAAGTAGTTCTCCAAGACGACCAGAGGGCTCACCAGAGCTGTTCGTGCCAGCCTTAAGCTTCTCTGCGTTACGAGCAGCAATCAATCGGTCGCAAACCGAGTTGCGCACAGCCATTACACCTTCGAGGGTGTTGCACGAAAGCTCAAGCATTTCCACCTCTCCCGACTTCAGCATACCCTGAAGCTGCGCTTGTGTGTCCGCATCTAGCTGGTCCGGTCGCATGAGGTCGATTTTATTGATAACAATGGAGATCAGCTTGTTCGCGAACAGAGGCTTGATGTTGTTGAAGAGGGCGATCTGCGAAGCGACAGAGTAGCCACACTGCTCGCTAAGATCCATGAAGTAGAGAATGTGGGCGCGAAGGTGGGCAATAGCGCAGATGGACTGATGCTCAATGGTGTTCATGTCCTCGAGCGCGTGGTCCAAGATACCAGGAGTGTCGACTGCTTGGAACCTAAGCATCTTATAGTCGCTGTTCACTGCGTTAGACTGCGCACAATGCAAGAATTCACCAGCCAAACTCACAAATGGCCCACGTAGAGACTCTTCGTTGTGAATGCGTAAGGTTGCACCTCAACATCCGCTCTCGAAATAGACTTCAAGAAAGAGGATTTGCCGACATTGGGAAAGCCCGCAATAACAAGGGTTCTGGTGTTGGGGTCGATCGACGGCAGACGACCCAAATGTTGCCTCACTTGCTCGAGATACACTAACGGATCCTTCAACCGCTTGCAAATTGTCGCCATGCGACCTAGTGCTGCCCTCTTCAACTGCTTGCACTGGAAGAGGGACTGGCCATACTTCAGCAGTCGGACGTAGTCGCGCGCCACTGTCTCGATGAGCGACTTAGCGGTCGAAAGCTGGCCGAGGGCAATTCGGAAGTGGTCCGCATCGTAAAGGGTGTTTAGCAGATCGCGGTGGAATGGGTGGATATCCTGGAGGCGAGGGAAGGCTTCGATGGTAGTAGAGAGGCGCTCGGTGAAGGTTTCGGAGGTGTACTTGACTTTTCGCGTATAGAAGGCTCGAATCCTGCTGATCTTGAAGCCTGCGCGAATCTGAATTTTGAGGTACACAGTCAGTGTATGCCGCATATCCAGCAGGTCCATGTGTGGCACATACCTGCGTTGGTAACCTTCTTTGCGTCCTCGACAGAACAATGTCCAGGAACTCCTGGCTCGTAGGCACAGCGGGGATGTCCTTCCACTGCGTCTTCATTTTGGCGGATGTGGTGGTGGCTGTTGGAGGGTTCAGCGGAATTCACAAAAAGTCGGCCACTATCGATAGGATAGCCAAAAATTTGGAGATTTTCCCCACCCGGTTTGCCAAGATTCGTTTCGCCGGCGCTAGTGCCCATCCAGCCTTCACCACAACCACCAATCGCACGACGCCATGCTACATGAACTCTAAACACGCACAACTCATTCAGACAACATCTATCATGATTACCATAAATGAATATGGCGGAGGCAAAGTGTTTCAGTTCAATACAGCCATGCTAAAGAAGAAGCCAGAACGAAGGCGAAGCTCAATACATAAGTTACTTCATGTCTATACAGTAAAGTTGTTTGACAGAATGATCATGAGCACGAGACACTTCGCAGCTGTGAATCCTACCTGTTCAGACAGTATCTCTTTGCCTACTCTCCAAATCACCCACGTTCATCACAAGCGTGGTCAACTAACCGTTAGCTATGGTACCGAGTCTGCAGGTTAGTAAATACGCAGCGATCCAGGCCATCGCAACAACCCTCACCCACGCACCTCTTCAGAGACCATGCAATAACCCATGTGGTGAGTACATGTAATCCGCATGCAGCTGATACTAGTTCGGTTATGCTACTTTAGTTCGACCATCCTTTGTTCACTCTCGCTTCTACCAGGTTGTACCACTAGCCGCGGCAATGGCAAAACTCAACATATTACCACAGCACCAGAATCTGTATTGTTTCTGGCATACTTGAGCATTAACAACATGAATTACAGCATAGGTGAGGTTGTGACACATTGCCATGTACCAAATTGTTCATGGCTTTCTCTGCACAACCTCACTGGACTCAAGGACATTCCGCCTCTGCTTCCAAATCCTGAGCTGGCAGGTATCGGAGTGAGTCTCAGAACCCTCATATAACCTGATAAGAGTGAAGGTGTCTGACTAGCTCCTGGGTAGGTTATCCTAGGCTTCTCTGTCTCAGCCTACCTGACGCTGGCATTGCTCATACTACATTACATTACAGTTCACAATGTCCGAAGGACGAATACTAAGGGCAAGGAATACATCAATCCAGTCGATCGTGGAGTCCTCACTTTTATCCGGGAACGACTTATCTCATGGAGTCCCACCAAGCGCTTCGAGTATGCGATGGAAAAATCGGTTCTGATACTCAGCGATTTGAACCTTGTCACTGGCCTTGGAATCCTTATAGCCGCTTACTCACAACTCGACTGTGGCATAACCGCATATCACTGGCAGATTATGGGTAGGCAGCCTCCAAGATACTGTATGGATATGCATTAACTTCGTTTCTCTACTGCTTTAGTGTTCATGGCTTGGTTCGCCAGCTTCTCCTTCGTATCCGCCATGGCCTTCCTTGAAGGCTACTTCCAAACCAACAACAATATGAGAATCATCCGGATTTTCTTCATGGTCGTGCTGGCCTCCCTACTAATAGCCGCGCTGCTACCCACCGGATCAAAACAATGGCTTAATCAATACGTCAATGATGGTGACGGGTACTATCCTAGTCTAAGTACTGCTTGCTACTACAGGGAGCTCAGTATGCCTTCTTTTGTGCGCCGAGGCCCGAAAATTTGGTCTATGCTGTTCTCCGTTACTGTCGTTGCCTTCTCTTACATCCACTGCGGAATGCGGTTATTCGATCCAACGACTGAGACATCGCGCAAGTATTTTCGCACTTGGCCTGGGTACAAGATCAAGCAATTGCTGCACTCACTTGAGCGCAGAGCCCTTTGCAAAGGTTTCTGGGCAAAATTTTGGCATGTGCCATACCTATCCCTGTACGCAGTATTTACAAGCTGCCGCGCTTTATACGATATTTCGGAGTCGATGTTGCTAGAGATCATCTGGCTGACGTTTGCAATGGCGTGGGGTACCATCAAGGTCTGGGAAACTCGAGCTTCAGCAGCATACAATTATGATGGGATAAACTTCACCTTCAACGATGATGTCCGCGAAGAGAATACGTGGACATTTGGTCAGACATTACCGCTCATCCTGCTTTTACTTCCGCTCCTATCAATGGCTCAGGCGTACCTTGATAACGACGCAAAGGCACACGAAGCAAATACAACGGAAAGTCTCGAAGAGACGGCTCAGGAGAAGGGCACATTGTCAAGCAGTCCGGTTGTCGAAGTTGGTGACGAAAACTGTACAAACGGTACGGAAGATATCCTACCACGCTACCCGTTTGACCACTTCACCTCTCACACCTGGTATCGCGACCACATCCTCCTACTCCTCTGCCAAATCCTGCTAGTCACCGGGTTCGCCCTCTGGGTCCTCACCGCGCTAGCAAACGTCTTCGGCATATCCGCCATCCTCCGTAACAGATTATTCCTGATATGGATCTTGGCCATGGTACCATTAGCTTCTATGTTACATCTTGTGTTATGGTACATTGCGGCGCTAATAGTGTGCCGCTGGGAAGGGGCAGAGCGGTGGTTGAAAGGAGAGGGAAAGTCTGTGAGTACGACCACTTGGGGAGCCTGGTGGAGGAATATCACTGTGGGGAAGGTGGTGTATTGGATATTGAGGTTGGGACTTGTGGGTGGCTGTTTGATGTTTACGTTCTTTTTGAGCTTGGAGATTTCTGGGCCGGATGCGTTGGAGTATGGCGAAGAAGTTACTAGTGATACTCCTTGAATGTTTCTATGAAGACACATCCAAGTCCAAGCGAAGAATTGTTGGAATATGTATACTATTTTGAAGATATTTTATTCAATTATGCGATCACAGCTTTCAGCTTAATCCAAGACCTGAAAGTGTGCGTCGACTGGGTTCTTCCCGTTAATGGTAAGCACATCCTGAGGACACGCACTCATAGCAACCACGACATCCCTCTGCGCCTCTAAAATCACATAGTCCCCTTCCTTCGTCACCGGAGCCTCGAAGCTGACTCCCCTCTTCGCACCAGATCCCTCCTGCGTAATAGGGATATTCATAAACAGATTAAACGGGTCTGGAACCTTGCCTCCCAACTTCTCTCGCAGTCCCGTCAAGCTCTCCTTCTGCTCCGTGGTAAGCGACGAAGATGAAGACAAAGCATGCAACGCGTCCCAGAAGTTATCCGTACACGATTCGTGATAGCCAGTTACGCCTAGCTCGCTATAGCGCCAGCGGTCACATGCCGCGATCAAAGTGTCGTGAACCCCTGGACTTGTATCCTCGATCAACTTCACCATGGGCGCGCGTTTCTGGCTGACCATGACATCTCCCACGGCGGGCGTGACTTTGAGCAGTGATGCTCTACAATGACACATGCTCATGTATTCAGGCGCTGAGGCGGCGGCGTTGGCAGCGGAGGAGTACTTCGAGGGCGAGTCTGAGGTCGCGTTTGGGTAGAGCGCCGCTTCGACCTTGGAAGACGTGGTGTGGAGGGCAGAGGAAGGGAGCGCAATAGCCCAGGTGTCTACGACTTGGTTGCCATGTGTGTTTATTATCTTGATCTTTTGGCCTTGCTTGACGATTGTGGCAGCGCCGCGGCGGGCGGGGACGGTTTGGATGTCTGAGGACATGGTTGAGTATGGTCTAATATGTGAGAGACTAAAGCAGAAGATGAGACGAAATCTGGCTGAGGCAAAGAGACATGAAGTGGTGAATTGGGGATATATAGTGTCTGCCCCTCAATCAAGCGCCATAGACGAAGGGGCATGAGGGGCAGATAGGCTGCCTAGATCCGTCTGTCCCGCTTTAGTCTAAGATAAGTGATATTGTCACCATCGTTAGCAATTGGGACTATCTGGTCGATAGGTGAACCTTCTAGAAGAGCGTTTGATGCTGTGCACGTCTCTCACCCATGGTGACACGATTCGAGGAGGTAGCAGCAACATGGGAAGATGCCATGTGCGAACAGATGGAAGACAAAGACGTGATAAAAAACCATCCTTGATGCGAGCAAAGGCGCTGGTGGACGCTCAAGAAGCTCAGTAGCTGCGGCTACCAGCAGAAGCGTTGTTGGAGAGTCTCGAAGCCCACCTGCAGCCATCAATTGAAGGTCGACGTGCCTCGAATGCGCTATCACGTGCCACGCCTCTTGTTGCGGCCACCCTAGCATTCCCGCCGCCAAATTATCCCCACCACAGCTCGACTCCTATTCCGCGCAACAACGCTACATTACTACCAACCTTCGCCATGGCGCTCGCCACGAAGACACAGTCGCAAATCATCTTTACGAAACTCAAGGCAAAGTCGGCGAACAAAGTATGTTTACAGCCTGCCGAAGGGCGGTCAATGGGGCTAACCGTGGTACTGTAGATATGTTTCGACTGCGGCGCGAAGAATCCAACATGGAGCTCTGTACCCTTCGGAATCTACCTCTGCCTCGATTGCTCCTCGAATCACCGTAACATGGGCGTGCACATATCCTTCGTACGATCCACGAACCTAGACAGTACGCCTCCCAGCGGCATTTGGACGTGATACCAAAGGACTCGTGCTAACAGAGGACAGTATGGCAATGGGATCAACTGCGAATAATGAAGGTCGGCGGCAACGAGAGCGCAACCAAATACTTCCAGTCACACGGTGGCTCCGCTGCACTCGCGAGCAAGGATCACAAAGCCAAATACACCAGCAACGCGGCCACAAAGTACAAGGAGGAATTGACCCGGCGCTGCGCTGCAGACGCTAGACTGTATGTCCTACCTTCCCTCGCATGCAGGCTCTTTGGACCATGTACTGATTCGACTGTGCATTAGCTATACCAACGAAGTAGTAATAACAGATGTTCCCGATGCAACCGGCAGCGACGGCAACAACACTCCTGCCGGCGAAGACGACGATTTCTTCTCATCATGGGACAAGCCTACCATCAAGCGACCCTCGAACCCCCCGTCACGCACTGGCACACCACGCGCCGGCTCGCCCTTCCTCAAGCCAGGTGCCAATGGCAACGGAACAGATCGCCCCAAGTCGCCGCTCGTTGGAGGCTCAGAAGCTAGCACGCCCGCTGCTGTACCTTCCGCGAAGCCAGCAGTAAGGAAGACTACCGCGGGTGCTGCACCGAAGAAGAACATCCTGGGAGCGAAGAAGAAGGGTCTTGGTGCGAAAAAGGTGGTTGCCGATGGCGGTCTAGACTTTGAGGAAGCAGAGCGAAAAGCGCGCGAAGAAGCAGAACGTATTGAGAAGTTGGGCTACGATCCTGACGCGGAAGCCGCTGAGGCTGCCGCCGCCACGAAGTCTAAAGCTCCCGAAGCGACCACCATCGCCTCGCCGACTCCAGTCTCCCCCCCACGAGGTGGATTCGGCTCAACAACAAAGCCCGAGCGCTCCACTCAGGACATGGAGAGACTTGGCATGGGTGTCGCGCGTCTTGGATTCGGACAAGTAGGCGCAGCAAAGAAGCCAGCGACACAACAGAAGAAGATGGGCGGATTTGGCAGCGTCAGCAAACCGGTCGAAGACGACAGTGAGAAGTATGCGCGGGAGAAGTTCGGCACACAGAAGGGTATCTCGAGTGATGAATTCTTCGGCCGAAATGCTTTCGATCCTTCGGCTACTGCCGAAGCTAAGTCGCGGTTATCAGGTATGTCGAGTTTTGTTTACCCCTAGATGTGTGATATATGCTAACTCCCACATAGGTTTCGAGGGTGCGACAGCCATCTCTTCCAACGCCTACTTTGGACGTCCTGAGGACGACATTCCCGAGGATGACTATGGCGACCTAGAATCTGCCGCCAAGGACTTTGTCCGCAAATTCGGTATCACCGCGGGTGACGATATCGAAAACATCTCGGCCATAGTTGGTGAGGGTGCAACGAGGTTACAGGGTGCTATTCGTAGCTACCTCAACTCATAGGAGAGAGACAGCACCTTTGAATCTTTATGCTACACGATGGAGGGTGTTATGGCGTTCAAGCATAGTGAAGAGGGTTATGAGGGAGGAGACTTGGCCTGCATTATTTGCGGTAAGAGTGGATGGGAGTGCGCGACTTGTCAGACAGAGCAATGAACTAATTGATTCATCGTTAGTATCCGGTGAGATTTCATACTTCCTTTTTCATAGTCTCACTCCTGCTATCTTTGGAAGTTAGACAGAACTCTTAACCCTCATTGCTCACAATATTTCTTGTCAAAATTGACCTCAGGCCTTGGGAGGAGTTGTGCAGTGTGTGAGTGGTTGATCTAGGGACGTGCTCGGATGGGGGCGAGAGACGAACCACAGGATAAGAGCAGAGCAAAGTGGTATTTGGAGGCATGACTCTGTTGTTATCTGAGCGTCCTAATACGTTGAACGCTGGTCAAACTGTTAGGCTATGATTCCGCGCCCACCAGATCATCTCGCATATGTTGGCGTCGTGGGGCTGAGCAGTCGTTGTTTTCATTTGCCGTGCAGTCTTCAAGATAGGATCCCATTCGCCTATGGCGACTACATTTGGTACATCAACATGCACATCTTTATAGCCTTGCGCCATGTCTGTGAGTTCCAAGCAGGCGGTCATGTATTTATATCTTGCTCATCTCTCCCAAGCACACACAGCCCATGCCAGTGTTGTGTTCCTTTGGGTGAAATTTCACAAGGCTGACATTTCGATTAGATTTCTAGTTTATTTTTGGAATAGTCTTTGTTGCGTCTCTCTTTAACAATCATGGCAGATGGACCGCAGCTGGTCGACCGCAATGACCATCGTGGAGCATATACATCATACGATCAGTCAAAGTCGACCGAGTTCACCAATCAAGCTCAGCCTGGCCTTCTACCAATAGAGGCCGAGAGGCAAGCTCCATACATCAATGGATCAAAAAAAGACACATGGTACGATACTTGGACTAAGACGCCGCAAATTCTGGTGTTTTTGTCGCACTGGCGATGATCTTGGTGGGCGCTACTATAGGAGGCAGCGTTGGAGGATCTATGGCTGTCCAGGACAAATCGTAAATAAGCATGCCTTGCAGTATACAACCCTCAATCTGCTTTCTAATACAATAGCAGAAAAGGCAGCAGCCCTGAATCCAAACTTCGCACGAGTGAATCAGCGACATCGCCGACGCCAACATCAACCGACAGTGGATCTTCCCAACCGACGAGTGCGGCATCAATCGCAGCATCAAGCACCTCCACTCCATACACACCCATGCCTTTATTCAATATCAGTACGATTGATATAACATGTCCTTCTACGACCATCGACTCCTTCCAGGGAACTGACCTCAAGGGTGAATATCGCTATAACTGCCTAGAGAAAATGAACATACGAACACTTCCTGATATCATGGGCTTGAGTGTATATACGCTCCAGCAATGCGTGGACGCATGCAGTCAGTACAATTATATACAGCAGAATGCGACGTGTCAAGCAATAGTAATAAGTGTTGATATCACAACCAGTACCACGCGGGAAACGGGGCAAACTGTTTTCTGAAGTACGCGCTTGAAGATACAAATCGACGGGAAGACTCTTGGGACAGCTGCCATCCTAATATCGTAACCGACGGTGTATGTGTTCGAGTATTAGGACGGACCTTAGGTATAGGCTTTGTTGGGCGTTTGCATTAATGATGATACGAGCGGCATAGACCTAATGCTGTGGGGACTAGCTAGGGAAGAATTGCATCGATAATAATGGAACTCTTCGGCAAAGGTTCAGGTCAAGATAAATTATGGCTATCATGAAGGAGCGTACATATGCTTATGGAACACCAATCAAAACACTCTTGGTGTAGTTAGGCATTTACACAGAAAGTCCAGGGCCTTCTACCTTGCTATCTTCGGATTCCAACTCACTGTTTCTACAGGATTTCAAGCTCACAATATATCTCTGTGGGCTGTTTGAGGTAGATACTGTCGAATCAGCAGTTGAAGGGTCTGGTACGAAGCAGAGCCGCCACACCGATGACGTAGGCCCCTCTGAATCTTCATCACAAGAACAACCCGGTGCACAACCACCAAGGAGGCAAATCTACGGCGTCTTTGCTATCACGAGGTGTGGCGCAGCAAGTTTTCATGCATCGTCATTCGGATTAAATCCGTGCTGAGTCTGCACACGTACGCTTCCCAACCGCCCTCAGGCAGCAGCTTTGTTCACATAGGCTGGGTCGCTTGAGCCTCGTAACCCGATTTAATTCTTCCACATTTGTTATCTTTCGAGGTTCCACGTCTCCCGTACACAATAAATCGTTTGATGCAACTTCCTTAGGTCACATCGTATGGCCTTGCCTTTCGGATAATCCTATCTCACGAGTACGTGCCACTCACGCAGAGAGGAGGAAAGCATGGATATCCCGCGTGGGCAGGCAGCCATGCCGCTGCAAGAAGCAGACTTTCTGGACTTCATATACAACTATTTCAAGGCTGAATACGCTCCGATCCGCTCCTTCTGGTCCACCGCAACGGCTGATCCGCGCCAACCGTCACGATGGTTCAACATGGGTCACGAGCTATCGCCTACCACCGTCCGACCTGCAAACGCCCAGGCGCAAAAGGATCTCGAATCCCTCGACTATTTCACGAGGAAGTGGAACTTAGATGCGGGGTTTGTGAGGGGTTTAGTGATCAGGTTTGCAAAGTATGAGGTTCATGAACGGTTGGAGAAGAAGCTGTTCGAGTGCGCGAGATTGGACTTGATGGTGAGGAAGAGCTTGAAGGAGAAACATCTTATTGATGCGCTGTGGCCGTCTCCTGCGCCAAAGAACTTACCACATGAGTTGCTAGCGCAGGGTGTTCAGGTCAGGAAGTGGTATGGCGACATGTTCAACAAGTATTTCCGCGTACTGCACTCGGTTGACTCGTTCGAACTCCGCCCTGAGGTTGACCTGCGCATCAAGAACAGTGGGACGTTGATGTTAATTCCATTTGTGGACCATTTGATTTTTGGGGCCGTGGATCCCATAATGCCGATTGTCGCGAAGGGTGCTGGGTACTCGAATGCCAAAGGCTGGGAAAGGAGGGACAAACTTGGATTTGGGGAACCCGGCAGGTTTGAGATCAGATTTGAAGCACCAGCAGAGGTCACAAATACCTACACAAAGAGTGTGGTCAGGCAGTGTCAGTGCATGAAGTGTGGTACGAGAAGAGACGTTCAGGTTGTGGTCTCGGTCGATCCGAATCCGAATGCGGGAGCTATTGCCTCGACTTCAATACCGAGTGGTTCACGGAATGCCAATTCTTCAGCTCCAAAGCGGCAGTCATCGAAAGCAGCGCAGAGGTATGCTCCAGACTACGTGCTACCTAGCGAACAGGAAGTCGCTCCACCACAACCGCCACGACCACAGGCTCAAGAACTCGAGGCACCTCGAGCACTATCACCAGAGAGGAAGAAACAATGTCCACGCTGCACCTTTCTCAACCATCCTGAGCTCACAGCTTGCGAGATGTGCCAAGCCGATTTGCCAGACGCTACGATAGCGAAACCACCGAGTCCTGCAGCAGTTAAAAAGCCCTCGCATTCACATTCAGCGTCTGTACCACCAGCAAACACGCGAACAGAAGCTCTGAAGGAAGAAGCTAGACCAGCAGCCCCAAACCGACATAGTCTCAGCCAATCCCTATTCTCCATCTTCCCCTTCTCGCAGCAGCACCAGCAAGAACACCACGCGAAGCTGCCAGCTACACAACAAGCAGACCCATCATCTACACCCGTTCAATCAAACCAGCAGCGCCCCACTACTCCCACAGCAAACCAAACCTCTCGCCCATCGTCTAAAGCCGGAAAGCAACCCAAACCCGAACCGCCCGTTCCCTCTCACTACGACGATACTCCCAGACAGGTTACACCTCCACCCCACAGTTATCTAGACGTCGAACCCTCCACCCCTCTCTCCCGCGCCCCTGAAATGACAATGATGCCCTGACCCCTCCGCCCCCTCCTCATCATCCACATCCCACCACCGTCGCCCCGCACCCGCCGGCCTACCAAGTAATCTCATGGACGACTTCGTCCCTGTATCACCGTCGTTCCCACGCGAGGAAGAAGATGAGGACGCTGGGTGGGGGGGAAGCGAGAAGAGGGGAGGAAATTGGCGAGGACGAGGATGAAGATGAGGGAGAAGCAGAGGGGAGAAAGAGTGGCGGGCTGATTGATTTGGATGCTGTGGCGAGGGAGGAGGCTGATGTTTGGGGGGAGGAGAGGGATGATTGATTGTAGAGGGTCACACACATATATACATATATCCCGATACCTTTCTAGTCATAATAGTAACGTTCAGATCTTCCCCTTTGTTGAACTTTCTCCTTGTAAAACGACAGGCTGCATATCCAGGCAAGTTACTACAGATCGAGAACCGACCGAGAAGTCCTTCGATGTTGTTTTTGCTTCGAATTGACGTTAGCTAGTTACGTGATGGCTTCGAGAGTCTAGCTACGGTAGGAGGACCTCAATGCATTATCCCGACTGTGTCTTTCCCCACCTGCATCAACGCAACGTAATTGCCCCTCCTAGAATTGGTCCTAAGTAAGTCTACATCTTCAGCAATATGGGGGAGGTTGCGTCTTATCAATGCATGTGAGGTAGTGAACTTGAAATGTATGGTATCTTACACAAGATAGCGTCGTCTCTGTGTTGTATGATGTTCAGATAGTGCGTGTTGAATACAAACGCCCTTTAAACGCCCCCCTTTGACAACGCACCCGTCCATTTAAACACTGCTGTAGCAACCAGACTAGACTGAATGCCGCTTGTAAACTCCATTGCACCATATCCTGTATCCAGCCAAACCCTCAAAGGCCCGTAATTCCATATTGCCTACGAATTCGTCCCACTTAGAAGAAGAAGTACAATACACTTCCACCCGCTGTCAGGAATACGCCGAACCACCACCATTGATCCGCGCGTGTAGCGCCCGGCGTGCGCTTGTATACCACTTCATGATTCAAGGGCAGCTCTCCGCGCTTGACCTTGTTCGCGGTTGCTGTTTGCGTCGTGAGAGGGTTGAGCGTGGTGGTGGGTAGCATCGAGGGAGGAGACATGGCGAGGTACAGGGGCATGAGTGGGGAGCCGTCGAACTTGTAGAGGTTGAGGCGCGGGATGTTGTGGTAGGCGTCTGTTACGACTTCGTAGCGCTGCAAGAGTGTGTTAGTGTGAGGTACAATTCCACGTTTTGCGCGATTCGGTGACGTCGTGGTGTGTGGTAGAAAAGCGTACTTTAAATGTCTCGCTCGCGTTGTACCGCGTATAGACGGCACTCTTGAAGGAGCACGGATCTGAGTACAGTTGCCGGCCGTCAACCTTGATTGGATGGAGCTTGAGAGAGCCATCAGAGAGTTTCTCGAAGCTGCCGTGTTGCCATTGAATTATGCCTTTGGGGCACTTGGGTTCTTGTGCTATGGGCTGGTCAGCTCGTGCGTCCCTTTCCCACTTGTTGTACTTCGGAGTATCGTAAGGTGCAGGGGGTCGACATACGATTTGCAACAGCGCGGTAGTATGCCTCCTCAAAGTTCCCATCTGAGGAGAACGAGTAGCTTATGCCTGGGTGTTTTGGCTCTGTAAACTTCTCGTTGACGGGGTCGTAGAAGCTCTGTTTGTATACAGTTAGCCTGCTTTCTCCTGCCTGAGAGAGGAATTGGGAAGGCGTACGGAGCCTGTCATGGTCGAGTTCGCCTTGCTGTTCCATGTGCCGATAAGGTCGGTAGGTGTAGGGAGGCTTTGCGCCTGCACTTGCACGAGTGCGGCTCCTGAGAGCAGCAGCGCTGCTATTCTCGACACCATGGTTGCGTGAGTGAGTGGCGGATACAAGCGAGTGTGGGCGGCGGTGAATGGTATGCGAGTGCGCGAGTGTGTCGTTGGCGTGGAGTGCGTCGTGTGTACGAGTGACGCTGAAGTTGCAGTCTTGAAACCCTGACAAGGAGGCGGCAACTTCTTGGAATGCGCCGACAGGGATCAAGCGGCTAGTTGCAGATCAGCGGCGCCATTCATCGACTCGATCCGCCGCACTTGCTCTCGGACGTTTTCTCTGCTTCAGTACCAGTATACGAAGCTCGTGCGTATCGATAGTATTTAGACTGTCGCGCTGATGTCGTGAGTTTCTACGCGCTTCGTCTTCACCGTCTCAGTCGATACTGTGAAGGGCTCAGAGGCCTTAATTTGCGACGTGGGCACTATTTCTGGAACACCCTGGAGCTGAAGGACGAACGTACAGTATGGCACGGTCAATAGCAGCTGTCAAGAAGGAGATGAGGAAGGGCATCAAGGACAAATTGAAGGGCCTTTCGGTGGCGGCCGTCACTTTCCAATGTACAGCCATCAGTCATTCCTCCAAGAGCAAGGACTGACTGTGTCCAGCTTCAGATGCAATGCGGACATTGTTCGCCATGCCAGAGTACAAGGCAGCAAAGCGAATTAGTGTCTACTTGTCCATGCCCTCTGGCGAGATCAACACTTCCAACATTGTCCGCGATGCCCTTTCCCAAGGAAAGCAGGTCTTCGTTCCCTACACGTACAATCTCCATAGTCCACTTGAAGGACAGCCAAAGTCTATCATGGACATGGTTGAGCTCAAGTCAATGGACGATTTCAACGCCCTGCAGCCTGACAAATGGGGTATCCCCACCCCGAGCGACGACTCGATAGCATCACGCGCAAATTGCTTTGGCGGCACAGGTATCACGAACGGGGACATGATGGGCATGCAAGCTGGTCTGGATTTGATAATTATGCCTGGCATGGCCTTCGATTCGAACTTTGGTCGTCTCGGGCATGGCAAAGGCTTCTACGACTACTTTTTAAGGCGATGTTACCAAGCGTCGCGCATGCCTTTCCGCGGTAAGAACTACTGATTTTGATAAGTGGAAACAAATTGACCACCTCAAAGTTGGTCTCTCATTGACCGAGCAGTTCCTCCTGCCCAATGAGTCGGTCCCCATGGACTCTTCCGATTTTCGCCTCGACGCCCTGATAACTGGCGACGGTGAGCTCCGCCGCGCAACAGCCTGACAAACTTGAATAAGACCTTCAATACAAAACTCTTCCTTCCTTGTGGTATCTTAGTTCAACGTCGACTTCAACATGATCCTTGCCTCCGGTCGCAGTATTCAATAGACATACGTCTCGGAGTGAGAAGCAGGTTCACTTATTGCACTTGCTGGATCAGAGAGATGTTGTCGCCCTTGAGTAGCATTTGGCCGATCTTGCGCCTCTGCTCGGGCACCTCGCCGTGTGCTAGGGTGATCTCTACGGCGTCGTCAATGACGAGGTTCATGAACTCGTCGAAGCCCTGGGAAGATATGAGCCTTGCTAGGAACAAGTGTTGAGGTGGTCATCGTACTCGGAGCTTGCCCTCGATGCGCAGTCCCAGGTTCTCGTACAGCCACACACATATCGTAGCGCGTGACTGGAGGAGTTTGAAGATGAAGTTGATGGGAGGAAGTAGGACTACGATTGTTTTAGCAGCTGTGCTGCGGGGTATGCGCGCGGGAGCTCTGTGTCACCTTTTCCTCCGCCGCGGCCTGTTAAGTTAGCAGCTGCTTTCGATCGGGGCTGAGGATACTTACCTCCACGTCCAGTCATCGTGAGGTTGAGTTGTCGAGTGGGTGTATGGATTGATCGGTGTGTAGAGGTGCTTTGCGTGCGAAGGATCGTCTTGCGCAGGCGTGGTGCGGTGGTGTCGGAGGGTGGGAGGTAAAGCGGTGGGAGGTAAAGCTGCAATAGTCGCAGGCCGGGCGTCGCGAACTTTTGGACCCACATGCCTGCTCGGCTTGGCGGGGCGCGGGCATCTTTCACTTTGTCGATGCGACCAAACCGCAGCTTCCCAAGACCACGAAACCCGCCATTCGCCTCTTCCCTCCCGGTATTATATATCTTCGACGCCTGCTCTTACCTGGGCCTACTCGCCACGGTTCATGCCCACAACGTAGCCCTCACCCCACCGCCGCCTCTCCTGCGAGCAGCACCCACTTCCTTTTCCCCACCACCTGCTCGGAACATCCTCAGTCATGGCGGCGAACGGCGTGCAGCACGTCTTCGAACCCGTGCTGGCAGCCCACAATACGATGCAGTCGGGGGCGAATCGCGCGCAGAAAGAGCAGGCACATCAGTTCTTGGAACAGTTCCAGAAGTCGGTATGTTGAATACATGGAAAATGACATGGTCTAAAGACAGGAGGCTGACAAACTGGACAGCAAGAGGCATGGACGACCACCCTAGCAATCCTAGAGTCGACATCAGCAGACGCAGCCGCTAAGCTCTTTGCTGCTACTACCCTCAAGGGCAAGGTCAGACGTTCCCTTCTGTGTTGCTTCTACGCTAACTAATGCCAGATCGTATATGACCTTCACCAAGTGCCCCGCCCACAACTCCCAGAGCTTCGAGCATCTATCATACGGAACCTAGCCACCTTCCATGCTGGGCCTAAACCTATCAGGTTGCAGTTGTGCGTTTGTTTAGCCAACTTGGCCATTCAGATGGTAGAGTGGAAGGATGTCCTCAAAGACATCGTCGGCACGCTCGGCACAGATCCAGCAACACTACCTTGCGTTTTGGACTTTCTCCGCGTTCTCCCAGAAGAAGTCACGCATGGACGAAAGATCGCACTCACAGTACGTCCAAACGGCCCGCGCCCCCTGAACCACACACGGCAACCCCCTGCGGTACCGACACATGATATCAGAAATACAGTCTAATGCTTGGTGGCCAGGAACACGAACTGACAATGAGGACGGCCGAGTTGATCGAGGACAACGCTCAGCAAGCCCTAGACCTCCTTATTCGATACGCAACCTCATCTCGTACGTGTACATGAACCCCTGATACCTGACATCGCTGACCTAATATAGCGGCTGCCGCACAGAACCCACAACTACTAAACTGCATAACCTCCTGGATGCGCGAGATACCGCTAGATTCAATAATCAACTCCCCTCTACTCAAGGTTATCATCGACGATCTATCCGCGGACGAACCATTCGAGGCCGCTGTTGAATGCTTGAGCGCCTTGGTTTCAGAAACCAGGGACGTCGATGAGGCCATGTCGTCCATCTTATCGCTATACCCTCAAGTAACAGCACTCAAGCCTATGCTTTCTCAAGCTATACAAGAGGAGGACACGGAAAAGTTCAAGGGTATTGCGAGAATCTTTGCTGAGGCTGGAGAGTCGTGGGTTCTCTTGATTGCCCGTCTACCAACCGACTTTCGCGAACTGGTCCAGGCGATTCTCGAAACGGCTGCACTCGATAAGGAGCGTGACGCCATATCGCACACTTTCAAATTCTGGTACGATCTTAAGCAGTATCTCACTATTGAGAAGTACGCAGAAGCAAGGATGCAAAGCTTAGGCATATACTCTCAGCTGGTCGACATAATGATTGGCCACCTTCAGTTCCCCAAACCCGAGAGCGGTGACGAGAAGGACTTGTTTGAGGGTGATCGGGAGCAAGAGGAGAAATTCCGAGAGTTCCGACACCAGATGGGAGATGTGCTGAAAGACTGCTGCGAAGTCATGGGCGTCGTCGAATGCCTACAGAAACCATATGACCTGATTCAGCAGTGGGTACAAACGTACGGTGCACAGGTGGGGCCAAACAACGTTCCGGAATGGCAGAAATTGGAAGCACCATTGTTTGCCGTACGGGCCATGGGTCGCATGGTTCCTCCAGACGAGAACGTCATGCTCCCTCAACTCATACCACTCATAGCAGCTATTCCTGACCACAACAAGCTCCGTTTCCAAGCGGTAATGGCGCTTGGCAGGTATACAGAGTGGACAGCACAGCACCCAGACACATTACAACCACAACTGGACTTCATCATGGCAGCTTTCGAACATTCGACAAAAGATGTCATCAGAGCCGCAGCGCTATCATTCAAGTTCTTCTGCAACGACTGTGCCGGCCTGCTCGTTAACTTCATAGTTCCCCTACAGCAATTCTACGCAAAACACCTGAACAATCTACCTATTAGTAGCCAAGAGGAAATCACCGAGGGTGTAGCTTCAGTGGTTGCTAGGGTACCAAATGATCAGATCTATGCGACACTAAAACTATACCTCGACCCGGTCATGCAGCATCTGGTCACAATCGCAAACCAGGCCAAGGACGAGCCGGAGCAGAAGCTACTTGCAGATAAGATAAACCTCATCACAATCTTCATCGAGATGGTACGACCGGAAATACCATCTGGCCAGGAACATCCGGCAGTCAAGTACTGCCAGGAAATCTTCCCCATGCTTGGGAACATCATCGCACATTTCAGCAATAGCATACCCATCCTCGAGCGAGTATGTCGATGCTGGCGGTACATGGTACTATCATATCGCACAGCTATGCGCCCTCTTCTGCCAGATCTTGCCATAAATCTCACGAAAGGGTTCGATTCGTCACGACAAGGCTGCTTCCTCTGGGCAACTGCATCAATCGTCCGCGAATTCTCGCAAGGCATGGACGAGGTTGACCCAAGCCTGGCAAATGATGTCTACCAGTTTTACGAGCAACAAGCGAAGACTTTCTTGAGGATATTGAGCGACCTGCCGCCGGAAGAACTGCCTGATCTCATCGAAGACTACTTCCGCCTCGCCGCCGACATGGCTCTCTACTTCCCGTCCGAATCCATCATGTCCCCACTCATGGACACTATCCTCCAAGCAGCTTGCTCCTCCCTCACATTACTCAAAGAAGATCCCATCATCGCAACACTGCACTTCCTCCGCGACCTCCTAGGCTACGGCCGCAACTCCGCCCCGTCATCCAGCTTCGATAACACCCGCCACGAAGTCCCCGAGGCCCTACGAAACCGCGTCAAGCAACTCGTGGTCGGCTCCGGTGTTCAGCTCGTCCAACGCATCATGACAGGCATGATGTACAGTTTCCCCGAAGGCTGCTTCGCCGACTCGTCCGGCGTCCTCCTTGACCTCTTCGAACTCATGCCCGAACAGGTCGCCCAATGGGTCGCCAGCACAGTCGCCATGTTGCCCCAAGGCAGCATCACACCTCAAGAGAGCGAGCGCTTCCTAAACAACATTCGCCAACGCATTCAGACTGGCGACGTCAGGATGATCAGGACCATACTCCAGGACTTCACGACGAGTTATCGTCGCAGGAATGTTGCACCGAGAGAGGGATTGGGTAGGCTTGAGGCTTCGCGGTTCAGGTTCTCTGGTTAGATGCTGGATGCTGATACGCGGCTTCTGTTTTCACATCTAGGGGAGCATGGGGTCAAGAGGACGAGGGTTATATCGCGTATGGTAGAGGGTGATGATGAGGCGTACAGGAAGAGGGCTGAACCGGAGCTTTTCCATGACAAGTGTCTCAGTATGCTTATTGGTGGTGGTGGCAATGGGCAGAAAGGCGTGTGAGTGATGAGAGCGATAGAGTTGATGATCGGGTTAATCAAATGGTGTAGAAAGGAGGGGTTTGGAGTGGAGTGGAGTGGAGTGGAAGTGTACATCTAATCAGCATAATTATACTTGAAGCGTTTGTTTCGTGTGTGTACGTGGGCATTTGCATGGGATAGGGGCATGGCGATCAGATCGGACAGGACAGGATAGGGATACCAGTCAGGGGAGGATATGTTGAGGTGTTTGTTCTCACTTTTGTCTCATACTCTGTATCTTCGATTCACACCTACTAGATACCGTTTCTTGGCTATATCGTCTATTTAGTTATACGAGGTCGCTAAGCTTCAAATTCGATATTGAGTATCGCTCAGCAAGTGATCCGCTCGCGAGCTATCAAGATGTGACTTCAAAGGCCGGAGCAGCGTAGAAATTTCAATATCTCTTCGATATGAGTACATTCAGGAGGGGAAAAATCAAAAGCTCTACCATGTGGGTGTAATCGCTGGTTCCAAGATCTACTACGCATGTTACATTTTCATTTGCCGACCCCTTCTGCAACATCAACGTGGTATGTAGGATCTCGAGTCTCGAATGCTCCAAAGCACGAGGTTCGGTTGGAAGTCGCGTAAGCCTGACTCGTCATGCTTGGGGCATTTGAAACCGAACGCACGGCAAGGGCTGACGCTGCAGTCCTCATTAGGTTGTCGTCATCGATGTCTGAAACCCGGAATCCCCATATTGGACATCGCGCAGACCGCCCGTTCATGCATGATCAAGGATTACCGGAGCGTCAATTAATCAACTAAGCGAAAGAAAAGGTCAAGTGTAATATAAGGATATCGACATCACATCGTCATCTTGAGAGTAAAAAAGGTGCATGTATGATCCGCAATGAACCACTTGCTTTACCCGGTGGAACTTGAAACGCATACTTCAACGACACTACTACCGCAGAATCACACTACAATACAAAAGAGCGTCAACTTCTCCCGGCCAAACAGAACGTCCCTGTCACCTTCTTCGCGATCACCTCCAGCAACCAATCCTAGAAGAAAGATCCAAATTCAAGCCCCAGGTACAACTCCAACTCCAACCAGGCCTCTCAAAGCAAAACGAACAACAACCACGCGCAAACCCAAAATGCCAACCTATTTCCTCACCGGCGCAAACCGCGGAATCGGCCTAGAATTCGTGCGCCAACTCTCTTCCAACCCGCAAACCACCATCATCGCCGGTGTACGCTCCAAAGCCAACAACGACAACATATCCGCCCTAGAAGCCCTCAACACACACAACAACGTGCACATAATCGAATGCGACGTTTCCTCCGCAGACTCACTCTCCTCGCTCTCCTTCCGTGTAGCAGAAATCCTCTCTCGCACAGCCTCAAACCTCGACTTCCTCTTCAACATCGCGGGCATAAACAGTACATCGACCGACACCTCGCTGACCCTCTCCGCAGAATCTTTGCACGCGCACATGTCCACCAACGTCCTGGGTCCTGCGAAGATTGTAGAAAGCTTGAGCGGTTACCTGGCTCGCGGCGCTGTGGTGATGAATATGACGAGTGGATTGGGCTCGCTGACCGTCGCGACGGACGTGACGAAGTGCTGCTCGTATAGTATGAGTAAGGCTGCGCTGAACATGTTGACGTTGCATCAAGCGAGGGATTTGAAGGCGAGTGGTGTAAGGGTTGTTTGCATGGATCCTGGGTGGGTAAGTTACATTCCGTTCCGTTGCGTCAGGCTCAGTGAGCTAGTTCCGCGGTTCCATGAATATTGGAGTAGAATCCTGAGATCAAGACTGGTTGCTGACTGGGTTTGTGAACAGGTCAAGACGCGCATGGGAGGGAAAGGCGCGATGATTGAGGCGAAAGTTAGTGTGGAGAGTATGTTGGGGGTTGTTGAGGGGTTGAAGGAGGGGGATAGTGGGAGTTTTTTTAGGTATGATGGGGCAATCGTGCCGTGGTAGAGAGTGAGTCTATGTGCTGTGTGGGAGTTGGAGAGAGGTTGAGCGTGTCTGGGTGGGGGGACTGGGAGGAGGTTGCAGAGCGAATGGTAAGAGTATGTACAAGGCTTATTAAGATGAAGTACATAAGAAGGCAAACGTGATCCTCAATTCTGATCTTGTGCAGAGATACCATCATGGAAACAAGAACTTTCTCAGAGCCCTCTGCCTGTCTGTCAACGGACAACGATTCACTCATTGGGTATCTGCTCGCACACTTTCGGTTCGCTTCACAACCTGTTTCTCCATAACTCTCCCTTTTCTTCGCGCCGCATCTACTCATTTGTTGTGTTGGAAATGCATCGAACTGCGATACGGTTATTCGACGTGGTTGATCTTCTTTTTCTCGCTGGCGCCCTTGATCACTCCGGAAAGATCGACAACTGCCAGACGTTAAGATTGTTCCCTGATGTTACCATGCATATATTGAACTTACGAGGGAGATCGAGCGGGAAATCGACACTCGCCAACATGATGGCAAAGAATATGTACCAACCACACAAACAAGTGACAAATGCAAAAGCACCAGCAGCTTCTTGTAGTCTTCCCGCGAGCGCAGCCCGGCCGTTGGCGACTTGGAGGAAGGCGCCAGCAAGGAGGCCGAAGGTTGGAACAAGGGTGAAGAAGATCAAAAAGAAGACTAAGTTGGTGCGGATGGAGCAAATGAGGTAAACGAAGCAGAGAAGGCCCATCATAATCAGGAAGTATGCTGTCGGCCTGGTCAGAAGCAGATACTATAACAGATCCATCGCGTCATCTTGTGAGACTCACCGAGACCAACATTGAAGCCAACGGTTTCCAAACCCGTGCTCGTCGCTACGGATGCATCCTTGTACGCCCCATATGCGTTATAGAAGGGCTGTAGCGTGGCACCATAACCAAGCCAGAAGGCGCCGAAAGAACTGAAGACGACGAAGGGGAATGTGTTGCCAAGAATCCACTGTACTCCGTTAATACTGCAAGCGTAATAGAAGTGATTAGGAATAACGAGTGAACGTACTTCACCAAGGCCACCGAGGATCATCAATAAACCGCCAGCAAAGAAGTACCAGCCAGTGCTTGCTGCTCCACTGCCACCTGCACCTCGCCATCCCATTAGAGTCATGCTCAACGGTGTGAGTGACAACAAGAATCCGATAAGCGCACTACTCATGTTAGAGTTGTAAATGTAGGGCTCAGCAAAGACTTACAGAGGAGTTGGGTTACCGAAGGTATTTCGTAGTTCTCCTTTGACTTTGTTCTGAGGAGAGAGATAAAGCTTCTCGAAAAGCTCAGGAGAGATAGAAATGCTGCCTGCTGTTCGGATTTGACGCAATGCAAGATCCGAATCCATGTTGGCATCAAGATGCTGATGGTTACCATAGCCGTTGCCATAAGCTAGGATGAATTAATTGATGGCGACCGTTGAGAACAGCGTGCAAGTTGCATACCATCTTGCCTAGAGAAGTCCTTCTCCAATGCATTGTTGTTGTCAGCCATCCTTGCTGTTGATTCGTTTCTCGCGGTTGATCCAGCAGAAAGAGTCTCCCCGTCCCTTCCAGATGTTGCACCGAGATGTGCGTCGTTGGTAGCGTACTTGTGATCGTGATTCGCACTCATACTAGCACCGTCCTGATGGGTTGGGGTACTTGCTTGAGGTTGAAGGTCTCGTAGTATTACGCTGGGCCTGATATTGGTGTCGTAGGGGGGGTTTACGTCTCGTGACTGGATGTGAAAACACCGAAGCTCGAGGACAAGGGGGAGCGAGTTATATGCTGGAGGCGCATTTGAGCGTTCTAGCTAGTGCTGTGGGCCATATTAATACGTCCTAAAGCTTGGGCTACAGAGTCCAATTCCGAAGGGGCGTAGGCCCCGGACGAAAGCAAGCGATCTTCAACGAGACGGTGAATGGCTGCAACTAGGGAACCCCGGAGCATCGTAATGTGATGGGCAACCGCTGCGGCTCCGCGCCTTACTCCTCATGTACGCAACTGAGCATTGGTGGGAGGATAGATCTACTTGGACTAGAGCTTGATTGGGACCAGGTCAATTCGCAGTTGCGACAGGTGGCTTCCTCGACAAGTAACCCCCAGACATGGTGGAGTGGACCTGCCCGTTTCTTGCCCTAGCGTTTCGTTGCTCGTGCAACCAGTAGCAGAAGTCATGCTTTTGAGCTACAGTAAGCGAACGATAGCAAGGAGCATTGGTAGAAATCTACGACGGCATCAGACTAGTATCGTGACACCATCACAATCTCAACACACATTACTACCTCTGGGTGACCGAAGCACCTCGGCGATTTGATGTCCATAATCTTGGGTCATAATGGAGATGGTCGTGCAGCTGAGATCACGAGATAGTCATAATCCTTGTGTGACAACAGCCAATAGGCGCACTGCGGCTGCTGGGGATGACCCGGTTCTGCGGAGAGAAGTGGAGATGAAGTACACAGTATACGACACAATAGGTCTTCGTGCGGAGAGCCTGGACTTTGAAGCTAGACAATCGTCGGCAACGCGGTTGGCTTTGCGGGGAAGCGTGCTAGATCTGCCACCAGCATGCATGCGTTATTCCCAGACGTCAGGTCGCGCACGGAAGATGTGAAGCCGTAGACTAGATTCTTTGCTTTCAGACCTTTCTTGTCGAGAGTGAAAAACGTAGTCATACACCATCTTTCTTTGTGGTTCTTCAAAGCTTGGTCAATGGGTGACGGTCAGATAGCAATGCGGCTCTGTAATGATGGCCGATACACTGAAACCTCCGGACAACCGCGATGTAGTTCAGGGCCGGACTGATGGTGCTCTAGCCTTAACGGAGTAAAGTTTCGGCGGTGTACTTGTTTTTGGCGCGAGCGCGAGAACGACCCATGGTGACAACGAGAACTCTTGAGATCCAAGAGTTATCCACTTCCCCGCCTTCGGCGGCTGGGATTGGTGCTGTCATTGATATGGTGATGTGACTGAGAGGCAGCATGGGCGAGTGTTTGCGCTCATCCGACAAGGTGTCGGAAGGTGGTGCGGCGGAGGCGTTCCGTGGTCCTTCCGCCTTTCCTGATCCGGTCGACTACGAGGTGTGCCCGACTCGACTTGCTCAGAATCTGGCCGAAAGGGTGAGGTCAGGTATCCAATGTCAGAGAGGCTACGAAGGGTACATGTATGATCAAGGAATCTCGGTTGGCATCGTAGTTGCCCTGTCAGACCCCTCGCCGATCGCCTTCGATCATCTGAATTAGACTGTTTATCGGGAGAAAGACTATAGTTAATCATAATCCGGTTTGAAGTATGGCATAGACAGATGCGGGTGTGTTGGACTGTCCCTGGCGTCTGCATGTCAGGCGAGAAGCGCTGTGTCACCGTGCTCCTCCGTGAGCCCGACGCTCGCTCAGAAGAAGCCAAAGTCTTCTCAACAAGATGTTCACGCAGCTGAACACTCGCGACCGCACTCGGGCCAATGTGTTACACACGATGCAGCAACACTCCCAAGGAGCACTTCACTGCTTGTCAAGCCGCCAGACGCCTTCAAGTAATCAAATGAGGCCATTGAGTTTGGTGGACTGGTGCAAGCAAAGGCTTTCCGTTTCCTGGCATGAAGATTGGCCTAAGCCTGAAATTAGAGACGCCCAGGGGCTCATGCGCGTTTCCCGGCTGAGCCTCAAGGATCGACTCAGACAGACGGGGAATACCGAAGGTCGCACGTGAGGTAGAGTAGGAGTCGAGAGTGTATTCCGTGAGCTGCATTAGGATGGCTTGCTATTCGCAGTCGAAAGTGGTTGTAGTGTTTGTAAACCCCTAATCCCAGAAGACCAAGCAACCAGGTAGCGTCAGGGAGTGTTGAGTTTGGGATAACCAAATCGGGCGTTGCCATCGTTCTGTTATCGAAGTGTCTCGCCATACCTCCTCGCTAGTTACAGACGTTGGACCCGTGTCAAGCGCAGCTCGCCGTAGATGGCTTATCCAAATCTTTCAAGTTCGTAAGCGTTCTGCGTCGACAGGAGTACATGCCTACGTCGAAAACCCCGCAGAATGCTCGGGAGGAACAGCCCGAGCCTTAACATGATCCTAATTTCCCATCGGTCACCATATATCATGTCTTGGACGCCGTGCGGGTTCAGTCGATGGATATCACCCGCTACTTGTTGTCTGAGAAAACTTAGACCTGCATTTGTGTCGTGGACTGCGAAAATGATCTTTATGTTTGATTCATTCAAGTGGTCGCAGCACTCCCGGGAGTCGGTCGATGACGAATATGGTCGAGGGATGCATGTGTGCAACGGTGGTGCAATAGCATGATATGCGCGAACGATGGGCGAGGACGGAGCAATACACGCAGGTTCCTTTATCGTTGGAAGGAGCGATTAAAGACAAGGAAGCTGCACAGCACGCCCAAACAACATCTTTACGTCCTAGCCAGCATGGTCGTATGCGTATCGTAAAAGGTGCCCTATACCCGACATGAAGGGGTTCCACGGCCCTTAGCAGTGTACATATTCAAACGCCTTTCGACAACAAGCATATCTCTGGTTTGTCGTTCCATCCGGCCAGATCTAACAGACTGATGGCTCAAAGGCGATTCAGCGTCAAGTTAGATCTCCAGTTTTTCAAAGTCATGTAACATGTTCTCCTTTGGATAATACCCCAATCATCACGCTGGAAGGGAAGCAGTTGGCTCAGATCTCGCAAGGTAGTCTTTTGTGATGGATCACTCCTCTGCATGTCTTCAAGCTCCACCAACTTCTTCGATGACCCTTTTCAGATTATTGATGTCATGAGCAAACCTACCGAGGAAGAGGCCATCTACGCCCTCAGAGATGCTGGCAAAGGTACCTGGCCCGGCACTTCCCCCGTAGACAATTCTTGTCACGCCTTTCCTTCCAGCAGCCAGCTTCCTCAGCTCTTTCGTGACATTCACAACATGATCTGGATCTGCCGGCTCTTTGGCACCAATAGCCCACACAGGCTCGTAAGCCAGAATGACCTCTGTATCATCGGGCACAGCAGCCAGGACCGACGTGACTTGCGGTGTGCACTCTTGAATGGCGACGCCTACAGCCGCAGAAGCAACATGATGATGTGTCCTTTCTCCAATGCACACTAGGGGGATTATGCCATTCCTCGCTGCAGCGCCCGCCTTCTTTGCAACCCAATCGTCCGTCTCGCCAAAGTTCGCTCTGCGCTCCGCATGCCCAATCTCGACAATCCGAGCGCCAGCTTGCCGTAATACCAGCGGGCTGACCTCGCCGGTATACGCGCCCTTGTCTTCCCAGAAAGTGTCTTGCGCGCCGAGAATGATGGACGAGGACTCGAGGATGCGGGCGGACTCGGTGAGCGAGACGAAATCTGGGATGACGAAGAGGTCTATGCGAGCGTTCCAGGCGTCGCCGTCGAGCTGCAGGACGCCGCGAATGTAGGAGAGCGTGCTGGGTAGATCGAAGTACATTTTCAGCGACACGCCGACGAGGCGACGCTGTTGGGGGACTGGCGGCATTTTGTGTATGCGGCGATTCTCCAGCATGTAGTGTTAGGAAAGCCTGTCTATGAGGCTAACAGCAATGGGCACGACATAGGTCTTATTGAACTTGCTCGGCGCATCGACAGGCAGGTGGTGGCAGGAAAAGTGTAGCCATGGCGGGACTGCTGCATGTGGAAACCCGGGGCACCACATGCGCAAGTGCCATGGATGTGGGACAGGAGACAGGGCACTTGCGGGGCAGCCATCGACGACTTCAAAACAGTCTGATCGTGGCCCCTCCATCCCACTACTTGTCCGTACTGAACACCATCGGACTGTGACATGTATCTCAATCTCAAAATGATGCCACGCGTAGCGAGCACCGCCGGAATTGGCACCCGCGCAGCGACATGTGCATGCCCGTCACGAAATGCGGCTTGGCAGAGCCCTCCGATTGTGCCTCCGACTAACCTCGACCCGCGCTAACCACGTTCCCATTCTACTTGTCCGCTAAGGAAAACTGCGCATCGACGCATCACTACAATCACTACGCCCTTGAACTGCTGACGGAGAGCTCGGACAGCTGCAGTTCATGTCACGGATCCTGGTGGATCGCTGGGCCCGCAAACGTTACTTCGGATAGTTTGACGGAGTTGAATTTCTAGTGCGTTGCATCCTTGTAAGTCTCGGTGAGCGAGGTCAGCGAGGCCAGCGCGGGGTGCACGTCTTCCAAGGTTTCTATGCAGACTGACTTTCTCCCAGATTGAAATTGACCTTGCTCTCTTTTCCCTTTCGTTCCACACTCCGCAAACATGCACATCTCACAGAAGCTTGCCCAGGCGAGGGAGGAGGGGAAGCCCACCTTCTCCTTCGAGTTCTTCCCACCAAAGACGGCCCAGGTATCTTGTACCCTCGCGTTCCCGGTGAAGTTCAAACTGACATGTCCCAGGGCGTGCAGAATCTCTACGATCGCATGGACCGCATGCATGGCTTCGGACCACAGTTCATCGACCTTACCTGGGGCGCTGGCGGCCGCCACTCGAAGCTCACCACCGAGATGGTCAAAGTCGCCCAGTCGGTATACGGCCTCGAAACATGCATGCACCTTACCTGCACCGACATGGAGAGATCGAAGCTCGACGAGGCACTCCGTGACGCATACCAAGCTGGCTGCACAAATATTCTCGCCTTGAGAGGGGACCCCCCTCGTGAAAGAGAAAAGTGGGAAGCTACTGCAGGCGGTTTCCGCTACGCAAAGGACCTGGTCACATACATCAAAGAGAAATACGGCAACCATTTCGATATCGGTGTAGCAGGATACTCGGAGGGATGCGATGACAACGACGATGTGGACGAGCTCATCCATCACTTGAAGGAGAAGGTGGATGCAGGCGCTACTTTCGTAGTAACCCAGATGTTCTACGATACAGACATCTTCCTAGACTGGGTCAAGAGGGTCCGCGCCAAGGGCATTGACATCCCCATCATCCCTGGTATTATGCCCATCCACACTCATGCAGCCTTTCTACGGAGGGCGCAATGGACTCGGTGTAATATTCCACAACACTGGACCGATTCTTTGGACCCAGTCAAGAACGACGACGTCGAAGTGCGTGAGGTTGGAAGAGAACTGGTCGCGGACATGTGCCGAAAGCTAATTGATGCTGGTATCCTCCATCTACACTTGTAAGCAACCCTAGCAACTCACCATTGACTAATTACTCACTCATATTAGCTACACCATGAACCTCGCACAAGCCACTCGTATGGTCCTTGAAGAATTGGAGCTACTCCCGGATGTCGAGTCACCCTTGGAAAAACCCCTCCCCTGGCGGCCATCGCTGGCTCTCAACCGCCGGGACGAGAATGTTCGACCCATTTTCTGGCGCAATCGCAACCGGTCCTATGTCGCACGTACACAAGACTGGGACGAGTTCCCTAATGGTCGTTGGGGAGATTCGCGCTCTCCTGCTTTTGGTGAATTGGACTCTTATGGCATCGGTCTGAAGGGTACAAATGAGCAAAACATTAAGCTTTGGGGCACACCCACGTCCATCAAAGATCTATCGGATGTATTCGTTCGTTACATGGAAGGCAAGCTGGAATCCTTGCCGTGGAGCGAGCAACCTATCACACTCGAAGCCGGATCTATCCAGAACGATTTGATAGACCTCAACCGTCGCGGTTTCTTGACAATTAACTCGCAGCCTGCGGTAAACGGCGCCAAATCTTCCGACCCAGTTGTCGGCTGGGGCCCACGCAATGGGTACGTCTATCAGAAGGCGTATCTTGAGGTCCTCGTCTCGCCCGAGTACATCGCTGAGATTATTACCCGGATTGAGCGCGATCCCGAGTTCACATACTACGCTGTGAACAAAGACGGTGATCTCAAGACGAACTCTCCAAATGAGGGTCCTAATGCCGTCACCTGGGGTGTCTTCCCAGGCAAGGAGATTGTACAACCCACTATTGTTGAGACTGTCAGCTTCCTTGCCTGGAAAGATGAGTTCTATAGGCTTGGACAGCAATGGGCCAACTGCTACACAGGTGCTAGCCCGTCGCGATACGTCATCCAGGATGTGGTGGACACTTGGTACCTTCTCAACATCGTGCACAACGACTTCCACGTCACTCGCGGCATCTTCCCCATTTTTGAGGGCCTAAAGGTCGTAGACATGGAGCGGCCACTTCACGTCCCAAGCGCCGATATTCCTACGACCAACGGCCACCACGAAACGAACGGATCCAACGGCATCAACGGCGAAAAGGCCGAGGCCGCCAGCGGGGAGAAACCTAAGAGCCTCATCGAGACTGCCAAGTCAGCGGCCGTTGAGATTACCAATGGCCTAAAGGGTCTAGCAGTGTCTCAATAATCTCTGTTCATTTTTGGACGGCTAACAAGCTTACTGCGTTCAACACAGCAAGACGACTTCTATTTGTCACTCTGCACGGTACAAATATTGACATCAAAAGCGGCATTCCTTCTACTCTCAACAGTATCTAGCACGTGAATAAGTGCATCCATTGGTACCTCAACACTGCACCAATATTAGTAATTCTACAGTTTTTCATGGAGTCAATACGGAACAATTTCGCGGAGTTATGGAGGAAAACATCAACGATATTGCATTCGCAAGATCGAGCATCTGGGAGGCGTCTATTCAACCTGACGACCGTCTGTCAAAATTATACATGGCGGAACTTCTTCAACCCCAGAACAACGTTGGGGCGAAGAAAGAGATTATTGTGAAACGACGAGGAGACGATATGACTTCCTGAGATACCCGACCAGCGCCCTCAACGGAGCTGGTCAAATTCCTGTTTCTGTTTCCTACCCGGCTCAAAATATTCTTTTGATTGGCTATAGTAGTAGGTAGCACAACACAACCAACCGAACCAATCCAATACCTTAACTACCTGTTCACCTTCTGCTCATACTCCCTCCTCCCATACGTCTTAGCATCAATCTTCCTACAAACTGGACACCTCTCATCGCGTCCCACCTCCTGGCCCTGTGCATCATACTTGCGCGGATCAATCAGCATATAACCAACACCATCCTTCATGGTCATTTTTCTATAAGTCGGTTTCTCCAGCATCTCCTTGCAGTGTTCGCCCGTTTGCTCACGCTTGCGGCACGGCTCAAACTCGACTATCCCTGTGCCCTCGTCGCGTGTATAAACTAACTCGCGTATCACAAACGTCCCGTGCTTTAGGAAGTCGAGCTCGGGCTTGGGGATGGGAAGGCCGGCTGGGGTGGCACCGCTGTGCGCGCATGCGGAGCCTGTAACAATTCGTATATGCACATGGTTGATGGTAGTACGGTGGTTGCGTTGAGGTGTATGTATATCGAGGAGGCTTATTTGAACGCACGCAATGTTTGTGTGTACCCTCATACAGCAGATTCTTTTATATCTGCGACGGGCAGTAGTGTGATTCATGGGTTTGGTGAGTCGCAGTATCATATTTGAAGTCATTGATGCGACCAAGTAAGTAATTGGGACTTAGTCACAGTCACAGTCATTTCTGTTAAGGTCAAGAAGACGACGATGACCTTTGATACTCCTAAGACATTACAACATGTATGGATTCTAACAAGCATGCATCAAGAAAGCGACAAATATCATCATGATAACCGGGTAGAATATGCTGTGACAGATAAAGATTTGGGTACGTATATATACAAGGAGGCAATCCAATCATATCGCCTACATAACAACAGTACAAATTCGCTGAAAACCCATAATCCCTTTTCATCCACCCCATCTCACCTCACCAACCCTCTCTACAACTTACTCCCACCCCCAAGCAATTCAGCTCCCGCTCCGGAAATAGCCAACTTACCCGTCTCCTTAACCTTTGTCTGAAACGCAACCGTATTCCCAGTCTTCCACATCTCGGTGACAAGCGTCTGACCAGGCAAGACAACACCCGCAAACCTAACTTTGATATTTTTGAACGGGCCGAACTTCTGCAGAACGTGCTTGCCGCTGATACCAAACGAGCAGAGACCGTGTAGGATGGGTGTGGGGAAGCCGCCAGCCTTGCTGAATTGCGGGTCAATGTGGAGGGGGTTCAAGTCGCCTGAGAGACGATAGATAGCAGCTTGTTCTTCAGTCGTCTTCTCCTCGACGACAACGTCTGGTGCGCGCTGCGGTGGCTTATGCGTCTTCGTCGCCGCGCCACGATCTCCGCCTTTCTTCTGTCCGCCAAAGTCGCCAGAGCCACGAATAAACACCGTGCTCTCGTTGTAGAATATCTCCTCGCCGGTGTTCGCATCCTTGGTAACGGAGCCGTAGACAACGAGACCTGCAGCGCCTTTGTCCACGACCTCAACGAGCTTGGGGATAGCGATGAGCTTGGCTTCGGTGGGAATGGGGAACTTGCGGATCTCGAGGAACTGCTCGCCGTGGAGGAGCATGCGTGGGTCGAAGTTGGGTACGATATCGTCGAAGCTGAAGGGCGCCTCGGCGTTGAACGGGGGAATAACGCCGAAGGTTGGGATGACTTGGAAGTTCTCGTCGCCTTCGTAGACGAAGGGCAGGTCAGTGCGTTTAGCACCAATACCGAGGTCTATCGATGTCAGTCAACTGTGTCCTATAGGGAGAACCGGATGATGAGCTTACTGTAGAGAATGGCATCCCTCTCGGTGTACTCAAATGGCGTACCCTCAGACTTGGCAGCGAGCGCCTCCTTCTGTGCCTTGAGGATTTCCTCGTTGCTCTTCCTGTCCTTTTTGGGCTTCTTGCTCTTCTTGCTCGTGTTCTCCATGTTGGCCATGATGGACTTGAGTCCGCTGGCGTTGTCGTAGGGATGGTCCGCACGACCATCGTCGAAGTTTGTAATGCGCTCCCACTGCGCGAGGACAGCCTCAGGGGTGAGCTTGACGTCAATGGGGAAGCCGTGGCCGCCAGTGCGCTGCCACCTCGTCTGCGCGAACCAGCCGGAGCCCATTTCGTAGAGTCCGCCAGTAGGCTCGGGAGCCTTGTCGGAAGCGAGCAAAATGACGAGAGGAGCGTTGTAGTCAGGCTTCAGCGCCTGAACTACCTCCTCGGGCATAATAGTGCGAGTTAGCTGCGTGCCAGCATTAGGAGCAACTGTGTTGACGAAGATGTTGTTCTTCTTGCCCTCGAGAGCAAGAGACTTGGAGAAACCGAGAATACCGCACTTGGCCGAAGCATAGTTGGCCTGGCCGAAGTTGCCGTAGATTCCACTGGTGGAGGTGGTGTTGATGATACGACCATACTTCTGCTTGAGCATGAAGGGCCATGCAGCCTTCGTGCAAGAGTATGTGCCGTGAAGATGCACCTGGTGGATCATGTCCCACTGGTCATCGGTCATGTTGGCGAAGGCCTTGTCACGGAGGATCCCAGCGTTGTTGATCAGAATATCAATGCGACCATATTTCTCAATGGCCGTCTTGATGACTGCCTCGCCGTCCTGGACATCGGCCTTGTTGCCGACAGCCTCACCACCCAGCTTTTGGATCTCCTGCACGACGTTGTCTGGGTTGACAAGATCGTTGACAACGACCTTTGCACCGCGCTTGGCCAACTGCAAGCAATAGATGCGACCAAGACCAGCACCCCCACCAGTGACGAGTGCGACCTTGCCCTTGAAGTCGACCTCCTCGCCCTTGGGGTTGGGAGGTAACTGGCTAGCCTGCTCAAGAAGTTCCAACGCATTCGCCGGGCCTTGAGGGTGCTCGGGCTTCGAGTAGTCAACAACATCCTTCCACTTGGCAGCAACAGCGCCAGGCGTAAGAGAGTCGTCGGTCTTTAAGAGAGCACCTGATGCCCGCTCCCATCGCAGCTTAGCAATATGACCTCCGCCAGCCTCGAATATCGCACCAGTCTCAGTATTTGATTTATGTGTAAGGACGGCAACGAGGGGAACGATCCACTCAGGCTTCAGCTTCGCGAGGACATCAGGGGGCATGACCGTCTCGGTCATTCGACTGGCGGCGATCGGAGCAATGACGTTGCAGAGGATGTTGTACTTCAGACCCTCTTTTGCGAGGGTTTCGGTGAAACCAACAAGGGCAAGTTTGGCGGCTACGAACATTAGCATTCACTCATAGTCCAAACGCTTTTCACGTGCATACCAGAGTAGTTGGTCTGTCCGAACGATCCGAACAGACCCGCAGCAGACGCCGTGCTGATCAGTCGTCCGTACTTCTGCTTCCTGAAGTATGGCCATGCTGCCTTGGCACACTTGTATGCGCCCAGGACGTGTACTTTGTAGATGAGATCCCAGTCTGACTGCTTCATGTTCTTGAAGCTGATATCTCGTAGAATGCCGGCATTGTTGATGAGGACGTCGACACGCCCGAAGGCATCGATGGCCGTCTTGATGATGGACTCTCCGTTCTCGACCGAGTCGTAGTTGGCGACCGCCTTGCCGCCTGCGGAGCGGATCTCTTCGACGACTTTGTCCGCGGCCTGTTCGGGTCAGAGTCAGCTGTTGCTCAATCGCCGAGTTATACTTCTGAAGCATGTGAAAGTACGCGGCTAGAGTGTTCCATACCGCTGAGCCTGTGCCCTCGCCCTTGAAGCTTCCACCCAGGTCGTTCACCACGACATTCGCACCGCGGCTAGCGAAGAAGACAGCATAGTCGCGACCCAAACCTCCACCAGCACCCGTCACGACGACGGTCTGGCCGTCATAGCGCAGCTCTTGCGCGGCCATAATGTCCCAATGTTCCTGAAACACGATAGCACCGAGGCGTGCTGTGCTTGCTGCTTTCTGGGTATCAACAAAGACCCCGGATGGATAGAGAGGTATATAGTAGAGAGCGAGGAGGGAGGTCAGGTAGGGAGATGTATACGCTCGTGCTGTATCGGCGCAGAGAGGTGCTTTTGATCACATCTGAAAGCAACCGAGCACCTACCTCGTTAAACATGATGACGAACCTCGGCAGTTCGTCGAGTGGGGACCCTGCCGCACGTGACGCCCCCGAGCTGCCATCTGGACTTTCACATGCTTCAATGTTGTGCGCTTTCGCTCCAGATTTTTGCAATCACATGTCGGCCCAGAAGTCTGGGGTATGACGCGATCAAACGGCAAGCTAGAGCTTTGCAAAGACACCTGACCCGTCAACTCGGAGACTCGAAGCTGACTTTGATGCTCGTTTTTGGGAATCGAGCTTGTGGGGCTGAACTGTTGCCATTACCGTCCATTGCCGAAGCTTGTAGCCGGTCACGATGTTGGCGTCAAATGCCAGTAGAAGCCGTATAAGGACCGAATAACGCGATAACTCTGGGATATGTACATTTTGGAGTGTATTGTGTCCGACATGTAAAGTTTGCTGCGATTGTACTGCTAGCCTTGCTACCTAAGCACCTAAGTTATTCCGATTGAGCTATTGAACGCATAGGATATCCAACCAAAGACGGAAATATGTGGCGGACGCAAGCGAATATCCCGTACAATCACACGTCTTGCTACCAGAGTGCTATTCCCAGCTCTGAGAATACTGAGGATGCAAATACACCTGGTCTCATAGGCCCAACCAGCAAACCGTCACTGGTACTTCGCACGCTTGGCTTTTCGGACCATTGCCAATTACGGTAGCCCACTCGACCCTTCACCACTAGGTACTGCCTTCCGCCTCTAACACCATCGTCTCGTCGCTCCTTCCGAATCCTCAAGACCACCGGGCTAATTCTAGTGTTTTCAGTCCCTGAGTAAGCCATTGGCCCGTCTTCACACCATCGTACGACTTCTCGGTGCTCCAACGATCTTACCGTCTCCACTACAGTAGCTTCCCGGGCTCGCCGCAAGTCCAAGACCCCTTCGTCTCAATCCATCGTCGAACATATGACCCCACGGCGTAACCGGTATGGCGAACAATAAAGGACATAGAGAGTGGAAGGAGAGTGATGTGGGAGCGAAGCAATTGCTCCTGGGAGGAAAACTCCGCCAGAACTCAGAACAAGTTGAGAGTACCTGTTATTAGCATCCATGCCAAGGGCTGTAAATAGGAGACCTTTGAGGCAGACATCATCAAACATGGATAATAAGAGGGAGCAAGTGATCTCGTGCGGTGCAGTACGGACATGGCTCCGTGTGGCGGATCTGCCTCGTTTGAGGAAGCTTTCTACATGACTGCAGTGCTGGTTTGGAGGTCTTGATACGTTGCATCAATCTCAATGAGGGAAGTAATGCTGCGCCTATCTTCGTCGCGCAGACTGGACGCTTCCGGTGAGGCAACCTGGTTCAGATTCCAAGATACGTACACTATCTCACATCAAGAACTCCCAGGCGAGCTTAGTGGTGAGAGGGATCATGGTACTACCGCGGGAGTCGGGTACAGCGATCATGCAGCGGGCTGAAGGGATATGCATGACTGCGGGTGGTCCTGCGTCAGAGTATACGATGGGTGCAAGTAGATGTCGTGCAACCCGCAACCCTTAGTCTACATCTGAGGCGGCTGCAAACTATTGCTATTGGAGAACGGAAGGAAGTCCGCCTATAAGCAATTCTTGCCTAACCGTTACGTGCGTGACGGGACCCGCTCATACCTACTCCTATCGCTGAGAACACGCTCGTCCACAAGGTCGAGTCGTCAAAGTGGGGAGTCCTGGGTAATGCATTTGCTCGAAATTCAGCTGCAGGGCGCTGTGTGTGGCTTGCTCCCATTTCGATGGCTGACGTCTGTCATGCGTCGTGAAACGATTCCAGCAACATTAAACTGCATTTTGTTCGCCTAGCGACGCGACATCATCCGGTAACGTATTCTTGCATGTTGCTATTGCATAAGGTTCCCGCACCCGCGTCTGAATTTCGGGTTCGATACATCGCGGCGTTGCCGCTTCAGCGAGCCCGACAGCTCCACTAAGCCGTACGAAGATGGTGGATGGTTTGCAATTCCATGCTAGACATGAGTCAACGTCGATATGGTTACAGTATCTTGTACGGATTGGGCTTCAGCACGGATAACCTCCGGCTACCTCAAGACTAGCATGGCTCTGGCTGCCAATTGTTGTCCACCTGAATGTGTCAAGAATTGTCGAATGATACTGAAGCTGTCCCCACCTGAAGTGGCCCTTCTTCGACAAGTTATGTCTATGGACAAGTCTATCATGCATGTCCTAGTCTCCATCAGTACTAAGCGTGGTGGCCGGACAATGACCCATACGCAAGAGGGACACTTGCTGGGACAAATTGCGCGGCACCGTTTTCGCGTCGTCGATGAGCGGAAGCAAAGCTTTCGGTAAGAAGCGTCGTGAGAGACGGCGACCCTGGTAAATTCCTGTTGAGATGCGGGTTTTTGCTGTGACGGCCCTGCGATCTATGCCCGGCGGACAGCCTTTCGCAGCGTCCAAAAATATGCATGGCTCAGGGAAACGTGCCAAAACGTGTCCACCGCCACGCAAATACCATTTTAGCTGCCAACGTGCCGAAAGAGCATCCTTGAGGCTCCCACGGGATGTTCCAGCCTTTTAATTCTTGGTTGGGCAATGAAAGCTAGGATTGATACCAGCTTGTTCTAAGCCCATGTCAATGGTGTACTGTATGACAGAGATGTCTAGCGGGACCAAGTGCTGTGGAACCGTGTCGACCACCTGATGCATCCGCCGCATGCTAGCTCGACAGCCGAGTTTATGACATCGCTCAGCTCACACACGCAGGTGTCTCGCCTAATAGAACTTGTTTCTTGTTTTGCCCACCTGCCATAACGATTCGCTCTCTCCGTGTCCCGTTTCAATGTCGTCTTGAAGCGTGTTGAGGTCTCGAGATGTGAGGGTCCAATAGTATGGTCTGTCGCTGAATTTATGATCCCTCATAGTCATGGTCTTAGACGACTCCGAAGTGCTTCACATGGCAATGCTTCGAGTATGCTAAGTAAATATTCTTTGGGCTGAGAGACGGGGTTGGTCAGGGTTACGCACCGCTGCGGAGACTGTCACCGCCTGCTATGAGGATGCTCGACCTACCTGCCTGTCTTCAGGCTATTTGCTGGACATGTGTGTCAAGTGACCAGTGACTGAAGGCGTCCCTAGGTGAGTAGGCTACCCCCGGCAGTTTGAGCTGCCGGACGCGAAGCTTTTTCTTACAGCGGGCGGCGTGGCACTGCAGCACGAGTATTGGGAAGCCTTGGAGTTGATTAACACTTGCCTCGCAAAAGATCTGCGATCCCAGGGAGCCGACTAATAATACGCGACTTATGATCAGTCATAACAGGAGCAGGGTGTTGCAGCGTTCGAGGGGGCTGAGTAGTCTACTTATCAAATCTGCCCGTGCATCCTTTTAGGTACTCCAGATTGGTCTTGTTGTCGTAGCATTGGACATCGGTGTCGAGCTTTTAGGCTTTTAGCCATCGGTCTGGTCAAGAAGAAGTACTCAATCTCCACATGGGGAACTCTAGCTCTCGGTCAGCATACCTTAGTGAAGTTTCTGTTTTGCCACGGTAGCTTGACTAGAGCTTACCGAAATTTCTGCCAACTCACAACTCTCTACGATCCGTTAGAGCAACCGTGTCTGGGCGTTGTCCACATGCCAAGAAGTGCGGACGTCACAGCAAGACGCGCCCTTCCTGAATCGATGTGTGTCTATCGCAACGCCTACTGATAGTAGCCTTGAATCTGTCTCGTTACAGCTAAGGCTTTGTAGCCGGAACAGAACCAACTTGTTCATACATTGACGAAGCGGCCGGGCTCGGGTGCAACCTTAACAAGCGATGAGCGAGGATACCCAAAGAGTCAGCATCCATGGCAGGGTGTTCCAGAAGATCTCTATCGACGACAGAATATACCTCGCACCGATCGCAAATGACGATCGCGAAGAAGACAGATTAACGACTCAGCATGCCATTTTGTCTAGGCTTTTTGGAGGTACCCTGATCTCCCCCGGTATTCGACTGAGAGATCCACAAAAGATACTAGACTGCGGATACGGCGGCGGAGATTGGTGTGTAGAGTTTGCCGAAGAATATGAGGATTGCGAGGTGCGTATCTGTGTTTCATCAAGCCACGCCAAACAGCGTGCTGTTGACTCGACATCCCTAGAGAATCGATGGACGCTGACTGTGTAAGGTGACTGGCGTTGATATCTTTCCTATGCTCGTCGCGGACCAGCCTGATAACCTTACCCTCTGTGGTTATAACCTGAACGATAGGCTCCGCGACCCCGAAGTATTCCAGTCGAGAGCCTACGACCTCATCCATTCCCGATTCTTGAGCCAAGGCATAAAAAGTAACAGATGGACATCGTATATTCACGATATGAGATTACTTCTGCGGCCCGGTGGATGGGTCCAGCTAGTCGAATACTATCCCCTTATTCAATCTGATAGCGGCCGGCTTACAGATCAAGCTGCCGTGAGGCGCTGGTGGCAATCATATGAGGCGTCAATGAGGAGACTGAATCGTGATCCAAGAATTGGACGACGACTGAAGGACATTCTGACTCAAGATGGTTATCGAGATGTTGTAGTCGAGGTGCAACATTTACCCATAGGTGGTTGGCATTCCGGTATGTCTCTTTTGAGCCGGAACTTGATCATCTTCAGGACTCATTGCAGAAGGCTTGATCATTGCATTAGGTCGCGAAGGCAGCCAGGGTACCTTACGCCCCATCCTTGTCAATGCTGACTGCTTGTATACAGATCCAATCAAAGCTGAAATTGGTAGAGACTCTGTCGTCGTACGTAGTCTATCTGCGCGAAGCAGATGAATTGTGCACTAACTTCAAACCCTATCCGCCAGATGATTGGTGAGCTTCTCGAGTCGCTCGGGATCTGGCCATTCACGGCAGACCTTGGCTGGACCGCTGCACAATTTGATTATCTCATGAGAGAGATTCGCGCAGAGCTCCAAAACCTCGAATTGAAATTGTACATGGACATGTAGGTTACGAAACGTTCAGCACGTTTGGACAAGACTGACTGGACTGAGATATATCGCTCGAGGCCGTCGAAGTCGTGGATGATGCGTAGTTCTGGGCTGGTCGTTTGCAGAGTGGCGAATGGTGATCCTTGTGTCCCGTAATCTACTAGCCGGGTGGACCACATCGAGGACGATGGTTGGTTTCAAATCGATGACGAAGCTCGTGAGCGTGTTATGGTTGCCGGAGAAATCACTGCTTCGACAGAGCAGCCTGGCCTCATCCTATTCCTTCTGTTCTTGTCTGTCATAGCTGTAGCGACTTGGCACATGGCAAATGTTTCTACGTGCTGACACCCTCGAAACCACTATATCACTCCCCATTGGACTATACCAAGGAGGTAGCGCCCGGTGTCAGATCGCTTATTGGAGATCTAAGAGCTTTGTGACGGTCCAGCCCAGGTCAACAATCGCTCTTAATGCAACAGCAACCGCCTCTCTAGGCGCTGCAATTCTTGCAGAATTACGCTGACGACGCGTGATGTGTGAGACCGTGCGTGTTTGTGTTGAAGTTCATCTCTTCTGATTTGGTGCAATTTCCTTGAAGGGTGTTTGCGATTGTCGGTATTGTTGCCACCGCCACTCCGTTGGGTGTGAGCGGACTACGGTGCTGCGTGACATGTCTTGTTGCATTTCAAGGCCACGACCCGGACTCGGCTTGTTCGATAATAGACACCATACGTATAACATATGCGGATCCAGGTCGGTATTCACATGAGGCCTCGGGGTCTTTTCGGTGCAGACAACCACAATGGCAATCCAAAGACGAGTGGTCTTAAGAGATGGAGCCAGAGTAGCTAGCCATATGCACAATAACGGCGCGGTTCAAGGATATCGACGTTGGCACTCGACCTTGCATGTTCGGCAAGCAAGGGCGAAGAGAAAATTGAATCAGTCTGGAGGGCGGGATGCTGGATGTGCCCCATAGAGGAAAAGAGAGAGGGTGGTGGCAGGAGGCGACTTCCGAACAGCTAGAAATCGCTAATAAATGTCGGGTCCCAAAATAATGTACGAGGAAGGAGCTACCACTATCCACATCGACCTTAGGACCGAGCACAACCTTTCCACGTTTATCTCTCTGCCAGTCTGGGCGCACCGGGGAAAAACGCACAGCGACAGGTTGGTTGAACCCAATGATTGGCAGCAAGATTCAGTCCCAAGCCATTACACCGACAGCTTGGTAGCGAAGGCAATCTTATGGGGCAATGGCGCGTCTTTAACATCAGACATTCACGCCCTCGCGAGTCACAGCGAATCATCGCCCTTACCGTCTCATTCCGTTGAGTTCGGGTCAAACTTCGGTATGCCGACATGAACCATCGCCCCGACGTTTCTTCACTACCTTCTTGGCCTGGCAGGAAATCACGGTGCAAATCTGCCTTTCAACGTTGAGGATCTCGCCTATGGCCGTCGTCGAACATGGTTTAGAGCATCCACCGACTGCTGGCCTAACTCGAGAGCGCGTGCACCGGGGAAGCGGTAAGTATCGACACGCATACATACGCTAACGCTGGCGTGACCTGTGCACCTTTTCTCTGCCATGAATCTCCGGCGTCTTCTAGCCTTTCTTGGTACGTTCCTTGACCTCTACATTTTGATAGACCTAAAAAGAAAGGAGCGAAGACCTCGAGCTACGTCATCAAGGTACTGGCAAGCACAGGGTCGCAGTAAGCTGGCAATGTGTGTGTCTCGGATCTGCACCCGAACTCATGTTCGAAGTACCCACATGGAACTTCGACACGATCCGGATCAATTTGGGCATCACCAGGATCTCGCAATACCAAGATGAATCGGCAATGCAGATAATCCTCACGCCTTCTTGACTCGGTGGATACGGTGGGATACGGTGTTCGTCATGCTATCTGCATAACATTCATACCGTCTCTCTCTCTCTCCACTCTCTCTTTGACCGCGGCGAGGATTGTCATTTCATCTTCCAAGCCGTTCGAGGTCATCTCAGCATACACAAAATGCATCTGAACCCAGGAACGGCGCTAAGATATCTTCATGACGGTTGCACATTGTGACTCCAATTACAAAGCATAAGTGGAGAAAATAGTCGAATCCCTCCAAGTTTGTTTATCGGTCGTCTTGAGTACCATTATCCGAACAGACCTTACCTGGAATTTCGCTTACACGTCATTGCGAGGTCCGCAGCCATTCTACACCTGATTTTTGATGCATTCGTCGTTCACCACCGTGCCGTTTCGGACGGGATGCGTGCACCGCAGCTCGGAAGATCGGTATGCCTCAGTCTAAGACTGTACAACACCTAGCTCCGGGAGTAAATCCGGGATTACGCGAAACCAATTCGAACTTGTAAAACATACGGTAATGTCAATGCAAAACACAGTGCCTTTAGCCTGATCCCAACCTGCCTGCGACCAAAAAGCGTTTAGCTCCCGCAATCAACATTGTCACCACGTTGGACCGGGCTCATGTCCCCTCACATTTCCCCGCGATCCAGCCTCAATTTACCGTAGATTGTTTAACTCTGCTTTCGGGACATGTATCGGCGGAGAGGAATGCTTAGCGCTCCGACACCGATCCGCTCGCCACCAGGACGGGCATCGTACAAATATCCGCAGGTAGCTGAGTCTGGGTGACATTACCGACAGCCGGGTTTTCGAAAACATGGTGTCTTCTTGGTCGTTGAGGCTTCTTGTCGTAAACTTGGCCGTAGCTGTTGGACATGCGGGGCGAGCGTCGCAGGGATGGAAGGATGGAAAAATCAAGACTATCGTGACGTTTGGCGACAGCTACACGGATGAGAACCGGCTGGGATACTTCATTAGTAACAACGGCTCTGCACCTCCTGCCGGATGGGAGCAACCAGTGGTATGCTACCGTTCCAATTCTCCTTCATGAACTACTGATCGCTAAAAGATATCAGGGCCTTAACACAGCATCCGGTGGTCTCTCCTGGGCCCGCTACGCCAGTTTCTACTCCAACTCCAGTCTCTACAACTACGCAGTATCAGGCGCCGTATGCTCAAACGAAATAACACCAAGATTCTTTTCCGCCATCAACGCGCCTTTCCCGGACATCGAAGGCTACGAGCTCCCAGCTTTCATCGCAGACTCAAAATACATATCCCCCAACGGCACCAAGTTCTTCACCGGCAAGCCCGATAGCACCGTCTACGCAATCTGGATCGGCACAAACGACCTCGGCAACGACGCCTTCCTCACCGACTCCCAAGTCCCGGGGAAAACAGTAAAAGACTACATCGACTGCGTCTACGCCCAAGTGTCGCGCCTCTACGACAACGGCGCTCGCTACTTCGTCATATTAAACCTTGCACCGCTCAACTTGCTACCTCAGTACGCATTACCTGAAGATGGTGGACTGCCAGCAGCACAGTACTTCCCTGAAAAGCAAGGCAAGAACATATCTGAAATCTCCGGCCGCATGCAAGAAACCGTCGCAGCATTAAACTCCGTATACGCGTATCGCACGCCCTTTGAATCCCAAATGACCCAAAACTTCGAGGGCGCGAAGTTTGCTGATTTCGACGTCAACGCACTGATGACAGATATCTACTACCATCCGGCGAGTTACTTGAATGGAACGGGGGAGCCGCTGAATGTGCAGGGCGTGTCGCATGCGTGTGATGTGAAGGGCCAGAATTGCACGTTGAGTAAGAGTCCGGATAGCTTCATGTGGTATGATCCGCTGCATCCTAGTGAGCAGACGGATCGGATTGTTGCGAGGGAGTTTGTGGGAGTGTTGGGGGGACGGAGCAAGTGGGCAAGGTATTGGGGGTGAGGATGGGCATAGTAGGATTGCTGGGTTGTGTAGGTGGATATGGTCGTGCTTTGTGGAGGCGCAAATATGAAAAGGGGACTGAAAATGGTCTAGAGGAGGCTCATGTTTGGCGAAGTATCGGAAAAAGGACAAGCTAAAGAATGAGTATTCAACGCCTTCGAAACAATGCTATGTCTACGCTGTGTATAGTAACATGCCGCTTGCTATGATTCATATGCAATATGCACGCGTTCAAATCCAGTATAAGCGCACTCGCTATGCTCCGTCCACTCAGCTCCATCCGCCTAAAGAGGTACCACGAATCCCCTGATCAACCACCTCAAATACTCCGACACCACCTCTCCAACCCCTTATCAACCCCCTTGCCCTTTAAACACGCCCCAACCTCCTCCAAACTCACATCAACCCTCACCATCCCAAACGCCCCGCCTGCCCCGCAACAACCGGCAACACAAGCCCCAGCTCAACCAAGTCCTCCCACTCGCGTCTCGCCACCTCTTTTCCCCATACTTTACTCGTACTGCTACTCGACGACAGACCTCCAGCTGCAGATTGGATGCGCGCTTTGGATGCCAGCGTGACGTATTCGTCGTACGCCATGTTGAAGTTGCATGTGTCGGAATCGTGGATGACGTCGAGACGGGCGGCGGCAATGAGGAGGAGAGGGCGAGCGTAGAGAGGTGTGGGATTAGGAAGAGTTTGGAATCGGGGGCGGTGAGGAGGGGCTGGTCAGGTGGACGGGGGCGGAGAGGGAGAGGGAGAGGGGAGGCGGTGGGGAGGAGGAAGGATGTTAGAATTGTGGGTATGGACTTTGTGCGGTAGAAGGTTGGTGCTAGGTGGGTTGTTAGGAAGGAAGGGGTCGCGAAGAATTTCTGGGAATGGTCAGCGTCGGGTTCATGGATTTGGCATGTTGGAACTGGTGGTCAGGGGGCTCTTTTGGCTTACATTGATGTTGGCATTCCATTCTGCTAGAACACTTTGTTTAGTATCCTTCTTCGCTTTCGTCGCTGCAGTAAACTTTGACCCACCCTCCAATATGCCCCTCTCTTCGACGCTCAGCAGCTCAGATTGCACAGTTAAACACGCCTTGCAGATCTCTTGGAACGCAGCGAAGGTCTTCGCTAAACTGAGGTGTACGTAGCGATGACTGAAGCGACTCTTGACTCGTTTCTCCAAGCTGTTTGTCACGTCTATACGCGTAGTAAGCCCGAGGACAGCGATGGGAGCTTTTCGTGACTGTGCGATATCGAAAAGATTGTAAAGTAATGTCTGGCGCGGATGCTGGGCGAAGAGATCAAATTCGTCCATGACGAAGATGACTGCTTTCGCAACTTGATCAGTGAGCTCGCCGGTCTGCTCGGATGGATGGGATAACAGGGCCAATAATGTGGTCAGGGTATCGGCGTAGTTCTTCCCAGGACCACTACCGTCTTCTTCAATGTCCATCTCCTTGCCGAGTTGACGCCAAATCTCGCGGAGCGCAATCTTGTCGTCAGTGTGTATGAAGCCATTTAGTCGAACAACATGATAGTCCCCGCCATTGCCTTTAGCGACTTCAGACAGGACTCTCTGCACCAGCGCAGACTTTCCACTGCCTCGGGCTCCGATGACAAGCATGGAGTTGCCTTCGCCAGCGGTGATTGTGTGCTCAACAAGTTGATATACCGACTTGTACTCCTCGTCGAGCCCAATCAGAGGCGAGGGGCGTTTGCCAGTGATGCGCTCTATGACAATAGTCTTGAGCAAGTCTAGTTCTTGACCTGCTTCAAAGTTGCCATATAGGAGTGGTGGCGCGATCTTTGTCTTCTGAGACGAAGAAGGCTTGTTGAATGGACTCGGCTCTGTAGGATCTAAGACACTACCCGCGACGCTGTTTCCATCGACTTCCATATCGTCTTCTTCATGTCCATTGACCTGCTCCTCAACATCAGACCAATGCTCCTCATTTTGATTATTGGTGTGATCTGCGCGATTCAGCCGCCGCCTCGCGCTTGCAGTCAGCTTTTTAATACTCGATGCGACCAAGCCGCCAAGTTCATCCTCGGTCTCTGGAACTTCGGTACGTTCTTGTAACGGTTTCCGCTTCTTCGATGACTTCGAAGGCGTCGTTCCTGACACTTCTTCGGCTTCGGTTGTAGCTTGTTTTCGCGTGCTAGCAGCAGTTTTCTTTGTAGGTCGTTCCTTCGACGGGGTAGTACTGCTAATAAGATTATGGGGCTCGTCTGTTTCTCTATCTGCCTCCAATTCTGGACTCTGCTCCTTCTTCTTACGACCGCTGGAGCGTGGAACAGCAGCTTTGCGAGCCGATGTAGCAGGTGTTCCCTTTCCCTCCTCACTCCTTGTTGCAGTGCCAGGCTTCGCAGGCCGCCTACTTGTACGTTTCGGTGTCGTGGCGACTTTCTGCAGTTCATCTGTGACCTCTCTAGTCCTCGCAGTGTCGTCTCTCGAAGACGTCTGCAGTCGCGGCTGCGTCGGTCTGGGAGAGATGCTGGCGCTCAGAGCTCCCTCAATGTCATCATATACGTCTATATCCTCAACAGCTGCCCGCTTGCCAGGTGTGCTTTTTCTTGTACTCGGGAGAGGCAGGCCTCTACGCTTGGGTGTAGCTTCTCCTGGGACTTCTGAAACACTAGATCCGTTTGCGTACGATGTAGATCGAGTTGAAAGCCTTCCAGAGGCTCTTTTCGTCGAACCTTTTGCTAAAGGGCTGGACACGATGCGCTTCGGGGTGTCGAGCTTCCTCCGTTTCGAGGAGCGTGGGGAGTCGTCCATGGCGGGGGGTAGCGTCGCTTGAGGTTACGAGGAGCTTCTTCGATCGAAATGCATCACGGGAAATGTGGCACGGCAAGCATGATGGGTGAAGACATGTGTGCTCGAGCGTGGCGTGTAGTGAAAGCTGCCGTTTCGAGGCGCGTGGCGCCTTCACGTCGAAGTCGCGACGCGCCAAACTTCCGCTCGGTTGTGCTTGCGTAACGTTAGCCTTGCACCTCGGGCTTGCCGCCCCTGCACTTTGCCAAGCCAAGCCCTTCCCGAGTACGCCTTGCTCTCCGTCGGTGCTCTCTTCGGACATCACCTTCACCGTCTGAAATAGGTATGATTGAACATCAATGCGCCCACGTCGCCCGTGTCTCTACTGTCTACTACGGGGAACATCGAGTATGACTAGCTACGGCCGCTTTGCGACGGCTTGAAGAGCCCCACCCATCCGCAATCGGACACGCCCTACCAAAGTACTGATGCCCCTTACTAATGCCGTCACCGACTGACAGTGAGCTACATAAGATGGCGAACATGTCCCTCCAACGCCACTAGCACATCCTATTACTGTCACAATGGCTTCGCGCCACAGTCCCCAGATCGAATTGACCTCATACTTACAGCAGCCTTCGGCGACCGCACTAACGGATGTCGAATTACTCCAACATAATGTAGCAGACCTTCCGCACGATGACGAGGGCTTCTCTCTACCACCAACGGATGAAGGCAAGAATGCCTGGTTGTGTCTCTTTGCATGCTTCATGCTTGAAGCGCTCATTTGGGGTACTTCTCCTCATGATTCTATCATGTACCATGCTGACCATATGCAGGCTTCCCATCGTGTTACGGTGTGTTTCAAGAATTTTATAGTACTAGTGACGAGTTCGCGGGATCAAGTAATATAGCTGTTGTGGGTGCTTGTGCAATGGTATGTGTCTCCAGTGAAACATTTGATACCACATGAACTGACGTATGCGAAAGGGCATCATGTACATGGACATCTCCATGTGGTTCGCTGTCTTGAAGTACTTTCCAAGACTCCGCGTCTGGGCAACTCCAGTCGGTCTGACAATTGTGTGTCTTGCGTTAGGTCTGGGGTCATTCGCAACTAACGTGAACCATCTTATCATCTCACAAGGTATCATCTACGCAATTGGCGGAGGCCTGGCATGGACGCCTATTCTTTTCTATCTCGAGGAGTGGTGGGTACGTCGTCGAGGCTTCGCTTACGGAGCGACTATGGCAGGCCTGGGACTCAGCGGTGCAGTCCTGCCGTTGGTCCTGGAATGGCTCCTTCACAATTACGGCTTTCGGACGTCTCTGCGAGTCTGCGCGCTCAGTTTTGTTGCGCTGAACCTACCTATACTGTTCTTCTTCAAGCCTCGACTCCCCTTGTCACAAACATCGCAGTCGAGAAGCTTCGACATGTCGTTCTGGACTTGCTCGAATTACCTGATTCTACAGTCTGGAAACATCATCCAAAGCCTTGGCTTCTTCCTTCCAGCTATCTACTTGCCTACGTTCGCCCGGTCAATCGGAGCAAGTAGCATTGAAAGCACGGTCACGGTCATTCTTCTAAACGGCGCTGCCTTTGTCGGATGCCTATGCATGGGCATGGCAGTGGACAAATACCATGTCGTCAATTGTCTGTTCATCTCCGCTCTAGGTAGTGCAACCGGTGTCTTCCTGCTTTGGGGTCTATCTACATCACTAGCGCCGCTTTATATCTTCTGCCTTGTTTATGGCGCCTTTGCCGGATGTCAGTCGAGCACATGGAGTGCGATCGTCCGCGTCACACAGGAGAGGCGCAACGGTGCGGACTCCGGAATGGTTTGGGCATGTTTGTCCGCAGGGAAGGGAGTAGGCAATCTATGCAGTGGCCCGCTTTCAGAAGCACTTCTGCACGCTGGGAATTGGAGTGCAGGCCTGGCGTACGGGAGTGGGTACGGTGCACTTATCGCGTTTACAGGCGCGACTGCTTTGCTCAGCGGATGGGGTTACGCTGCGAAGAGGATTGGATGGTTGTAAGGTTGGACCCTACAGGCCAAATAGCATGAAGTATAATGTTCCGCCTATAACATCTCAACACCCTTACACGCTGCGATGATGTCGAGCCCATCAAAAGGAAACGATCGAATCACTCCACATCGAACAACTACTACTTGTTACAGGAAGGCGGACGCTTGCACCAATTAGGTACGCGTACGTCTAGCTTGGCGTTTTCTCCGGCCAGGGCCACGTACGCTTGAAACAGACCCACAAAACCCCTTCAAACACCCGCGATCGACCTTCGCGAATTCTCCATGAGGAATCCGTCTCTTGAGACGAAACGGTAGATTATCTCTCCGTAATATATCGGAGGCCCAACAGGCAGCCTTATGCTCAACCTTTGCGTGACGACGGCTTGACAGGACCCACGGGCGCTCCGAACCGGGTTCACCATTCGTAGCTAGTCTACTAGCTAGCCACTGAAACACCAGACCATGATGTTCCTTGGAGGAGGAATAAGCCCAAAACCAAGGAAAGTGGTTGAGCCGCAAATGCGACCCTAGTCACATCAAGCGGCTACGCGAGAGTTTTGTCGATCTTACCAGTAGGAAGTACGCGTCACCGGCGTTCTGCTCAGATGTTTCAAACAACTGGCATGGCTGGCCGTGTGGGTCTCAATCTTTCTGTGGACTTCCAAGATGAACGGATGGATGATCATGTTTGGGGTGTTCTGGGGACGACATATATGTAGCTGAAGTACGTCTCAGGATGGAAACTTCTCCAACCAAGACTTTTGAGGTTTGTGTCAATCATTCGAGGCCGCTTAAGCTTCTTTTCATTCTCTACATACCCTAGCGGTACAATACGTTCCTTTTGGCTGTGCCAATTCCCCTTTGCTATCGACATCTTTGCTCGATCAATTCAGTCCTTCCACGCCCAAGCAGTGCCCTACACAGTCAACGTTCCCGAACAATCACGAAGATGAAGTCCGCTGTTATCCTCGCTCTCACGAGCTCTACGTTCGCCAGTCCGTCTCCCTACTATCTCCTACATCAATACCCCAAACTAACACTTCCTAGTGCCCTTCGGCAACGCCATCGACGCCATGTTCGGCACCCACAACAATGAAGCCCGCCAGATCCCTCACCCCTCTGAAATGCCCAGCCGCCACCCCATCGGCACAGGCTCGGGCCTCCCCTTCCCATTGCCCACCGACTTTCCCACCCCAAGCGGTGGTGCTTTCCCGAGCGGTGCTTTCCCCACAGCCAGCGGCACTGGTCACAATCATCACCACCACGGACACGGTGGTGGTTCCAGGACCAAGAGCTTGGCCATCGACTATCAGCTCGCCCCCACCTCCATCCCAAAGATTGGAAAAGTGGAAGTAGGGAAGAGGCAGGATAGTGCGCTGCCCAGTTTTACGTTATTGGATCCGAGCGATGCTGTGCCTACGGCTACGAGTGCGGAGGGAAGCTCAGCGGTAGTGCTGCCTACAGAGGAACCTTCTGAGTCTTCATTCCCAACTGCCACCGGCGGCCAGCCGTTCCCAACTGGTGACCTCCCCTTCCCAACGGGTCTTCCAACAGGCGATCTGCCCTTCCCTAGCGGTGGTTTCCCATCCCACACAGGTGGTTTTCCCATGCCAACTGGTGGATTCCCCTTCCCCACAGGTGGTTTCCCTGGCAGCCTCCCCGGCGGCACAGGCATTCCCAGCATCCCGACTACATTACAGACATTCACGCGTGGTCCTCGTCCTACTGCCGAGCCGTCCGGCCTCCCAGGTAGCGACGAGAACGGTGAGACTGATGCGCAGGGTTGGTTGGATTGGCTGGAGATTTTGTTTGGTGGTTCGAAGAGTGAGACTAAGAACTAGTGAAACTGGATAAGGAGTGAAGAACACAAAGGGGAAGGATTTGTGATGATTAGGTGGTTTTGGGGATGGGGGGAGGGGACTTGCGGGATTGGAGGATTACACGTCTTGACAACGGCTTCGTTTCACTTCTTTCTGTATAGATAACTTTTCATATACATGTATACTAGGGTACCAAACAGTAGGTGCCTAGACGAATACAATTGCGATTAGGCTTTTGAAAGTATTTACTACATGTTTTGCTCTAGTTAATCTACCTTACTATGTCGGAGAGATTTTAGAGGATGAGCAAAGGTTTATTGTCAAGTCGAGACTAAGAGTTATTGCAACGAAAGATGTACGCATCACCCTGCGTTAGGTACTTTGGGCTGAGATGAAAATGCCAGAAACCAGCTCGCACAAGCACAATGGAAGTGCGCGACGGACGAGAAACTTCCATTTTGAATCGCCGTGACCCCAATCTCGGCCTGGAAGGTCTAAATCCGTCCATATTCGCTTGTTACGGCCACAGCCAACTCTTGTATGCAGTGGAAGCTAGCTCAACGATGAGCTTGTCGAACGAGACATCGCCATTTTCGGGTCGGCTAGCAAAGCGAGAACTGCTGCGAGATGCTACGCGCCGCCGGATAGGGGGCAGTAGTCTGCGGAAGACATGCGGCTACCGAGCGAACGAGCGGTCAACGAATCAGAGAAGTTAGTGGTGGCGAAGGAAGAATCCTGCATCAGGCAATCAAACAAGGACTGGAGCGACCGCCTGGGTACGCTATGGTAACTACCTCGGAGCCTCGCTCCTCCACCTCCATGCAATACACAAGATACTCTCACATTTGTCCCTTTTGCGCTGTGACCACAGCAGCCTACGTGGTGTGGCTTCTGGGGATTGAAGGTGTGATATTAGTCCAGACCACCGGAGTATACCTATGGTACTCCACGTTATTAGTCAACTGCTATACGGTTTACACCCTTTGCATTCTGGCTTACCTGATCCCCTAGGAGAATTGAAGAAGCGCCGTTTGCTCGCGTCGTATATTTGTGATAGCGAGCACCTTACCTTCTGGCCCACACCTGAGTCTTCGTGCGGCTACACGTTTGAGGGGCTGATATTTTTCAGTCCCTTTACGCTCCGTATGAGAGCGAATAGGATGATACTCTGCTAAACGTGATGAATGGGAAGAGCTGACTTATGATGGTTGCAGCTATGCTCGGAGAGCATGTTCAAGATCGCAAGCCCATCAACCTCGCTTACGGTGACTTGCATTTTCTTGCAAACCGCATCATAATCACACTTGAGTGTTCTCCAGTCGCTTTACTGGCCAATATGGACGCCAATTCCACAAGCGCCCGCGATACCCGATGACGAGGGCGTGGCACAGTGGATAGGATAGCCGGATGCCAAGGTTATAGTGTAATGTCTATACGGGGCGCGCCCACAATGCCAAGTACAGAGCGCTACTTTGAAGTCTGAGACGGTATATAAACGAATCCAATTGGAAGGAGGGAAATCCATCTTCCAAAGCCTATCCATCAAGCTACCGTTAAGTAGCTCGAAGTGGCAATACTACATACTAACAAGGATACTATATAAGCGGATCGCCTGAAGTGTATCAGCGTGTTCAACGACCTTCGACTGAGCTATGCGCTCTTAGTCTTGAGAAGCTCGTCGAAGTTAAGGACGGCCTTTCCAAGCGCAAGTGCACCCTCCATGCAGTCCTCCTTATCACTCCACTCCTTCGCTGTGTGCGACCAACCACCCTTAGCCCTCACAAATACCATACCAGTCGGTACCAAAGTCGTGGTCATCGTTGAATCGTGGCCAGTGCCGGTGATTGCGCCCATGCCCTTGTCTCCGCAGGCGCGTTTTACGCAATCGATTGCCTCGGGCCAGAAATCGCCGGGAGGCAAGTGAACGTCCCGTGTCATCTCGAATTCCAGCCCATGGAGTGCGGCAATGCCTTTCACCTTGGCTTCGATCTCCTGTCCCATTGATTCTAACCCTGGGGTCTCCTTATGCATCAAGCAAAAGGCGAGCCTCACGTTAGATTGGATATTGCAAGCACCCCAGGGTCCTGATCGGATATTGGTCAAGGTGGTATACCCATTTTTTGCATATGCAAGACTTTCAAGCTCAGTGATGATTTTTGCGGCACCAACGATAGCATCGCGCCGGCCGTACCTGTAGGGGCATGATGTCAGCGCTGTTCTTCTCCTACGCTACCACTCCTCCTATCCTGCTATGGAAACATTGGTGTGACCGATAATTGGAAACCGTGGAGTCTTTAGACTTACATAGGGTATGTGTTTGCGTGACCATCCTCTCCCTTCAAGTTCACAGAATCTAAACCAAGCTTTAGTAACAGAGTGCAGTTAGATATAGTTGCTCGGAGTTAACTTACACCACGTCATGCCCTGCCAGCCAGTTACCCATCCAACTGGCTTTCCAGCTTTCTCCAGACTATCAGCTTGCTCGACGTGAATCTCGAAGTGGGCCGAGATAGGGAACTCCTCGAATGTATTGGGTCCATCACCGACGTATCCGATCTTCCTCAGCTCGTCACCCATCTTCACACCCGACCCGTCGTGAGTTAAGGATGCATGCGCTTCCTCGACTGTTGATTGGCCGGCGTAAACGATGGAGGAGCCCAAGAACGGCCAAAACCGAGCACCTTCCTCGTTGGTCCAGTTGATGAGGACTATGGGTGCTCGAGACTTCACGCCTTGCTCTTGCATACTTCGAATCACCTCCAAACCGCCGAGAACCTATCCGTAATTAGCCATGAGAGATCACCAAGGCAATGCGAGCAGGTTCTTTTACCCCTAACGGCCCATCGAACTTTCCTCCAGTTGCAACGGAATCAAGGTGACTCCCCATGGCAATTGGTGGAATGCTCGGGTCTTGTCCGGGAAAGAGAGCAAATTGCGAGCCAGTCGCGTTAACCTTTGGAACCACGATAAGCTACGTTACTCCTGTATCGAGCATTAGGGTGACCAACCTTGTACTCTGCTCCAAGAGCTAGCACCTGGTCTCGAAACCAGTCTCGCGCCAATTTGTCCTCCGGGCTTGCACATAGACGTGTGATGCCTCCTGGTGATGGTAGACTCCATTGTGCTGTGTGATGAATATCGTTCCTGAAATAAAAGTCAGTGCCATTGAGATCAGAGGTTTATCTCCATTCTCACCAAAGCCGATCGCCGTTGACCGTGAATTTCTCCGCAAGAGGGGCGTTTGCCGTGATAGCGTAATAACGTGGGCTGAACCGGAAGTTTGACTGAGCAAGTGGTTGCATTACCGGTCGCCTGAAGCTGGCACATAGGGATGGGCCCACCCGGCGAGAAGCTGCAATTCCGAATTTCTGCATTTTGAGCACTTTCTCCTTTTTGAAATTGCGAAGAGAGAGTTCTCCCTAAAAGAAATCCGGATGAGTCCATCATATTATCACTTGTAGATATCATCCTACTCCCGATGGTCGGCTCCCACATCTCACAGTCCAATTCCTGATAAGGCAGAAGCATATCGGCGGACTGATAAGCGCGGCAGACCCATAGAATTCCAGACCCATAAACTTCCACTCTACTGAGTAGTAGGCTCGCCAAAGTTGGGGAACAGCGACTAAAGCAGACCGGAAATCGCCGCGCAATAGCCGCGACTCTGCGCGCTGATGTCCGATGCCGCGGGTCAAGGGATTCCCAGCAAGGGAAGATCTGCGCACAAGTGCACATCTGATACCGCAAGATAGAGTACTGTGTAAGCAATCTGCTTTTGATGTGCAGTATGATAAGGCAGTCCATCGAATCCTGCAATGCTTACCGACCGTTTGATCGCACCCCACCTTGGTAAATAGTCTGTGCACCCCCGGAATCGACTACAAGGTCGACTGACAACCAAGGAAGGGGGCTCCAGAGTCGTGTCTTCTCAATCTCGGCTTAGTCTTGTACAGAATATAACGTTAGGAAATAATGTTTTAATATCAGTTCCTAATTCAACTATTTTAGTAATGTATCCTGCATCCATTGTAGTGGTTTGGGAATCTATCAACCTGGACCTCTGATTGGCGAAATTCCAAAACGCCGCTTTCGCTTTAGTTACAGTGTACTTCTACTCACTAGACCTAATGCAACTGACATTGCAGTAAGAACAGTGATCGACAGGAGTATCCACGAGTATCCACTTTGAAACGTTATCACCGACCAAAGTTGGCCAGATATGACTACATGCGAAGTCTTATCGCGACTATTTGTGCTATTTGGGTTGGTACGTCACACAGAACTTTGAGCAATCTGAGGAGTTGTCGTTCTTACTGGAATCTGATATTGTCTGGAGAAAGATGGCCAGTCCTGATTCTGGTTTTTGTATTCATGCACATCTTATGTTACAAGCAGATACAACTCGCAGAACAACGAAGTCATAAGCTTATCAAGCTCCTCGAACTCATGGTTATCATCTACGGGGAATTCTACCAATTGCGGGGATTCCCACACTGTGTACTCAATGCCGTCTTGTTACCACTAGGATCATATCGGCAGATCGACAAGACTTGACGTCAATTCGGGCGAGCTACTAACCCTTGAAATTTCTCTAATCATCAACTACTCAATTATCCAACTGCTCAATTATCAACTGCTAATTTATCAACTGCCCAATCATCAACTACTCAATTAGCAACTGCTTAATTATCATCTGCTCAATTACTCCCTGCGTTATCGTATGATTGATATGACAACTGGCGGGAAGAACCCGTGCCTTCTCTATTCGAATCACATCGTATAGGGATAGAACATGAACCGCTATAGTCAAGGCACTTGGACCATAAAATAACTTATGACTCTGCAGCGGGACAAGTGGTAACATGATGTCGAATATGATGCAGAACTCGCTTGGCAGGTACACCCCAGGCCTGGACGCAAAATTACACGTGTGGTCGGGACGCTGCAACTACCTCATATAGGTCAGGTTATTCCAGCTGCAGCTGCCTCAGATAGGTTACGAGGCTGGGGACGGAAATAGTCCGTCTTATCTGAATCATAGCTCAATTTAACTACTGTGTATATTCCATCCTGCTTAGGGTACCTTAGTCCACTAAGTTAGGTCGGAACCCACCTCCTTGTCTAGCTCGATGTCTTACTTGTAGATAGTCCTGATAACGAGACGAAGTGGATAATTGATATCTCGAGCAGATTGCCGAATCGGAGCTTCGCACTTGCACATATAGAACAGGGCGGGGCGGAGATGCAACAAGGCACGAAGTACCTTTATACCCAGTGACAGACCCCAAGCTGTGTCTCCGAGAACGTACACTTTGCAATACTTTGCGAATTGAACTCCATCTAGCCCGCAAGATGTCTGAAAGCGGGTCGGCACAGATTCTACCCGTGGGTGCTGGGTATGGAGTTGTCGTTGGCATTGGCTTTTTCTTCGCGTTGGTGATGGGTTTTGTGTCTTATGTTCAAGTAAGGCTCCCCTTATTCGATGACAAAAGAGCCAGAAGCTGATAACAACATCAGAACAGATACACCGCCTACTCGACACTGAAATCCGAAGAGTTCAATACCGCTAGCCGCAACGTTAAGGCCGGCCTCATAGCGAGTGGAGTTGTTTCCGCCTGGACATGGGCAGCAACACTGCTACAGAGTTCCACCGTTGGATACGAGTACGGAATTTCCGGTCCATTTTGGGTATGCCATTTCCCTTGGTGACCACGTAGCAAAACTAACTGAAGATAGTGTAAGTCGTCGAAGCCAGCTCCAAACATCTGCGCGAGAAGACAAACACCGTTTCCCGTGCTTGAATTCGTACAGACCGCTCAGCTGACCCGACCACGAAAACAGATGCCGCTGGAGCCACCGTCCAAATCTTCATGTTCACAGTCCTCGCCTGCAAAGTGAAAGAAAACGCGCCACGCTGCCACACCTTTCTCGAAATAGTCTACGCCCGATATGGCGCAACAACTCACATTATCTTTATATGTTTTGCCCTAGCAACAAATATCCTAGTGGCGTCACAGTTACTCCTAGGAGGAAGTGCAGTCGTCACATCCCTCACCGGAATGAATGTTTACGCCGCTTGTTGGCTTATTCCGCTTGGGGTTTGCGTCTACGTCGTCCTGGGTGGCCTTCGAGCAACCTTTCTTTGTCAGTGACTTCTGTCGCATAACTTAGTGGCTGAGACTGACCGCATTCAGGTGATTATTCCCACACAATCATCGTCATGATAGTCATCTTATATTGTATGTATTCCTAGGGTACAGATGGCGTTTGAGACGTTTACTAACTTTGCCCTCAATAAGTCATGTTCTCGGTTTATACCTCCAGCGATATGATTGGATCTCCACGGGAAATGTACGAACTTCTCAAGGAAGCATCGAAGGAACGTCCAGTCGCCGGTAATCAGGACGGGTCATATCTGACGTTGAAGTCCAACTATGGTCTTATATTTGGTGTTATTCAATTGTGTTCTGGGATGGGCACAGTCTTCCTAGACCAAGGCTATTGGCAGCGTGCTATCGCATCAAGACCTACCACCGCAGTGAAAGCATACATTCTGGTAAGTGATTCGAATTCGGGTTCGTCCGTCGCTGGGAGTACCTTCTTTTTCGATGACCACATGCTGATATTGAGACCAGGGAGGGTTCGCTTGGTTCGCTATTCCCTTTGGATTCGCAACCACACTGGGCCTGTCTGCAGTAGCCTTGACTTCCAATCCGAAGTACCCAACATACCCAAATCCGATGACTACATCCCAAATCCAGGCAGGATTAGCTGCTCCATTTGCTGCGCAAACCCTCCTCGGAAAGCCTGGAGCTATCGCTCTCCTCATCACACTTTTCATGGCCGTAACATCATCCTCGTCATCAGAACTGATCGCGGTATCATCAATCCTAACCTTCGACGTCTACAAGACGTACTTCAAGCCGCACGCTACCGGCGAGCAACTCATCTTTGTTTCTCATGTCATGATTTGTGTATTTGGTGTCATTATGGCTGCTTTTGCCTCAATATGGAATGCCGTTGGTATCAATCTTGGCTGGCTCTTCCTTGTGATGGGTCTCATCATTGGCGGTGCGGTCTTCCCGGCAGCGTTCACAGTGACTTGGAAGGGCCAAACCCGTCTAGGTGCCATCTCCGGATGCTTGGTAGGACTGGCTGCCGGCTTGACAGCATGGCTTGTACAAGCAAAAGTGCAGTATGGCGTGATAAACGTTACGACAACGGGCGGGTCATATCCGACACTGGCTGGAAACATGGCCGGCGTACTTACGGGACTCATTGTCTCGGTGGCTGTGTCGTTGGTGAAGCCCGACGACTTTGACTGGTCGACGACCCGCGCCATCAACATGAAGACGCTTGACGGGCAGGAAGAGAGTGAATCACCATCACCATCACCACCAAATGGCAGCAATGTGGAAGGAACGGAAAAGGAGCCAGGAATCATTGACAATGGCAAGGAGAGAAAGCACTCGCACCCGGACCATCACCACGATTTGCCAACGGTACAAGAAGAGGACAGGGAGATGGCCGAAGATGCGCGCTATCTCGAAGATCCCAAGGCTCTGCGCCGGTCTTACGTGCTTGCCGTGGTCCTGTCGGTCGTACTCACGTTCATCATGTGCTTTCTTGTTCCAATCCCCATGTTCCTTTCTCACTACATCTTTTCTGAGAAGGGGTTTACGGCATGGGTCGTCATCTCCTTCATATGGGTGTTCGCTGCGCTTGCTATTTGTGGTGTGTTGCCAATCTGGGAGACCAGGAAATTTTGGAAATTGCTGGCTGTAGAAATCTTCCAAAAGAAAAAGGCTTAATCTATTAGTTAACTAAAGTATATTATAGATTCTTATAAATTAATAAAAAGTAGTAGAAAGTATAATTTAAAATATAATTTTATTAAATAAGCTAAGTTTATATAGAGATAGGATATTAAATCTATATAGATAATATTAGAAATAGTACTACTAAAGATTAGAATACTATAATATAGGAGCACGTAATTCATAAACTTATAGAGATATAAAGGTCGAGGAACTCCTTAACGTAACTAATTTTAACCTTTTACTTCCATTTCCGCCCGAAAAAATAGAATGGGATGGCAAGAAGCATTCCAAGGGAAACTAACATAAACAGGATCATATAGACCTGAATCCAACCACTTGCAGCCACCCAGTCTACAGCAGTGTAGAGAAACAGGAACGCAACCAAGTTTTTAAAAAACATTGATCGTAACGAGAGACTCTGCCGCGTACTTTGGATAGCGCTCAACAACATATGTGATCGCGATGTTGGAGCCAAATATAGTGCCGAATGATACTGCAACCAAAGTTAGAATAGTCATAGCGAAGCGATGAAATCTTACCCATGCCAAAGCCAAATGCAATTGCAACCCAATGCAACTTTTCTGAGCATGCAAACGCGACAACAATGCAACCAACGGGAGCAACTAAACAGCCGGGGATGAGTGCGATCAACCGCTGCTCGGGATATACGACGCCGTTTTGCTTCCTTATTACAGCAGCGGTGATGACATCAGCTAGGTAGCCGCCGGAGAAACATGCTATCACGAAACCAATAATGGCCGCTATTTGCATGAGTCCGACGCCGATGCCAGAAAAGAGATAAGGCGGGGCAAGTAACAGGCTTGGAAAAGCAAATCTGAAAGCGTCATTAGCTCATACTGGCTCCCCTGGATCGGCATACCTACATGAGAATGACTTGAGATGCGAGGCTTGTGCCATAAATGAATACTGCTAAGATCACAGCAGGTCTAGTGAGCATTTTCAGTGGACGAAAGAACAAATCCAGCGTTCTAACCTCGTGATTGACAGTGATTATACTTTTCCAGATACTTGTCCAAGGCTTATGTACCACATTGACACGATGCTGAGAGATGGTTTCAGTCTTTGAGATTTGCACCGTCTTGGCGTCTTCGGGAAATATAGGATTAGGAGGATGTGACAATCCTTCTGGTCTGTTGAAGTTTGACTCGGGATATAGAAGGATTATGGCAAGAGTATTTGCACCAGCAAGAGCGGCGCAAACCCAGACATAATCAACCCATCCACCGCGGCTGTACTGTACGATAAATGACGCCAGCAGCGGACCAATCGCGGTAGCGCTGGAGACTAGGATTGCATATCTGTAAAACCGTTAGACTTGAGATTTCTGAACTGGGCCTGCTGAACCTACATCGACATCATGGCTGCTCGTTCATGCAGGAAGAAAATATCAGAGACGATGCTAGGCACTATACTCTAGAACGCAGTCAGCTTTGCCGCATTGTTATGCAAAGAGTGTGGAATATGCGCTCACTTCGCCCGCAGCCGCTGCGAAACCGGAAAGACATCTTGCTGCCAAAAGACCACTGAACGTAGTTTCCTTAGCAGTCCAGATGAGCACAGCAAACAGCATTAGCGTAGACAGGATAAGAGATGCACGTTTGCCGAACTTGACGCCAAGCGGGACCCAGAAGAGGTTTCCCACTCCGAGTAGCAAGAAGTTGAACTTGTTGAGGAGTTAGAACCTATTTTCATCTAGCGCAAGTGGAAGGTCTCACAGTTAGCAAGGCGTTGACTTGACTTGGCGTCTTTTGCAACTGTGCCTCTAACACCGGTGTCGCAACCGACAGGCCAGCACCAGCGAAATTGGCTGTAAAATTGACAAAAGCTGTCGCCCCGAGCGCAGCGAGTTTTAGCTTCCGGGGCCAGCGCAAAGGATCTCTCTCATCGTCTGTTGGATGTGGAAGGAGGGGTAGGCCGTGGTGTCTGGCGGCTGCCAGACGAATTTGTGCGGTGGTGTCTAGAGTTTCAGATGTTGCCATGGTGGAAGATGTACTGTTGAGTGCAGCACAAGAAAGTTGCAAGTGACAAGTATGATTCAGAACAAAAGGAAAATCAGGAGAGCAGTGCTTATGAACTGTCTTTTCGGGGTGGTGGCCATTCGGGACCAGCCACATGAAGTGTGTAGCGAAGCGCTACTTCCCCACAGCCCATACTTTTCTTCTCCAAGTGGAGACCCCAGCATGGCGTTGGCCTATAGTTCTGGTTTTTGACGTCCGGTTCGTTGAGCCGAGGCACTATACTGGTCTATACTATTTCGCTCACCAAGGATAGAGCGGAGATTGGTAGCGTCTCGGGGAGATAAGACGTTCCAATCCGGAAATCGTTAATAGTGAACTCACCTGTAGGACAGAGTACACTGTTTCATCTCATTATTCTGCGCAAATTCCATAACTCCTCGCCTGCAATTCGGAACTTCCTCGTACTGTCGAGTTCTACGCCAGGTCTCCTCTATCTTGGGATTGTCTGCTGGTATACCGTAACAACCATGGCCCCAAAACTCAGCTATGCCTTCACACTGCATGTTGATCTTGCTCCTCCACACTGCTTTGGCAAAACAACTTTCGGCGAAAGAAGGTTTATCCCAATCATTGGTGGGCGATTCGAAGGTCCCAAGCTTAAAGGGAGGATTCTTTCAGGTGGCGGGGACTGGAACGCCGCCAGGGCTGATGGAGTAGTCCATGTTCTAGCCAAATACACGATTCAAGCTGAAGATGGCACCCTGATCAATTTGACGAACGAAGGATACGGCCGAGCAAGCCAGGAGATTATGGACGGCGTTTTCGGCGGCGATCCGTCTAAAGCATCGATGGCAAATGGGGCTGCAGAATGGTATACCAAGACTTTTCCCAGATTCGAAGTCGCGGATGGACCACATGCATGGCTGAACAGTACATGCTTTGTTGGCGATCTTCTTCCGCCACAGACTCCAAATCATGTTAAAATAGACGTCTATGAAATTTTGTAGCTTCTTTCCGACAATTGAAGACCAATCCTCTATGTTGTAAAGTCCGCTACAGACACAACTCTTTCAATATCTCCCGCCCATCATCATCTATGTCAAGAACGTCCCAGAAGCTTCACCAGATTTCCCGCTTCGTCCCTTGCCAGCGGCGTCGGGGCTCAATGGCGGCTTCTTTCCGCCTTTCCCGGGTAGGCGGCTCGATGGGATTAGCGCATGTCCCCTTCCTCCCCGCATCGTTGGTGAGCGTCGGAGCATCGAATGACCAAATGCACTGTGCAGAGTCATATATAATACTGGGCCATGTAACTGTAGTTCTGGCGTCCTGTGTGTAATATAAAGAACCGTCATCTTCACTTCCAGCAATTGAGTTTCCTGCTTTAGTACCCAAGAAATCCGCCCCCTCCTACCCAGCAAGACCGTTTTCCAACCGACGCAGACAAGGAACAATGCCTACTGCCACAGAGCAGAAAGACGACACAAACGCGACCATAGGGAATGGATATGCATATAACATATCGAGCAAAAAGAAGAGCTCACACGCTGTTATACCACATTGGGAGCCTAGCCTCATAGCTTCATATCCGTCGCAGTCGTTGCGATTCCTGAAAAAAGCACGGAAAGAAACAGGTTCATCTCAAGCACCGCACTTGCCTTCTGCGTCGACTCAAGCGCGCCTCAAGCTGAATATCGTTGTTGTTGGTGCCGGACTTGGCGGGCTTGCTCTTTCGATTGCCCTAGCACGAAGAGGCCACTCGATCCGCGTACTGGAACAGGCAACAAAGCTTGGAGAGGTATGTTCTACGCCCTGGCCTTTATTTCGATAACTGCGGGCATTTACTAGCAGCTAGGTCGGCGCAGGGATCCAAATTCCACCAAATTCCGGACGGCTGCTGCACAGTTGGGGAGTCTTTGAGCATTTGGAAGAGTGGGTCGTCAAACCAGAAGCCATAAATTTCCGGCGATGGGAGAATGGTCAAGAAATAGGCCGTACTGCGCTTGGGGAAGCGTTTCAAGATAACTTCGAGGTTCCATATTACGTTGTCCATCGGGCGCACTTCCACAATGCGCTGCACCAACGAGCACTGCAGCTGGGTGTATCGATTCAGCTGGGTGCTAGAATAGTTCGTTACAATGAGAAGAATGCTTCGGTTGAGTTGTCGGATGGCACTGTTGTACAAGGGGACCTGGTGATTGCCGCGGACGGTATGTTTTTTCGCCTATTGGGTGTATTAACGGCTAATATGAAGTTCCAGGCATAAAGTCGATAGCCAGAGAAACCCTCTGCCCTGAGATCTCTCACGAACTCCAATTCAACGGTTTTGCTGCATATCGAGCTACGGTTGACGTCAAAAAGATCCGAGAAGATCCTGAGATAGCTTGGATTGTTGAGAAGCCGTCTTTGAACATATGGTACGCCAGCATCTTATTTTTTTCAACGAAGTCACTTTAAAGCCATGGCCAATGTGAGACCACTTGTTAATATTTGTCGTGCAGGATTGGCGAAAACAGACATGTCATGACGTACACAATCGCTGCGGGCGAAACGTTCAACATGGTGTTATCCCATATTGACCAATCCGATCCAGCGACATGGACAAAGAAATTTGCCAAGGAAGATATACAACAAGAGTTCAGTGGATGGGATCCTCAGTATGCAACAAGCTTCGCAATAGATGCAAATAGGCAGCTAATATAATTCTTACAGCCTGACGAAGATTATCTCGCTGATCGACGACTGCTTGAAGTGGCCACTGAAGGTTGGCCACCAGCTCAAGACATGGACATGTCCCTCGAGCAAGTTGATCATCATTGGCGATGCTGCTCACGCGATGCTGCCCTACATGTCGCAAGGTGCTGCCATGGCAGTTGAAGATGGTGCCGCACTCGCCGTCGCTCTCAATCACATATCTTCTCTTGAAGAGCTTCCCTTCGCGCTGCGTACGTTTGAGAAAGAGAGAATCAAGAGAAGCAGCGATATGCAAAATGCAAGCACGATAAACGGTACGATCTGGCACTTTGCGGATGGCCCGGAACAAAGAGCGAGAGACGAGTCCATGGCGGCAGAGGTTGCTGGGCTGCCGGTGCTGAGCAGTGCGAATCAATGGACCGACCCTGTTACTCAGTGGTGGGCATATGGTTATGATGCAGAGGAGGCTATGGAAAAGGCTTGGAGCCGAGCCGTCAGTGACGTTATCACGCAATTGCGTTGAATGAAATGGATACAGTGCGAGACGATTAAAAAACGGCCGAGACAGCTGTAGAGTGCAGGTAGCTGCATTACTTGTTTTAATTTTAGGCTTCTTAGCTCACGGCGCGACTATTCTCGGTACTGCGAAGGCTGAAGCTAATGCAAATACATAAAATCAAAGTCTGAGGTCCAAAAGATATCATCTAGGTTCATGCCCATGTGTAAGTCGGTTGAGTCGAAAATGTCAAACGACTCCTGTGATCCGGCCGGGTTTGAAACCCGCCGTAATGAAGGTTTTGTGGTAAGATCAGTTGTCGGGTTATTAGAGTTCTTTTCCAGTAATCCCTCCGGTCGGTCTAAAGGGTTTTCCTTTCAGAAACTGGTTTACTTTGTAGATTGCAGAGTCACTTACAGATGAAAGAAAGCATGTTAGCAAGGGAAGTGGTGTATCGAACGCACTTCTCGGTCATTCTGTTTCCCTCAAACAACATCGATAAGCATTCAATAGCTTGATTGAGGGAATCTATCGATAATCCGGCATCGCGGAGGTCGAGAGATTGCTGATGAACTTCCATCTGATGCTGAACAACGAGAGTGGAGAATATCACGAGGGCAGCGTTGAACGCTTGCATGACTTGATAAGCGCGAGACCGATTTGGGACTTCATCATTTGGTTTGCACTTACTATAGTAGAGAGAAAACCACCAAGCGCCTAGCAAATGCCGACGTGGATCAGGGGGAGCTAGTACTTCTCGCACTAGCTTGATAATACTGACCGCAGAGTCAACACATATGCGCACACTATTTGTGCCAAGTTGTTTTAAGATGGGAAGCTGCTGATAAGCGGTACGTGAATTACCCAGGCATTCCAGATATTTTGATAGCAGCGGGCGGTGCGTGAGAATGCGAACATTTAGAAAACGCAGGGTGAGTACCACTCGGAGCCTCAGGGTGGCCTGGTCGCACGCGGTCGAATTGAGTGTTCCTGTCTCAACAAGTGACAAGCACGCAGGTAGGGAGTGTTGCCAGCTCAAATACTTTTGCTCGAACTGCAGTAGGGACGAAGCAATTTCGAATACGCTCTCTGACACATTAGAACCCAGATTGTTGCCATACAAGACCTCAATCACTTCACCCATTATTTTGTAAAGCGTTCTGTATCCGAGTTAGCGCCATCACGCGGACCATGAAGCATAGACTCACATAGTTTCCCTATAGAATGCAGCGCTGTTTTCGTCTGCATAGTTTCGTCCAAGGTCGGTTTCTTGTGGAAGAATGCTTTTGAATGAACACGGCAGATCTAGCTTCACAAAATTACCTGGGATGGAAGAGGGACGACCCATTGTCATACTTAATGTGCTGAACCGATAAGCTGTTGTTACCAATCTCAGCAAGCGAGCTTACCGGTCTAATATGACGCAACTGAACCAGGTCCTCTTGCGAATCTCCCTCTCAATTGGTGGGTATTGCTGGTTCGCATTTACAGAGTGAAGACCCAGTTGATACGCAGCCTTGACGGCAAGACCATGCACATTCCAGGTCTCGATGGAGCGCTCCGTGCCCTGGAGATACTGACTCATTAAGAGCAGCAACTGCACTTTAATAGAGATCAGTGGCATCGAATATGTTAAAGGGATCACATATCACGACATACCAATCTCTAGACTTGTCCCGTGGCGAATTTGCTTCTCGCAAAGTCCTAGAGTGCGGCGAAAGAAAATGTCAGATGTCACGGCTCTCTCGGATGCTGTCAAACCGTTATCGTGACTGGCACTAGTAGACATAGCGAGCACGATGTTCAACAGACCCAGCCAAGATCTACGAACAGTGCGAATATTGGCAGACGTGAGCTGCTCGTACTGTTTAAAGAATGCCTCTTTGTCGATATATGGAAACAATTCGCCCGTTGTGTTGAAAAATCTTTCCATCATCTGAACTGTTTCACTTTGTGGTGGAAGCACAAATGGCTCTGTACCGACAGAGATGGGGTTGTTTACGACTGAGTCAAAACGTCTTGACACCGGAGACGGCGGGCGCGAGACATGAAGCATATGGCTTTGAAGGACGGCGGTGCTGGGCGATACTGGACTTGCAGCCGGCGAGACGGCTTTGAGAATCTCTGTCGTTGTTCTCACAATTTGGCGGGTGAATGCTATGTTGGAAGATGGTCCTAGGATAATTTAGTTGGCATGCAGTCCTTTTACTTCTGAAGAGGAGGATCAAACCAAAAAATCCAGACTCCTCTTCTTCCGCGAAGGAAATGGAGCCAATCCCATCGGTAGGGTCATTGGTGTCGAGCGTAGTGCCTCCTTCACTATGGAAACTCTGAAGATCGGAGGCATGAGGCGATTGTGGCCGGGCTCGATTGCTACTGGGGGACACGATGTCTGACTTGGACGCTTCAATATGGGAAACTCTACTGGTAACTCCAGCAAGCGAACTCTCCAGTGCAGCGAGGCGGGACTCGACTGCTCCCAAATATCTAGCGGGTGGTCAGCTCCGAGCCTGATATGCCAATCCTCCAGAATGACAGACTCTTTAGACGCAGAGGCTTTTGTAAGAGACGATATGTTCGCATATGTACACTCGTATCCGTAATTCTTACATGCCGAGCATTTCGGCCTTGCTCCATCACACTACGAAGGACGAGTTTGTCAGCCTTGAACAACAACAGCTATCATTGGACCATGTTCACGCCCCAATTACAAAGACCCCGTTGCAAGAAAGGTTCGCTTTGGATCTAGGGCGCATAAGGCATTTCGATCGTGCTTGAGGCACCTAGCACATAGCGTACAGCGTCACCTGCCGCGCGGTCTACATGCGGCGTCACGATCTTAGACTAACGGAGACTTACACGAGACTTGCGCTGCCTGCAGCATGCACATGCTATCATAATTCTGTGCCGTTTGGTTGGTCTTGGATCTGTGCTCGGGCTATCCGCCGCCCTATCATGCGATCCGTTTGCTGCATCCGTTGATGCCATGCCTGTGAGTTGGGCGGAGATTCCGATCCGCAGGGAGACCGGAAGTCCTTCCAGGGATTTGGAGATTGAAACGCAGCTCGGAGACGTGGTGTGAGAATGAAGAAGCTGGGGCGGGTAGCGAAGACCGCGGCGACAGAGCCCGGGGAGATAACACTTTTAAGCACTAACTCCCCACTAGCGAAGAGCCAGGTTCCCCGCAGGCGACTAGTCTTACCGAGTCGGCCATCCGCGCACCCCTCATTGGCCCCTCCCCATCCCCTGCCCACACACCCTCCCTCCGCCTTAACTCCCCAGCTGGGCCAGCAGCCACGTCTGCATCCGAGATCAGGATGGTGGCTGTGGATTCCTGTCCGTTCGGCCCCGCTTCAATACGTGCTTCCGCCCGCTGTCCCGCTGTATAGATAGAAATGGATGAAGAGGCAATGAGCAGAATTCCGAAGACATATTTCTAAATTGAAGCGCAAAAAAGTACACAAACTCGCCATCACGAACACAAACTTTGCAGTGCATCTTCATAAAAATGAGCTCGACAACAACTACCGTCACCCGAAATGGCGATTCCTCGCATATTGACCCGCAGCAAGCGACGGACCAACTGCTGCGCTCTGCCGAACAGCAGCACACAAAGCCGCTGTGGACGCAGATGGCACGACTCAACCCTCCTCTTCCAAATCCAAAATGCGTACCATACGTCTGGGAGTACGAGAAGATCCGGCCGAGTCTGCTGCGGGCTGGGGAACTCATCACCGAGAAGCAAGCAGAGCGACGTGTGCTAATGCTCGTAAATCCCAAGCGAGGTGAACATCTCCCACATCCGTCCATACCGTTTTACAGCAGCTAATTCTCGTTGTACAGAAGCACCATATACGACCGATACCATCTATGCCGGTCTTCAACTTGTCATGCCCAACGAGACGGCGCCGGCTCATCGCCACACCGCCTTCGCCTGCCGCTTCATCATCGAAGGCAACGGCGGCTTCACTGCTGTGCATGGCAGACGCATCCAGATGCAGCGTGGCGATGTCATCTTGACCCCGACATGGAATTGGCATGACCACGGCAAAGACGGCTCTGGTCCGATGATCTGGCTCGATGGCCTCGACCTTCCAAACTTTGTTCATTATCCTGTCCACTTTGTCGAGCACTATGCCGACCCTCGATATCCAGCCAAGGACGTAGATACTTCAGCGTCGCCAATAGTCTTCCCTTGGAGCCGGATGAAGGCCCAGCTTGACGAGAGCGGCGATGAGAATATCTCCAAGCCGTATCTGAGGGCGGACGGATCCGAAAGTATATAACCTTTACCTCTGCTGTTACATATCAGCTAATCAAAAACGTAGTCAGCCTCACATTGGGTGCTGCCGCTCTCCGTATTTCCGGTGGAAAATCGACTCCAAAGGTACAGACGACGGCCTCATCAATCTTCCATGTCGTAGAAGGTTCTGGATCTTCCACCATAGACGGGAAAGAATTTGCCTGGAAGAGGGGAGACACTTTTTGCGTTCCTTCATGGCATGAAAATCAACACCATGCAAGCGATGAAGAAACAGTCTATCTGTATCGTGTACACGATGAGCCAATGCTGAAATCTCTGGGGTTCTACAGGTACAGTGGACAAGACGTGGAGTCACTGGTATCGGAGTGACCTGCTAGATACGCATCCCGTCAATGCTACAATCGTTATTCCGTGCTTGCCAGCAACTGTATTTAGACGGTGTAGTATTATTACTTTCCATCGCTCTACGCCGGTGTTCGAGCAAACGCGAACCTGTACCTTCAACCCAACCGTTCTCTTACCCCTTCCTCCGCCTACCATCACATTGTTTGAGACAGAATATGGGTATTGAACGCGTTACTCTCTATATGTCACAGCCGATGCAATTGTTGCCATGCTGTTATGGAAGAAAAAAAGTCTTTACTAAATATACCAAGATTTGGAGAAGCTGACAATGTGGAATACGGATCTCGCCGTCCTCTCTATAATCCCATAACTAGTATTGCCGCTATGCAAACTTCACGCCGTTTCGAAGTGTCCCAATCTTGTTGATCACCACCTCCACGATGGTTCCTGGCACAAGATATTTTGGAGGCTTCAGCCCAGCTCCCACACCACCTGGCGTTCCAGTCATGATGACTGACCCTTTTCGTAACGTGGTTCCCTGAGACAAGTAATGGACGAGATATGCGCAGTCGAAGAGCAAATCGTCAACGTACTCCTTCTGCCTCACCTCGCCATCTACAATCGTTTGTAACAGCAGTTTCTTGGGGTCCCCTACTAACTCAGATGCGACTAATACGGGACCGGTTGGGGCAAATGTGTCGAATCCCTTGGAAAATCCCCATTGCGGAACCCCGCCTGCCAGTTTGGGATCGCGTTGTAGCTTTCGAGACGAGACGTCATTCCCTGCCGTGTACGCGGCAACATAGTTGAGGGCGTCTTCGAGCGGGACGTTTTTTGCGTCTTTTCCAATCACTAGGACCAATTCCCCTTCATAGTCTGCTTGGTCGTCCTGGGCGATGCGGGGGATGATAATGTCCTCATCATGGTCGTGAAGGCAGGTTGTAGGCTTGAAGAAGATGAATGGGAATGGTGGTGGGGTCCTGCCGGCTTCTCTGACTTGGAGAGTTTAGCTAAAATTCCATACTAACATCCCCCCATAGCGGGTAAGAAAAGGTTAGGTGGGGGGATTTACTGTGTTTAGAATAATTAAGACCCACACAACGCAGAATGTCCACATCATCCGGTGTCAATGGCCCAAGTAGCTTCTTGACGGTGACGATTTCATCTGAGACTTTCGTTGTGCCTGTCTCATCATAAAGGTCCTCTCCAACAATAACTTTGGCCTGTAACTTGGTGGACTCTGTTGTCTTGCCAAGGTCAAAGTCTGGACTTGGGAGGATGGGCTCTCCGCGGACAATGCGACCGTCGGTCGCCACGAAGCGAATCAGTCTGTTCCACGCAACTCGCATTCTGAGAAAGTGTGTGGAAATTGCTAACGAGCAGATGTTTGCAGTATATGGCGATCTTTTTAATGGCTTTTAATTAAGCTTCAGATGCGCGGCAATGTTCCCGAACGCGCAACCGGCGCGTCGGATGGCGAGCCGGTGCTGGTAAACCCCCCGGAGAACACTTCGGAGACGCTTTCGGCATATGTTTAAAGTTGAAATCGTGAATTATTTACTGACCATTAATAGCGGACTTTTCGAACTTGCCGGTATGTAATTTTACAAAGTTCAGACGCTACCCTTTGGTGAACCCAAGCTGCTGAGTCGCCAGACTAAAGTTTTTGGCAATGAGTTCCACTATTATTCCTCTCCTCATCAATGGCATTGATATCACAACCACAAACGCATCCTTGAGCGAATCAGCTTGCCTATTCCAGCCCAATCTCGACAATGATACCAATCGCAACATTTATGCAGTAGGTGCGACACCGGACCTGTGCATACAGGCGGTGGAGTCGTGTGCCGATGCATTTGCAACATGGAGAGAGACCACTCCGACTGAACGTCGGAGGCTTTTCACGCAGCTCGCACAGGTAAAACTCTAGGCCTCTTCATTGGCGCTTGGGGCCCAAACTCTGACGATACAGCAGCTTCTTCGAGACAGAAGCGAAGAGACTCAAGCTTTGATAAAGGAAGAGATTTCGTGCTCAGGCTTATGGGCAGAGATAAATGTTGCCGACTCGATTGCAATTGCCGAGGAGGTTGCAGCGACAGTGACTTCTGGCGTCCTCTCTGGCGTGGCACCTGTTGTACGAGACCCAGAGGCGCAAGCAATAGTTTTCAAAGAACCGTATGGGGTCGTACTTGGTATTGCGCCATGGAATGCGCCGCTCATTCTCGGACTGCGTGCCATCGCTGCAGCCGTTGCTGCGGGAAATACAGTGGTTTTCAAGGTGAGCGATCATTTTGGCTGCCAATTTGAGGGCCGCCGTGATGCTAACGCACAATAGGGCTCTGAAATCTGCCCACGAACGCACCATTTGATTGCGAAGCTTTTTCGAGATGCAGGCTTTCCCCAAGGGGTGGTTAATTTTATCCAGCACTCTCCAGCTGATGCAGCTTCATGTTTTGAAGCCATAGTATCGCACAAGGCTGTTAGGAAATGCAATTTCACTGGCTCGACCGCAGTAGGTCGCCATATCGCTCAGCGAGCAGCGTTCTATCTCAAGCCTGTCACACTGGAGCTTGGAGGTAAAAACTTCGCCATCGTGCTCGAGGACGCCGATATGGAGAAAGCGGTAGATCCAGTGATATTTGGGGCATTTCTCAATGTAAGCTAGTCGACACCTTTGAGTGCGAGATGGACGATAATCTAACAATTTGGGCCCCACAGTCCGGCCAGATATGCATGTCCACGGACGTGGTCCTTGTGGCACGATCGGTCGAGCAACAGTTTCGGAATCTTGTCCGAACAAAACTATCGCAAGGGGCACAGCAAGTTACAGAGGTGATTAATGCTAAGAGCCAGTTGAGGATCACTGAGCTGGTAAAGAATGCCATGGAAAATGGAGCTGAGAAGACGACGGTAAAGTCTGGGTCCCGCGACCTACCAGTCATGATCGAAAACATTACTCCGACCATGGACTTCTGGACCCAGGAGGCGTTTGGGCCATTGCTAGGCCTAAGAGCCTTTGACAGCGAAGGAGAAGCTGTCAAGATTGTGAACGATTGCCAGTACGGGCTATCCGGCGCTATCTTCAGTCGTAACCACATGCGGGCCTTGAAGCTTGCAAAAATGCTGAACACAGGCGCCGTTCACATCAACTCGGGTACCGTCCACGACGAACCATGCTTACCACACGGTGGGAGGAAAGAGAGTGGATGGGGGAGATTTGGTGCATACTGGGCATTCGAGGAGTTTTTGCAGACGAAGACGGTCATCTTGCATCCATGACAGGTCGGGCCGTTGTGTAGATTGGATTCGGTGACGACCAGAGAAGTCTACAGGATAATTAGATACGGACGTACCTAGGCGAAGCATTGTCCAAAACTGAAAGCACAATGTGCGATCGCTTGCTCTCGCTCTCGCCTCCTGCTCTCTCTCTCTCTCTCTCTCTCTCTCTCTCTCTCTCTCTCTCTCTCTCTCTCTCTCTCTCTCTCTCTCTCTCTCTCTCTCTCTCTCTCAAGGTCGTACGCGCCCAAGGCCGTACACGCACAGGACCATGTATGAACGGCACGTGATGGCGCGCTCACTGCGTGTTGTAGTTTTGCTCCCACGATGCGTTGAGCCTAGGGACCAAATGCATCTCGACAGTCCTACACGCAGACTCCGGTATTGCCATTCGACGCTCACCTCTGCCGCTCCGGTCGAGACCGATTCAACCGAACTCCGTTGTGGTGGCGAGAGCCCGGGGAGTTAGCGGTCTTCGCTCCGGACGGTTGTCTTCACTCGGCGCGCGTCACATCTTTGCACGGTAGTTCATACCCCTGCCTCTGCAAAGGGTTGCAGTGAAACTAGGCCGCAATTAGGCCGCAACTAGTACGCTTTGCTGTATACTTTTGTTCTGCACGATTCGGCGTCACAAACCTCGCCAGAGACTCTCCTCTTTGATTCCCGACACGACCACTGAGTAACTCGAGCGACGTTGACATGGCTGGCCATTTCAAAGCGATGCAACCGGGGCGCACATTTCCTAAGAGGTCGCAGTTCTCAGGCTTCATGAAGCCGTGTCGCTTTGAAGGCGAGATCCAGCATTTAGAAGTTCGCGGTGAAATTCCTCAAGAGATCGACGGTACCTTCTATAGAGTCATGCCAGATCCCCAGCTGCCCCCATTCATCGAAAATGACCCCGTGAGTAGGACTCACTGCCGATTTTCCGCAGTGCGCATCGATGGCTAACCTGTCTTCTCTAGTGGTTCAATGGCGACGGCAACATCAGTGCGTTCAGGATCAAGGATGGCGATTGCCACTTCAAGCAGAGATATGTCAGGACTGAGAAGTTCGAGAGAGAACGAGACGCCAAGAGGGCTCTGATCGGTTCGCTCTGCCGCTCCTGGTCCGCGGTGTTTCTTTACTAACGGTTTTCATCGTGTAGGAAAGTACCGCAACAAGTTTACGGATGCTGTCGAATTCAAGGTTCGGAGCACCGCCAATACTAATGTCCTGTATTTTAATGGGCAACTTCTCGCCTGCAAGGAGGACTCGCCACCATATTCTGTTCACCCGGAAACCCTTGAAACAATCCGGCTGGAAGACTTCGGTGGCTTACTGCCTTGTTTAACCTTTACCGCCCACCCCAAACTTGATGGCAATGAACTCGTGGGGTTTGGCTATGAGGCTAAGGGCGACGGCACTCCCGACGTTTGCTATTTCTCAATTGATACCACCGGCAAATTTACACAGACTGTATGGATTGTTGCGCCAGTGGTGGCCATGATTCATGATTTTGCCATTACAGAAAATTGGGTAAGTGGTCTTTTGCCCCTTGCGGCATACATGTTCTTCGACTAACGGCATCAGGTTCTGTTTCCCATAATTCCCCAAACGTGCGATCTCGATCGCATGAAGCTAGGTGGAGAGCACTGGCAGTGGGACCCGAACATTCCCTTCTACCTGGGAGTTTTACCACGCCGCGGCGCCTCTGGCTCACAAGTCAAGTGGTTCCAGGCTCCTAACGCCTTCCCAGGCCATACAATCAACGCCTATGAGAATGACTCAGGCAACATTGTTTTTGATCTGCCACTCACGGACAAGAATGTCTTCTTCTGGTGGCCGGATGCTGAAGGCAATGCGCCTAACCCTGAGCAGATTGCCGCAAAACTCGTCCGCTTCACCTTTGATCCTCATTCTGATGATCTACATCTCCCAGAACATGAAATCATCGGGAATGAGGACTGCGAGTTCCCGCGCGTCGATGAAAGATTTGCAGGGAAGAGGCATATGCATGCCTTTTTCGATCTCATGGATCCTAGCCTAGGAACTGATTTTGGTACGATCATGCCAAGAATGGGAGGTGGCCATCCACCATATAACTCCCTGGGCCATCTGGACTACCATTCTCGGACAATTCACAAATACTTTCCAGGTCCAACGCACTTGGTCCAAGAGCCCATTTTTGTCCCAAGGAAGGGTCCGGCAACGGTTGAAGGCGACGGCTGGGTCATTGCTCTCGTAAACAACTATGCCACCATGGCTAGTGAGTTACACATCGTAGATACAAGAGACTTTGGGAAACCGCAAGCAATCATTGATTTGCCGATACGGCTAAGGGCTGGGCTACACGGTAATTGGGTTGATGCTCAGGAATTGCAGCTCTCAACGTAGTCAAACTTTATTTTAAGCCAATCTATTAAACTACCATTGCTATCCCATTCTAAATTGCACGTCCCCTTATACTACGTTCGTTGAAACAGCTTGTTTGCTACTTATTATCTAAAGTAACGATCTGTATACTATTTCCCCTAATAAATAATACACGTACTAACACCTTTAAGCTAAAATACCTATTAAATAATTAAATAAAAAAAAATTAAAAAAACTTAAATAGCTTATATTAAAGCTAGAGGTATAATTATCTATAAGCTTATAATTATATAGTTTAAGTTAAAGTTACTTAGTTTTAGAATATTAATAAAGTAGTTTAGATTTAGATTACTACTAACGTACCCTATAGGTAAGTAACTAGTATAAGTAAGTAGCTAGCTTTTACTAAGACCCTATTAAAATATACTATTACCTATAGTATAATATATAAAAACTTATAAAATATTATAAAAACTACTAAATATAAGAGTATAAATTATAAAGAAGTATTTTTACTAAATCTTAATAAAGTTATATAAAGTTTTATTAGTTATATAGTTTATATAGTAAGTAATAGTATATTTTTTACCTTTACTAGTATAGTTATATTATTACCTATAAAAATACTATAAAAACTAGTAAAACTTAGTAAAGACTTATAAAGATCTTTATAGATATTTTTATAAAATATCTTTACTATAATCTTTACTAGTTTTTACTAGGTTTTACTTATTATATAGATTATACTAACGTACTCTATAGGTATACAGGTTACCTAAGTATATAAATTACTCTACTAAGACCCTACTAAAACGTACTATTACCTATAGTATAAGTTATAAAAACTTGTAAAATATTATAAAAACTCGTAAAATATTATAAAAACTACTAAACCTAAAAGTATAAACTACTAAGAAGTATCTTTACTAAATCTTTATAAAGTTATATAAAGTTTTACTAGTTATATAGTTTGTATAGTAGGTAATAGTACGTTTTTTACCTCTACTAGTACGCTTATATTATTACCTATAAAAATACTATAGAAACTAGTAAATTTTAGTAAAGACTTATAAAGATCTTTATAGATATCTTTATAGAGTATCTTTACTATAGTCTTTACTAGTCTTTACTAGGTTTTACCTATTATGTAGATTATACTATAGGTAATAGTTATAAGAAGTTTATAGGTAGGAGTTAAATATAGGGGTAAACTAGTATATTAAAACAAATCCTTAAGGAGCTATTATGCTTCTAAAGGGTTTTATATATCTAAGGTTATATACCTAGCCTAGTAGTACCTTAGTAGGGTTCTAATAGGGCTCTATAGCTTAGCTATTAATTATATTATAATAATAGCCTTCCCTTTTTATAAGTTATCTTAACTTACTTTCCTTTAGTAGTAGTATTACCTTATAAGGCGTGTCTACTAGCGCTTAACTACTAATAGTAGTTTAGTATATATAATTTTAGCTATCCTATTACTAAGTCCTAATTTATTAATTTAAATAGGCTAGTTATAGGTGTACTAAGGAGATTCTAGACTTTAGCTAGGCTATATATAATATTTATATAACGTACCCCACGGGCGAGTCGCTCACACGGGCGAGTTGCTCACGAATGCTAAGCTTTTTACCTAAACTTCACCTCTTAATAACTTTCTACCTAGTGGTTAGAATTTAATAATTTTTAGTTCGTGTTAAAGCCGTAACCTAGGGCTTTCTAACGAACCAAAAATTACCTAGAACGGACTAGTACGTGAAAAGTTATTAAGAAGTAAAGTTTTGAAGTTCTAAAGATCTTCGCTTAGGTTAGATCCCTACTTCTAGTACTTAGGGCCTATAATAAATTTTAATATTTTTATATATTTTTCTTTATATATAAATCTAATATCTATTAAATTTTTAGCTTATTCTACCTAGTAGCTATAGAGTTATACTACCTAGATTATTCTTAGTACTAAAATACCTCTATCTACTAGAATACTATATAATAATAACTAATACTAAATAAAACTTTTTCTAGATTATATATCTAAGTATAGAAAACTTATTTAAAAGCTTAAAACTTTTAGTTTATATCTATTTATATATAAAAGTAACTTAACTAGTTAAAATTTAAAATTTAGATAATATTCTAGCTAAATAGATAATAGAAGTTATTTATACTAAAAAGTACTTCTAAATAATATATAATACTATATTATAACTTTTTAAATAACTAAACTTTATAATATACTATAATATACTAGTATTACTAGTTTTTTTAGTCTTAGTAGCTAAAAATATTTTAGTTACTATAACTCTATAGTTACTTAATATAAAAAGCTAAAAATTTAATATATTATAGCTTTCTATATATATATACTTATACTAAAATATTAAAATTTATTATAGCCCCTAAGTACTAGAAGTAGGGATCTAACCTAAGCGAAGATATTTAGAACTTCAAAACTTCACCTCTTAATAACTTTTTACGTACTAGTCTGTTTTAGGTAATTCTTAGACTATTTAAAAGTCCTAACTTAGGGCTTTAAAACGAACTAAAAACTATTAAATTCTAACCACTAGGTAGAAAGTTATTAAGAGGTGAAGTTTAGGTAAAAGCTTGGCATTCGTGAGCAACTCGCCCGTGTGAGCGACTCGCCCGTGGGGTACGTTACCTATAAATAACTTATAGTTATATATTTATAAATATTAAATAGTAATTCTCTAACTAGTAACTAGTTATTAACTTCAGCAGAGTTACTATATAATTAGTTAGGTTAGTATTATTATTTACTACCTAACGTTATTCTTATAGTATACTAATAGTATATTATATAAGGGACCTATTATATAGGTCTTATTAAATTAGTATAGATTATTTAAGCCTATAAGGTTTATTATCTTAGTTAATAGTTTAACTAACTTATAATATTTATTAGTGTTACCTATTACTTAACTAATACCTTACCTAAATATAAGTGCTTACTTATATAAGTAATCTATATTCTAGTTAATTTATATAATATATACTTAAGGTAAAAGGTAGTAGTATAGTTATAGTAAGAGAATAGGTTACTATTAGCCTATAAGTAGGTTATCTTATAGCTTATATAAAAGTATTCTTAAGTAGCTATTAACTATAGTTCTTATACTATAGTCCTATACTATACTATATTTAAATTCTACTTAATTCTTATCTATTATTATTAATATCTTTAATACTATACCTATTAGTAGTACTATTTCCTATATCTTAAGTAATAAGCTATTACTAGACTAAGTTTACCTCTTCCCTCCTAATATATAACTCTAACTATTACTAATACGCTTCTAGTATAAGGCTTATATAGTCTTACTTACTACCTAGTCTAAAGAGGATCTTAATAGTACTATTTATAGCTTCCTTAGGACTATTTATAAAGAGTCCTACTATATTTAAAAGAATAATTTTAGTATTTATAATAGATATTCTAGTACGTATAAGAGAGGGTATATTAAGGTATATCTAACTCCTTTCTACTAATGTTCTATTAAGGTCCTATTACTAATACTTATATAGATTAAGCCTAAGTTCTACTACGCTATTAACGTCCTTAACTACCTCCTTACGTATGTAAACTATAAGATAGATAAGGCTATAGCTATACTAACTTAGAGGGCTCTACTTAAGACTAACTAGCTTAATAATAATATTTTACGTAAACTATAGGAGTCTGCTTTTAAGTATATAAAGGACTTTTATCTTACCTTTAAGAGCTATACTAGCGCCTATAACTATAAGGTTAAAGAAAGTATAAGTAAAGGTAAAGGTAAGGTAAAGAAAGCTTATACTAAGTTTAAGAGGGCCTATATAGCCTCTTATAAGTATAACCTAGAAAGGTATAAGATATAATATTAAATAGTTATAACTTAATACTTCTACTAATATTAGTAGCTAGGTTTAGGTACTATAGGCTATAAGTAGCCTACTAATGTAGTAGTTAATATAAATTATAAAGCCGTATTTAAGTATAGTAGTACTACTACTAACTAAGAGAAGTAGTACTACTACTATAGTACTAATATACCTATAGCTACTTCTACTAGTATCTTCTTTAAACCTATAATATTATTACCTACTAAGAAGTACCCTACCCTTAATCCTAGTATTAGGCTAAGGGTTCTCCCCTAGTATAGACTTAACCTAAGGATAAATAAGTATTAAGGTAGTAGTAAAGCGTAGTAGATAGTTTGCCTAAGAAAGCTTATCCTTCTTACTACTATTAGTAGCTTATAAATATAATATTACTTTATTATAATTATATCCTTCTATTAAGGTAATAAGTAATAATTTAACTAATTTTATAGATAATTCTATATATCTAGTAGCCTTAGTTATACTAAATAAGTACTCTATAGTCTATTATAGTTACTTATAGAGTTTACTACGCCTTTTTAACTCTTTAGCTTCCTATTATCGCTCCTAGTAATTCCTACTAGTACCCTAAGATACGTCTCTTAGGTTCTATAAGTAATCCTCTAGTATCTTATTATACTAATCTAAATACTTAACTAGCTCTTAGGTAGATTCTTCTACTAACTAGCCTAGCTATTTTATAAAGTACTCTTTACCCCTTAAGGTAAAGTCCTTATACTCTAAGATACCTTCTACCTTATATCTATCTCCTAAAAGAATATCCTCTAGTACCTAAATTAGTTTAGGTTTAAACTTATTCTATTTATAAGGTTTAACTTATAACTTTAAAAGTAATATATTAAAAATAGGATATACTTAGGCTATTAATAGGGGAGGTTAAGATAGTACGCTAGCTTACTAATCTTTTTTATAATAGTAAAGAGTTCTAAATATTACGCATTAAACTTCTTAGAAAGATAACTTATTATAATATTCTTTACTTTAAGGAGAACTTATTCTCCTTTTATAAAGTACTTATCTACCCTCTTTATATTATACTATTTAATATTACTATACTAAGTATACTCTAAACTCGCCTTAGCTACTCCCTATATCTTATACTATTACTCTAGCTAGCTAGTAACTTACTAGTATAGTTTTAGTACTTTTATATCTTTATTCTATATAGCTAGAAGCTTATAAAGCTAGTATTTATTAAAGACTATATTAAAACCTTTAGGTATAATACTAAAGGTAAGGGTTATAAGATACTACTTATAAGTAGAGTACTTCTTTAAGTTATAAGTATACTTAGTATATAAGAGTAGGTTAACCTAATTATCCTATTTATAGTTTATATATATCTATAAGTAGGTCTCTAGCTCTTAGTTTTAACGCTTAGTTTACCTATTAGTTTAAGGGTAGAAAGCTATACTTAACTAATAGTTAATCTTTAAGTAGTAGTATATATTAGACTAGAACTAGCTTATAAATATAGAGCCTCTATCTAATAATAGGGTATCTAAAGGACTTAGCTTTAAAAAGTATTATTATAATAGTAACTTAGCTACTTACTAGGCTATAATTATCTTTATAATAGGTAGATACTAGATATACTTTATAAAGTAGTCTACTAATATAAGTATTATATTATATTTATTCCCCTTCTTATCTTTTAACTTTAGTAAGTTAGTAATAAAGTTAAGGGAGTAATACTACTAAGGTACCTTAGATACTAGTAGGGGGATAGCATCCCTTATAGTTTATAACGCCTAATTTTATTTAACTAATAGGTAGTATACTTATTAATATACTTATAGACGTCTTATTAGAGATATAGCTAAAAGTATTTCCTCTTTAATAGGTCTACTATTTTATTTATACTATAGTAACTACCTATAGGGTTATTATAGTTCTTTAGTAGGAGGTTTACCTAAAGTAATATATTATTAGGAATCTATACTTTTCTATTCTAGCGTAAGACTTTACTAGAGTTAATCTCCTAAAATATATTATTCCTCTTCGCCTTATCTACTCCCTATTACGTTAGTAATTTATAAATAAAATAAGCCTTATTTTACTCTTAAATTATTCTAATATAATTAGAGAGGTAGTCTAGAATATTTAGTATATAAGTAGACTTATCTTCTATAGCTTCTACTAAAAGATAATTTAGTAATAAGATATAATTACCTATACTCTTTAAGAGAGCTTTAGCTATATTAAAATCCCTTAGCTATACTTTAAATTTATTACTTTAATACTAGCTACTATAGCCTATAGTTAGCTTATTAGGGATAAGAAGTAACTTATTACTATTAACTAATATTTAGTTAGGGAATTCCTCTTTAGGGACTATTTTAGAGGGTTAATAGGACCTTAGTAGTCTAGCTTTAGGGTAGTCTTATCCTATAGTTACCTAATTAACCTTTTAAGCCTTAGATATTTAGATTATTTAAATTTAAAGCTTTTATTAGAGAGTAGGTAGTATTATATTATAAAGTACCTACTACTCTTTAACTAGTATACCTTTTACGTAGTTAGGCCTCTTTAAAGGGCTGTCTACTAAGTTCTCTAATCCTAGCTTATATTTAATTTTAAAGTTAAACTAAGCTAGCTCCTCTACCTATCTAGCTTATTTAGAGGAGAGTTCTTTAGTAGTTATAAAATACTAAAGATTATTATAATTAGAGAGTACTTAGATTATTAATAGGGTATACTTAAGGTAATACCTTTACGTCTAAAATACTTCTACTATTACGTTTAGTTCTTTATTATAAGTATACTATTAGAGTAATAGCCTAGAAAACTTCTTACTTTAGAATATAACTAGTTTCTAATAATAATTAGTTACTAACTCTAATATAGCTAGCTATAGGAGTATTACTACTATAGTAAAGTTAGAGGCGTTTATAAGGACTATTACTAGCTTTATAAAGTTAAAGTACTAAAGTACTAGTACCTTAGTAAACTTCTTTTAAAGTTCTAGAAAGGTATTTCTTATGTTCTCTAGCTAGGACTATAGTAAGTACTACCTAGTTAAACCTTTATAACTCTTTATAGCTTTTAGTTTTACTTTACTAGTATTAGCTAACTTATAGGATACTAGTAGGGCTTAAGTAGCTATTATATAGTTTACTATTAGGTATATAATTATAGAGTAGTTATAAATAAACTTCTAGTAGAAGTTTATAAACCCTAGGAATACCTAGATATCCTTATACTCTTTAGGCTCTAGCTACTCCTTAATTATTTATACCTATATAGGGTCTATAATAACACTACTAGGTATTACTATAAACCTAAGGAACTTAATAAAGCGTATTAAGAAAATATACTTACTTACTTTATAGTAAAGGCCCTATTTTATAAGTTTATTAAAGATCTCCTTAATATAAGAGTTATAGTCTTCTTTATCCTTAAAGTAGATAAGGATATTATTTAAGTAGATAATATATATATAGTTTATTAGCCCTTTTAAGGGCTTAATAGATATATAATTAGAATATTATAGGTGTATTTACTAACCTAAATAGTATAATAAGGTACTTAAAGTAACTATATCTTATTTTAAAAGTAGTTTTCTATTTATCTCCCCTTAAATTTAAAGCCTATAATAGGCGTCTTAAAAATTTAGCTTAGAGAAGATTTAGGCTTTTAATAAATAGTCTAGTATTTTACTTATAAGTAGAATAGGGTACTAATTCTTAATAGTAACTTTATTTAACCTATAGTAGTTAATATAAAGTCTTATTATACTATTTACCTTTAAGATAAAGAGGATAGGGGCGCTTATAGGTAACTTACTTAGATAAATCTAACCTTTATTCTATATAATCTTAAGGTAGTTCTATAAGATTTCTAACTCCTTCCTAAAGAAGTTATAAATTAGAAGGTTAAAGATCTTTTTCTTTCTTTAATATTAATAGTATAATTATATTTACTATTTAGACGAAGTATATATATTTAGTACTTACTAAACGTAAGCTATTTATAGTATAGCTTCTTAGGAATAAACTTTAGTTCCTTACTATTTAGCTAGTTATCTTTTAGTACTATATATAAAGTATCCTCCTTATTATTAGAGAGGATATAAGCTATACCTAAAGGTAGTTTAGCCTATTAAGAGTTCTTATTATATATACTAGCTACTATTTATTAAGTAGTTACTTTTAGTAGCTAGGCTAGGTCTAAAGCGTTAGCAACGTACCTCTTAAGGTTATTAATAATCTTAAGTATCTTATTCTTTAGCTAAAGTAGTCCCTAGTAATAATACTATTCTATATTAAGTTCTACGTCTCTACTAGGCTTAGTAAGTAGCGCCTTTACTTTAAGGCCTTCTTAGTACATCTCCTAAAGGAGAGACTATTAAGCCTCTTTACTTAATATACTATATAATAGGCGCCCTAGGTAAAGTACGTAAGCTTACTCCTTAGCCTTAGTATTTTAAAGAAGTCTTTAGTAAAGAAGAGTTTAATATAGTTCTTATTATTAACTTTATCTCCTTACTATTTAAACTCTCTTATAAAGAATTAGATCCTTAGATCTACCTTTTATAGCTATAAATAACCTAATATAAGGTTATACCTATTAAAATTAGTAGCCTAAAATCTTTAGGGGCCTATAATTTAAACTAAGCCTTTACTATCCTTATAGCTAACTATAAGGTTATACGCTTTATTAATATATAGTTAGTTATAATCTAAAAATATTACTACTAGCTTATTAGCTACTAACGTATCTTTAAGGGAGTACTTATCTACTATCTTCTACTAGATAATATTAATCTCTACTCTTAAGTTATAAAGTATATAAAGTAGGACTATAAAACTATTAAGAAAAGATATATAAACTTATACTTAAATACGTAATTATTTCCTTTTAAGTTTAGCCCTAGTTATAATTATAAAAGGTTAGTAACTAGGGCTTATCTTTTCCTAAATTATTATTTTACTAAGGTTAAGTAGTACCCTAGTTATCTTATTAGCTATTACCCTAATAATTTCTCTAGTATAGTCTCTAATCTCTACTATAATTTCTACCTTAGTTCTTAAAAGCCTATTATCTACCTTATTAATAGGGCCTTATTAGAATATTATTAGAAGGCCCTAAGGATGTTACCCTAAAGCTACTTCCTAAGTTAAAAGCTTTATAATCTTACTTCTTCCTAAAGCCTTAGTTACCTAGCTAGGAGGTAAAAGCTTAACGCTTACTATATAGTAAGTTATTACTAGTCCCTAAATAAGATAATATTACTTTACTAGTAGTAAATACTATAGTCTCTATATTATAAAGTACTTATTTAAACTTAGGCTATATAGTAAGCGTATTAAGGATATCTATACGTTAGATCTTCTACTAATATACTTTTAAAATTCTAAACTATATAAAGGTAATCTTTAGTTTATAGTTATTTTTACTAGTAAGTATTTTAAAGAAGTTATAAGATAGTAGAGTCTCCTTTTTATTTAGTTAAAGTAAAAAGGAGCTTATAGTATTATTATCCTTCTACTTAAAGTTAAAGAATTAAATATAGTTCTTATATCTAGTAAGGATAAAGTCTTAGACTAGCTTATATTCCTCTACTTTAAGCTTAACCTAACTATTAATAATACCTTTATTAATACGTTACTATATTAACTCTTAATAAATATTATACTAGATTATCTTTATAGCCTAGTAGGTCTTAATAACTAAGTCCTTAAAGACTTAATAGTAATTAAATACTATCTTTATATCCTTAATCTATTACTTAACCTACTTAGGGTAGAGACTCTACTCTCTAAGCCTAGTTTTAGTTTAGGCTAAATACTATTTAGTACTTAGATAAGCTTACTAGTATTATTAAAAGCTAGCTACTAATAATCTAATAAGGGCCTATTAGGCTTCGCTAGCCCTAAGGCTTAAGAGGTGTATTTAATCTACTCCTTAAGAGTAGTAATAACTACTAGTAAGTTACCCTTAGCTTAAGCTAGGAATAGTTCCTAAAGGTAGCCTTAGATAAACTCCTTATTAGTTATAGCTATAGCCTTATAATAGGGTAGTACTATATTAGTATTAGAATAGATACTTCTACTAATAAGAGTAGAGTTAGGTCCTATAGTAGAATTAAAGTTTTAATATTCCTATAGTTAATATTCCTTAACTAGGAGTAGATTTCTATAGTATAATAGTTAGGTTATACTACGTATTTATAGTATAGTAAATTATCCTAATAGTATTACTAGATTAATCTATAGTTAGCCTATAGCTAAGCGTAAAACTTAAGGCTAAAAAACCTAAGGCTAGTTATAACTATCTAGTAAGGTTAGGAAGCTACGCTAAGTTTCTAAAGGGTTCCTAGGCTTAGTATATAAAAAAGCCTTATATTTAAGGTCTAAAGTAATCTTTAGTTTATTATTTAAGGTTTTACCTATAATTTCCTTAACCTTAGACTCCTTAAGCTAAAGTTAGTAATATTATTCCTAGAGAAGTTAATCTACTACTTAAGTTAACCTAGGTAGATTATTAGGATCTCTAATTACTACTACTCTAGTAGTTAGAGCTTTACCTTTATTATTTTAAGTACTTACTATTACTTAGTATTATTATAGTACTAAAATAGGGTATAAATAGAGTACTATTAGGTTATTATTATAGATAGATTTATATCTAATAACTACCTTTCCTAGTAGGAGTATAAAGGATTTAAATTATAAGAGGTTTATAAGTAGGAGTTAAATATAGGGTAAACTAGTATATTAAAATAAATCCTTAAGGAGCTATTATACTCCTAAAGGGTTCTATATATCTAAAGTTACGTACCTAGCTTAGTAGTACTTTAGTAGGGTTCTAATAGGGCTCTATAGCTTAGCTATTAATTATATTATAATAATAGTATAATTACTATCTTTACTAGTGCTAATATCTTTACTCTAAAAATACTATAAAAACTAGTAAAACTTTATAAAGACTTATAAAACCTAAGAGTATAAATTATTCTATAGTATTTTTTTTTATTATTCTAGTTACTTTTATAGGTACACGTATTATACCCTATCCTACTATACTACCTACAGTGTTATTAAGGTAGATCTCCTTTAGTACGTACCCTTTTCTTTAACTTCTCTCTATTACTATAAGCACTAAACTCCTTTAGAGCTAATAGTTAAGTACTATTCTCTACTATAAAGGTCCCCTCCTTTTATAGCTACTTCTTTTATATAATTTTTAATATATAGCTACCTTATTAGTTACTTAAAGCTATATAATCTCCTATTATACTAATATAAGCTTATAGGTAAATTATTACTATATCCTTTAAGATCTTCTTAAACGCCTTAACTATAGAAGTAGGGGAACTATCTAGGTAGGTTTAAATCCTTATCTTTACTAGCGTTAATTAAGACCTAAATTTAATAGTATTACTAGGTATTTTTAACTCCTAAGGACTATCCTTTATAGTAGTTAATAGTAGTATCTTTAACTATATATCTATCTTTAATATTATAGCTTCTAGGTTAAATAGGACTAAGCTAGCGCCTCTAAAGCTACTTAGGATATTACTCTCTATAATAGTAGTATTAAAAGTAGGTATAAAGTATAGTAAGAACTCTATTTTAGTAATATAGTTAATATAGTTACGTATTAAGATTTTAGCTTAACGCCTATACGCCTTCTTTAGAGGGGAAAAATAGCCTATATTTAGTAGCTATAATAGGTATAATAAGTATAGAGGTATATAGAGTATAATAATCTTATTATCCTTATAGTACTACTAGAATAAGAGTAAGTTATAGCTCTTATAGCTATTAATTATTAGTAAATATACTATACTAATAGTATATTTTTTTATATACGTATTAAAGTACTTTAACTACTCTAAGCTAAGCTTATTTATTATCTAGCTATTCTTAGAGATAGTAATAACCTAATTACATAGTAAGGCGTCTTCCTTATACTAAGTAGAGAGGTAGTTCTTACCTTAAAAGATAATAAAGGGTAAGATTACCTACCTTATTACGTTAATACCCTAGATAACTATAGTCTACTCTTAACTACCTTACTATACTATCTTTAGCCGTCCTTAATACTCTAAGCTAGTAACTATAGCTCCTATTAATATCTAGCCTATTATAAAGCTAATCTTATTAAAGTTATAAATATCTTTATTTAGGATACTATACTTAGCCTTTATATTCTTTATAAGCTAGAACTAGTCTTATATAAGCTTAGGATCTTTATAAAAGGCTCTCTTATAGTTATACTTTTAATTAAACTTAACTTTAAGCTTAGGTTAACGCGTAATAAAGGTTATAGCCTAGTTCTTACTAATAGGGTCCTAGTAATACTTAGTAAGTAAGGAATTAGCTATATCTTTTATAGTAGTAAGCTAGGGTAGAAATCCTCTTATATCTAGGTCTAATATATATTAGACTATTACCTCCTCCTCTATCTTAAAAAGCTTTATTAATTTTAGCTTCTAATTATATTATAAAGGTGTCCTAGTAAGCTAATTACTAAGTATAGTTTAAGAGATGCTATAGATTTGTACAGCGCGCTACTAGAAGAGAGTCGCGTCTTATTTTATAGCCTAAAGTATAAGCTATATCTAGGATTCTTTTAAAGGCTTTTATATATTATAGTGTTAAGGTATTACGTTTATACTATAAATAATAGTACGTTTTAGTAGGGTCTTAGTAAAGTAATTTGTATACCTAGGTAACCTATATACCTATAGAGTACGTTATAGGTAATAGTATAATTACTATCTTTACTAGTACTAATATCTTTACTTTAAAAATACTATAAAAACTAGTAAAACTTTATAAGGACTTATAAAACCTAAGAGTATAAATTATTTTATAGTATTTTTTTATTATTCTAGTTATTTTTATAAGTATATATATTATACCCTATTTTACTATACTAATTATAGTATTATTAAAATAGATCTCTTTTAGTATACGCCCTCTTCTTTAACTTCTTCTTATTACTATAAGTACTAAACTCCTTTAGAGCTAATAATTAAGTATTATTCTTTATTATAAAGGTCTTTTCCTTTTATAGCTACTTCCTTTTATATAATTTTTAATATATAGCTACCTTATTAGCTACTTAAAGCTATATAATTTCTTATTATACTAATATAAGCTTATAGGTAAATTATTACTATATCCTTTAAGATTTTCTTAAACGCCTTAACTATAGAAGTAAGAAAGCTATCTAGGTAGGTTTAGATCCTTATCTTTACTAGTATTAATTAAGACCTAAATTTAATAGTATTACTAGGTATTTTTAACTCCTAAAAACTATTCTCTATAGTAGTTAATAGTAATATCTTTAACTATATATTTATCTTTAATATTATAGCTTTTAGGTTAAATAGAACTAAGCTAGTACCTCTAAAGCTACCTAGGATATTACTCTCTATAATAGTAGTATTAAAAGTAGGTATAAAGTATAGTAAAAACTTTATTTTAGTAATATAGTTAATCTAGTTATATATTAAGTTCTTAGTTTAATATCTATATACCTTCTTTAGAGGGGAAAAATAGCTTATATCTAGTAGTTATAATAGGTATAATAAATATAAAGGTATATAAAGTATAATAATCTTATTATCTTATAGTACTACTAGAATAAAAGTAAGTTATAGCTCTTATAGTTATTAATTATTAGTAAATATATTATACTAATAGTATATCTTTTTATATAAGTATTAAAGTACTTTAACTACTTTAAGCTAAGCTTATTTATTATCTAGCTATTCTTAGAGATAGTAATAACCTAATTATATAGTAGGGCGTCTTCCTTATATTAAGTAGAGAGGTAGTTCTTATCTTAAAAGATAATAAAGAGTAGGATTACCTACCCTATTATATTAATACCCTAAATAATTATAGTTTACTCTTAATTACCTTACTATACTATCTTTAGCTATTCTTAATACTTTAAGCTAGTAACTATAGCTTCTATTAATATCTAGCTTATTATAAAGCTAGTCTTATTAAAGTTATAAATATTTTTATTTAGAATACTATACTTAGCCTTTATATTTTTTATAAGCTAGAACTAGTTTTATATAAGCTTAGGATCTTTATAAAAAATTCTTTTATAGTTATACTTTTAATTAAACTTAACTTTAAGCTCTAATATATACTTAATAAAGGTTATAGCCTAGTTTTAGCTAATAAGGCTATAGTAGTACTTTATAAGTAAAGAATTAGCTATATCTTTAATAGTAGTAAGCTAGAAGGGAATCCTTAAAGATCTAGGTTTAGTATATACTAAATAATTACCTTCTCCTCTATCTTAAGAAGCTTTATAGAATTAGGCTAGTAATCTTATTAGTATAGTATTCTAGTATATTACTATTAAAGTATTTTCTTTAGTACTATATAGTACTATATAGTATAGTAGATAGTAAGTATTATATCTTATTTTAAAGCTAGAAGTATAAGCTATATTTAGGCTTCTTTTTAAGAGGATTATATATTATTATATTAAAGTATTATATTATATTAAAGTATTATATTATATTAAAGTATTATATTATATTATAAGTAATAGTATATTTTAATAAGGTCTTAGTAAAAGCTAGCTACTTACCTATACTAGTTACTTACCTATAGGGTACGTTATCTTTAAGCTACTATAAATAGTAAGAAAATAAATTTCTAATTATAAAAGTATATTATAGAGTAATAACCTAATTATATAGCTTTATAAAAGGAATAGTTATATAAAATAATAGATTAGATTTAAATTAATTTATATATTAATTATTTTAGTATAAGAAGTTTATAGATAGAAGTTAAATATAGGAATAAACTAGTAACGTACCCTACAGGCGAGTTAGCTATACGGGCGAGTTAGCTACCCTCCTAAGCCTTTTTAACTTAACCTTCACCTCTTAATAACTTTCTACCCTGTGGTTCGAATTTAACGACTTCAGGTTCGTTGAAAAGCCTTTACTTAGGGCTTTTTAATGGTCCAAAAATTACCTAAAACGGACTAGTACCTAGAAAGTTATTAAGAGGTACAGTTTTAAAGTTTTTAAGCTCTTCGCTTAGGTTAGATCCCTACTTCTACTACTTAGGGGTAATAATAAATTTTAGTATTTTAGTATAATATTATTTATATAAAAAGCTATAACTTATTAATTTTATAGCTTCTATCTAATAGTTATAGAGTTATACTAACTAAAGAATATTTTAGCTACTAGTATTAAAAATACTAAAAATACTAGAATATTATAGTATACTACTAACTAAAAGTATTTAGATAGTTATAAAATAATAGTATATACTCTTTAAAGCCTTTTCTTATACTATATTACTTCTATTATTTAGTTATTTAGAGATTTAAAAAATCTTAAATTCTAAACTAAGTTATAATTATATTATAATATAATTAATAGCTAAGCTATAGAGCCCTATTAGAACCTTACTAAAGTACTACTAGGCTAGGTATATAACCTTAGATATATAGAACCCTTTAGGAGTATAATAGCTCTTTAAGGATTTATCTTAATATACTAGTTTACCCCTATATTTAACTCTTACCTATAAACCTCTTATAATTTAAATTCTTTATACTCCTACTAGGAAAGGTAGTTATTAGATATAAATCTATCTATAATAATAACCTAATAGTGCCCTATTTACACCCTATTCTAGTACTATAATAATACTAAGTAATAGTAGGTACTTAAAATAATAAAGGTAAAGCTCTAATTACTAGAGTAGTAGTAATTAGAGATCCTAATAATCTACTTAGGTTAACCTAAGTAGTAGATTAACTTCTCTAAGAATAATACTACTAACTTTAGCCTAAGGAGTTTAGGGTTAAGGAAATTATAGGTAAAACTTTAGATAATAAACTAGGGACTACTTTAGACCTTAAATATAAGGCTCTTTTACGCGCTAAGCCTAGGAACCCTTTAGAGACTTAGTATAGCTTCCTAACCTTACTAAATAGTTATAACTAGCCTTAGGTTTTTTAGCCTTAAGTTTTACGCCTAGCTATAGGCTAACTATAGATTAATCTAGTAATACTATTAGGATAATCTACTACACTATAAATACGTAGTATAACCTAACTATTATACTATAAAAATCTACTCCTAGTTAAGGAATATTAACTATAAGAATATTAAAACTTTAATCCTACTATAGGACCTAACTTTACTCTTATTAGTAGAAGTATCTATTCTAATACTAATATAGTACTACCTTATTATAAGGCTATAGCTATAACTAATAAAAAGTTTATCTAGGGCTACTTTTAGGAACTATTCTTAGCTTAAGCTAAGGGTAACTTACTAGTAGTTATTACTACCTTTAAGGAGTAGATTAAATACGCCTCTTAAGCCTTAGGGCTAGCGAAGCCTAATAGGCCCTTATTAGATTATTAGTAACTAGCCTTTAATAATACTAGTAAGCTTATTTAAGTACTAAATAGCGTTTAGCCTAAACTAAAACTAGGCTTAGAGAGTAGAGTCTCTACCCCTAGGTAGGTTAAGTAATAGATTAAAGACGTAGAGATAGTATTTAATTACTATTAAGTCTTTAAGGACTTAGTTACTAAGACTTACTAAGCTATAGGGATAATCTAGTATAATATTTATTAAGAGTTAATATAATAATATATTAATAAAAGTATTATTAATAGCTAGGTTAAGCTTAAAGTAGAGGAACGTAAGCTAGTCTAGGACCTTATCCTTACTAGATATAAAAACTATATTTAATTCTTTAACTTTAAGTAGAAGGATAACGATACTATAAGCTCCTTTTTACTTTAACTAAATAAAAAGGAGACCCTACTATCTTATAACTTCTTTAAAATACTTACTAGTAAAGATAATTATAAACTAAAGATTACCTTTATATAGTCTAGAATCTTAGAAGCGTATTAGTAGAAGATCTAATATATAGGTATTCTTAATATACTTACTATATAGCCTAAGTTTAAATAAGCACTTTATAATATAGAGACTATAGTATTTACTACTAGTAAGGTAATATTATTCTATCTAGGGACTAGTAATAACTTACTATATAGTAAGCGTTAAGCTTTTACTTCTTAGCTAGGTAACTAGGGCTTTAGGAAGAAGTAAGATTATAAAGCTTTTAACTTAAGAAGTAGCTTTAGGGTAGTATCCCTAAGGCCTTCTAATAATATTCTAATAAAGCCTTATTAATAAGGTAGATAATAGGCTTCTAGGAACTAAGGTAGAAATTATAGTAGAGATTAGAGACTATACTAGAGAAATTATTAGGGTAATAGCTAATAAGATAACTAGGGTACTACTTAACCTTAGCAAAATAATAATTTAAGAAAAGATAAGCCCTAGTTACTAACCTTTTATAATTATAACTAGGGCTAAACTTAAAAGAGAAATAATTACGTATTTAAGTATAAGTCTATATATCTCTCCTTAATAGTTTTATAGTCTTACTCTATACGCTTTATAACTTAGGAGTAGAGATTAATATTATTTAGTAAAAGATAGTAAATAAGTACTCCCTTAAAGATACGTTAGTAGTTAATAAGCTAGTAGTAATATTTTTAGATTATAACTAACTATATATTAATAAAGTATATAACCTTATAGTTAGCTATAAGGATAGTAGAGGCTTAGTTTAAGTTATAAGCCTTTAAAGATTTTAGGCTACTAATTTTAATAGGTATAACCTTATATTAGGTTACTTATAGCTATAAGAGGTAGATCTAAAGATCTAATTCTCTATAAGAGAGTTTAAATAATAAGAAGATAAAGTTAATAGTAAGGATTATATTAAACTCTTCTCTACTAAAGACCTCCTTAAAATACTAAGGCTAAGAGAGTAAGCTTATATACTTTACCTAAGGCGCCTATTATATAGTATATTAAGTAAAGAGGCTTAATAGTCTCTCCTTTAGGAGATATACTAGGAAGGCCTTAGGGTAGAGGTACTATCTACTAGGCCTAGTAAAGACGTAGAACTTAATATAGAATAGTATTATTACTAAGAGCTACTTTAGCTAAAGAATAAGATACTTAAGATTATTAATAACCTTAAGAGGTACGTTACTAACGCTTTAGACCTAGCCTAGCTACTAGAAGTAACTATTTAATAAATAGTAGCTAGTATATATAATAAGAACTCTTAATAGGCTAAACTACCTCTAAGGTATAGCCTATATCCTTCTTAATAATAAAGAGGATACTCTATATATAGTACTAGAAGATAACTAACTAGATAGTAAAGAACTAAAGTTTATTCCTAAGAAGCTATACTATAAATAGCTTACGTTTAGTAAGTACTAAATATATATACTTTATCTAAATAGTAAATATAATTATACTATTAATATTAAAGAAAGGAAAAAATCTTTAACCTTCTAATTTATAACCTTTTTAAGAAGGAGTTAAAGATTTTATAGGACTACCTTAAGACTATATAAGATAAGGGTTAGATTTATCTAAGTAAGTTACTTATAGGCGCCCCTATCCTCTTTATCCTAAAGGTAGATAGTATAATAAGACTTTATATTAACTACTATAAGTTAAATAAAGTTACTATTAAGAATTAGTACCTTATCCTACTTATAAGCGAGATACTAGACTATTTATTAAAAGCCTAAATCTTCTCTAAGCTAGATCTTTAAGACACCTATTATAGGCTTTAAATTTAAGAGAGGGATAAATAGAAAACTACTTTTAAAATAAGATATAGTTACTTTAAGTACCTTATTATACTATTTAGGTTAGTAAATATACCTATAATATTCTAATTATATATTTATTAAGCCTTAAGAGGGCTAATAGACTATATATATATTATCTACTTAGATAATATCCTTATCTACTCTAAGGATAAAGAAGACTATAACTCTTATATTAAGAAGATCCTTAATAGACTTATAGAGTAAGGCCTCTACTATAAAGTAAGTAAGTATATCTTCTTAATATACTCTATTAAGTTCTTTAGGTTTATAGTAATACTTAGTAGCGTTATTATAGACCTTATATAGGTGTAAATAATTAAGGAGTAGCTAGAGCCTAAGAGGTATAAGGATATCTAGGTATTCTTAGGGTTTATAAACTTTTACTAGAGGTTTATTTATAACTACTTTATAATTATACGCCTAATAGTAGACTATATAATAGCTACTTAAGCCTTACTAGTATCCTATAAGTTAGCTAATACTAGTAAAGTAAAATTAAAAGCTATAAAGAGTTATAAAGGTCTAACTAGGTAGTACCTACTATAGTCCTAGCTAGAGGACGTAAGAAATACCTTTCTAGAACTTTAAAGAAGTTTACTAAAGTATTAGTACTTTAGTATTTTAACCTTATAAAGCTAGTAATAGTCCTTATAAATACCTCTAACTTTACTATAGTAATAATACTCCTATAGCTAGCTACGTTAGAGTTAGTAACTAATTATTATTAGAAACTAGTTACGTTCTAGAGTAAAAAGTTCTTTAAGCTATTACTCTAGTAGTATACTTATAATAAAAAACTAAATATAATAGTAGAAGTATTTTAGACATAGAGGTATTACCTTAAGTATACCCTATTAATAATCTAAGTACTCTCTAATTATAATAATCTTTAGTATTTTATAACTACTAAAGAACTCTCCTTTAAATAAGCTAGATAGGTAGAGGAGCTAGCTTAGTTTAACTTTAAAATTAAATATAAGCTAAGATTAGAGAACCTAGTAGACGGCCCTTTAAGAAGGCCTAACTACGTAAAAGGTATACTAGTTAGAAAGTAGTAGGTACTTTATAATATAATACTGCCTACTCTTTAATAAAAGCTTTAAATTTAGATAATCTAGATATCTAGGGCTTAAAAGGTTAACTAGGTAACTATAGGATAAGACTACCCTAAGGCTAAACTACTAAGGTCTTATTAACCCTCTAAAATAGTCCCTAAAGAGGAATTCCCTAACTAGATATTAGTTAATAGTAATAAGTTACTTCTTATTCCTAATAAGCTAACTATAGGCTATAGTAGCTAGTATTAGGGTAATAAATTTAAAGTATAGCTAAGGGATTTTAATATAGCTAAAGCTCTCTTAAGGAGTATAGGTAATTATATTTTATTACTAAATTATCTTTTAGTAGAAGCTATAGAAGATAAGTCTACCTATATACTAGATATTCTAAACTACCTCTCTAATTATATTAGAATAATTTAAAAGTAAGATAAGGCCTATCTTATTTATAAATTACTAACATAATAAGGAGTAGGTAAGGTAAAGAGGGATAATATATTTTAGGAGATTAACCCTAGTAAAGTCCTACGCTAGAATAGGAAAGTATAAATTCCTAATAATATATTACTCTAGGTAAACCTTCTACTAAAGAACTATAATAACCTTATAAGTAGTTACTATAGTATAAATAAAATAGTAGACCTATTAAAGAGGAAATACTTTTAGCTATATCTCTAATAAGATATCTATAAGTATATTAATAGGTATACTACCTATTAGTTAAATAAGATTAGGCGTTATAAACTATAGGGGATACTATCCCCTACTAATACCTAAGGTACCTTAGTAGTATTACTCCCTTAACTTTATTACTAACTTACTAAAGTTAAAAGATAAGAAGGGGAATAAATATAACGTAATACTTATATTAGTAGACTACTTTATAAAGTATATCTAGTATCTACCTATTATAAAGATAATTATAGCCTAGTAAGTAGCTAAGTTACTACTATAATAATACTTTTTAAAGCTAAGTTCCTTAAATACCCTATTATTAGATAGAGACTCTATATTTATAAGCTAGTTCTAGTCTAATATATACTACTACTTAAAAATTAACTATTAGTTAAGTATAGCTTTCTACCCTTAAACTAATAGGTAAACTAAGTATTAAAACTAAGAGCTAGAGACTTACTTATAGATATATATAAACTATAAATAGGATAATTAGGTTAACCTACTCCTATATACTAAGTATACTTATAACTTAAAAAGTACTCTATTTATAGGTAGTATCTTATAACCCTTACCTTTAGTATTATACCTAAAGGTTTTAATATAGTTCTTAATAAATACTAGCTTTATAAGCCTTTAGCTATATAAGATAAAAATATAAAAGTACTAGAATTATACTAGTAAGTTACTAACTAGCTAGAGTAATAGTATAAGATATAGGGAGTAGCTAAAGTAAGTTTAGAGTACGCCTAGCGTAGTAATACTAAATAGTATAATATAAAGAGGGTAGATAAGTACTTTATAAAAAGAGAATAAGTTCTCCTTAAGGTAAAAATATTATAATAAGTTATTCTTTTAAGAAGTTTAATATATAATATTTAGGACTCTTTACTATTATAAAGAAGATTAGTAAGCTAGCGTACTATCTTAACCTCTCTTTATTAATAGCTTAGGTATATTCTATCTTTAATATATTACTCTTAGAGTTATAGGTTAAACCCTATAAATAAGATAAGTTTAAACCTAAACTAATTTAGGTACTAGAGGATATTCTTCTAGGAGATAGATATAAAGTAGAAGGTATCTTAGAGTATAAGGACTCTACCTTAAGGGGTAGAGAGTACCTTATAAAATAGCTAGGCTAGTTAGTAAAAGAATCTACCTAAGAGCTAGTTAAGTATCTAGATTAGTATAATAAGATACTAGAGGATTACCTATAAAACTTAAAGGACGTATCCTAAGGTACTAGTAGGAATTACTAGAAGTAATAATAGGAAGCTAAAGAGCTAAAAGGCGTAATAAACTTTATAAGTAACTATAATAGACTATAGAGTACTTATTTAGTATAGCTAAGGCTACTAGATATATAAAATTATCTATAAAATTAGTTAAATTATTACTTATTACCTTAATAGAAGGATATAATTATAATAAAGTAATATTATATTTATAAGCTACTAATAGTAGTAGGGAGGATAAGCTCTCTTAGGTAAACTATCTACTATACTCTACTACTACCCTAATACCTACTTATCCCTAGGTTAAGTCTATACTAGGGGGAAAACCCCTTAGCCTAATACTAAGATTAAAGGTAAGGTACTTCTTAATAGGTAATAGTATTATAGGTTTAAAGAAAACGCTAGTAGAAGTAGCTATAGGTATATTAGTACTATAGTAGTAGTACTACTTCTCTTAGTTAATAGCAGCGTTACTATACTTAAATATAGCCTTATAATTTATATTAACTACTATATTAGTAGGCTGCTTATAGCCTATAGTACCTAAGCCTAGCTACTAATATTAGTAGAAGTATTAAGTTATAACTACTTAATATTATACCTTATACCTCTTTAGGTTATACTTATAAGAGGCTATATAGGCCCTCTTAAACTTAGTATAAGTCTCTTCTATCTTACTTTTACTCTTATTTATACTCTCCTTAACCTTATAGTTATAGGTGCTAGTATAGCTCTTAAAGGTAAGATAAAGGTTTTTACGTACTTAAAAGTAGACTTCTATAGCTTACGTAAAATATTATTATTAAGCTAGTTAGTCTTAAGTAGAGCTCTTTAAGTTAGCGTAGCTATAGCCTTATCTATCTTATAGTTTACGTACGTAAGGAGGTAGTTAAGGACGTTAATAGTATAGTAGAACTTAGGCTTAATTTATATAAGTATTAGTAATAAGACCCTAATAAGACGTTAGTAGAAAGGAGTTAGATATACTTTAATATACTCTTCTTTATATATACTAGAATACCTATTATAGATACTAAAATTATTCTTTTAAATATAGTAAGACTCTCTATAAATAGTTCTAAGGAAGCTATAAATAGTACTATTAGAATCTTTCTTAGACTAAGTAGTAAGTAAGACTACGTAAGCCTTATACTAGAAGCGTATTAGTAATAGTTAGGGTTATATATTAAAAGGGAGGAAGTAAACTTAGTCTAGTAATAGCTTATTACTTAAAATATAGAGAATAGTGCTACTAATAGGTATAATATTAAAGATATTAATAATAATAGATAAGGATTAAGTAGAATTTAAGTATAGTATAGTATAGGACTGTAGTATAAGAACTATAGTTAATAGCTACCTAAGAACGCTTTTATATAAGCTATAAGATAACCTACTTATAAACTAATAGTAACCTATTCTCTTACTATAACTATACTACTACTCCTTACCTTAAGTATATATTATATAAATTAACTAGAATATAGATTACTTATATAAGTAAGTACTTATATTTAAGTAAGGTATTAGCTAAGTAATAGGTAATACTAATAAATATTATAAGTTAGTTAAACTATTAACTAAGATAATAAACCTTATAGGCTTAAATAATCTATACTAATTTAATAAGACCTATATAATAGGTCCCTTATATAGTATACTATTAGTATACTATAGGAATAATATTAGGTAGTAAATAATAATACTAACCTAACTAATTATATAGTAACACTCTGCGAAGTTAATAACTAGTTATTAGTTAAAGAATTACTATTTAATATTTGTAAATATATAACTATAAGTTATTTATAAGTATATAAATATTATATATAGCCTAGCTAAAGTCTAGAGTCTCCCCTTAGTATACCTATAACTAGCCTATTTAAATTAATAAATTAGGACCTAGTAATAGGATAGCTAAAATTACATATACTAAACTACTATTAGTAGTTAAGCGCTAGTAGACACGCCTTATAAGGCGATACTACTACTAAAGGAAAGCGAGTTAGGATAACTTATAAAAAGGGGAGGCTATTATTATAATATAATTAATAGCTAAGCTATAGAGCCCTATTAGAACCTTACTAAGGTACTACTAGGCTAAGTATATAACCTTAGATATATAGAACCCTTTAGGAGTATAATAGCTCCTTAAGGATTTGTTTTAATATACTAGTTTACCCCTATATTTAACTCCTACCTATAAACCTCTTATAAATTATATATAAATATATATAAAATAAAGATTCTAAGTATTTAAACACTATTTATATATATAGATATATAGTATAAAAAGTTTTTACTTAGTATTAATTATTATTTTATAGTCTTTTAGTAGATAAAGCTATTTTAGCTCTAAAAATATTCTACCTTAGTATAGCTTTATAAATACTAGGTAGAATAAGCTAGAAATTTAATAAGTTATAGTTTTATATATAAATAAAAGTCTATTAAAAGATTAGAGTTTATTATAGGCCCTAACTAGTAAAAGTAGGGATCTTAGCTAAGCGAGAATACTAAAACCTTACCTCTTAATAACCTTTTAAGTACTAGTCCATTTTAGGTACTTTTCGGTTCGTTAGAAAGCCCTAAGTGAGGCCTTTTCAACGAACCTAAAATCCTTAAATTCGAACCACAGGGTAGAAAGTTATTAAGAGGTGAAGGTTAAGTTAAAAAGGCTTAGTAGGGTAGCTAACTCGCCTATGTAGCTAACTCGCCTATAGGGTACGTTAGTATAATCTATATAATAGGTAAAACCTAGTAAAGACTAGTAAAGATTATAGTAAAGATATCTTATAAAGATATCTATAAAGATCTTTATAAGTTTTTACTAAATTTTACTAGTTTTTATAATATTTTTATAGGTAATAATATAACTATACTAGTAAAGGTAAGAAATATACTATTACTTACTATATAAACTATATAACTAGTAGAACTTTATATAACTTTATAAAGATTTAGTAAAGATACTTCTTTATAATTTATACTCTTAGGTTTAGTAATTTTTATAATAGTATATTTTAATAGGGTTTTAGTATTATAAGAAATATACCTATATAAGTAATATACCTATAGAGTATATTACCTATAGTATAATACGTAAAAACTTATAAAATATTATAAAAACTACTAAATATAAAAGTATAAATTATAAAGAAGTATCTTTACTAAATATTTATAAAGTTATATAAAGTTTTACTAGTTATATAGTTTATATAGTAAGTATTAGTATATTTTTTACCTTTACTAGTATAGTTATATTATTATTTATAAAAATACTATAAAAACTAGTAAAACTTTATAAAAACTTATAAAACCTAAGAGTATAAATTATTTTATAGTATTTTTTTATTCTAGTTACTTTTATAGGTACGTATATTATACCTTATTTTATTATACTACCTATAGTATTATTAAAATAAATCTCCTTTAATATATACTTTCTTTTTAACTTCTTTTTATTACTATAAGTACTAAACTTCTTTAGAGCTAATAGTTAAGTACTATCCTTTATTATAAGAGTTTTTTCTTTTATATCTAATATACTCTATAAGTAAGCTATTACTATAAGTAAACTATTTACCTCTACTAAGACCTTACTAATACTACCTTTCTTACGTAATACCTCTACGTAATAAGATATAATTAGAATTAAATAAATATTAAATATAAAATATACTTCTAGCTCTTAAATAAGATATAATAATATCTAAATACTATACTACTTCTATATATAATATCCCTTAAATAATACTATATAATTATTATACTAGTACTACTTTAAGATATAAATATATGTTGTAGAGTAGTAACCTAATTATATAGACCTGTAAAGGGAATAGTTACGTAGAATAATAGGTTAGGTTTAGATTAATCTATATATTAATTACCTTAGCCTATAAGGATTAGCTCCTTATAAGTAGGGTATTTAACTTAAGCTTTTTAGCTTGTTTTCTTATGTACTAGCAAATTAATTTAATTCTTTTGATTATCTTACTTAAAGCAACAACAGTTATAAGCCTAGCGCTTTAAGATAAACAGGCTAATTCTCCCTACGCATCTATTACTACTAAGAGATTAATTTACTTACTTAAACTACTCCTCTTTACCTCTCCATCTCTACGAATTTTTCAACGTTATCTAATAAATAAATTAGGACGAAAAGATCCTAGCAGGTAATATCCTACTTAAAGCTTAAAAGGATTAGCCCTACTAGTACACCTAACTTTAGAGTATTACCTACAAAAAGCGTGTATAGGATTAGATTAACCCTAATCTCCTAACCGCTCTAAATATCCTTAATTAGAAACCTACTTATCTAAAGCTTCTACCTAAGCTAATTAAGCTAATAGATAATAAAGCTAATAACTTTAAGACGCTTAAAAGTAAGTATTTAATCTAACTTACCCTATAGAATAATTGTGAAAAGATTTAACTAGAAGAAGTATACTTATATAAAGAAAGGTATACTTACTAGAATAAAAAGCGTACTACTTACGCTAATATTATAGACTAGATTAGAAAAATAATTACTAGTAACATCCTCTATCTGCTCTAGACTAAGCTGTTAAATAGAAATAAGTAAGGGCTATAACTACTACTTAAGATTCTTAAATAATAGCTTACTCTAAATAAGGTAATAATAAAGAACTAGATTAGAATAGAGTATAGGGCGTATTTTAATAAGGCTAGAAATAGGTAAATAAATCCTAAAAAATAGTTTACTAAGTAGGAATTAATCTGTACCTAAGCAGAGTTATTTAAGATCCCTAAGCTAAATAGATAGCTAGTAATAATAGATTTCCTAGATACGCTAATACCAAAATTTGCTCTAAACTAGGTAGTAAACATATAATCTATAATTATTCTAGATAAAACACTTAGTTATATAGAATATACCCTTAATTAAATTGTATAAGGCTATAGCACTATACTCTATAAGTAGTTAGTCTTATACGTAAAAGGAAAAGGATTATCTATATTTACTATTCTATTATTATCTAGCGTAACTACTAATATAGGTTAGAATAGAGGTAACTCTAGATTAAGGAATAACTCTAGATTAGGTTAAGACTGCCCGTATAAGCTAGAGGATTAAGCTAAACATAAATAGGAACTAAGCAGTTACAGAAGACTTTAAACTGCAATAGCTAGAGTAGCACCTAGACCTAAGATTACGTTAAATAATATAGATAAGATAAAAATTACTAAACGCTATAATAAACTAAAGTAGACTACCCTTTATAATCTAATTAAGCAATCTAGTTAGACTACTTTAGTAGGAAGGACTACTAACTTATAATACCCTACTTTAATTATAGTGGCTTTAATTAACCCTACTAAGTTTAAGTAGACTACTAATCTAATTAGTGTATATAGCGTAACTTATAGTTATTACCTACTTAGTAACTTAATAATCCTTAATAGTAGATTAGCTATCTACCTAGTAAACAGTTAGGATCTCCTTATACCTAGATCGTTTAAAAGGGCTTTAACTACTAAGTACGTTAATACTAGTACGTAATTACTACCTATCTCTAGATTAGGTAATCAAATTCTAAAGGGACTAATAACTAAAGCTAGTAGATTACGCCTTAATCTTATGCTTAAAGACGTTAAAGTAGTTAAAGGCTTCTATTTAAATATAGTTTCCTAAGTAAAGCTTAGAGAGAAAGTAAACCTTTAGTATATAGGCTATAATTAAATAATTCACTTAGGTTCTCCTACTTACAGTGTTATTATTTTTAAGTTAGTTACTAAGGGCAATTTGCTTTTTATTAAATATAAAAAGTCTACTTATTCTATAGTTCTACTTCTTATAAAAGCTGTTTCTAGATTATAGATTACATAATTAAGAACTAATTCTAAAGATCTTTAGTATTAAAGATTAGGTTATTTAGGGTAACGTACTTTATAAGTATTAGTTAAGTATACATAGAATATTACGATTATAGGAACCTAATAGATATAATATAATTACTATTTTACTACTTATATAAGCTAAGTAATCTTATAATAACTAAAGGAATAATTACTAAGACCTTTTATAGGATCTCTTAGGATCTGTTTAATATACTATAAGGACGCTTAAATAAGTAATAGTTAATATTAATTAAAGATAACTTCTTAGGAAAGATTAAGAATAATAATCTTTAATTAAAAACTACCTAAGATTATATATACTTTAGAATAGTATATAAACTATATTATAAATAAGTATAGATTATAGATTATAGAGATCTACTAGGATAATAATTTAGCTACTAGGCTATAGAGAGGCTAATTAAGATATAAAGAATAGATAGAAGAAATAAGGATTACTATTAAGGCTATACTATCTTATACTTATAAGCCTAACGGCTTAGCTAAGTAAGTAGGCAAAGAAATTATTACAAAGGCAATTAAGATGCGCTTAAGCGCTTACCTACCTAAGAAACTTTAGCCTAAGATTTTAGATGCGGCTGCTTAGTTACACGCTATAAGCCTATTAGTAATTAATAGCTATTAATTACCTAATAAAGTTCTAGATTCCTAGTTTTAATAATACTTTAGGTAGTATAAACTAGATTAAATTTAATCTAGAATAGCTAATCTTCGCCCTAATTAGAGTAGTATTTACGCCTATAGCTACTAAGTATATCTATTAGATAGGGATTAAGTAGCTAAGCTTAAAAAGTAGGACTTTAAAGTTAATCTACAGGGACATATAGGATATTTAGTTAGCTATTAAGTATCTAATATCTATAGGATATAGATCCCTACGCTTAATTAAGTAATTACTATAAAAACGTTACCTTTAATAAATTACAATTCTATAATAGAATACGTAAGAACAAAATAAAGAAGGATTAAGTAATTATACTTACTAAGATATTATATAATAGAGAACTAGAAGATTTAGAAATAGATCTTAACAATCTATTACTTAAAGAGTAGTAAGATTAACCTTTACTAGATACTAAGAGCAATCTTAGGGGTAAGCTAATTAACTAAGTAATTACTAATACTAGCTAGCTTAGTAATTAAGGAGTTAATCTAGTAAAAACTATTTAAGATGTAGGCATAGCTAGCTAGTAACTAAGAATTTAAATGGGCTAGGAAAAGGATTAATTAATGCTTATAACTCTAGAGGTAATACCTAAGCTAGATATTATAGAGATAGGTAATTATAAAGTACTTAATTGCTTATTAGGAATAGATAATTAATAGGGGATATATCTACCTAGATAGGCTAATTCTAAGAGTTCTAGTAATTAGATAGGATTACATAGGGGAAAGTTTAAGAGCTTAACCTAACTTACTAATTAACCTAGTCTTATTAACCTAAATAAGCTAGATAAAGTAAGTATTACCTAGATTAGGGCACGCCGTAGGCTACGTTATACTACGCTAACTCCTCTACTACCTAAATTATTAATTAAATAACCTTAATAAACTAGTTATAGATTAGCTAGGAGAAATCCTAAGATTAATAGGTATACTAATATCTATAAGCTAATACGTAGAGGAAGAAGAAAACGCTTAGATTATAGTAATTAGATAGGGGTAGGAACGTAGGTGTATATATACTAATTGCAGATCTAAAAGATAATCTCTAGTAGATTAATTTTAAAAATACCTATTTACTAGGAGTAACAGCTGCCTAGGACAAACGCTTAAGCTATAAGCTAATAAATATAATCGTAATAGCAGCAACGCTTAGTAATTAGTTACTACTAGTACTAAAACTAGCTTAAATTTATAGAAATAAGCTCCCTACTCTACTATAAACCTAGAAATAGTTATTATAATACCTATATAGAACGTAGTTTAAGTAAGCCTCTTATAAGGAAATTAATTAATTACGAAAGAAAAATATATAGATAGTACAGCTAATTAGTAAAGCTAAAAACAGCTACTCCTATTAAAGTAGGTTTAGAGTTATAAGAGTAATTAAGATAGTATATTACTTAAATATAAAGCTTAGATTATTATAAGAGGAGATCTCTAGGAAAAGGATACGCTTAATTTAATATATACTACTATACTAGTAGCTAAATCCTTTTAAGTAGTAATAGTAATTGCTACTTATTTTAACCTAGAGATTATATAATATAACGTAGTTAGAGCATTTTTAAATATCTATATCACGCTAAATAATCTAGTAATTTACGAATTACTAGATAGATTTAAAGAACTAGGTATATATATTAGGCTTAATTAAGCCTTATATAGATTAAGAGATTTACTATTACTTTAGTATAAAGAGTTCGTAGGTATATTAAAATTATTAGATTTAATTACTACGAAGGAAGAACCGTATTTATTCTTTATAAAGGATTAAAAGGTCTTTATCTTATTCTACGTTAATAATATCCTATTACTCTTTTATAAGGTATTTAAGTAAAGGGCTTAGAGCTTATAGGATAAGATTTAAGTAAAGTACAAAATTAAGTTATAAGGACTAGTTAAATAGTTTCTTAAAGTCTAAGTAATCTAAGATTATAAAAAGAAATTAATAAAGCTTATTTACAACACCTATATTAATAAGATTATAAAGAAGTTTAGGCTTAGTAATAGAACTTTCCCTCTAACGCTACTACCTTCTAAGGATCTAATTAAATTAGATAGAAAAGTAATAAAATAATAGATTAAAGCTTATTAAGAAAGAGTTAGATTAGTCCTATATACTACGATTATACTACGCCTAGACGTTACTTATACTATATCTAGGTTATCTTATTTTCTTATAAATCCTAGTAATTAATATATAAAAGCTATAAAATGTATAATTATATATCTATATTAGACTTATTAGGAAGTAATCTAGTATAGTAACTATAATAGACCTAATTTTATAATCTATAGAGACGCTTCTTTTACTAATAATCTAGATACTTATTACTTATTATATAGATATATTACTATGCTATTTAAGGGTATAATCCTATAGAAAGCTACCTAATAAAGTATAGTAATAACCTTAATAATAGAAGCTAAGCTACTTATGCTAGAATAAGTAGCAAAAGAAGTAATAGCGCTTAAGTAATTCTTTAAGGAAATTACGTTTAATCTAGGAGATCTTTAGAATATTTAGTGTAATAATTAATAAACAATCTAGCTAGTTGTAGGAAAGAATAAGCAGATTATAATAAAACTTTAATATATTAATATCTAGAATATATAGCTCTGTTAGGAACATACTAAAAGATTATTTTTAGTAGAGTATTTATAAATAAACGATATACTAGCTAATAGGCTTACGAAATTACTTACTAAATAGCAATTCTAGAGATTTAAGTAATAGCTTAACTTTATTAATGTTAAGAAAATAATTATAAGTATAGAAGATAATTAACTTTATAGATTACTATTTATTAAATTATCTACTTTAAAAGAAGTATGCTTATAAGAGAGCAGGGCTTAGAAACTACGTACTAGATTAGCTACACTAATCCTCCCTTTTTATTTATTCTAGTAAGAAATTATCCCACTAAAGATAGATTAGATATCCTAATTAAAAGCAAAGAACTACTAAGAATTCTTAATTAAACTAATTAATAAGCTTATTAATTAAGAGCTTAATATCCTTAAATAGACTATAAGTGTGTTTATAATAAGTAATATAATTAGTAAGCTAAAGACTCCTATAACAAAAACAAACGTTCTCTACGCGTAAAAGTTCCTACTTAGTATAACCCTAATTAATAAGATAATTAGCTTAATAATAAAGCTTAATAGTAGTAAAATAATCTTAATCCTTAATAGTAACCCTAGTATTAAGTAGTATAGCTGCACGAGCTTGCTTAGATATTTAATTAGACTTAATGGTCTAAACAGGAGGCTTAGGAATACTTAAAAGATTAGCTAGTTAATTATTATACTTAGTCTTAACTTTACAGCGCTTACGATAATAAGTAGCTATAAGTTTTAGGTTAATAATAATTAGAGACTCTTCTTTATCTAAGTTAATTAGAATAGGCTAATTACTAGGAGTAGAAACTAGAGTAGTAGGCTTAGGAGTAAATAGATAAGGTAGAGTAATAGGAGTAGTAGGAGAAGAACTAGGATTAAGACTAGGATAAGGAGGACTAGAACTAAATAAATACGCAATACCCTCTAAAGTAAGATACTACTTATTAGTTATTAGAGTATTAGAAGATAGCTAATTAATTAGAGTAGGTGTTCCCCTAAGCGTACTAGGACTAGGGTTATAATAGTAACTAATCTACATAAAGGGAGACGCCTAAGTAGAAACGTATTAGTAATTATCCTAAGAGGATCTACCTAATTAGAAGACCTTATTAGATTAAACCTTCTCCTTCTTCTTACGAGGTGTAATTAACTTACTTAAGGTAATAGGAGTTTACTTTAGTAACGAAGTAACGCTATTAAGATTATTTAAAGTAAGCTTAGGAGGAATAGTACCTTTAATTAAAGCAAGGAGAGCGGCGCGACAATTCTTTAACTTATTAGGCTAAAAATTAGATAATTAGTTACTAAAAAAAAAAAAAGGATAAGATTAAGGACTACTTATAGTTAGGACAAGATTAATAGAGTAAAAGGCTTTAATTAATTTCTTTCCTTTAATTAGGATTAACGTTAGACTACGAACTAATTAGTATAATTAAAAGAAAGAAAGGATTAATTAAACTTACGCCTCTAAACACACATAAGTGCTACACTAAACGCACTAATTACTCTAACTACTAGCAGCCTTAGCTGTATAATAGTTCTTATTCTACTTCTTATAAAATTTTTTAATATAAAGTAGATATAGATTACAGTAATTTAACGTTAAAGTAGGAGTAGGATAAATAGATATAGCCTAGGTCTTCTTATAGTTTTAAGTTTAAGGACTATTATAATTATTTAAAGAAGAGGACAAAGATAAAGACTATAAAGGATTAGCCTAATTATCTAAGCCCTTCTACTTCTTAGTAATTTAAGAAGCTACTCTATAAGCCTTTTGCTTAGAAGCCTAAAGTAGAGTAGTATTAGTATTAATAAATAATCTTAGCTTAAGCTAATCCTTAAGCGTTATACTCTTAGCGAGCTTAGAAGGGCTTAGGGTATAACTAACTATTACTAATATAGTAGATCTAGGATTACTATTAAATAAGAAAAGTAAGGAGTAGAAGAATAGCAATACTTAATTAAAGCTAAGAGAATAAAAAGGTGTAGTTAAGGTATAATAAAGGAGAGTAGAAGGAGGGGTAGGAGCAAGCGGTTTATATTAAAACACGCTAAGAGCGTTTGCGCTGCGCTCTTATTACCTCGCTACTTAGTAATACCGCTTTATTACCCCGTACTTACAAATAGAGTAAATAAACTATCTTAATTAGGTAAGACTACTTAAAAGTATTTTACTTATTTAATATAAGCAAAATAGGGGTATATTATAGAGTAGTAACCTAATTATACAGACCTATAAAGGGAATAGTTACATAAAATAATAGGTTAGGTTTAGATTAATCTGTATATTAATTACCTTAGCCTATAAGGATTAGCTCCTTATAAGTAGGGTATTTAACTTAAGCTTTTTAGCTTGTTTTCTTATATACTAGCAAATTAATTTAATTCTTTTAATTATCTTACTTAAAGTAACAATAATATATACCTAACTTAAGGAATTTTTATCTATTAAAAGAGAAGGTAATTATTACTTATATACTTAACCTTAATAAGTAAGAATTTTTACCTTAGCTTACTTTTATAAAGGATATAGTAGATCTACTATAAAAGAAGCGTAGCTAACTACTAGTAAGTATTAACTAAACTACTAACTTTATTAAGTATTAACCTAACCTTTAAACTATATTTAATTAAAAGTATAATTATAAGAGAATCCTTTATAAAAATTCTAAGGTTATATAAAACTAGTTTAGGCTTATAAAGAATATAAAGGCTAAATATAGTATTTAAGATAAAAATATATATAACTTTAATAAGATAAGCTTTATAATAAGCTAAATATTAATAGAACCTATAATTACTAGTACCTACTATTAAAGATAGCTAAAGATAGTATAGTAAGGTAATTAAGAATAGACTATAGTAATCTAGGGTATTAATATAATAAAGTAGGCTATTCTACCTTTTATTATTTTCTAAGGTAAGTACTACCTCTTTACTTAGTATATATTATAACCTAAACTAATAAGTTTATAGAATAGTACTACTTAAGTACTAAGACTAATAGAACTATTTAGAAGAATATTAAGAATAGACTATACTATAGTTATATAACTAATTAAAGGTTAGTATATATTAAGAAAGTAATAAGTTAGAACTAATTATAGTAATTAGTATTTAGTAATTACTAGGGTACTAATTAAGGTAATTATAAAATATCTCCTTAGTATATAAACTAATATAATAAGCTCTTATAGATTATTATATTTAACTTAAGTTACTCTTATAAATAATTAACTCTTAATTATCTACCTTAGTCTAACTCTCTTATATATCTATAGAATATACTAAACCTATTTACTAGTTTATATCTACTTTATTATACTACGCTTTATAGCCTTAAACTAGTAACTAAGTTTAATACTTTAAATACTATAACGTTACTAAATATTTTAATAAATTCTATAAGAGCGTAATAATATTAGGTACTAGATAAAGGGTATTTTAGTATAATAAAAGGAGTAGGCTACTATACTAAATATAATAGAGGCTAGGCTTACTTATTAACTAGGTTACTAGGTTAGTTATATAACTTAGGGATAAGTCTACTAAAAGAGAGAGATAGTATTATAACCTAAACTAATAAGTCTATAAAATAGTACTATTTAAGTACTAAGACTAATAGAATTATCTAAAAAATATTAAGAATAGACTATACTATAGTTACGTAACTAATTAAGGGTTAGTATACGCTAAGAAAGTAATTAGTTAGAAGAGTAGATATACTAAGCTAATAATATAATATTATAGGTAAGAAAACAAAGGTATACACTATAATACTTAAATAGAATAAAGATAGATCCTTAACTAATAGGACTCTACCTAGTAAGGAAAGTAATAGTATTATACGTATTAAACTTAAAGTAGATAATAAAATCTTATAGGAAATTATTATTAGATAATACTATAATAATTTAGTATATAGATATATAGGAGTTTCTAGGATAATAGAGTTAATATAATAAAACTACTACTTTAAGAATATAAGAAAAAAAAGTTAAGAAATAGATATAAAAATACTTAGATTACTAGAAAAATAAATATATAATATATATACTATATAGTAAATTATAAGTAATAGAACTACTAACTAAACTATAAGAAGATATTATAATAGATTTTATTATAGACTTACCTAAGTTTATAAATAAAGTAACTAGATATAAATATAATAGGATACTTAACGTAATTTATAGGTTCTATAAGGGAGTAGAGTTTATACTATTTAGAAAGGACTTTATAATAAAATAACTAGTAAGTATAATAATTAATAAAATATTCTAATAATATAGAATTCTATAATTAATTATTAATAATAGAGATAAGTTATTTATATTAAATTTTTAGGAAACGTTTATAGTATAACTAGGGATTAAAAGAAAGCTATTAATAGTATATTATCCTAAAACTAATAGATAAATAGAATAAATAAATTAAATACTAGAATAGTACCTATAAATATACTATAACTATTAATAGAATAATTAGGTATTACTACTACTTATAGTATAGATTACCTATAATAATAAAATATTAGAAATAACTAGTAAAATACTATTCTACGCCTACTATAGGAAATACCTAAATCTCTTTAAAAGAAACTTTTTAAATATTAAAGCTAAAGCTACTTTAAAGATAGTTTAAGAATTAGTAAATATATATAAAGAAATAAAGGAAAATATAGAAAAATATAGTACTAATAAATTAGAAATATAAATAAGAAAAGAAAAATAGTACCTTAACTAAAAGAGGAGGATAAAGTATATTTACTTATAAAGAATCTCTAAACTAAATAACTAAAGAAAAGATTAAACTATATAAGTTAGACTATTTTTAATTAAGAAATAATTAGGACTAGTAAACTATATACTTAATCTACTAAAGAATATAAAGATTAAACCTAAGTTCTATATTAAGCTATTAAAACTAGTAGACTTTATAATACTATTATAAAAAATATTTTACTATAAACTAGAAGAAGAAAATAAATTTAAAGTTAAATATATATTAGACTACTAACTAGGTTAAGAATAGAGTTATAAATACCTAGTTAAATAGTTAAGGTATTCTAAAAGTAAAAATATATAAGAACTTAGAATAAACTTTATAAACTATTAATAACTCTTATACTATTATTACTAAGGCTAAGAAGTAGGTCTTAGTAATTTAAAGGAAGCCCTTAAAGGTACCTTAGGTACTAGGAGAGAGCTAAAGAGCTAATCCCTTAAAAGGACCTATAAAGTCTATTAACTTTAATAACTCTTCTTACTTTAGCTCTTATATTAACCTCTCCTTTATAGTAATTACCTTATTAGTGTAATAATCTAATAGATTTATTTACTATTATAGCTATTCTTTATACGTTTATAATACTTAGAGTTCTTTTAAAGCCTTCTTATAAGCCTAGAATACTACTTCTTATTAATCTTATAACTCCTAGATTTACTTCTTTAATTTCTCTTTTTTTTTAGCGTAAGCTTTTTAAATTCTAATTACGTAACTTTAATATTATAATACTACCCTAGCCTTTATATAAGTACTATAATAACTAGAATAAATATAGACCTAATATATATAGTTATACTTAACGTAAGTAAAATACTTTTTACTATAATATTACTAAATATTTTAATAAATTCTATAAAAGCGTAATAATATTAGGTACTAGATAAAGGGTATTTTAGTATAATAAAGGGAGTAGGCTACTACGCTAAATATAATAGAGGCTAGGCTTACTTATTAACTAGGTTACTAGGTTAATTATATAACTTAGGGATAAGTTTACTAAAAAGAGGGATAGTATTATAACCTAAACTAATAGGTTTATAAAATAGTACTACTTAAGTACTAAGACTAATAGAACTATCTAGAAGAATATTAAGAATAGACTATACTATAGTTACGTAACTAATTAAGGGTTAGTATACGCTAAGGAAGTAATTAGTTAGAACTAATTATAGTAATTAGTATTTAGTAATTACTAAGGTACTAATTAAGGTAATTATAAAATATCTCCTTAGTATATAAACTAATATAATAAGCCTTTATAGATTATTATATTTAACTTAAGTTACTCTTATAGATAATTAACTCTTAATTATCTACCTTAGTCTAATTCTCTTATATATCTATAGAATATACTAAACCTACTTACTAGTCTATATCTACTTTATTATACTATACTTTATAGCCCTAGACTAGTAACTAAGTTTAATAGTATAAGGAAGATAAACTACCTTATAATTAGGTTATTATAGTCTCTAAGAATAGCTAGATAATAAATAAGCTTAGTTTAAAGTAGTTAAAGTACTTTAATAAGTATATAAAGGAGAGGACTATAAAAGGCTATTATCTACTTATTATTAATAGTTATAAGAGCTATAATTTAATTAATTTCTAGTAGTACTATTAGGCTAATAGTATTATTACTATCTATATACCTTTATATTTATTATACTTACTATAGCTACTTAATATAAGCTATTTTACCTCTTTAAAGAAAATATATAGGTACTAAGCTAAGAACTTAATATATAGCTAAGTTAACTATATTACTAAAACTAAGTTCTTATTATACTTTATTACTACTTTTAAGGACTTAGTTACTAAAAGTAATATCCTTAAAGGCTTCTAAAGCGTAAGATTAGTTTCTTTTAACTTAAAAGCTATAATATTAAAGCTTAATATAAAACTTTATACCTTATTATAACTTACTATTAAAGATAGTCTCTAGGAGTCTAAAATACTAAGTAATACTCTAGAATTTAGGTTATAATTAAAGTTAATTTAAGAGAGGATTTAGAGATATATAGATAGCTCTTTTACTTTAATAGTTAATACCTTTAAAAAGTTTATAAAAAGTATAGAGATAATAGTATATTAGATAGTATTAATATATAACTAGGTTAAAAACCTTTAAACTACTAATAAAGCTACTATATAATAAAAATTATATAAAAGAAAGTAAGTATAAAAAAAAAAAAAAAACCCTTACTATTAAAGATAGTCTTTAACTAATAACTCTAAAGAAGTTTAGGCCGCGTAGTAATAAAGAGAGGATAAAGAAGAGGGTATATACTAAGGTAAGTAAGCCCTCTTAAAGGCGCTATAAATACTATAGTAAGGCTAGGTATAATATATAAATATATAAGTAAGAAGTAAAAATAGTTTCTAAATAGATTAGCTTACTATAATTTACTACTACTATTTTCTATAGTACTCTACTATTATATATAGTACTAGTTTTAGTAAAGTCTTAGTAGAGGTAGATAGTTTACTTATAGTAATAGCTTACTTATAGAGTATATTATTTCCTTTTATATAATTTTTAATATATAGCTACCTTATTAGTTACTTAAAAACTTTATTCTCTTTTAATATTAATATTAACTTATATACTACTAGAGTAGCTCCTTTATATAAATAATTTAATACTTTAACTATTAAAGTTAGAGAACTATTTATATACCTTTAAATCCTATCCTTTAATAATATTAATTAAGACCTAAATTCTAGGGTATTACTAGGGTTTTTAACTCCTAAAGACTATTCTTTATAGTAGTTAATAGTAGTATCTTTAACTATATATCTATCTTTAATATTATAGCTTTTAGGTTAAATAAGACTAAGCTAATACCTCTAAAGCTACTTAGGATATTACTCTTTATAATAGTAGTATTAAAAGTAAGTATAAAGTATAATAAGAACTCTATTTTAGTAATATAGTTAATATAGTTATATATTAGAATCTTAGCTTAGCGCCTATACGCCTTCTTTAGAGGGAAAAATAGCCTATATTTAGTAGCTATAATAGGTATAATAAGTATAGAAGTATATAGAGTATAATAATCTTATTATCCTTATAGTACTACTAGAATAGGAGTAAGTTATAGCTCTTATAGCTATTAATTATTAGTAAATATACTATACTAATAGTACGTTTTTTTATATACGTATTAAAGTACTTTAATTACTCTAAGCTAAGCTTATTTATTATCTAGCTATTCTTAGAGATAGTAATAACCTAATTACGTAGTAGGGCGTCTTCTTTATACTAGGTAAAGAGGTAGTTCTTACCTTAAAAGATAATAAAGGGTAAGATTACCTACCCTATTATATTAATACCCTAAATAACTATAATCTACTCTTAACTACCCTACTATACTATCTTTAGCTATCCTTAATACTTTAAGCTAGTAACTATAGCTCCTATTAATATCTAGCTTATTATAAAGCTAGTTTTATTAAAATTATAAATATCTTTATTTAAGATACTATACTTAGTCTTTATATTCTCTATAAGCTAGAACTAGTTTTATATGCTTAGGATTTTTATAAAAAGCTCTCTTATAGTTATACTTTTAATTAAACTTAACTTTAAGCTTAGGTTAATACGTAATAAAGGTTATAGCTTAGTTCTTACTAATAGGGTCTTAGTAATACTTAGTAAGTAAGAAATTAGCTATATCTTTTATAGTAGTGAGCTAGGTAGAAATCCTCTTATATCTAGGTTTAATATATATTAGACTATTATCTCCTCCTCTATCTTAAGGAGCTTTATTAATTTTAGCTTCTAATTATATTATAAAGGTATCCTAGTAAGCTAATTACTAAGTATAGTTTAAGAGATACTATAGATCTATATAGCGTACTACTAGGAGAGAGTTATATTTTATTTTATAGCCTAAAGTGTAAGCTATATCTAGGATTCTTTTAAAGGCTTTTATATATTATAGTATTAAGGTATTACGTTTATACAATAGGTAATAGTACGTTTTAGTAAGGTCTTAGTAGAGTAATTTGTATACCTAGGTAACTAGTATACTTATAGAGTATATTATCTATAGTATAATCTATATAATAGGTAAAACCTAATAAAAACTAGTAAAGATTATAGTAAAGATATTCTATAAAGATATCTATAAAGATCTTTATAAGTCTTTACTAAGTTTTACTAGTTTTTATAGTATTTTTATAGGTAATAATATAAGTACGCTAGTAAAGGTAAGAAATATACTATTACTTACTATATAAACTATATAACTAGTAAAACTTTATATAACTTTATAAAGATTTAGTAAAGATACTTCTTAGTAGTTTATACTCTTAGGTTTAGTTATTTTCATGATATTTTATAAGTTTTTACGTGTTATACTATAGGTAATAGTATATTTTAATAGGGTTTTAGTATTATAAGCTACTTACCTATATAAGCTACTTACTTATAAGGTACGTTATAAGCTTATAAGTAATTATTATTATACCCTTTAAAACCTTCTTAAATACCTTAACTATAGAGGTAGGAGAGTTATCTAGGTAAGTTTAGATCCTTATCTTTACTAGCGTTAATTAAGACCTAAATTTAATAGTATTACTAGGTATTTTTAACTCTTAAGGACTATCCTCTATAGTAGTTAATAGTAGTATCTTTAACTATATATTTATCTTTAATATTATAGCTTTTAGGTTAAATAGAACTAAGCTAGTACCTCTAAAACTACTTAGGATATTACTCTTTATAATAATAGTATAAAAAGTAGATATAAAGTATAGTAAGAACTCTATTTTAGTAATATAGTTAATTTAGTTATATATTAAGTTCTTAGCTTAGTACCTATATACCTTCTTTAGAAGGGAAAATAGCCTATATTTAGTAATATACTTAATAAGTAAGTTTTTAGATAAGTAAGTTTTTTATAATACTAAGATCCTATTAAAATATACTCTTTATAATAGTATAAACGTAATACCTTAATAATATAATATATAATAGAAATTAAATAAAAATTAGATATAGCTTATAATCTAGGCTATTAAATAAGATATAATACTCTTTTAGTAATATATTATATAGATCTATAATATTTCTCTAAGAACCTTTAGTAATTAATTTTATAAAAAGCCTCTATAATATAATTATAACCTAAACTTAATAAATCTCCTTAAGATAGAAGAGGAGGTAATTATCTAGTATATACTAGACCTAGATCTCTAAGGATTTCCCCTAGCTTACTACTATTAAAGATATAACTAATTCCTTACTTACTAAGTACTACTATAGTCTTATTAGTTAGAAATAGGCTATAAACTTTATTAAGTATATACTAAAGCTTAAAGTTAAGTTTAATTAAAAGTATAATTATAAGAGAGCCTTTTATAAAGATCCTAAGCTTATATAAAGCTAGTTCTACTTAGTAAAGAATATAAAGGCTAAGTATAGTATTCTAAATAAAAATACTTATAACTTTAATAAGACTAGCTTTATAATAAGCTAGATATTAATAGAAGCTATAGTTACTAACTTAAAGTATTAAGAATAGCTAAAGATAGTATAGTAAGGTAATTAAGAGTAAACTATAATTATTTAGGGTATTAATATAATAGGGTAGGTAATCCTACTCTTTATTATCTTTTAAGATAAGAACTACCTCTTTACTTAATATAAGGAAGATATCTTACTATATAATTAGGTTATTATAGTCTCTAAGAATAGCTAGATAATAAATAAGCTTAGCCTAAAGTAGTTAAAGTACTTTAATATATATATAAAAAGATATACTATTAATATAATATATTTACTAATAATTAATAGCTATAAGAGCTATAACTTACTTTTATTTTAGTAGTACTATAAAAATAATAAGATTATTATACTTTATATACCTCTATACTTATTATACCTATTATAGCTATTAGATATAGGCTATTTTTCCCCTTTAAAGAAGGTATATAGATACTAAGCTAAGAATTTAATATATAACTATATTAACTATATTACTAAAATAGAGTTCTTACTATACTTTATACCTACTTTTAATACTACTATTATAGAAAGTAATATTCTAAGTAGCTTTAGAGGCGCTAGCTTAGTTTTATTTAACCTAGAAGCTATAATATTAAAAATAGATATATAGTTAAAGATACTACTATTAACTACTATAAAGATAGTCCTTAGGAGTTAAAAACCCTAGTAATACCTTAGAATTTAGGTCTTAATTAATACTACTAAAGGATAGGATTTAAAGATATATAAATAGTTCCCTAACTTTAATAGTTAATATATTAAATTACTTATATAAAGCCCCTATATTAGTAGGTTACTTATAGCTTATAGTACCTAAGTTTAGCTACTAAGTAATTAGTAAAAGTATTAAGTTATAACTACTTAATATTATACCTTATACCTTTCTAAGTTATACTTATAAGAGGCTATATAGGCCCTCTTAAACTTAGTATAAGTTTTTTTACTTTACTTTTACTCTTACTTATACTCTCTTTAACCTTATAATTATAGGTACTAGTATAGCTTTTAAAGGTAAGATAGAAGTTCTTTATATACTTAAAAGTAGACTCCTATAGCTTACGTAAAATATTATTATTAAGCTAGTTAGTCTTAAGTAAATCCTTTTAAGTTAGTATAGCTATAGCCTTATCTATCTTATAGTTCGCGTACGTAAAGAGGTAGTTAAGGACATTAATAGTGTAGTAGAACTTAGGCTTAATTTATATAAGTATTAGTAATAGGACCCTAATAGGATATTAGTAGAAAGGAGTTAGATATACTTTAATATACCCTCTCTTATATATACTAGAATACCTATTATAGATACTAAAATTATTCTTTTAAATATAGTAGGACTCTTTATAGATAGTCCTAAAGAAGCTATAAATAGTACTATTAAGATCCTCCTTAGACTAAGTAGTAAGTAAGACTACGTAAGCCTTATACTAGAAGCGTATTAGTAATAGTTAGGGTTATATATTAGGGGGGAGGTAAACTTAGTTTAGTAATAGCTTATTACTTAAGATATAGGGAATAGTACTACTAATAAGTATAGTATTAAAGATATTAATAATAATAGATAAGGATTAAGTAGAATTTAAGTATAGTATAGTATAGGACTATAGTATAAGAACTATAGTTAATAGCTATCTAAAAATACTTTTATATAAACTATAGGATAACCTACTTATAGGCTAATAGTAACTTATTCTCTTACTATAACTATACTACTACCCTTTACCTTAAGTATATATTATATAAATTAACTAGAATATAGATTACTTATATAAGTAAGTACTTATATTTAGGTAAGGTATTAGCTAAGTAATAGGTAATACTAATAAATGTTATAAGTTAGTTAAACTATTAACTAAGATAATAAACCTTATAGGTTTAAATAATTTATAATAATTTAATAAGACCTATATAATAGGTCCTTTATATAGTATACTATTAGTATACTATAAGAATAACGTTAGGTAGTAAATAATAATACTAATCTAACTAATTATATAGGGACACTCTGCAGAAGTTAATAACTAGTTACTAGTTAGAGAATTACTATTTAATATTTATAAATACATAACTATAAGTTATTTATAGGTAGATAAATATTATATATAGCCTAGCTAAAGTCTAGAGTCTCCCTTAGTATACCTATAACTAGCCTATTTAAATTAATAAATTAGGACCTAGTAATAGGATAGCTAAAATTATATATACTAAACTACTATTAGTAGTTAAGCGCTAGTAGACACGCCTTATAAGGTAATACTACTACTAAAGGAAAGTAAGTTAGGATAACTTATAAAAAGGGGAGGCTATTATTATAATCTAATTAATAGCTAAGCTATAAAGCCTTATTAGAACTTTACTAAAGTACTACTAGGTTAGGTATATAACCTTAGATATATAAAACCCTTTAGGAGTATAATAGCTCCTTAAGGATTTATTTTAATATACTAGTTTACCCCTATATTTAACTTCTACCTATAAACCTCTTATACTTATATCCTTTTATTAAAGCTAAGCTTAGTAGTAGAGGTAACTACGTCTATCTCTATATTACTTATCTTAAGAGTATTTAAAGTATTAAACTTAGTTATAGGTCTAAGGCTATAAAGTATAATATAATAAAGTAGATATAAACTAGTAAATAGGTTTAGTATATTCTATAGATATATAAGAGAGTTAGACTAAAGTAAATAATCTAAGTTAATTATTTATAAAAGTAACTTAAGTTAAATATAATAGTTTATAAGGGCCTATTATATTAGTCTATATACTATTTACCTTCTATACTTCTTATACTTCTTAGTTAAAAAAACTAAGGATTCTTTAGTAGCTTATATATAAGGAGGTACTACTAAGCTCTATCCTTATATATCTAACTCTAAGGAAGTTACGTAAGTAGTTTTACCTTACTAGGTATATACTTATTAGTTCTTAACTACTTTATATATACTAACTATACCTTATTATTCTTCTATTTTTAACTTATACTACTCCTTCCCTTTAGATTCGTAATATAAGGAGAAGTTAAAGAAAAAGTACGTACTAAAGGAGATTTACCTTAATAACGCTATAGGTAGTATAGTAAGATAGGGTATAATATATATACCTATAAAAGTAACTAGAATAATAAAGAAAATACTATAAAATAACTTATACTCTTAGGTTTTATAAGTCTTTATAAAGTTTTACTAGTTTTTATAGTATTTTTATAAGTAATAATATAACTACGCTAGTAGAAGTAAAAAATATACTATTATTTACTATATAAACTATATAACTAGTAAAACTTTATATAACTTTATAAAGATTTAGTAAAAATACTTCTTTATAATTTATACTCTTAGGTTTAGTAGTTTTTATAATATTTTATAAGTTTTTATATATTATACTATAAGTAATAGTATATTTTAATAAAGTTTTAGTAAAGTAGCTAACTTACTTATATAGCTAACTTACTTATAGAGTATATTATAGTTTATTACTTTATCTATTATATTTAGAGTACTACTAATACCTAAAGCCTCTACTTAAATATATTATTATTAATAATTCTAGTCTTTATTAGATATTCTAACTTATTATAGCTTAGCTTTATTTACTATAGCTCACTCTTATATAATAGGAATACTAATTAGATAGCTTATATCTAGGGTAAAAGGAACCGTAAACTATTAAGTTTAGGCTGTTAGTATCGAATTAGTATCTAGTAAGAAGACCTACTACTCTACTTCTACCTTTAAACTCTAATATGTCTCCTAGACGCTAACGTGTACTAGGATTGTAATAATTTGCACATGTTTTTGGCGCAAAAACGTGCGATTGGATTAAGGGAGCCACGTCTATGTACATAAGGATTGCGAACGCAATGCGGAGATTATTTAGTCTCCCTCAGATTAGTAATAATGTGAAAAACTAGTAGTTATGTACTTTGCGATTCTTCAAGGATTTATTACCTACCGTACAGATAATGCATACTTGACTTTTAACATTTATTAACTAGAGGTTAGCTTTGTTCACTAGTTCCGGAGCCAATGGATAGACGATATGATAAGGCTGAGGATGCTAGAGTTGAAGATTGCACGCTTGCATGTTGCGGTAGTAGTAGCATATGCATATGCTCTATATTATGGCTGATGATCCATCTAGTCGATTATGTTTAATTTCTTGTAGGCTTCGGCTACAAAACTATGCTGTACGGTACAGAAACTACTATGTCAGCAGCAAAGCAGAAACGTCGTGTTACTCCAAGTTCGATAAGAGAGCCGAACGGCAAGTCTCAACGGCATCGGTACCCCGCTATTCGGTGTTTGGTTCTACCAAGTCATCGCTCGCTTCTGCACGCATGGGCTGGCGAATGCAGCCTAGTCTGACTAAAGCGTATCCGGTGAATATTGCGGAGTGGTGAGATCTTTCTTTTATGAACATGTGATGCCAATCTGCAACATGCGAATCTTGCAGAACACAAGCCTTGAGACGTTGGTCGAGATGCGTCTATGGACGTACGTCATTCAGGAGCTCCATGCTTGTAAATATAAATTAGATCAGAATGACTGTTTTCGGCAAATAGTAAAGCAGAGGTTGAAGTCCTGTCAAACTACGTAGAGTGTGCAATGCCGGAGGATTTCGTTCTGAGATGCACAGAAAGCACCAATAGAAGCGGGTTGCAATAGCTCGCTACCAGTTCACCAAGTTCTCAGCTTGGCTTGGGAGATCTCGATTACATCAGATAAGAAACCTAAAGTACGAGCATTCGTATGTTTCGGTTTCGACAGGTTGCGGCTTCGTATGTCTCCCATCTGTGATTACGAGTCCTTGAGGTCAACTAGAGAGTGAAGTGATTTTGCCACAGAATATAATAAGTCAAAGTAGATGAGACTACTGATAAGTAATGCCAGCCGCAGCTGACATAAGACGAATACTACATGTATGGACAGTAGATCCGGAAAATCACGTGCCCACTGTTATACATTAGGTGTCTGGTTACATCGACTAATCACGCTCGCTAAGGTTGCCTATTTCAAGCCTTGGATACGGACGCTGCCACTTATTGGCGACATCGCTTGAACATGTTATTTCCGGTGGTATATCGAGGGTGCAAAAGGGCGGTCCGCACGGCTTCGCGGCGCGTCCATCCTCCTCATGTAAGATTGGAGTAGTCAGTTATCGCATTCGACGCCGCAACGCCGGCAGCGTACATATGTATATTCAGGCAATCGCTCTGCTAGAACATTATCGTCACATCGGAATATAGTCGCAGCCGTAGAAAAGTCGGTGACAGCGGTTATGCCGACCTCGATCCATGCATCTTCTGCCAAACATAGTTAGCCCGAGCAACATCTGACTACGACCGAAATTCGGCCTGCAATTGTTCTCTGTGGTAACGTGAACAGGCAGTCCAGCGCCGTCGGATGAAATTACGGGTCGAACATCCCCTTTGACGTCGTAGGCTGCTTCTGCTGCTCTTTATCGCATCTCTCCCGGGCATGGACATGTTGGAGCCGCGTCTAGCACCTAATACCCAATGGAGGAGAAGAATACCACCGTCCAGCGCGCTGCGGTTTAGCTGACAATTGTCACACGCCGGCACATCCAGCCCTACCATGCAACGCTCACCAAACAGGCAATTCTTAAGTGGGGTAGACCTTCGAGAAGACAAGTCAAGCATCGTCGCCTGTTACTAAGGACAAGACGACTGACTAACTTGCATGCTGCACGCCCAGCACTGAGCTTCGAGTGCGGTTTAGCCCGCGATGATGCCAATCTTTTATCAAAGACCTGTTTTGTATAGCGTACGCCTTCATGCCGACCCCCGGCCCCGGGCTGCCAGTGGTGCAACTTGAGGAGCCACTCGAGGACCAGAATAACAGCACCTCAGAATCCTGCCGCACTGCTGGACCGTGCTCTGCACACTTGTGCCGAAGACAAGGTCGAACCGCCACGCATCTCACAGCGGCGTTATGCATGCATTTTCGCAAAAAGCCACATTCCCTAGGATTCGTCTTGGCCGTTAACGCGGGTGCAGCTGCAATACAGTACAAGGACTGAACGGCATCCCTGCTCAAGCGGTTAGCCGCCATCTCCACCGACTCGAGCATCACTTCCGATCAGGGCGCGTTTACGGCGCGTTTCCGCACACTGTATAAGATCACACCATGCCCACCGTCGTGTAAGCTATCCTCAACATAAGCTTTTAGACTTCAAATAGTTCTGCACTCGCATGTCATTCTCACAACATTTCTATCCCTGAATCTAACTATTACAATCATACACGAGCAAAAGATTATCCTTGCTGCAGCTGCTGTCCTCTATCCCAGGTTGCAAAAGATCCAAATCTCCATCATCAGCCTTTCTTGTACACACATCAGATATAATGGATTCCCAATCCTTCAACTACTGGATGGCACAGGGGAACTACATTGCTCCCCCGCATCAAACTACAGTATTCGAAATGCCTCCTGAGCTTTCTAAAGTACCCAGCCTGAGCGGATCTCCAGTGAGTGTGGCATATGCTTGCTTCAGGTCCATCATTCTAATCACTGAAGGTCTCATCCACATATGACCAGTTCCCCGCGCCAATACACCAAGCCTACTATCCTCACATTGTCGACGAGCCCATGCAATTCGGATCATATCCCGTAGCCATGACTCCCTCAGATTTTGGGTCCGATCACGATAGTCCATACTGCAGTCCCAGACCACCACCACATGCTGAACCAGTCTTCACCTCTGCTCACAGTTCAACACCAAGCGAGAGGACCCCTACAACCTCAGGAGTAGGTCTATCACCCACATATTTCAGTGCGACTCGGAATCTAACAGTTGCCAGCGTCGACGAGCCCAAAATCGCGCTGCTCAACGCGCCTTCCGCGAGCGCAAGGAGAAGCATGCCCGTGATCTCGAAACACGGCTCTCAGTCCTGTCGGACAAGTACAACAAGCTCGAGGTGTCGCACTCGGAACTCAACGCTGCATACGACAAGCTTCGGAAAACAATCGAGCTACTTACACAAGACGACGACGCTGAAGGCGAGGACGAAGACGGGACAACTACCCGTCGAAGAAGTAGTAGCTCGGATACCCTTCGGAAACTTCTGGAGATATTACATGGTGAGTTCAAGGGTGTCACACCAGGGAAATCTGAGAGTATCTGAAAACTGCGCTGGGCCGTTGCTTGATAGGCGGTAACTTGTAATTTTTTTTCTTTTTCTTGTCTATACCCTTTTCCCTTGGCGTTTGGTTGTGTTTGAAGCTCTGAATCATGAAGTATGGTGTTTTGGCGTTCCATGGGCGGTACCTTTCCCTACGTGTCTCTACGAGAACACTTCTCTAGACATCTGAACCTCTTCTCTTCTCTGGGATACGAGATACAACAAGGCACACTGGACGATTCCAGTCTCCTCTCAATAACAATAGGCGCCAGTTTCAAGCGCAACTTCTACATGTAGCTAGTCACGGTAGACCTAATGCCAAACAAGCGAGCATCAATTGTTCGCATATCTACCACGACTTCATCGTTTTGGCCCCTTGATCTGAAGCTATGGTCCGGTCCGAAAGCATGAGTTCCCGACTCAGCTGTCTCTCTGGAACAACGGAAGCCTCCCAGCTTCTCCGGGTATGGATTAACATTCCGCTTCAGGCAGGGCTCGCATCAGCAATTCCCGCAAATCCACCAATAGACGTAGTCAATGCTCCGGTCGGAGTACACGTATCCGCCCCCATTGTTCAGGAGGTGGTAGACTAAGGTGGCTGTCGTCGCCGGTGGTTCGAGCTTGACCAGGGTAGCACCGCCCAATGGCACACTGTATTGTCGAGTTTGTCCTGTAAGATCGCAAAAGTCTTGACGAACTTTGGACGAGGTGTGATGGGGGCTCGATTATAGCCAAAAGCCGATCTTTCTCAGCTATTTGCGAACTGTCTTCTTCCAAGACACACAGTGTTTTCGAGTTGGGCTTCTTATCTTGGAGAAGGTCGGTATACTCGGGTTGGAGTCACAGCTCTAGACCCGCCTCTGCACACTGGTACACGCCAATATGACACCGGTACATTCGCTACCATACTCTGCCAGCATCCATGTTATGAGTTTACTTTCAACCGTTACTGTCGGCCAATGCCGATGCCGATGCTGGTGCCGATGTAAGCACTCATGCGCTTCTGGCTTCTCTTCAGGAAACCTTTCCTTTCCCGTCACTGCACTACTGTACGCGAGCGTTCCTGGTAGAGCTGCCGTTTTGAAGGCTTGACTACCGCCTATCACGCCATGCTACTCAGAACTATGCCAAGTCGTACTTAGCCCACGCCCATGTTTACTCAACAAAGAGCCTTAATGGCAGATTTCGAAGCAGTCCTTTGAGATGCGGTGCGTTACATAATGAGTTGCAGTGCTATGTCAACAGGTCGCTTGGAGGGAAAGAGCGAATGGTATGCACAGAAGGACGCATGGAATCCTCGGAAATGGCCCACGCGATTGTGACCTCATGTGCAGCTTAGCTAGACCAAGCCTCAGCCCTCCATGACTGGGTTGGCGTACCTGGCGTTACTGCAACTCAACGCCATTCGCTCCAATGCTGCAAGTATGCCTGCCGTCAGTACATCGCGTCGCCAAATAGTTAGCCTTCCCAGCCGGCGAGGAATCTAAAGGACGAGAGCAAGAATACCTAGATGCACCAGGCACCATGATACTCTTCGCTTGCAGCAATCCCTACACCCCTGCCATTACCTTCTCCGGGTACAAAGTAAAGTGGAGGCTGAAAAGCTTGACGTCGCTCGCGCTGGTGCACGAACCATGGTCTTTGCTGGTCAACCCAAAAAATAGCCCACCATGCAGCATCTCACATGTCTCCGCGAAAGTATTTGAATCACCCATAGGAAGTTACGGACACGAGGCTACGCGATTCAGTTAATCGTCTGAAAATGATGCTGTTTGCAAAACTACGTAACGAATACATACACAATCAACTCTCTCTCCAGCGTTGGCCAAGATGCGGCTCTGCTATCGGTATCTTAAGACACTTGTGCTGGATATGAGACTCCACGATGCAGGGCGCTTTCGGCAGCCACCGAATGCTAACACGGATCAAAAGGACCGACCCAGAACATTGAATATGGGACACAACTGGTGCAGATGAAGTTGGAAGCCAAAACCAAAAGCTGAAAGACTCCTATGTAATTAGCTTGCTCAAACGGCTTTGTAGATATACCACCCCACCTATGTAGAACCAAACTTGAATCCCCAAAATATCTCCAGACACCTTCCAGAAATAAACATCCATGACCCCAAGGTAGCTCCACTAGCTCCCTCTCATAACCCTCCTAATATTTAACACCTCACCGCCCATCAACATTCCACCGTCCCCGCCCAACTTCCCACCGCCTCCCCTCCGGCGCCCCGACAAAATCGCCGACCATCAACACCCTCTTAAACAACAAACACGCCGTCTCCAACCCCCAGCTCCATACTGGCCCTCCGGCACACGCACATCCTCAGCCCAAAACGCTGTCTTGCATTCCGTGTGGTCTCCATAGCCATAACATTGCTGGAGACACTGCTCTGCCATTGCGGTCGTGTTGGTTGAGAAGGAGGGGTAGTATGCGCTGTAGAGGAGGTCGGTGGTGATTGTGGAGGGCGAGGGGAGGTAGTTGGAAGTGGTGGGGAGTGGGTAGGTGATTGTGCAGGTTGAGGGGATGGGCAGGATTGCTGGACCGCCGGCGCGGGGAGGAGGGGGAGGGGAGGGCGGTGGCGAGCGGGCAGAGTGTTGTTGCTGCTGCTGAGAGTATTGTGGTGGTTGAGGTACGCATGTTGTTGTTTTCCTTAAACGATAGACAGGGCTGTTATGACTTAGCGAGTGTGGTGTTGAGGTCTAAATCACCTATACGATCGAACGAAGCGAATGGGATTTTTGAAGATAGCGCAGTAATTAGGTGTACGTTTCACGATTGACAGTGCAGCTGAATTTACATAGCGAAGTTATATAGATTTCTTGGTCGTCGCAATATTAATAGCTGTAAGCTGTAAGCTGTCAGCCGCAGCACAGCCTTGTGCATCCATCCAAGGGCAATAATTAATTTAACCCAGGCCAACGGGTATCCGCATATCGCTTTTTCCCCCTGGCCTATAATGCACCTTGTACCTCGTGATCGTCATTGCTCATATTCGTATTTGATCAGCAGAGGATGCGTTGTTGAGTCTGTATCCGGTATAGTTCCGACGATCAGTCCACTGAAATCCTCTTCAGGATTGAACCCTAGCCTCAATCGCTGATACCTATGACATCTCAATGGTAGAGAAGTTGGCGTTCTATAGTGATGCCTAAGAGGAAGCAACATAAGTATGAATATTGAGGGGCGACAATCGCGGTTCCGTGATGGTGACGGGTCGCGCTGATGTCGTCGTGATACCTCTTCCAAAGCTGTAAGCCGGCGATCATGGAAAAATGCATCACATTGTTATGTTCGCTCTGATTCGTAAATAATGGCACAAGATTGGGCATTGCATGTTCGTTGAGAATGAAAAATACGCTCATGGTATCTGAGTTTATTTCAGGTCCAAAACCTTGCTTATCTATATTGTCTCTAATGTTGATGAACTTCGATGCCTGTTCTGAACCTACCTACCTAGTGCCTGATTTGACATTGTGATTTCTTCACAAATCATGATGCGCACAGGCTGGAAAATTACGGGTATGACCACGTTACTCACAAGTTTAGTTAGTTTATAAGAGCGCCTTCACGAAATATGTCACGATGTCGTGAACTCAAGACCAACATTGGCGCGCCTGCCGAGCTTTGCGAATCATAGACAAAGCACAGAGACACGGCGATGAGATCGAAGAAGCACGAATGATACAGAGGTTGACGCGCAGGATTGTACGAATCGCAGGGATCTGGCTTCGGGTAGTGGCGCGATGGTTCGAGTGCTTCAGGGCCTGCCGGACAGGCTAGTTGCAGTGGATCCATGGGTTGATATCAATTGCTGGGGATTTGTCTGCTGCGAGGGTAACGTATCCTAGGGCAAGGCATGACGTCTTGTTTGCTGCGAGGCAGTGGTTGCAGAGGAGCAGGTCGGTGATTGCTTCGGCTCGTTGCAGAGGGTCCGACCAGACGTCGCACTGGGGCTTACCTTCACACTTCACCTTGACACCACGCATCCGACCAAGCAGTGCCAATATCGTTGAACATAATAATGCTCGAATACTAAACATGATTAGCTCGCAAACCCCAGGTCCTCCCATTTTGGGTTCCCAAACGCCATATCGCTATGCAAGAAATTAAGGGGAATACTCTATAATGTCCACAGACCGCTGCGGCGTTTACCCATGGGGTAGACAAGAAGGGCTGCCATGAAGAGGCCAACGGTTATACCGATGGCGATCTGAATCATGGAAGCGGCGACGTTGAAGACGATAGCATTGAGGCTGTCGGTAGTAGTCTATGTTGCGTAAGTAAGTGTTCTCTAATAGCAATCAGGAGGCTTACGTCTGCCGTTGAACCCGAGCCTTTGATCAGGGCCGAAGCGGTTTGAAGTGCAGAATTGATGCTCCCACTAGATGCTAAACTGCCCGGAACTTGGACATAGACAGCGGGTAGAAGTACGGCAGCCGCAACGCCGTGTCGTATGCGACTGTACAAATTTGCCAGAACGCCGATGGTAAAAGCTCCAAAGGTATACGCGATAGGCGCACTAGACGAGAACTTCATGTTCGCGTAGAAATTGACCACGTAACCTGCGAAAGCGATGATTATCATGGCGGGCATCTGTTTGTACTTGGCCTGCACAGTGAAGGTCGTAAAGAAGACGTATAGAGGAACGAAAAGGAAATTCCAGTACGAATTCAGCGGATTGTGACAAGTCGTGTCATTTGTGGCATTCGAGTCAATGGCGCCGTAGATCGCAGTCCCGACAGTGATGCCATAGCCGAGGAAGAGTGAGTAGATGATGGCGAAGACGAGGCGAATGGAGCCCGGAACGATAGCGCGAGACTGGAGCTCGAGCGCGGAGCTCAGGACAAGCTATGACGGTTAGTACGCTTCTTGAACCTTAAGTGACTAGGACAAAAAACTTACCCAACCTGGAAGGATCATGGCAATAGCACTTTGTGCTATAGCAGAGAAGCAGAAGAGGTTGCCGTTGTTGATACTCCCAAAAGCACGCGCAAGGAAGCTCATAAGAATTGTCGCAGTGATCTCGAAGACTGTGCTGTACGTTTTGGACAGAGGTGCAATAACCAGCTGAAGTAGGCCAAGAATACACCCAAGGGCGAGGATGACGGGCATGTCGATTAGACGAGCTTTGAAGAAGACGGAGACGGCTGCTGAGGCAAGCCCATACATAATGACCGTCAGCCAAACGGGGTGGCGGTCCTTTGCCTTGATAACCTCGTCCAGGCGAGCAAGAGCTTCACCCAGGCTGATGACGTCGTGCAGGACTTCTTTGTATATTTCGTGTGTGTCCTTAAGTTTGCCGAGGTTGACACCCTGAGCGGTGCGGACGATCTTGACTTCGGCGGTATGTGTCATAATATCATCGAACGAAATGATCATACAACCGGGAATGTAGAGGAATTGGCTGTTTATCTCGAGAATCTTGGCTGTAGTAGCAAGGTACTCTTCAAGACGATGCGTTGGGGCACCAAAGAGCATCAACGCCCGACACATGCGAATGATATACTGTTGGCGCTTGAGGATGTCGGCAACGTGGACCTTGATCTTCGCGTCCTGGTTGTCCTTGGCTTTCCACACTTTGGCAAGAAGACCGCCGCTGCCTGTCCGCTTGTGATGGCGTGGATGTAGGGCAGCGTCCGTCTTGGCGTCGTTGGGATTTGCAAGTTTGGCTGAAGCGCCGATGAGCGTGGCCAGCGTCTCTTGAGACTGTGCGGCCTTCTCTGCCTTGTACCATTTTTTCTTCGACGGGGTGGCCGTGCCTGACGATGATCCAGGTCGGACTGTAGGTGAAGCTGTGCTGGCCGTTGACGACGTGTCGGTGAAGCCAGGAACGGGCGTCTTGTATGCCTGGAGCAGCTGGTAGAAGACGCCGCCATTGGTATTTCCCGTGACAGCGTAGCTCTCTTCACCATCTATTTTGCTCAAGGGCAGGTTGTTGAACCGTTCCGTCTCGACATGGCCTGTATTGTGCGCCTTGAGTAGTTCTTCGGCATCCGCCGTGTGCTGATCGCGGGTGATGTGTCCCGACTCCGCTTCACTGACACGGCTATAGGTGCGCAGCTGCTCGGGAGGAGGAATTTCGGCATTGGCGGAGCTGTTGAAGCGCACTCTAGTCTTGCCTGTCGCTTGCTCGCGCTGTACAGACGGTGACGGGTATGTGGGCGACAGAGTTTGAAGCTCGTGCGCGTCGGGCGTTTGGTCGGCTGAACTGGTCGAAGAGGATGCCATTGTAGATGATGCTGAGGCGCGGACAGAAGGCACAGCGGATGGAGAGGAGAGGTATTGGGGACAGTCGTGGGTTTTATGGCAGCCACCTGGCCAGTGGCAGTCCCAAAAGGGAGCGTTGGCGTTAGACATTGCGTAACAACAACTCGAAAAGGTCGATCTGACTATGCCAAAAATACATTCTTCACAATTTTGTCCCAAGGAGTTCCGCCGGAAAGGGAAGCGCGGAGCCGCAACGCGTGTGCTTTTCGTCTAGGAATGATGCAACCTGTGACTAAAAGAATTCGACCCCAGGACGACGCTGCGGGGTCTCGGTACCCACCCAATGCGATTGGCCAATGACGGATGCGACCGAGGTCTGTGAAGACGCACTACAGTCCTCCACGCTCAAACTCCCTTTCACTCAACGCCCAGAAAAATTGTTAGGAGCCTACAGCGTACTTTCAATCGACTATAATCCGTACTCTCTAGGGACTTGCCTAATTAGGTAGGTTGACAGACGGAGAGTTTCAAAATGCTCTGTATCCACCACGCTTTCCTTACACTCAACAAACGTTAAAAACAAGAAGCCGGGAGCCTACAGCATACTTTCAATCAACCGTAATCAACACCTTGAATGAACTTGACTAATTAGGAAAGTAGGTAAGGCTGCGCGAAAAGACAATATAGATCAACCCTACAGAAGCTTTGTCTAGAGCCAGACATCCTCACTCTTCACTACCCCAAACTACACATTCTGAGAGCTTTACGACGTCTTCGAACTCGGTCAAGAATCAAGGCGACTATAAGAATCACACAAAACAGCAATAATCGTCGACGCTACTATATGTCTGATATTTACTAATGCGCCATATCGGCTCCACGCGACAAAATGGCGTATCTCTCATCGCTGCTGACCTACAATATATTGCATCGACATATTCCATTTCTATCTACGGTAACATCTGTGGTTGTACATTTCATTTGCTTTACTTAAAAGCCACCTCAAATCTTTGTCCTCGGGTCTTAGCAAATCACAAGGTACATCGCCTACTTCATATATGCTCGTAATACTATTACGCAGACATGTTCTGTCAACCATCCCCTGAAAACCTCCTTGGTGAGGCATGTTAGCATCTCCAATTTCATTTGTTGCAATGCTTACCTCTCCATATTGCAGGCTCCATCGCCCTGTTTCTCCTTTAGGTGCATCTTCCCAGCACGGCGCACCGTCCTTCTCATTCATCCGTCCCTTCATTCCCCCGCGAAGCCTGTTCAAGTTGCCAGTATGCGAGTTGTAGGGATCAACGAACAAGAGTTGGTCAAAAACGCCATAAGCAGCTGGACAGAATCCTACAAAGTTCGTATTCGCTAATACATGACCCAAGCACCCCGTGGACAGCGATACCGGCCATTTACTTACTAAATGACCATTTTATAGTCAGACTGTAATTCGTCCACAGGTCGCGGGGTTCACATACTTTGGCGGCAGACAAACATGACTGCCTACCACCATCTGCGGGCGTCAAGCCACGCGCCTTGGACTACAGCCCTTTATCCAATAAGCGCTTTCAATCTGTCCCACCTTCCGCAATAAGGCCGGGAGACAAGCAGACAATATGCAGTTCAACCTGCAAGAACAAGGTAAATTTTATCTGATCATCTTATCATATCGTGCTCGATGTCCGACTGAGATCCGCACGACGTCAATCTGATAAGCAGCAACAGACTCCCCTTACGGCTCGACCTTGTTCTGACTATTGCTTGAATTTGCTAGCTGGTAGCTTGAGACTTTTCAGGGATCACCATGTATTTGGCTATCGCTTTTCTGAGTATCATCGCCGCGTCTGTGTATCTCTTGGGTCGGCGATATGATATCTTGTCGCATCTATCCACAGTGAGTGTTTTGAAGAGACTATGAATTGACGCCGCTTATTATATACCAGGGCTATCTACAACTTCGATATCCTATCACGTCCGCACACGGAAAAAAGAGCCTCCCCACACTCCCATTTGTTTGGCCGAACGGGCAAGGCAACATCGAGAAGTACCTTCACGGGCGCGAGAATAGTGCGAAATGGGGCTCTCAATACGGCTCCCTCTATCGAATCTGGTCTGGTTTCCATGGGGAAATGTGAGAATAACAGTAGACAAATACATAGAGACTACACTCACTACCAAAAACAGCATCCTGACAACACCCAACGACATTGAAACAGTCTTCCGCGACTCGCACACGCACTTGAAAGCCAACTCAAACGACAGCGGCCACTACATGTACCAACTGCTAGGCGTATGCCTAGGGCTCATCAGCGGTCAAGAATGGAGATTGCTACGCAAAGCAACCGAAGCACCCTTCACACGAACCGCAACGACAAGCTACGTAGACGGCGTACTCAACCACGCCAACCAACACATCCCTTCTCTCTGCGCGTCCAAGCCTGAAAAGTGGCACCTCCGACCTCAGGCAGACTTGAGAGTTTACCCATTCCTCGCGCTCGCAGACATTCTCTACGGAACCCTCTCTCCCAACCTGAAAGCGAGACTTCTGACGATAATCCCCGGGCGAGACTCCGTCTTCGCACACATGATGATGGGTGGCGTGACGCGGTATGCGTGGGCAAAGTACCTGCCGCTCCAAGCCAATCGCGAGATGCGCTCCTTCAAGCAAGCATGGGCGCGCTGGAACGACGACGCCCACAGCGGAGCACTCGTCAAGGCAACAGAGAAACGACAACGGCCCGTCCCGATCATAGCCATGTACGCAGCCGTCTCAAACGGAAGCATATCCCGCGAAGCGCTCCTCCAAACCCTCGACGAATGCTCTTCGCCAATCTCGACGTGTCCATCACCGCACTAGCATGGGCCTTCGTCTTCATCGCTGCATATCCCGTCGTCCAATCGCGCCTGCTCTCCGAGCTCAAGTCCGCCGTGGTGCTCGAACCTGAGACCAGAGACGCTTATCTAATGTCCCAATCCAACTACCTACACCATATACTTCTCGAAGGCGGTCGGTTGCGCCCCGTTGCCCCATTCTCCGTTGCCCAGGCCTGCCCTACGCAACGGACAGTCGGCACGTTCACTCTCCCCGCTGGCTCTAAGTTCGTTATAGATGCGTATGCCCTGAACGTGCGTGATCCCTTGTGGGGCCCGGACAATACGATTTTCCGGCCCGAGAGATGGGCTGAAGGGGGAGTCAAGCGAGCGAAGGACGTGCGGTATTGTTACTGGAGATTTGGCTTTGGGCCGAGAGTGTGTTTGGGCAAGTATGTTGTGGATTTGATGATGAAGGCGTTGATTGTGGAGGTGGTAAGGGGCTGGGAGGTCAAGTTGGAGAATGAGCAAGGCGGGCAGTGGGCGTGGGAGGAAGATACATGGGCGCTGCCGCCGGAGTTGAGGATCGCGTGTGTTAAGAGAGATGAGTGATGATTGGTGTCTTTCGTGAGCAGAAAGGTAGCGTTACACCATTCGATCAGCACGTATTTTGACAAGATATGACAACAAGCGAGAATGTGTAGATGCGTATGAGTATTTGTCCATTTTCAAGACTATCATTAAGCAGAGTGTCAAGCCCGAAGCTAATAACCTCAACCCAATTTGATAGCCCCGTATATAATGAAAGGACGCCGGTAGATTCCAGACCTATGAAATAACGAGATCATGATTGCGTTAACAAGCCCGTAGACCATAACCGTCATTTTGTATGTGTGAGTAGAGGTTTGAGTAAATGAAAAGTGCTTTTTGCGTTGACGCTCTAAACCTGTCAACCATAAAAATACGAAACGTGAATACGGCACAAAGCCAACATTAGTGGTTCCGCTCGCGAAGAGCATCCATGAGGGGGTATAGTGAACAAAGATGAAGAAAGCCAACCTTAATATGTCATCACGGGGATCGCTCCCACGTGGGATCGAGCCAATATAGGCATCGCATGGAGAAGTAAATCGAAGTGTATCAATGGAATGCCGATGACGTGCCAGTAACCAATTTAGTGGCAGGATATGAAATAAAGAAAACTCGTGATGAAAACAGCGTGATATCGAGAGATTGGTAGCGGTCCGATGGATTGGTAGATGGCAACGAGGAGAAGAGGCGAAGATGAATCGCATCTGCTTTGGCGACGTCACCGCGGCTGACATCACCGTGTCCAATCTAAGCGACAGCAACAATGGAGGCATGCTGCTTCCGCTGGTGTCGTAGAAGGTTGTCGCGACGTGAGAAGCCTTGATTGCCACACCCAGGATAACGGCAGAAGTAAGTCACTTGAGCTGAAGGTTGCTCAATGTGCTTCCGCTCATGTCGGTGAAGGTCTTTTGGGTAGAGAAAGCCTTCTTTACAGGTGGGGCACTTATGAGGCCGGTCAGATCGGTCCAAGTGGGTCTTATGGTGACGGCTATTAACCATTAACCTTGGTTCACTGACAATGAACGTGATGACAGAACTTACTTCAGCTCGCAAGCACGATCGAAGATTTTCTCACAGCCCTCGACCTGGCAAGGGTACCCACCAGGTCGCGGTGCCTGCCGCCTGTGTGGAGCCTTTCGTGACGCGGGCCGCCGCGACGGTAGGCGGTCGCCCGGTGTGTATATATCTTCAAGATGCGCCTGGACGGTGGCAGGCTGGATTGTTGTCTCGTTCTCGTTGATGTACTGAAGATATTCATTCCTCAGTGGTTGCCTATCCTCTGCGGTGACGTATGCGAGGAGAGGAGCGAGAGGAGCGAAGTCTTCTGCGATCTGAGTGGACTCCAAGAGCGGGGTGTGGAACGGTTCTGGCTCGGGTTCATGACAGAACATTCGCGCTGGGACGTATGGTGCCTGAGGCTAGAGATGTAAGCTAAATGACTGTAGACGATTGGACTAGTCTTACCATAGCATGCATGCACTGGTAGAAAGGAAGTGCGCAGTGGTGACAGAGAAAGTTGAGCATGCCGTCTGGATCTGCGTAAAACTGATCCAATGGAGCGCCGGGCAATGCGTGATCCATGACTGGACTTGCTGCCGCCGCTGGCTCCAAGAGCAAGGTGAATAGGACCAAGAGAAGAAGCAGCATGTACATGCTCTGGTGTGTATATATCGGTGCCTAAGGACGACGCGGGCAGTAGACAACGAGGGTGGTATGGGTTAAGGAAGAAGAGGACCAAAGATGGGGAGGCGCCGAGAAGGTAGAAATATGGCCAGGGTGCTGTGAAGGGCAATCAGAATGTGTTTCAAAAAAAAGTGGTGAAGAGGGCGGAAGGTTGCAACGCGGAGGCATGTTGGGAGGACTGCGGAGGCCGCCAGCCTGAGGAAGCCACAGGTCACGAGTAGGTGTGGCTATGCTTATGACGCAGTAGTTGTAGAGGGCATCGGTTTCGACGGCTCTGTATCTGCATTTCTGTCAGTCTGGCGGGTTAGCAGTGATGAACGTGCAGTTCTGCGCTCGTGCAAGTGTGCAATTGTGGTTGTGTGTCGAGAGACCAGGCGACGGCGCCTTGCAGCGATCCAAGGGGTGCGCAACCACCAATCTCAGACCAAGCCGTTTCGAGTGACGGAGGAGGGGAAATGCGGCTCAACACTCGTGACCTGGGCTATAAAGTCGAAGATATGAAAGGTTTAGTACATGAAGAGACGATATGCAGATATGAGAGAGTACGATACCTCTACACAGACCCTATGTCTACTGGTCGTGGTTGCCGTCGAGCCTTAACTGATCACGTGCTCACGCGCCATCGTGTTTCTCGACTCAAGCTTGCTTCCAACATCCACACATCACCACCAACCCCCAACTCTTTGTGTCGCTGCCGGCATGGCCAAAAGCTTCTGATGGCGCGTTTCATCTTCCGTCTCGAATCGCACGCGAGGCGGTTCTGTATGTGCCGTTCTGACGGTCCGACCGGCACAAGACACGCAAGATAAGAGGGACAACATCGAAGAATAGGATACCACAAGGACGAGGCAAGAAGAGAGACGAAGCCAGCAGCAACTGCGACCTTGCGGAAACGCGGCTGGGCTGCTTTCATATATGCGGAATGCCTCTTTGGCCCGCTCACAACTCATCAGCGTTTCGAGTCATCACCAAAACAAGGCAACAGTTCAGCCGTGTGTGTTGCTATTTACAACGCGGGTAAGTGAGGCTTGATTTATGCCTATCACTATTTTATGCCACTCCCATAGCCATCTGATGAGCCTTTGCATCTTGTCCAATCAACCTGACAAGCATCGTGTTGCTACAGGCGGCCTCCAGCTAGCCGTTGTATACCACGCGGCTAGGCAAGGAGACCAGCCCTCACATCAGCAGCAAGATGACGGCACACAATTGAGCCGGTTTACCACAGGGGACTCCTTAATATATTCAAGCGGAAAGCTACTGGAGAATATTTGCTTGCCAAGGTCCCGCCATATCAATTAACTCCTTCCGTGTCTTGTTACCCACATAAGCCACGGCAACAATCTCGAACAACTTTCCGCGACGCCGGAGAATCATAGGATCTTCAACGCCATCGATAACAGTAACGACATCGAACAATTGCACTGCACCACCAGTATTGCCCGTTAACCATGTATCCGTAGTGAAGAACGTCAGGCCAGACGACATCGTTCCAGGCCGTTTGAATGAGTTACTCCCGATAACCTCTTTGAGCGTGCCCATTGCACAGCTAGAAGCATGTACCATTAGTGTTGTAAGTACGTACATGGTAACGTAGCGAAGTCTTGTTCTCAAGGCCAGGCCGATGGTAAGGAAAATGGTATTGATCGCCATGACCATGCGGACTAGAAGGATTACGATGTTGTCTTCGAGTTGGGTGCCTGCTAACGAGATGCCTTGGCTCATGAGGCCGATTTGTACGATTGTCATGAAGCGGCTGGTGGGGTCTGCGACAGCCTCTCCGTACATTGCGCGGAATGTTGCGTCTCGAAAAGTCCATAGGAGACATGTGCCACTGATTACTGCGAAGTGGGCGTTTTTCCTAAACAATCTATAGAAGAATTCTCTTCCGAAGAACCTACTTCCGAAGAACCTACTTTGATAATAGTGGTAGACAGTGGACATCAGCACGATTCTGGCAGGATAAGACCGGTAAGAAGTAACTGTCCACGATGAGCCCACGGCACTGCACGAGGCCGTTGCCGATTGGTACGACGAGCATATCCATCGCATGAAATGCGGCCACAAACTCCATACCAAGATGCAGGATCGAGCATAGGTAACCAACGTTGGAAGATTACACTCTCGATATATTGATCGAAGACAGAGAAGAACCGGGGCGACAGTCGAATTAAGAACGAAGTTGCGTACGCTCTCGATGATCGCAGCCACAACCGCTTCAGGTACAAGTCTAAAGAAGGGAATCTTCGGGGTCTCTAGGTCGTTGACTGCGGCGTGCCACCCCACACGGTACCCGTAGAAGTTGAAGCTCGATGCTACGATATCCCATAGCACGGCAACGGAGTCCACGGCGCCAGTGGATCTTATGACTCCGACCACTTTCGCCCGAACCAGAAGCCCTGAAGGCAGTAACTTGCTAGGGTCACTTGGACTGCGACGCTTCTGTAGTAGTTTTGGCCCGTGTTGCGGGTTCAGAAGTGTCACTCGTGGTCGCTTCTCTATTCCGCACGTTGGCACTGGACGCATATTCCATAGCTGTGTCGCGGAGTAAGACCGGAATAGTGCGATATCCGAGTCATCCATGTCACCGGGTGTCCATTGCATCCAATCTGGGACAAAGGACGGCAAGGCTGTTCTCCACTGGGGAGCTTCCTCCTTGATGTGCCCAGTAATCCAAGAGCGTAACCTCACGCCTAGGCTCAATACCGTGTTCCCCGACGTATCATAGGGATCTAGTTGCGTAGCCCAAAAGTCATCGTGGGTAAGATACCGTTCGTGTGATCGTGCGGATTTGATGATATTCAGATCCCGATCTTTCGCAAAGCACAACATGAAGACAACGAAGAACACGTCGTTGTCACTGAGTTGAGCGTACCGTATAGCGTCGACGTCCGCTGAGTCGTGGATCATCCCTAGTTCCTTGAACACGCCATACAGCGCGAAGAACTTGTCCTTCGCCACGCTGCAAGATTTGAACCGCGTCGCCCGCATCACGCTGGTGAGCGAGAAGGAGGACAAATCCGTGATGAAAGGTCGGCCAAATCTGCGGACCCCGGTGGTCATCTGCTCACTCCGCTTCAGCGCCAACGCATCGCTAATGTAAAACTGCAAAGCCACAGCTTGATCAAGGTTCAGAGAACCTGCAACCAAACCGATGTCGGTAAGTATTTGCCAGCCCACGCGGACATAGTCGAACGGAACCAACGAATCGCCACAGAGCAAGGTAACCTTCCCAGGAAGCGGCAGAGTAGCCTCTTGTACAGGCCACAGTCTTTGAAACCAAGACCTTCGAAAGAAGTTGCGGAAATTGTACGTAAACCCCATCCAGTTCCGCGTCATCTCGAGGGCCACGTTTCTTGCCGCCGCCCACGCTTGCGTTTCGTTTTCCTCGTTTAGACATGCTTTGCTAACTTGGACGAGGTAGTCGCAAATCTCCTGGCTACGAGCTTGATGATCTCCTAGCCAGGCGATCACATGTGTTGCTTTCTTGTACACTTCTCCCACGATTTGAACCTGTTGAGATCGCTCACTTAGGGCGTCGGGATCACTTCCTTGATCTATGCAGATAGCATCCACCCAGACATCCACGGCGTGGTATCTGCCATGTAGCTCTCGTATTTGACGAAGTGCTCGCGCACAGTTTGGCGTAACGGATAAGTTGCTGCCATTGCAAATGACGGATACCTTGCCCTCGTGGCCGTCCCAAGCGTAGGACAAGGCTATGTAAGGTGGTGGGCTATCCAGTGTCTCCTCCACGACTTCGCATCGTATAGGACCTTCAAGGGAAAGCGATGGCCTAATCCGTGCTATTCTGATCGAGCTCTCCCCAGTCAAGCGCTTGTACGAGTACTTTTGACGAGCCTTGTTGTTCTTGGGTAATGAATCGGATTTCGAGTTTGCACAAGGCGACGCATCCAGATCCCGTATTCTAATCCGCCCGTTTATATTATCCATCCAAAGTAGACAAAGCTGGCCGCATGCGCGCAAGTCAAAAATAGGTAGATAACCAGTCCACCAGGCTACAAGCGCCGCAACCTGATACACGACCGGATATATGAACCACGTGTACCTGGAGTTGAAGCCTGCCAGTCCAAGATGATAGGGGAGAAGTGCAAATGCTGACTCGTTGAGATACAGCTGCAAGCAGCCTAACAGGAGGCCCACTGAGTATTGTTGTAGGCGTGAGTGTCCATCTATCTGGGTCGCAGCGTATCGTTGTATTTCGAAACTGACGTAGATGTATCCAGAGAGTGATCCTCCTATTATCCCCACCGCAAGACCGCTTTGGACGCCGAGGGAGCTATACCGCCAAAACTTTTCCATATTTGCTGGCTCTTGTCAGATTGTCAGAGTAGAAAAAATTGGGGGAGTTGGAGTTGGGCCAAGAATCGTGGTATCGATCAAGGCGCGCACAGCCCCCTCCAAAAGCCACGCGGAGGCAGCCACAGCGCTTCACGAAAACCCATCGCTGATCTCTTCCAAAAATCAGGCACTTTCCACTGGCAACGTTCGTATTCGGGTCACTGCATGATATCAGCCTTCAGTGCGCCGTCCGGTGATCGACTCACCAAGTACTTTCTTCGCTCGGTTGGGATGCGTTCTACCCCACCGAGAGTCGATGTACGCAACTAACAGCAACACTTAGACCAATGAACACGAATGCATCAATTGATTGATTGAAACCCATATGCTACCAAATGCTATACCCTTGATATCACTATCCCGCGCGCTCAAAACTATATAACCCGCGAACGCTAACGCTATCAAAAGCCAGACCAAACTCCCATGCAACCTGATTGAAATTCAAGCAACGTGGGGCGAACCACATCGCAAAACGCTTACTGCATAAGAACGGGAGATCTTACATGTCTGTCTGTCATGAAATGAAGTGAAATGGCAGCTGTGAGAAAGCCCCCAAAAAAGTAAAACGCTCGATCCAAACAAACGAATGAAGACGGGAGTTAAAGTAATGTAACTACTACTGAATGTTGTGTCGTCGTGGAAAAAAGGGCCAATGCCGACGACAAATGATATGAAAACATGAATGAGAAAATATGAATGAATGAAGACAAGATGAGAAAGAAAACGCCTGTCCCTGTGCCCGTGCAAAGTGTGTGAGAACAAAAAGATCAATCAAACTTTTGGTTCTTGCGAACCCTGCTTTGTCTCTTGCTGCGCAGCACAATGGTAATAATCGCTAGGTTGAGAATATGAAATCGAGTGGGAGAGGTAATCCGCAAGGTCGTCTGATGCTCTCTTGGGCTCTAGCTCCTCTCTTAGATTTAGATCGGCATTGGAGTAAGCGTCAAGATCCGGAGATTGGTATTGTGATGATGAATGGTGGTGGTGGAAAGAAGACTCAGGTGTGGTGGTCATTGTGGTGTATTCGTAGCATGATGAGCCGGTTGCGGGCGTTGCGATTGGCGGGCTGTTTGCCTCGGTAGCGTCAAGGGTTTTGGGGACGCCGTGGTGGAACTCTGGGATGAGGATGCTGGGGGGTCGGATGGTGGTGTTGGACACTTTTTCTTCTAGGGCTTTGTCTCTGACGTCGTGGGCACGCAGGACGTCGACTGGTCCTACGCTAAGGGCTGCTGGTGCTGTTGCTGGTGCTATCGATGAGCTTGCTGGGATCGTTGGCTTTTCTGGAGCTGTTGGGATCGTAAAGACAGGTATAGTCGTTGGCTTGATATCCAAATTAGCTCCACAAACGCCTTCACCAAACATTGTACCATCCTTCTCGTCCCAGAGTCTCTCGTTGATTCTGTCTTCTTCCTCTTTCGACAGTTTCAGATCATTGATACTCTCACCCATGCTATGCCGTATACGTTCACTCTCATACGACACTCGCTCCGGTTCAGCAAAGCCCGAGTCCTGATGTAGCGGCATATGATGTCCCGTCGCTACCGAAAAGCCCGTCGCGACTCTTGCCGTACGCTCTGGGAGGTCGAAGATTGAAAAGCTAGTGCCCACGCGAGATGGCGCCGCGGAGCTGCTCACGGAGGAATCCATTGAGAGTTCGTGCTCGAGACTGGCAAGCGTTTGGGAGTCTGGAATTTGGGAGTGGCGGTTAATGTGGTACATGGCATCGATAGGAGCTGTGTGCTGAGTCTGTGACTGCGCTAACTGGTGTACACGATCGCTGAAAGAAGCCTTGCTCCCCACACCTCGATGGTGTGTCTTCTCATGTTGTTCTTGCAGTACATTTTGCGTAACTTGAGGGTCTACTGGCTGCAACTCAGCAACTGTCGACAAGTGTAGTGGAGTATCGTCGATAGTCTTGCTTGATAGAAAAGAGTTTTCCATTTCGCCTGGTGGAGTGGTGATGCAAACGTCCTTCGGTTCCTGGGCAGCAAAGTCATGAACATCTATCTCGCCGCAGCCTCTTTGAACCAGCTTCGTGTCGCCGTCTATGTACACCTGCTCCCATCTTGTCTCTCTGCTGGCGGGCAGACTGGCTAGTTCATTTTCTAGCTCTGAGTCATCAAGCGACATAACCGATCGATGACCAGGATATGGCGAACAGTCACTCCTTCTGTTCCCGCTGCTGCTTCGTAGGGGATGGGGAGATCGACCACGTTCGGCGTTATTATTTGGTATGATATACGAGCCAGATGACGCGGGATACTCTGTGGGAGGTATATGGATGTTCTCGAACGACGACTTATTCCTTGAGTGTCGGCGGTGATTGGAAATGTCCTCGAGGTCTACAGCCGTAGCAGGATCGATATACTCCTTGTCGCTCCGATGCGTCGAGACGCTTTCTCTGGAGTTCACCTTTGTCTTCGGCTCCTGTAATTCTCGTTGCTCGGGGAATCTGCTCAAAAGAGTAATTGCCGACGGTCGTCCTCGAGGAGTATCGCACAAACACGCTCGGATGATCTCTCTGAAATATACTGGGACATCTGTGTTATGCCGATCTAGAGTCCTGGTCAACGGCCGTTCCTGGCGCTCTGGTTCGTCTTGTTGCTCTGCTAGCGCCCATAGTACCATTCCGAGTTGGTAGAGGTCTGACTTGACACCGATATAGATGGATATTCGCTGGCCGCTCTCGATAAGCTTAGCAAGTTCAGGCGGCTCCCAACCAACAGGACACCCGCGGCGGTTGATGTCGATAATTTTGGCATCGTCATTGTGGTCAATGACAATGTTTGACAAGGTAAAGTCGCCTTGCACAAAACCAGCTTCATGAATCTCGGAAAGACCCTCGACAATCTGACGTGCCCATCGCTCACGGCGTTCCCAGTACAATTGATCTGTTGGTTTGTAGTCGTAAATCATGTCCACCAACGCACCTTGCTCGGCGTAACTGATTATTAGCCCCTTGATAAGCTCATTTTGCTCGTCGACGATGATGCCTTCAAACTTGATGACCGACTTGGAATCTTGTAGAGTAGAAAGGGCGTTGATCTCGTAGAGAAACTCCTCTACAGCATCCGGACCTGGAATCTCCTTCTTGATGTAGGCTCTGTTGTTGACAGACACCTTATAAACGAAGCCAGAGATGTGCGAATCAAAGGAGACCACCTTCTCTCTGTATCGCTTGCAGTCGAGGTGATCGATGGCCGAAGTGGGAGGATACGGAATGATCTCATTGACGTCTTCGGTGACGTGCACATGCAGACGTCCATCTGTGGTCTCAAGCTTTAGATTCGTGACGGTATCGTAAAACTGGATGTCCGGTAGGGAGTCACGGATGGCTTCGTAGATCCTGGAGCTCTTATCTCGTTGATAGTGCAAAGTCTTCAGGTCCGCTTCAAGCGACTCAGGCTCGAGTTGGCGGTAATCACAGGACACTGTTACTCGCCTCCACTTGTTGGGCTCTTCAGCGTACGTGATGAAGAACTTCTCTCGGTCAGACATGTCTCGGAAATGCATGCTGAGATTCAGGATCCATTTCGCTTCGAGCTCTTCCTGCAGCCGTATTTCGTCGATGTCGGAGTCTGACCGATGCGAGCCGTGCTCCGAGTATGCATCAGTTACATGCACAGGCGGCAGTTCGCCTGCAGACAAGTAGTCCTCGCCGTCCTCGACGCCATAGTCAACCTGCCTCGCGCCCGCTGGTATGTTGGAGTCTGGTCCTCCGCCGATCGTGGGCTCTGGCAGTGGCTTCTGCTGGCCATCGCTCTCGTGTGGGCTGAGAATGTCGGGCGCGGACATGGAGGGTACGGAAATAGGAGGTGGAGAGAGGTGTCGCTTCTTCCCTACAGACTCCCTGCGATCTGCTGAGGCTGCCCGCTTCTGCTCGCCTTCTTGCGGCACCTCCAACAGCCTGTCCCTCTTCTCACTGTTCATCCTCTTGAAGGTAAGGGGCCTAGGCAGCCCAGGGACAACCCTCCTACTGCTCCTCCTATTCAGCAGCCCTCCTGCTCGTGAAGCATGCTCTCCACTCGAGTGCGGCCTTCCGTTCTCCTTGTCGTGCTCGCTGTCGTGCTTTCCAGCCTTGTCTAGTGGAGGCGGCTCGTCTTCTTCCCTCTTCAGCCACGAGCCAATCTTCTGCAGGCTCAGGCGGTCCCACATGCTGCGATGCTCGCCGACCTCTGTGCGCGCCCTCTGCCTGCTTCTGCTGCGACTCGACTCGCCATTGTCGGCAGCCAGCAAGTGGGGCATCTTCTGCTCTTGCGGGTTGCTCACCCACCGCTCTGCGCGGCGTGGTGTGCCCTCTCAGCTCGCAGCCAGCCTTCTTATTCACCTCGTCGCAGGCTTGGACGCGACAAGCAAGTAAACCGCGGGGAGGCTGGTGGTCTGCGTGCTCAGATGCTATCGGTTGGATTCGTGCTATCGCGTTGGCGCCGGCTGCATGCTGTGTCGTCTTGGGGTGTAACAGTGGCTTCGTGCATCCATCGATCTAGTCGACTCCTTGTATCGCGACGCGCATTTGCATTTCCCCCCTCGACCACTTTTCGCTGTTGCTGTGGACTGGGGAGAAAAGTCTGCGGCTCGAGTCTTTGCGTATATGACTGTGAAGCCTAAAAAAATGGCGCTTCTCTAATGTTGACGCCCAAGCGACATGCCATGGGCCGTTGGCGCCTAACTTGCAAGCAGCAGACGGGCGAGGATAGCAATGGGGGCGTAGGCGTCCGAGTGAGGCTCTCCAGGGCACAGAGGAGCAGGCTGACGGTGGACTTCGGGCTGGCGACAAGGACGGGCGACGTGCGTGGGTGCGAAGATGAGTCCGTCGGAGGTGAGATGCGTCGCCAAAGAGGCTGGGTCAGGCACCAATCAGCGCGCGGCAGGCGCAACTTCGGGGAGAGAACCAACAGCGACAGCAGCACCGCACTTGCTGCACTTGTTCGTGTATCCCGAGTCCTCCAGGAGCCGGAATCCACATGCAGACGTCAACGGGTGACACGGGCGTTTGTATCAGTACAGGTCTCACGAGAGCGGGGGGAGGGGAGAGACAATCTGCAAAGGTGAATGTGCAGTGCGTGGTGCTGCAGCTCCATGTTTTGGTTGCTGGCCATCTGCATGGCGGTCTGGCATCGCGCACTGCATTGGACGAAAGGCCTCTCACCCTGCAGCGCCGCAGCACAGAGTACCCAAACCGCACGCTGGCTGAGTCGAATCAGCGGCCGGTGAGCCTGCGTCGAGCCTGCGTCGAGCCGCGAGAGACGACCGCATTCGGCTTGATTGGTGCGCTCCCGGGTGTGGCAGCCACTCTACAACCTGCGGTGAGAGTCGCACAATCTCCATCTCAATCTCACCCAGCTTCAATATTCAATCTCTGCCCTCGACGTGATGGCGACTGTCAGGATCCCCTCCTTTGGGCCCGCGTACATTAGCCTTGCCGTAGCCTACGGTGGTAGCCGAGTACTAATTTCTTCAGACAGCTGCAGCTCATCTCAAGCTACTTGCGGCTATGTACCCTCGTCCCCACCGTCGCACCAAGGACTTTTGCGGCACGCTTCGAGTGCAGCAGCTACTGCAAGTCGTCTGCGGAGGTAATTGACTCGTGCGAGAGAGATTGTTTTCGGATGCAAGACGGAAGCATTCGTCCAAGTAGGCCTCGTGCTTTCACCCATACCAGCAATCGCATCATGCCTTCAGTTATGCCTTCCCCTCATACCCTACAGTACGGAGGATGAGCATTTCACTACGAAAACGAAGAAAAAAACTCCTTGACATCACCGACAAAGTCCAACAGCCCACACTACCCACACACTACCCACACTACCCACAGTCCAACACCGCAGCCTCGAAAGTGAAGCTTCCCACCTGCCCTGCAATCCCGCCGCAACGCATTGCATCGCAAAACCAGCCCTTGACGTATGACAACAACAAAATATCTCAGCCCCATCCCCAATTGCAACGCCTGATTCGCTCCCTCCCGTTCGCATCATCACCACCATCCAAGTGGTATGCGTTGTCTTCGACGACAACAACACGCTTGCTTGATTGACACGTCAAGGTGGTTCATGCGCATGCAGTGGAAATGTCTCAGCTACCCAGAACAGCTAGGTAACGACAACCGGTAACAGCTCGAGAAGAAACTGAACGACCAATTGCATTCACTGTTGCACTTGCCCTCGAACCAATTTTTTTTTCCAAGCAATTCATAGACATTGAGACTTAGCAAGAGAGCTTTCTTGACACGAGGAATCTCGTGGATAATGTACAGTACATGTAAGATCTGGTATTGAGAATCGAGCGCAGTTGCCCCGCTCTCCCCTCACTCCATGTCATCACTTAACTTACACGTACCTGTGCACGCACTACTGTGTAAACTTTCAAACTCCAGTCTCATCAAGCCACAGCCCCGCACGAAGGACCAAAAAGACGTTTCTAGTTCGGGGCACGGCAAAAGCAAAGCAAAAAAACTTGGAGGGAGCGAAGTGGGTGACAGGCCTCGACAACCGTTTCTCATCCATCTACCGCTGACACCACCGCCTAGCCCGGTCGCAGTTTGTACAACATGACGAGAAAAGGCATGGCGCGAGTCCTGCATGGCATAATTTAGATAGTTGCATGTGGGGTTGTTGAGCAGCTCACTACCTACCGCAGTATTGAAGCGTGTAACTGGCTAACGAGAGATGGACGATGGAAACCCCACGTAAAAGTAACAAATGACGTTTATGTATCATTTGGGACACAGGGAAAGAAGGAAGGGAAGGAGGGATGATTGATATGTTCAATTCTACAGTAGCGTGAACTCGGCCGGACCGACCCGCTGGCGCTGTCGATAGCTAGTAAAATTACACATGTAACAAGTAAGTCTCCACGTGGTATCTGTCAAGCTATAACTTCATAAGTTACATTAGGAGTAGTAATAAGTAGTTATATAGACTCTCGAACGAACCGTTAATATTCTACTTTATCTACAACAAAGTGTTATTGGGTCTTATTCCGAACCCGACCATCTATGTGTGTTTTGTTTTGTGGAGAAGAGATGAATACTCCAACTAGGTGGTAGTAAGTATGCCATATATCATGATAATGGCTCAGTGCCGTGCTATGCAGATGCCAGGACGCCTAGAATGCGTTCACTTCTACTCTATGTCTTTCCCATATCATACAACACCACCAACACCACCACATCTTTATCTCAATCATTCAATCAATCATCATCTTCGCCCGACTCTTCCTCTTCCTCCTCTTTCCGCTTCTGTTCGCGCTTTTTCCGGTCACCCTTCTTGGACTTTAATTCCTTATCCCACAGCTTGCTTGCGTAGTCCTTGTCGAGATCGTGGAACACAATGTCGAAGACGTCCTTGTACCACGATACTGGGCGTCCTTCGATGCCTTCTTTGATGTTCTAGTAGCTTATTAGCAAAACAGTCATGATATCGAGATATCAAGGGTAATACATACTTCTGGAAGTTCTAGCCAATCGTTCATATTGTCATGTGGGAAGATGACCATCTTTGCGCCCGCTCTCCGTGCTGCAACGGTCTTTTCTCTTAACCCGCCGATTCTCAACACCTTGCCCGTTAGAGTGAGTTCGCCCGTCATCGCAATGTCATCCCTGATCTTCGTGTCTAGCGCCAGACTCAGCATGCTCGTGGCCATTGTGATACCCGCGCTCGGCCCATCCTTTGGTGTCGCACCCTCTGGACAATGGAGATGTATCCTTGCGTGCTCGAAGAACTTATTCTTGGGGTATTCGCGGGCAAGGATACTCTTGGCAAACGAGTACGCTACACCCGTTGATTCCTTCATCACATCTCGCAAAGAGCCAGTGCGCTCGAGACCAGGATGCGAAGTAGCGGATAGCGAGTTTTGAATGATCGACTCGATGTATAGGGCTGAGCCGCCCATCGAAGTCCACGCAAGGCCCATGGCTACACCAGGAGGTGTAAAGTCATAGAGCCGGTCAGAAGTGAAGATCGGCGGACCGACGTAGTCTTTGAGGTTGTCCTTAGTGACGGAGACGTGCACAGAGTCCGGAACCTTCAAGGCAACACGCGGCTTCTCAGTCGTCTGCTTGCTGATGTCTTGTGGGGTCTCGTTCAGATCGCTATTGTCCTTCTCCGACTCTTGTTGTGCGGCTTTGCCCTCCTCAGTGAGCGCTTCGGCCTCTGGTAATGCTTCTTCACCCACGTCTTGAACGATCTTCAACGCAGCCTTTCGGTACACCTTTTCAATGTGTTTCTTCAAGTTACGAACACCAGACTCGCGACAGTACTTGTTGATGAGTTCGACGATTGCATCACCCTCAAGTATGACATCCGCGTCTTTCAGACCGCTCATATCCTTTGCTGCAGGCGACAGATACTTTTCGGCAATGGCGATCTTCTCATCTGATACATAACCGGAAAGTCGGATGACCTCCATACGATCTAGCAGGGGTTGTGGGATAGTCTCGTCCATGTTGGCTGTGCAAACAAACAAGACCTTCGATAGGTCAACAGGGACATCTAGATAGTGGTCCAAGAAGCTGTTGTTCTGTTCCGGGTCCAGCAATTCCAACAAGGCCGATGCTGGATCGCCGTGATTACTGTTTCGACCAATCTTGTCAACCTCATCAATCAAGACAAGGGGATTCTCCGTTTGACACTTTTTCAAGGCCTGGATAATGCGGCCAGGCAGCGCACCAACATAAGTTCTTCGATGACCCTTGATCTCTGCCACGTCGTACATGCCTCCTACGCTGAAGCGGTAGTATTGACGGTTCAAGGCACGCGCAATCGATTTTCCGATTGAAGTTTTGCCCACACCAGGGGGACCGACCAAGCACAAAATCTTTCCTTCAACGGTGCCACGGAGTTTGCCAACGGCGATAAATTCCAAAATTCTGTCCTTGACGTCTTTCAGTCCATGATGATCCTCGTCGAGTACCTCTCGCGCATGCTTGATACCGAAGTTCTCAGCGCTGCGCAGGCCCCAGGGTAATTGCGTAAGCCAGTCGAGGTAGTTCCGCGTAACGTTAAACTCTGATCCGTTAGGCTCGAGACCTTGTAGCTTGCTCATCTCTTCTTCGAAAACCTTCCTGACTGCCTCGGGCATTGCGAGCTTGCTGGCCTTCTCGTGGAACTTCTCGATCAACTTGTCTTTGCCATCGGATTCGATGCCTAGTTCTCGTTTGATGCCCTTCATTTGCTCCATCAACATGTACTCGCGGTGCTTCTTAGTCACGCGTGCGTTCACGTCGTCGGCCACCTTCTTCTGCAATTCTGCGCTGATCAACTCCTTCTTGAGCACCTCGAGGGCTTTGCTCAGCCGCTTCTCAATGTTCATTTCCTCAAGCGCAGATTGCAGCTCATGCGACTCGGCCTGTGCTACCGCAGCTGCAAAGTCCGCGAGCTTGACAGGATCTTCGCCGACATTCATTGTAGTGTGGACGGAGAAGGTCGATACATGGTCACGAAATAGAGGATTTAGGAGTGCCACGCCCTTGAACGTGTTCACAATCTCGTTGACCAGCGCCTGAATCGTCCCATTTGCCTTGAGATCAAAGGGCTCTTCGACCATGTTGTCCACATCTGCAATGCTGACTTTGCGGCCTTTCAGTATAGTCGGAACCTGGCCTTCCTGCGACGACTTTGCCTCGTCACTAGCCTCCTCGAAGCTTGCCACAACATCGCCCTTAGACTGGGTCGCACTGGCGTCAGTCGCCGAGGACTCATCCAGTGTACTTTCCACGACCGAAGCCTCATCTTTCTCTGCTTTGGGTGACGTGAGCCCAGTCATCTTGATTCGGCGGTGCGGGTAGAGAACGCAGGTCATGGCGAAGTTGTCGTCGGCTCCAACTGGAAATGCGCTGGTGACCTGGCAGAATGTGCCGACGTCGTAGACCTCGCTGGGATCGTGGATGACATCCTTATCTGCAGCATCATCTTTGAACATGAAAGCACCAATGTACGGCTGCCCTCGCTTGACCATGTCTGCGATGGCCTGTCCGACTTCGCGATCCTTTATGGTGATGGCCTTGTAGAAGCCTGGGAACAGCGGGCGCTTGACGAGCGGGATAGCCATGACCTGGGGATAGACGTCTGGGATTGAAGGCTTGACAAGGGACCTTTCGGCGCTCTTGCGCTTCTTGCCGCCGCCATCACCTCCCGATCCATCTCCCCCTGCTGCGCTGCCTCGCGCTGAGCTTGGTTTTGAGGCAATGGGCTCCGGTGCATTGCTCTTGCCCTCCAGCTCCTCGACCTTGTCCTGTTCTTTTGGCTTCTTGCCATCTTCTGTTTCCTCCTCTTTGCTCTCCTCGACGGCCTCTGGCGGCGTTTTGGGTTCCTTCTCCTTGCGCCTGCTCGGTGAGGTGGCAAAGCCGCGGTATGCGCACAGCGCGGCGGGCGGCGAAGTACATTGGCGGAGGGGTCGTGCGACCAACGAAGCCGTACACTGTGCGGGGAGGAAGCGCGAGGAGGCGCGAAATGCAGCGAGCCTTGGTGTCGAGCGTGAAGCATGGCGCACTGCTGCCCGCCACGGCAGGTTCTGTCCGTGAAGCATGGTGGAGGCGGAGGGAAGGTGCGACTTCGGAAGGCGGCAACGCGATGTCTCGGGGCGGAAAGAGCGAATGCAGCGGCTCGTGGGGCTTCCAGGGGCGCGATGGAGGTGAATTGCAGCCACCAAGACGGACAGCGACGCGGAGTGGGTTGCTGTGGAGGCGTAAGGAGTTGCTTAACAATATAAATCTCGACATCATCAAGTCCAAGCTCCGAGAGCACCCTGGCAAAACCTCGGCAGCACGCGACCTATCTCCGTCTTCTCTCCGCCACCTCAACCTCCCAATCCATGATTTGGTCTATATTCTATCTCCTTCTTCATGAAACCATCTGTCGTGCAGCCATTAGCTTCGAGAAGCTGCTTGAACGCATTCGCATCTGCCATACGTCGAGCTGGCGCCATCTTTTCGACTGCTCATGTATTCATCTCGTCCGTCAGCAGGCGCTCCACGTTTGATCACAAGTGGCATTGGCCATCACACTGTCATGTCCACATAGCTACCAACAAAACCTCCGTTCTTAATCGAGCCTCATTCATCCTCCAACCTTGACCTCACGTCACAACATCGTGTGAAATTGCAATTGCAAGTCCTCGTCACTCAGCGGGTCTCGCCGACATTGCGGCGAATCGAGTCTCCCTCATCTAACCTTTCCATGCTTAGCAATACACGATAGATCTCTTAGATGTTCTTGGGTGGAGATGCCAAGTGACTATAGAACATGTAGCATGGCCAATGCAACGGCGTCTCCCTGGCTCCGATGGCCTGTTGCACGGGAATGATGTTTTATGTGCAGAGCTCACGCTAACGTCATGGTCCATCGACCCCAACGGCCGGAACGAACCCAAAATTTAACTGCATCTAGCTAACGTATAATGAGATCACTCACGTTAAATGGTTCTTCACCTCTGAACGGACGCATTCTCTCTCATCTGCAATGCGCGGGTTGTTGTGTCTACCGCCATTCTCGTCCAATCGCCTTAACCTTGGAATCATAAACTCATCAGTCTCAATAACGTAGTGCGACCTGCAACATGTCTGTCCCTACCCATAGGAATGCAGAAGGTTAGATCAAGTCGAGGCGAGTCGCTCTTCTGCTAATCATCTTACAGAAAATCTACCACCACCACAACATCATGCTTGGTCATTCTCCACCACAGCAACACCGTATCAGCCTCAATGCCGATCCGACCCATCGTCACCAGAGCATAAAGTAGAAATGTGCATGAAAGACGGCAAAGAAGTCCAACTGCACACGTGGAACGGGCCAGATGATCCGGATAATCCGTATGTCTTCTTCGCTCCTTAGATGCCCCCAACTCATGACGTAGATTCAACTGGTCTCTGGCGTACAAATGGATACTCACCATCACTGTCTGCTTCATTTCCATTCTGACGGGTCTGCCCGCCGGTTCGTATGGCGCAGGTAATGAATACATGGCTTCTCGCTTCTCCGTCCAGGACGAACCATTTCCGAATCTTTACTGGGCGACCTGCAGCTGGAATATCGGCGCTGCACTATTCCCGCTTGTATTCGTACCTTTGACTGAGAATACAGGCCGTATGCCAGGCTACTTTGTGGGTACCACCAGCAAAGCATTAAACCCATACCAATCAGAAATAGGTTGCATATATCATCTTCGAATTATTCCTGTTCGGCTCAGCTTTTGCAGACAACTTTGCAACACTGGTAGTAACCAGATTCTTCGGCGGCGGAGCATCTTCCGTCTCCATCAACATAGTCGGCGGCACCATCAGCGACATTTGGAAAGGCGAAAAAGCCCGAAGTCTGCCCATGTCCCTATTTGGATTCACCAGTGTTGCTGGCATCGCACTTGGCCCGTTCATCGGGAGTGCCATCGTGCAGATACACACCAATGATATCGGTTTACGAGAACGCTGGCGCTGGTACGTACCCTCCTTCAAATACCGTTCTCTTGCTAAGACCCTCACCCCAGGATCTACTACATCCAAATCATCTACAATGCCGCGCTGATCCCCGTGTTCTGGCTCATCCTCACAGAAACTCGGGGCGACGTGATCCTCAAGAAGCGCGCCAAAAAGCTGCGCAAGGAAACCGGTCGCGAGATCTACGCCGAATCCGAACTCGAGAAGCCCTCCATCGCGCGGCAATTGAAAATCTCCTTCATGCGGCCCACGAAGATGCTACTCACGGAGCCTGTCGTCACCTTCTTCACTCTCTGGATCAGCTTCGCATGGGGCATCTTATTCCTGTTCTTCTCCTCGGTGGTGCAGACATTCAGCACGAGCTACGGCTTCGACACGTTCCAAACAGGCCTCATCCAACTCGCCATCACCGTCGGCGCCCTCATTGGCACAATCATCAATCCCCTGCAGGACTGGTTGTACCTCCGCACAGCCTCCAAGAACCCGGAACGCCCCGGCAAACCCATCCCAGAAGCCCGCTTGTATACTAGTATCCCTGGCTCGCTGCTCTTCACGGGCGGCCTGTTCATGTACGGATGGACTTCCCGCCCAGAAATGCACTGGATCGTTCCTACCATCGCGGTATGCATCGTGGGCATCGGCATCTACTCGATTTACATGGGCGTCGTCAACTACCTCACCGACGCGTACGAGAAATACGCCGCCTCCGCCCTCTCCGCCGCGTCGCTTGGACGCAATATCTTCGGCGCCTTCTTACCCTTTGCTTCATACTCCCTGTTCAAGGATCTGGGCTTCGGCTGGGCGGGCAGCTTGCTTGGCTTCATCGGCGCTGCGCTGAGCGTTGTCCCGATTGTTTTGTTGTTCAAGGGCAGGCAGATTAGGGCCAAGAGCCCGTTCATGCGGGAGTCGACGTTCGATGGGGATGTCCCCGAGGAGAAGAAACCTGGGCCGGCGGGTGTGGCTGGGGGCCCGCGTGGAGCGGTTGATGATGCTGTTTAAGTAACGGGCTGTGTGTGGGTCTTTGGTAATCATGTAGGGCATTTTGCTTTACTTTCTGGTTAGCATTTATTTTGACGGATTATGTAGTTAGTCTGTATATTTCTGGATTGTAGGATTGGCGCTCTAAGCACTTCATTAAGTCTTTGGTCTCACATCACACAACCACATCAAAGGAGTCACACTACTAACACTTTCCCATTGAAGCTTCCATGTTTTTTGCATATCCTCCCCTGCTTAATTTAACCCCAAGACTTGCGCCCATCCACGGCTTCCCGTCCCCCGGGTCCCTTCTTCTTTACAAACGCACCACCATCTGACGATCTCCTCCAAATCCTTCCTTTACGCGTCGTCTTACCATCTTCAACCCCATCTCTGCCTTGCTTTCCCACCACCACCACCACCACCCTGCGCTCAAGTACATCATCATCATCATCATCATCATCATCATCATCATTATCTGTGAGGTCCTTGATTCCAGAGTCAGAGTCACGGATTTCGTTCATTTGCCAAGGTGGATGTTCCTCGCCATCTTGTTGTTTGGGCGTTCCTATGGGGGGAGTTGTGAAGTAGTTGCATTTTGGCGTGGAAGAACTGGAAGTTGATGATGTCGTCTTGTTCGTGTGCTGTTTAGGGGGTGGAGGGGGAGCAGAATCTCCGTACAGATCCACGTCTTCGAATTCCTCCTCATCCTGCGCGGCCCCCTTCTGGCCGTATGTCCTCTCCTGCTGATGCTCAGGAGGCGGCTCGTAAGTCATTACGTCCCGCCCAAGTCTCATTCTTGTCTTTCCTGTGGCTCCTGCTCCCGCCACTACCACCACTCCACCGCCATCGCCGTTAGTGTTGTGCTCCCCAATAGACACACGCCGTCGATGATGCGGTAGCTGGACACCTCGCTCGGCATCTCGCACACCACGTTCGATGTCATTAGCTGAATTTCGACGACGCTGGTACGAGGTGTATCCTACGTATGCGAGGTAACTGCTTAGTATAACGGGGAGGGCGATGAGTGCGACTATGAGGATTATAGGGGCCATCGCGGTGAACTGAAAGATAAGGAAGGAAGGGAGGAAGGAAGTAAGTAAGTAAGAAAGTAAGTAAGTGTACTCGGTTATTGTGTAGAAGTAAAGTAAAGTAAAGCAATCACCCTTCGTTACCTTCGCGCTAAAAAAGGGGGTGTAGGGAGTTGGGGAGAGAAGGGTGTTGGATTCGTGAGAGGTGTGGCGGGTGGGGGATGGAGATGATGTGTAATTCCCTGTTCTGGCGCCAGTGAAGAGCATGTTTGTTTGTAGCAAACTGACGGGAGAGGGGGGGGAGAGGATACTGTGTGTCAATGACGGACCTCCTTGTTGGCTGTGTTGTTCAAGGAGTGAATTTGCAGAAGTAATAATAGTAGTAGTTAGTGACGCCCGAGGATAGAGGGAATAATCGGGCGGTGTTGTATGGACGGGCCTAAGAACGCAGTGCAGTGTACAGTGAACGCGGAAAGAAAAAATGCCAGAACAAAGATACGTCTACTAGATGACTTAAAACCACGATGATAAGAATAGCACATGTCATGTCAAATATCCTTATATTATTCGTAACTATACGTGCTGCCAATACATCGTCCATCACGATCGAACCACTTACCTTATTCACATTTCCTTCTTCCCCTCCCTCTCCCCGTCCTCTGCCTCTTCCTCTACCACTCCCATCACCCCTCCCCTTCTCCTTTCCTCTCTCCCTCTTCCCACCCTTCACCGGCGAATTCCTATCCGTCATATCCGTCAAATCCGTTTCGCCCTCGCTTCCATTCGCAAAGAAATGGCTCTTGACTTGCGCATCGCTTTTTCGAGCTGCTTTGCGCTGAGGCACAGCCCTTTTAGATGATGAAAAAGGGGGCGTTGACGGCGGGTTGGAGGCAATATCACTGAGGGAACACTCTTCGTCCGATGAGTCGAGAAGCTTGGATGGGCGTTTACGGGTCGGAGGTTTTGGAGGTGTCTTTTTGCCGCGACCGCGTGAGGATCGTGATGCTGCGCTTTTACGACGGGTGGAGGATAATTTCAAGTCCGATTCTTCGTCTTCATCGTCTTCAGGGTTCTCATCTGAGTCGACATGTTCGTTCTCCTGTTCATCGACATCGTCCTCGAGAGTTTCGCTACCAGGCTGCTGAAGCGCTGAAGTAAGCGATATAGGCGTTCGGTAGGCGGTGTCGGCAGGTATCCGCGTAGCCGTTTTTTGGTCGTCATCATCGATGATTAGATCACCATGTACCGGTTCTTCTTGACTCGCTGGGAAAAACCCGCCGCCCATTTCATCATTATCAGCGTGAGTAGGAGCCTGACGGACGACGCCACCATCAGATGGTCCCGCGTCATCGCGCAAAAAGCCACCTTCAAAATCTGTGTGGCTCTGGAAAACCTCCCACTCGGACTGCTTTTGCTTCGGCTTCTCTTCCAGCGCCCGCTTCGGTTCCTTTGGAGGAAGCTCAGCATCATCACCATACTCGGCTTTCATGCGCTCCACGATGCGCAAACCAGAAAGAAATTTCTTCCAGAGACTGAGGACTAATTTTTCTCTTTTGTCAGCTTCCTTCCTAGCCTTCTCGGCTTCGTCGACCTCCCAAGCATCTATCACCAGGTTTTCGTTCTCTGCAGCCACCACAACGCCTGTGAGGACCGGCACAGCGCGTTGCTTTCCAAACTCGAATCCGGTACACGCTTCGGCGTGGTCAATGTTAAGTTTCCGGCAGATGCGCGCAGTACCTCTCAGAGGAATATGTACTGCGCCTCTTGGTATCATGGTTGGAACATAAACATCGATATTACCAAAGGCATTGCGCGGAATCCTACCATCGACTATCGGGTCTGGTATGATCCAGTCGGTCTGGGCTTTTGAATATAAGCCTTGCTGCACTTTGCCACCTTCTACACGTTCGCGTTCTTCGATTTCGCGTTTGCGTGTAACGGTGACAGCGCGCATGGGCACATATTTCAAGGGTTGTTGGCCTTCCTTGACCTCTCGTCCCTCTTTGTGCCATGACTCGACGGTCTTGCAATTAACGACGTCCTTTCTCCAATAGACAGGCTCCGACTTTTCATTGTCGCCTTTACCACTAGCAAAGTGTCTCACAATCTTCGCCCCCGGTTTGAGAGCTTCCTCACGCCGTAAATGTCTCTCCAGCACATATTCGGCGGAGCTCTTGTACCCTTGTAGCGTCTCCTTCCCACCCTCTTCATGCATGTCTTTCTTCTTTTCTGGCTGTGCTGGGACAAGATCTCCCTCATCTTCAACTTCATCCCATGGTTGTCGTTGGTTATGGGGTCTTGCATAAGGGCGCATGAGTGACTTGAACCAATCCCACTCTTCCCATCGCTTGACCTTGCCGCGCTTGTTGTGAATGGGTATCTTCTCGATCGGCATGCGAAAGCCTTTTGTTCGACCAGGCCACTGATGCTTGGGCAAGTATCGTGTTGTGACCTCCTTCGCTGTACCGTCCGAAGAAAACGCGATAAGATATGCCAGGACCTGTCTAGCTTTGTCGGCCGCTGCGCCACGAGCGTAGAAGTCAGTGAGCTTATCAGGGGAGGAAGCGGATGCGATCAGTGTACGGGGAAGTGGTGAGACCGAAATTGGTGTATGAGTGAGGTTTGAGATTGCCTCTGTCCAGTACGTCGGATGCGGCAGCTCTTCGCTGTAATCGCGGCGTTTAGGAGATTTCTTCACAGGCCGCTCCTCTTCCGACCCGGACGATATCGAAATTATGCTACTAAGTTCACTGCTTTCAGATGCGTCAGACCCAGCTGTGCCTCTTCTGCGCTTGATCCCTGTAGGCGGCTTCGACTTCGCCTTGACTGGCAGCAATTTGGCTGGCGTAGTTTGTTGAGCGGATTTTGTGGCCTCTTTGAGCTTTTCAAGATTCTTCGGCTTTCCCTCTTCGCTCTGACTCCAACCAAAGCCTACAGGTTGCAGGCTCACAATCATACGAGCCTCGATTCCCAAGCCTCGTACAAGGGCCGTGAACAGTTGGTGCCCAACATCTCGGCTGCCTTCGCATTTGCGCGCCACTTCGCGGAAGGCTTCGAGGTTCTCTACCCGTTCACCAAATACATCTGGATGGAGCGGATCGTCCCTCCACGCGTTGATCTCCGCTTCCAACGTCGATGGTGACAGATAGCCACGTTTTCGTAGACTAGGCGCTGTTATGCGAAATTTAGACTTCCAGTAAGCTGAAAGATATCTCAGCAGCCGAAGCAAAGGGTCCCCAGCTGATAGGTTCGGTGTATTTGGCTCAAGCGGTTCAGACGTTGCACCCCAGTCCCGCGCATGTCTGTCAGCCTTCCGCAAATCTTTTCGACCGCCTTTTGATGCCTTGCTCTTCTCCTCGCGGGCTACAGCGCGCTTACGTGACGGGCTATCGAAGACCTGCACCCCGAGTTTACCGCTTTCCTTCCACCTGCCTTTCTTGTTCGGCGTCTCCTTCGCGGGTGTTTTTTGCGCCTTACGCTCTGTCGCCACAGCACGGCTAGGCCCGTCAGAAATACCCGCATCCCGCCAGTATTGTTCTATCTCCCGCCAGCAGCCATAGGACAAATTCGCAACTAAAGTCCTCTGCACCTCCTTGTCCTGTATCCATGCATTACGAGTAAGGTTGTGGAACATCAGGTACTGCACATGCATGCAATGCGTGACGCTTCGTATCTGGCGCTGGACCTTGGAAGGACCTTTCTTGCCATCGGGCTTCGAGTCGAAGGCTGTCTTGGGCGCTGCAGAGAGGGTAAGCGCAATGTCGCCTGAGATGACTGGCGCAGGCCCGTGGTCAGGCTTTGCATGATGGTGTACGCCGAGCGCATCTTCCCAGTCTTCGTCTTCGCTCTCCTCGTCACGCTCATCATGCCCATTGGTCTTCTTTGCGCTATCCGGCAGCACGTCCTCGAATTCCGCATCGCTACTGCTTGGCTCTGATAACTCGCTCTCGTCATCTTCCTGCTCTAGGAAAGCTTTTGTCTGCGAAAGAGTTCGTTTGACTTTAGGTGGAGCATCTAGCGTCTCGAAGACCGACTGTTTGCTGCGGCCGGCGGGCGGGTTGTGGGCGCGCGCTCGTTTTGGGCGTGGCTCTGGTTCGGAAGAGTCGGATTGTAGGCGCTTCCGCGAGAGAACAGGTGGCATGGTGGTGCCTGGAGATCCTCACTATCAGCCCATAGAATTCGTGGCTCAGGATGCAGGGCCTGGAGGGTTGAACTCGAGGTTGAGATTTGATGGCTGGATCGATGACGCAGTGTCCCTGTCAAATCCGACGGCGCGGAAATCCGCAGGGATCACGTCGCGCTGAGCCGCAACGCGAAGTCACGGGTAGCCGCACTTTCACCAGCTTCCATCGCTTTCACATCTCTTCTTTTCGCCAATCATCCGTCATCTCAAAGCTACATCAGTATCTGGCATCGATTTGAACGTCGAGGTCAACCATGATGCCACTTTAGGCATGGCCGCAGACGCATTTCTCAAAAGACGCATATTCCAACCACCATGGACCACATCTATCATGATTGTCCCCAGCACGACATCGATTGATGACTACAGTCGATCAAGCGAGTGCCGGACTGATTGCGGCTTACCATCAGCATAGCTGTCATGCGTCCGAACCACCGCTTTGCAAACAACGCCTACATGACTCGGAAGGGGCAAGAAAAAGGCTTCTTCGATCTTGATCCACGTCGTATGAGCATCTGAACTCGCGCGAAATACCCTCATATCGACCGAAAGGGTAGTTTTAGAGTACGAAATTGCTCAACGAGCGCGACGCGGAGCGCCAAGTCCGATATCTATCCATCGGCAACACGCATCCGGAAACAGATTACCAAGAACGTCAAAGGTGGACTTTGGTTTTGAGGCTCCATATGGCTAAGATGAATCCTTCGAACCTTCGATAGCAATACGCCTATCTCTTGATTGTGTTCGCAGACGATGTAGGCGCTAGTTTTGTCGTGCAGAGCGCGAACACAACGAGTCATTCCAGGCACATAAAGCGACATCGTGCGTCAGAATGTAAAAGTTTACACAAAAGCCCCGGACATTACCAGCTATGATGCGTACCTTGAAAGTCATCACTGCAAGTGTTGTGCTCTTGCAGCCCGCTGCAGCAGCCATCACGCCTGACTATCACTCATTGATCTGGAAGTTTGGCGAAAACAATTTCTGGGCTCCACTTGGCCTCGACACTACTACATATGCTTTGGAAAGCCCCGCTGGTGCAGCTCCCGATGCGCTGAGCAAACGTAACGATGGAGTCAAAAGCACTTCGTATCTTCCTTGCACCGTAGTGACGGTAGACAAGGACCTGTCTGGTACGACGCTCACCACTCTACTCGATCAGTATCGTGCAGTGAAGGATGATGTATGGTCTGAGGCGCAGGTAAGGAGACGATGCTGCATGGTTGGAACATTGCTGAAGGAAGTAGTTCATGGAGTGCCTCTACGTGCAGTCAAGCACCAATACACCGGTAGATATCGCCACATTCTCAGACTTCGTCTCGAAAAGCAGTCTGACTCATGTCTTCCTACCGGATACTTGCAACGTAACTGGCCTCAATACCTCTGCAAAGGTATATCCGACAATCTCGACAGGCAGTTTAGCTAATGGACCCGCTGTGCTCACTCTCTCACCCGACGAGTCCGTTGTCGGTTTGACACCTGTTTACGGACTCCACGAGGATCAGTATGAGGCATTCATGTCTGGATCGATTCCGAAAACTTCATCGAAGGGAGAGCATCTCACTTTGCAGGTATCCATACCGGGCACTCGCCTGCCGGCCGTCATAGTCCCTTCGAAGATTGGGTCGCTTGTCACAACCGAAGATGTTGGGCCTTTGGCAGGCTTGCGTTTTGCGGTCAAAGACATCTTCCATATCAAAGGGCTCAAAACATCGGGTGGCTCTCGAGCTTACTACGAAGTCTACGGGCCGCAGAACTACACGACCGAGACTGTTGAGAAGACTCTCGCTGGTGGTGCACAGCTGATTGGCAAAACTCGCACAATAGCATTCGCACTCGGTGCTCCTAACAATGGAAAGGAAATAGACTATCTCGACCCTTGGAACGCGCGTGGTGATGGCTACCAGACGACTGGTGGAAGCTCAAGTGGCAGCGGTTCAGCAACTGTAGCTTATGACTGGGTCGACTTCGCAATTGGTTCAGACACCGGTGGAAGTGTTCGTTTCCCGGCACGTTACGGCGGCCTGTACGGTTATAAGCCATCACACGGTATCTTTAACCTGACAGGAATTCTGGTCGCCATCGCCGAACAAGATACCCCTGGTTTCATGACCCGCTCACCTTCTATTTTCACCAAGCTCGGCAAGTGGTGGGCGAAAGATACACCACTGGAAGATGCTGCAGAGTCGCCATTACCATCCAATCTGCTCTATTACGCGGATGAGCCCGCACTTACTCAACCAGCAGCGGAATCTCTAAAGCTCCAATTCTTCGCCAATGTGTCCGCAGCACTCAACATGTCAACATCATCCGTCAACGTCACCGAAGCGTGGCTCGAAAACGGACCGTCCGGTGGTGAGCCCATGGCCACATACATGTCGTATGTTTACTCGGACCAAAACTCCATTGAATTCTACGACAAAATCGGCAAGGAGCTCGACGAGCTGTATTCCGCATACAACAACGGCTCCCACTTTCCTTCCGACCTTCCCGTCAACGGGACCTGGTATGACGCCCTGAACGAAACCACCATCGCGCGCTACCCTACCTCCGTCCGTAAGCGCGAAATCTTCGGTCAATGGTGGAACGACAACATCGCCGTCGCTTCCAACACAACCTGCAGCGAGTCGTTCTTCGCACACAGCTATCACAGTGCTCCGGCCATGGAAAAGGTCACGTACAGGCCCAATGGCGTCGTGAGTTATTATTATAATGGCCTCTGGGCGAACATTGCGGGTATCCCGGAGATTGTGGTCCCGATTGGTCAGGTCAAGTACATGTCGCCTTATACGCTGAGGCAGGAGTGGCAACCTGTTACTGTGGCGTTTGCGGCTGCTAAGGGTTGCGATTTGAAGTTGTTTGAGTTGGTGGAGAAGTTGGCAGAGGCGGGGTTGGTGAAGGAGGTGTTGACAGGGAAGGTGGCGTATTATACTGATGAGGTGTGGTGAGCACTAGCTATTTTGAAGATCTGTTTGCATAGCTTAGATTTCATGAAATGCTATCACGACTAGTCAGCCACACTTCCTTTCATCGTGAGATTTATGTCTACATCAGGTTTCTTAAGATTGCATAGTATGTTGGTAGGCTAGCATCCCTATTGTACGCCGGACTACCTAAACTAGTACTAGTAGGAACATGATTTTCGGGTAAGCGGCAGAAATGCCAGCCCGTACACATGCACAACTATTTCTACGCGAAGGCGTGGCAGATTTGTGGGGATAAGGTCGGAGATATAGCATGCCACTCCAATCGGGCCTCATCCGCATGACAGGGTTCCCCGTATTCAATATACGCGGAACAATAGTTACAACTAGTTACAAAGCGTTCCACCAAGCGCAATCAAACAACTAACAAGGAAGAACTCGCGCTGATTGAGAGTCGTTGACGGGGTTTAGATGAATGACGGGCATCGGGGAATTGCGGTATCAGGATGCTGGGCAATGTATCATGTAGTTAAGTTAATGTAGATGAATGCCTACTTTTGCTATCCTTAACTTGGATGTCTTTCCCAAGGACGCATTTGTCGTCCCTCTCAACTGTACACAATGCACTTCTTTTCCCTCAGTGTTGCAGCCCTGCTGCTGTCGACTGCCTCCGCAACTCCTCATCACAAACGCGCAACAACACTGATCCCTAAAACAGTCTTCGACAGCACTGCAAGTTTCGAGCAATACTTCACATGTACGTACGATCTACGTAAAAACTGCTTGTGAGACATACACTAACTTCCCACCCCTTAACGTCCAGACAACTACCCCTGGGGTGGAACAACACACAATGGTACTTCTCCACCACTCCTCCCTCCCATCTCCCACCACTAACTCGGCCACCCCCAGGCGGCGCCCGCATGGACAAAGCCCACGTCTCCATCTCACCACCCGGCACCCTAACCCTCACCGCTCAACCCGCCAAAAACCAACCGCCCGCAACGCACGCCGGAAAGCAGATCCCCATAAACTACCTCAGCGGCGCCGTCGGCGCAAAACAGCACTTCACCGTCCCCACGGGCGGCGGCCTTCTCTTCAGCGCCTCTGTCCTCGCCACCACAACAAAGGGGACATGGCCCGCCTTCTGGCTGACGGCCGTGTCGGGGTGGCCGCCGGAAGTCGATATGGCGGAGTGGAAGGGCAGTGGCAAGATCAGCTTCAATACGTTTAATACGTCGAGTTCGGCGCAGACGAAGGACGTGGCGTATCCGGATCCCGGGGCGTTTCATACGGTCAAGTGTCAGTTGAGGGATAATGGGGGTGGGGTTGTGCAGGTTAAGTATTGGTTGGATGGGACGGAGGTTACGACGCATTATGGGAGGGATTATGTGGGGAAGGAGCTGTATCTGTGAGTTATATGAGTTTCTGTTTCATCTTGTATGATGGATGGGATATGGTGAAGGATAAAGGGCTAATGTGTTGTTGTGGCAGCGTCATCAATTTGCAGATGGAAGGGAGTAGTGGATCGCCGGGACCTAGTACAAGTGAGTTTCGCGGTGGTGTGCTTTGTGGAAGTAATAACGCTGATTCGTGTTTAGACACGACGTACTCGATTCGTGACTTGGAGGTGACGACCATCTAGGATATGTACCGTTAGTTGAGCCGACTAGTAAAAGTTGTTTCTTCCGCGAGCGTGTGGTTTCGGACTCGCTATAACTCTCTGTACATCATTAGCATGGAAAGAAATAGTGCAAAGCACGCATGGTCATTACGGGTCACGTTGAGTGCTCTGTCGATGCATTAGGACTACACGGCTTAGTTATGCTATTGAGCCATGGTTCGCTTCCCATGATCAACCATAGGATGCTACGAGCGGGGCAGGTAGGGACGCGGTTATCGATTTCCAGACCACATACGTAGCGAATCAATAATAAGATATGAACTGAATCATCTCAGCTTATCCCGTACTACACTACCTAGCAAATTTAGGGATCGCATCTTGCCGGGCGTAAGATTCGTAAGGCTTGACGGCGGGGGATGTAAGCTGGCAGACGGCGGCTAGGCTGCATCCGGCAATTGCTGGACTAGGCTTGCACCCAATAGGCAGTCGTTGCACCTGTAGGATTGGCGACCGGGCGACATAAGGCGTCCCGACGCTAATACTTGTGACTATTCTACTTATTTGACATGTCTGGCTGCTGGCTGCACTATCATTATAAAAGGCGCCTGTTGTGTAACTGATCACTACCTAATCTTTGCGACACCATCCGTCCGCAAGTAACCCTCACTTTCGAAATTCAGCACTATCTTGCATCCATCCTTCAAAATGGCGATAGACTCATCGAAATGGAAAGACTACAGCAAAATCGATCCTGAATTGGAGGCAGTAAGACCAGGACCTCACCCTCTCGCCAACACACCAGTGTAGCTCACACAATTCCAGCTCCTACCCCACCTCCCTCCAATCAAGTCATTCGCCGACTACTCCTCCGCCGCCGACCTGCGCCAATCCACTGCAGAAATGCTCGGGCAGATGGTCTCATCTGGTGTCATCAAGCTCGCAGATTGGGCTGGCTTCCGCAAGGCGGAGTTGCAGATCCCCACGCGCGACGGGTCTTCCATCAGAGCAGTTGTGTACGGTACCGAGTCATCTGCGGCAGAGACACGCGGTCCGTTGTTCGTATACTTCCACGGAGGAGGCTGGACGTTCGGGATGCCCGAGTACGGCGAGACGTGGGCGGAGAAGTTGGTCAAGGAGTTGGGTTTCACGGTTGTGAGCGTGGGGTACCGTTTGGCGCCTGAGCATGTGTTTCCTACGGCGGCGCATGATGGATGGAATGCTGTGAAATGGGTATGTTGAAGTCTCTCCAACATTTCTTATCTTCCATTGATATGCAGCGTGGTGAGTGTGGCTGACTGACGGGAAACTACTCCAGTGCGCTGAAAATGCATCGAGCATCGGCGCAGATGCTTCCAAGGGCTTCATCGTAGGCGGCACATCGGCCGGTGCAAATGTAGCGATTGTGGCAGCTCACGAAGCGGTCGATGCAAACCTATCTCCTCCCGTCACGGGAGTCGTTGTCTCATCTGCGTGCGTATGCCATCACGAGGCGATGCCCGAGGCGTACAAGAAACATGTCACGAGCTGGGAGGAGCACAAAGACGGCATGATATTAGATCGGCGCGGCATGAACTGGTTCTACGACAACTACAAGCCCGATCCTAAGTCGCCATTGGCTAGTCCGCTACTGTGGTCCAGCCATAAGAAGCAGCCGCCCACTTATCTTCAAGTAATGGGGTACGAATAAACACTCCTCCTGGTAATAGAGTTATGAACTAACGGAATGAGTAGTATGGACCCTATGCGCGATGAAGCGTTGATATACGAACGCGTTCTGCACGAAGAAGGCGTCCCGACCAAGCTGGACGTTTTTCCCGGTATTCCCCATGGAGGCCCGGATTTCTTACCCATGCTGTCTGTTGCGGGGAAGTCGCTAGACGGGTTCAAGGCGGGCGTGGAATGGATAGCTAGTCAAAAGGCTTGAATGGACAGAGAGGTGGATCCGGACTCATCTCGAACGAAACGAGAGTATGAGTAGACGTGCGCATGAAATTGCATTTCCATCACAGTTTCTCCAGATCCCCGCATTCCAAATCCCCTACATAGTCTATATCTAGTTCACTCGATTGATTGATTGATGTGCCCAGAATTTCTACCTTCCCATAACAGCTCAATCAACCAGCGAGGATAGACTATCTTTTCGCACGCCTCTACTTCTCAGCTCTCCCATAATCCGGCGGACTCCACACCGTACTGCCCCCAAAAGCCAGGAACCAACTCCCTACAACACTCCCAAACCTCTTCGCAAACGGATGCGCGAAAACGCCCGTCACCGTGTTGAAGAACGTGATACCCCATTCCGTTTGTGGGTTAGCAAGCTGAGGCGCACCGGGGACAAGTCTCTGCGCCTTGTCGACATATGTTCTTGTTACCTTATCGTACTGCGAGAGTGCATGTGGGATATCAGTGGGCGATTTGGAGAGTTCGCCGGCGAGGACGTAGGCGCCGACTATAGCTGAGCTGGTGCCCTGATAGATGCTGGATTAGTGTATATATATAACTATATTGCAGAAGTGGGAAGTACTTACCACGCCAGATATCGGACTGGGACAATACGCTGCGTCGCCCAGTAAGACTACATGTCCCTTGACCCAAGTATCCATCTTGACTTGTGCGATCTGCTGCACGTAGTAGTCATCTGCGTTTTTCATCTCTGTCAGCACCCTCTCCGTCTGCCAGCCTGCTCCCTGGAACTCCTCTTCAAACCATGCTTCCTGCTGTTCGCGCGTGCCTTCTTTCAGCAACTTGTCGATCTTGTCGAAACGCGAAAGGTTGCTATCTGTCACGGAGATGTAAGCTCGGGTTGTGCCGTATTGGTCTGGGCGGAGGAGAAAGAGTCGGCCTTTGGGTGCGTTGTACCATTGCGCAAACTTGGTGTCTTCGTCCGTTCGTGGCATGGTGAAGAGAGCTGAGTATTGGCCTAGACGGTAGAGGTAGTCGTCGTTTTTGGGGCCGTGGCCGAAGACAAGTCTGCGGGTGCGCGACATCATGCCGTCGGCCCCGACAACGAGGTCGTATTCTGCTTTGGGGAGATTGTTTTTGAACGTGACTTCTACTTTGCCGCTATCCTTCTCTTCTACGGCGGTGATCATATCGTCGAAGACGTACTTGACATTTTCGAGTTCTTTCGACTCGTCGTATAGAATCTTGGCCATGTCTCCTCGCAATATCTCAAATTCCGATGTCACTGTTCTCTGTGAGTGTTTATATCATGTCGAATGATGGACACTGAAGTACTGCTCTGTTGCTCCATATTTCCGCTCACTGGGAACGTAGCTTTCCTCACTCCATCCGCGTACACAAACTCCATACCCGCCTCCGTTGTCGTCTTCTCTCTGACTTTGCCTAGCAATCCCATGCGGTCTACGATCGGCACACATGATGATCGTAAGTCGATTGCCTGGCCGCCCAGTCGTGGTTCGGGGCTTCGCTCAACGATGGTGATTTGTGAAGAAGGCAAAAATTTGTGTAGCCAGAAAGCAAGGGCGGGACCGGCGATGCCAGAGCCTGAGATGAGGATGTTGAGTGATGGTGTGGAAGCAGACATTTTGAGTTTCTCTGAAACTATGAATGCTTTGCTGGCCTAGCAGTGTCGTGGTACTCGGGGAGAATGCGCTGAAGAATACAGCATTAGGAACGCCATGCTGCGAAGACACTTATGTACTCAAACTCTCTACACTGTAGCCTACCGCAAACTCTATTGTTACACGAAACATGTCAGGCTTCTAGACCACCACGAAGGGCTCGTGGTTCGATGCAAAGCATATGCACAGGGGCCGATGACGTAATGCATGTATGTTGAGCATCAAATTGCGTCGTGTAAATCTTACTGTACGGATAAAGCTATGGCCCGGAAACTAAGAGAGGCTGCGTGATTGGTCATGTAAATGTGCAACTCTCGGAGGTCGGAGCTCACGGGTTATACGAGAAACGAAGAACACGAAGTAGTCCACCGAAAACGTTTTGGTGGTGTATAGATTTTCCCGAATAAATCCTAGCATTCGAAAATTTCCAGGGAAACAGTCCCACATGCTGGAGTTTCAATTACCTGTGGGCAGAACTGAATAGACGATACAGATACAAGTATGTGCTGCTTGATAGTAGCAGGTAGTGTGCCAAGGAGGCACGAATAAGCTACGATGCGACACTATTCTAGCAATTGCATATGTTAGTGCGATGAGAGAGGTTGGCATTGGAATCAAAGCAAAGAGCAACGAAAAGAGTTCTAGTCAACACCAGAGAACACTCAATAACGTACGTGCACATGTGATAGGAAGCTTAGTCATCTGCGCGATATCGGTTGCTCTTATCGATGCGGATGTCCGACGGAATGTTAACACTTAGTCTAGACACCCACCTTATAGACGGGACGCAGGTAGCCGTCGAAATGGAGGGGCTTCAACACTCGCACGCTTTTTATGCGTTATCAGATTCCCTTCCGAAGATAATAGAAGCACACAACAGGCTTGCACCATGACCGAACCATTCCACCTCTCAGCATCACAAGCGCAAATTAAGTTCAACGATGGCTCCTTAACAGTTGAGGAATATGCCAAATCACTACTCTCACGCATCGAAGCGCGTGATTCCGCCGTTCACGCATGGGCACATCTCGACCCGGAACTGGTCCTTCAGCAGGCACGCCAACTGGACCAAATACCCTCCGAGAAGAGAGGACCACTCCATGGCGTTGCAGTAGGAGTCAAAGATGTGATCCTCACAAAAGACATGCCGACGCAGCACAATTCACCAATCTATGACGGGGATGCACCTAAGATTGACGCAGCGAGCATTGCAGTGCTGAGGGCAAATGGAGCGTTGATCTTTGGTATGTTTGCTATATCGTGACGACAGAGCTCATACTAACGATGCATAGGTAAGACCACAACCACCGAATTCGCGGCTACTTCCGTCGGACCCTCACACAAAGGCCCCAAGACCGCGAACCCACACGATCCTTCCCGCACACCTGGCGGCTCGTCATCAGGTTCAGGAGCAGCAGTGGGCGACTTCCAAGTTCCCATCGGCCTTGGAACACAAACAGTGGGGAGCACAATACGGCCTGGCTCATTCAATGGCATCTACGCTATGAAGCCGACATGGAACTCGATTTCCCGTGAAGGGCAAAAGTTATACTCGTTGATCTTCGATACGCTGGGTCTGTATGCAAGAAGCATAGACGATCTCAAGCTTCTTCTCGACACATTTCAGCTTGTAGACGACGAGCCCGAAGAGAAGTTTGAGGTCAAGGGTGGGACATTCGCATTACTGACACTCCCCACGCCCGACTGGCCTGAGCCCGGTCCAGGCACTGCGGCAGCTCTCAAGAAAGGCGCTGAGCTTCTCCGCTCACACGGTGCAATTGTTGAAGAAATTACACTGGGCGATGAGTTTCGACCCATGTACAAGTATCAAATGCAAGTCCTCACTGGTGATGGACGTGTCGCGTTTCTGCCAGATTACTATACTGCGAAAGACAAGCTGGACTCGTACCTAGTAGGTCATGTCGAGAATCACGGCAAGCATACGCGCAAGGACCAGCTTAAGGCGTTTGATGAACTCGCAGCTATGAGGCCAAAGCTAGATGCACTGGTGGATAAGTACGCTGCAATCATTGCACCAAGTGCGCTTGACGAAGCACCTGTTGGACTTGAGAATACAGGAAATGCAGCATTTTGTGGGCCTTGGACAGCCATGCATATGCCTGTTGTCAACGTACCGGGTTTTCAGGGCGAGGATGGCTTGCCGATAGGGTTGAGTGTTGTCAGCAGTAGGTATCGAGATCAGCATCTACTAAGAGTAAGTAGAGAAGTTGGAAAGATCTTTGAAGCGGAAGGTGGGTGGACGAGGAAGCTGTAATGGAGGACGTAGAGTTGAGTCAGTCAAAGCGACTCGAAGGTTCAATCGGAAAACACCACGATCCACATCCGCAAAACGATTTCCCCCTAATTAGGCATGTCGCCGGTACAAAGTTAACAAAGCAGCCGATGAGCCAAGTGTGTAGGCCACCATCAGCGAGCGGGGTATACCCCACTACTTGCTCCTGACATCGCATAACACGACCAACATGTTCACAGAGAAAGAGAGTCAGAAATTGGGTTGTCAGACTTAGGTGATTCTCGCAGACTAGACGTTTCTCAATTATTTTTTCTACATGACATGCTTGCGGCTTCACCTCGCGCTCTGATTTGAGCTCACTGTCATCCTCCCAGGTCAAGGAACGCGTCACGTGCCATAGCATACTATCACCATGTCTTCCAATAAACTCAATCTCAAACAGCCTAAAGGCCGTGAACTCCTCGGTGGAGACCTCCTCGCGCAATGTCTCTATCAACTTGGTGTCAAGACCATATTTGGTCTCCATGGCGGGCATCTCGATGCCTTTCTCATGGGATGTACGGATATGGACATGGAGCTCATCGATACACGACATGAGACGGTCGCCGTGCAAGCTGCAGAGGGATACGCGAAAGTTAGCGGGAAGACGGGGTGCTGCTTCGTCACTGCCAACAGTGGGTACGTGAGATATGCAGATACATGAACTTCGAAATTTCGATAGAAAAGGAGTTAATTGAAACAACGCTGACGAGCATCACAGCTTCTGCAACGGACTCCCAGGCCTCGCGACAGCATTTGCAGATCGCTCGCCCATCCTCTGCATAACCAGCTCTCCCCCACTCAGGGACGCAGAAACGAACGCACTCCAAGGCTTCCACGACCAAGTCGTGCTAGCCAAGCCCGTCACGAAATTCGCGCATAGATTTACCACCGTGCAGGAGATTCCGAGAATCGTGAGCCTCGCATGGAGAGCGACAAGCGCTGGAGCTCCTGGGCCAGTACTGCTGGATTTTCCTATCGACATATTGTTTACGCCTGTCGACGAGATTGAAAGAGTTTCGTGGGGGAACATTACGGGGCCGCCGGTTAGTTTGCCGGGGCCTGATCCGAATGCTGTTAAGGAACTGGTGGGCTTGATTAAGGCGGCGGAGAGACCTGCTGTTATAGTGGGAACTGGTGCTCGAGGCGTAAGAATCACCCCCTACCACACAACATCCTGTCCGTCAACTGAATTCTCACGTATTTGTCTAGGCTGTCGATGAGATCGCAAATCTAGCCAGCGCAATCAATCTCCCCATCTTCCACAGCCCAAAATTCAGCACCGGTATCCCTTCATCTCATCCCCTCCACGCTGGATCCGCCCTCCAACTCGCCCTCTTAAGCGCCACCCAGAAGCCTCACCCAGATCTCATAATCCTGCTAGGTGCCCGAACAGGCTTTCTCCTCGGTGGACGAGGCGGCGCCGTAGTCCCGACCTCCAACTGCAAAATCGTGCAAATCGACGTCGACGGCAGCGAAATCGGGCGCTCCGAGCACGTCGACCTAGGCATAATATCCGACATCAAACTCGCGATTGCAGCTCTAACCACCCAACTCCAATCCTCCACAGAGAAGCAATTCAAAGTCGCAGAATCCTGGACTAAAACCGCACTCGGTCTCAAGTCCTGGCGCGCACCCCACAACGAGTCCGAGCCCGTCATCGACAAGGAAAACGGCCACCTGCACCCGTACCACGCGGTAAAAGCCATCTACCGCGCTCTCCCCGCCTCGAGCATAATCTGCATCGACGGCGGTGAAGCCGGCGGCTGGGCTCTCCAACTGCTGCCCGAAGCGCCATCCCCGGCCCTCGCAATGGTGACCACCGGCTACCTAGGCTTCCTAGGCAACGGATGGGGCTACAGTCTCGGCGCGGCCGTCGCAGACCGCAGCAAGCTGGTCGTCAACATCCAGGGGGACGGGTCCGCGGGATTCCATCTCGCGGAGCTGGACACGTACAAGAAGTTCGGGTTAAAGGTACTGACGGTCGTGGTGAACAATTGCGTTTGGGGCATGAGTCAGGCGGGGCAGGAGATGATTTATGGGCATCTTACAGATAAGAAACCTGCGAGTGCGCTGAGAAAGGAGACGCGGTATGATGTTGTTGCGGAGGGGTTTGGTATGACTGGAGTGCTTGTTGACACTACTACCGCTACTAAGGAGAAGGGGAAGGAGGGGGAGAAAGGAGCGTTGGAGGCTGTGGGCAAGGCGGTGGAGGAGGTTGTAAAGAGTGGTGGCCCCGGTCTGATTGATTTGAGAGTTAGTCCGCATCCGTATCAGGATAGCACAAAGGCCATGGTTGGCGCGACCAAGGATCCGGATGTTATTGTTGTGCCGTACTACGATAATCTGCCTAGGCCTTATTATAAGACGAAGAAGGTGAATGGGTCGGCTTAAGCACGTAGGTTGGGACTACTGAGCAAGTAGGGCTGGTTTGAGGGCTGGCTTTGATGAATGTTATTCTTGGATATATCTCAGTTTCAGTTGGGACAGAACACTGACGTTGATCTCACCTCTAAGCCATGACATCTAGCCCGGCATATAACTCTTCCTTTCACGTTACAATTATTGATCTGTCGTGCTCTCAACATTACCTTGCTCTAGGCCACATCCACACAAAAAAAAAGATGCATACGCATTCTTTAACCCCAAGTTCTGAAGTACACGGTTATGTTACCTGCACCATCCCGTCGGTTGTAACCACCAGTGCATCCACCCTTGGTGTACAAACCTCTGTGAAGGAATTCTGGGGTGAACGCCAGTTCGTGTCGCTAGCTCCCTAGCAAAATGGAGGGGAGTGAGAGAGTGCAAAGGTGAAAGAGGGCTGGGTGTGCGCGTTTGCATAGCAACGTCTAGACAATCTCCCGTGGCTAAGGCAGCAACGTCGTCAGTTCAACTTCCTCACAAGTACAACCAACGTTTGTCACTTGTCTACGCCCTCCCAAGACTTGACACGCACGTTGAACACACATCACATACAAGTTCAACCACTGCTGCTACTCCTACTCCAAGATCATGGCTGTAAGTTCCAACTTGTCATTAACTCAAGGAGTGTATTCTGTCGTCTATATCACGCAACTCACTGACCACCACCAGCTCACTCGCGCCCAAATCGCCGGTATCGTAGTCGCCTTCGTCATCCTCACCGCCATCCTCATAGCTGGCATCGCCATCATCATCTACCGCAAGCGCACTCGCGGCCCTGACGGCCCAGCAGACGACGGCGGAGCCCAGAATGAAGAACCAGATCTAGCGCTACCAGGTCCGACCAACAGTGATGCGCGCCGAACGAACCCACAGACGTTCTACGACTGGGTACGCGCTGGCAATCCCCCCAGTTCCCCCTCATCAAGCACAGCTAAGCCTCAGCCGCAACAGCAGCAGGGTCATGATCGCTTTCCCTCTCTAGAGCATGGTCCGGGTCCTATCATTCATTCACGACCGACGACGCTCACCACTGCGCCGACCCTGAAGCGCTCTGCAACCGGTGACTCGGCGAAAGCATCGAGTCTGCGTCGGGCAGTGCTTGATGTCGGCGCCAAGGGCGAACATGAGACGAAGAAGAAGAAGGCGGAGAAAATGGTCGGCGCCAGGCAGTATACTGGTGCATGGCCCTAAGGCATCATCCAATGGGCTGGAGGGATTTACGGATTTTTTTGAGGACATTTGAGATACGAGTCATACAGGCTGGCGGCCTTCGCGGAGGTAAACTCCACATATACAATTGAAAGTAGTACAGAAAGTGCACTTACCTGCTGAGTGAGTCTACCATCATACTGCATCACATGCTTCACCTTCATCACTAAAATAACATCACACGATTGGGGTAGGGAAGGGAAGTGGCAATCAAGCCTCGTCTTCGCGCCTTGCGGTGCTCAGACTTAGCGACACCTAGTGGGGAGAGAACCTTTTCATTGACTCCTGATCATCATGCCGCCGTATATAGCCATAAAACCATGCCATAGTCGTGGCAGAACCCCATTCCCAGATGACACCATGTTTTCAGTAAATCCAGAAGGGAAGGAAGACCGGACCGCGCGCTTAAGAGCGGTTCTGGTTGCGGTCGTTGAAGCGGCGGGGACCACGCTCGACAACCTGTTGTTGGGAGACGGCGATGACGTTTGTGGGGATGTTGTCGAACTGCATATTGTTAGTGACATGTTGAAAAGATCTGAAGCAGAAGATAACGTACGCCCAAGCTCTTGAGCAGGTCCTTGGTCTCCTGGTCGACGTCGAGCGAACCAGACTCGCTGTTCTGGGTGAAGTCGAGAGCCGAGATCTCGGGGACGTATTGATCCTTGCGCTCACGCTCCTCTTCCTGGAGCTTGAAGGAGATACCACGGACGGGACCACGCTGAATACGCTTCATCCTGTGTGAAGTTAGTTTTGCGACTGAAAAATCTGAGGCGCCACGAGTGAGAGTGCGACTGAATAGTTCAGGGCAGAAGTATCGGAAGGGTTAGGTCGCCAGTCTGCCGAGCGAGCCATGCAAAGATGCATGCCTGGTGTGAAGCCTAACGCCTGACCCTTCCTAACTTTCAATCGCCCAGTCCGTCGCAACTGCATCTCGGCTCTCGCAGCGGGGTCCAACGTACAAGTGAGTGGTGTATCCGGCAATCTTGTTCCTCAGACGCTTCGAGGCAATGATGGCAATCTAATTGAGCAGATTAGCCTCCCCTTCCCAAGCTTGCACCTGATGTGTGTGTCCTACCTCATCGCAGATCCTCTTGTTGGTCTCGAAGTCGAGCGACAGCTTGGGGTAGTACCGCTCAATGATGACCTTGGCGGACTTCTTGACGGTCTTTGTTCGAACGCGACCCATGTTGGCGACTTTGTGTGAGCTCGGGAAAAGGACGAGAGGGGATGGGCGGAGGCTGTCGAGTTAGTTCGTTGTCGCTGAGGAGAGGAAAAGCTGCGAAGCGCATTATTGCAAGTGCTCGGCTACGGGTGGTGCGCAGCACTAGTACAGGGTGGGCTTAGCGCAAGACTTGCCGTGCGCAGACGAGGAAGCCGCGAACACCACACCATGTTTCGGATGATTGCACGACAAAGAGTAAGATTTCAGATAATGGTGTTGCATTAATATGGCATCTCTGACTCGCTAACTACAATCATTATGAAGAAATGTATACAGACAGAACGCCATGATTGCTCGCTAATCGACTGCACAAATTCATGACCAAGTAATCCATACCCCTCCCTTCCTCACCCTCCTTTTCAACTTAGTGTTGGCTACCCTCTGCAGCTTCACCTGTGCCGTGCTCGGCAGGATTCGGGAAATAGAACGCACAGATGGCGATGATGACATACGTCATGACACAGAGCACGCCCTCCAGGTAGTTAGATTTGCGGTCGCGAAGGAACGAGCCGACCGCGATAACTGCAAGAACTAGCGCTACAGCATCAAATATGGCGAAGTTGTAATCCATGCCCACGCCGAGGCCCCAGCCGACGAGGACAACAAGGGGAGCATTGAACATGGCAGTTTGGATAGAGGCCCCCAAAACGTGGGCAAGAGCCATGTTGATCTGGTTGTCGTACGCCTCATCAATGGCGAGGAGATGTTCGGCGAGCTTCTCGACAAGCGGGATGAGGATGAGACCGATGAATGAATCACTGACGCCTCGCTCAACCAAGTGCGGGATTTCGAGTACGAGAAAAATGGCAATCAAGGAGACGCAGGCTAGAGAGATGAGAAGGGCAACGACGACCTCGGTCAGGGTGAGCTTTGGCTTTGCAAGTTCCTCATGGCGATCTTTATCCTTGTGATCGTCTGCCTCGTAGATCTCATGGAACAAGCCATCGTGCGAGATCGTCTGGTAGGCAACGTAGATGAGATAACCAATAATCGAGATGATGGCCACACCGCGTGAAATCTTGATGGTCCTGTCCGTAATCATGGTTGAGGTGGTTATATAGTCAGTGTTGTTGTATAGGTATTGGTAGAAGACAGCTGGAAGAACCAGAGCCACTACGCGTATTAGCATGGTATGTCGTAGAGGACATGGGAGTCAACGTACTGGCGGCGACTAGCATCAAACCGCTGCCATTCTCCGAGACGGCTGAGTGAAACTCCTGAGTATCATTCTTAAGGCCTCCAGCTACGAAACAGGTCCCCAGGCAAAGCAATATATTGGCCAAGATCGATCCTAGGATGGCAGCCTTGATGACAGAGACATTCGAATCATTGACAGACGTCTTGAGCAGCGTCATGAACAGAATGATCTCCACAATGGAGCCAAAGGTAGTTTCAAGGACCACAGCAAAGGCCTTCTGGGGCATCTTGCGCGAGAGCTCCTGTCCGGCGAAGCCTAGCATGTTGGCTGCGGGTACCATGGCGATGTAGTTGGTAATGAAAATTGGAATGTGCCATTCTGGGCGTGCGAAGTGCTACGTATTGTAAGTCAGCATGTATACCGTTCGTATGACGGTACAGTCTCTACACACCAGCGCAATCGCAACAGGGACCACAGGCCACAGCAGGTTGACCAACATAGAGGTCGTGCTGCTGCTCCTGCCGCAAATGGCGAGGAACTGGAACGGGTGGAAGCCTCTCCTGCCACTCTCACCCTCTGGGTGGATGTGCTTCGTTACTTCGTGTCCATTGTGGTTGTATTGCGGAAGAGATGAACGGCGTCTGTCACGACGATCGGTTGAAACGTGTGAGGGATCGGTGCGTGAGGTCTTCTCGGTGGTGTACTCCCGTGATCTCCTTCCGTTGGTTTGGTCTCGTGAAGACCTGCCGTTAGGGTACTCTCTTGAGGTGCGCGAGCGTGCCATGGCTGCTGTGGGTGTCTGGGTAGTGCTGAAGGACTTCCAAGGTTCGATTCGGGGTCAGCAGCTGTTATATGAGAGCATTGACTGCGCCAGGTGGTCGTGGCTTTGGTGTTTCAGGGCGCGCGTATGGATTGGCCAGCAGCGACTCCAGCCGATCGCAGCTGCTGCAATTGAAGAGGAACAACAGAGAAGGAGCCTCCTCGCAGAGGGTGAAAGGATGATAGGAACTCAGCGAGCCAAGGAGTTAGACTAGTGGACGGCGTCATTCTAGATGCTGCTTAGATTTCTTGTTTAAATGAGGTGCAGCAGATCACATCGTGCAACCGCATTGGTATTTACAACGACGCTCCTCGGCCGCCTATTCGCCAGACGGCAGTACCAAGAGTACCAAGACACCGCTGCTTTCACTTCCACCAACGCAATTCGTTGGCCTGTCTTGGCTCAAGGCCGTCGACCTGGGGCGGGCTTGCGGCAGACACGTCACTAATAAGCATCGCGTAACTATCCCTGGCGATGCTTGACGCCCCTTGGCTATTCCCGTTCCAGAGCCAGGTTTCAGCTTCACCATGCGCCGTGATGTCACGCGCGGCTCGGAACGCAGTCCTGTCCCCACGCAAACATCAAAACGGAGCCTCGAATTCCACGCACTATCACGACTACACAGTGTATTGTTGCTCTTATGTCTGCTCTAGGAAAGCTGGCTGATGGCTCCGTCGTTTCGATACCGTGTTCAGGCCTGCTCCACTTACAGCCTGCGATCCCATCCTAGGTCCACATATGGTAAGCTGAATGCGAGACGATATCAGGGCCGATTTACCTGGCTAGGTATTGTTCGAAGCAGGATCCAGCCCTCACGGCGCTTGCACCATGTGAAGGAACGCAGGAATTTTGGCGGACGGCAACACAGCCCCAATGGGCTAGGTAATTGACTGCCAAACGGGAGCGGAATCCACACATGATCACATTGCGTTCACCCTTTAGTCGGGCACGGCAAACCTACGCTACTGCAGCGTGGGGTCCTTCCTTGCATTTCGGGTTATGTTCAGGATAATGTCCACACTTCGGATCGCAACATTTCGGTCGCGTTTCAACTTGGGAGAACCAGGAGGCGCATGGAATTATCCAAGATCAGCTGTTATCTGCACGTGGACAGGCGTTATCGCATAGAAGGCGCGTGCGGCCTCGGCGTGACGATCGGCGTCATAGCAACAGACGACTCATCCATAAACATCACTCCTCCATCTCATCCTCTTCGTAAATCATTGTCACCTTCTTCAATATGGTCTTCTCCTCCGGGTTTGCGCTGTGCGCGGCCCTCACAGGCGCAACAGCCCTTCAAATACCACTGTTCTCGTCAAGTAACCAGGCGCCTATAGGCCATGAGCATGAGACGAAACCACTCGTCAACTCGACTGAGCTCCAGGACCTCATCAGCGGTGATAGGCTGATGGTGCGCGCAAAGAAGTTGTACGAAATCGCGAAATTGGGTGAAGAAGAGTATAACCATCCTACGAGAGTAATAGGAAGTGCTGGTAGGTCTACGCACGTGCCTGTTCAGTTCGTAGTGTTGAACACATCATAGGTCACCTCGGAACGCTATCGTACATTTACGAGACCATTCTTCAGCTTGGAGACTACTATACGATTTCCAATCAGTCGTTCCCTGCTGTGTCTGGCAATGTGTTTGAGTCACGACTCGTCATTGGGGATGGTGTCCCCAAGTCAGCACATCCTATGGGTTTGACGCCGCCAACGAAGAATAAGGAGCCTGTCCATGGCGATTTTATCCTTGTTTCCAACGAAGGCTGTCAGGCATCTGACTTCCCTGATTCCGTTTCTGGTAATATTGCATTCATCAAGCGAGGAGTCTGCCCGTTCGGTACCAAATCGGAGCATGCTGGACGAAAAGGTGCCGTTGCTGCCGTCGTTTACAACTACGAAAAGGACGCCGTGTCAGGCACGCTCGGAACGCCATCTTCAGATCATGTTGCAACCTTCGGCTTATCAGGCGAAGAAGCCGAACCAGTTCTGAAAAAGCTCGAGAAAGGAAACCGCGTTGACGGCATTGCGTATATCGATGCAGAGGTCAATACGATACTCACTGTCAACATCATTGCGCAGACTACCGAAGGAGATCCTGACAATTGTGTCATGCTCGGAGCACACAGCGACAGCGTTACGGAGGGGCCTGGCATCAACGACGACGGCTCTGGAACAATGTCCCTCCTCGAGGTCGCCACTCAGCTCACCAAGTTCAATGTCAGCAACTGCGTCCGTTTTGCTTGGTGGGCAGGTGAGGAAGAAGGTCTACTCGGCTCCGACTATTACGTCGCTACCTTACCAGAAGAAGAGAATAAGAAGATCCGTCTTTTTATGGATTACGATATGATGGGCTCTCCAAATTTTGCTTATCAGATTTACAACGCGACCAATGCGCTAAATCCGGATGGCTCGGAGGAGTTGCGCGATCTGTATATCAAGTGGTATGAAGACCAAGGCCTGAACTACACATTCATTCCATTCGATGGCCGCAGCGACTACGATGGCTTTATCCGCAACGGCATCCCCGGTGGTGGTATTGCAACGGGGGCTGAGGGTATCAAGACAAAGGAGGAGGAAGAAGTGTTTGGCGGCAAAGCGGGTGATTGGTACGACCCTTGCTACCACCAGCTTTGCGATGATGTGGGCAACGTCAATGTGACAGCGTGGGTTGTCAACACAAAGGTGAACAGTCTCAATTCTCTCGTCCATCAATATGCTTACATATTTCAGCTCATTGCTCACTCCGTCGCTACCTACGCGGTCTCCTTCAAGGACTTCCCTGAGCGAAACTTGACTGTCTCCTCCAGTGCTTATAATGAAGAGACTAAGTACCACGGTCCCAAGCTATTCGTTTGAGTCGATTGACTCTTCTACGTTGTACATTGCGTTATAGACTTGGAAAATTTGGAAGACAGACATGGCGTCATTGTCGCCGTATGATGTTTGCCAAATTGGACATCAAATGTAAACATATCGTATTTTACACACTAATTTAATTCACAATTCACATTAGGCTCTTGGTTCTTCCTTTCGTTGCCCTTTCCTATCCTCACGCGTTACATGTGTCACTTCCGTCCCCCACGTCATTCATTCATTCAACCATTCGCTCGAGTAATCCACTCTACCCCGCTTCCCCTTTATTAAAATCCTATCGATTCATCCATCCTCTTCAGTGCAGCCAAGGCATCGCGGGCTGAACCAACGGCTTCCTCCTCTCCGTCGCAAACAGCCATTCACGCCGCATCAACAGCCCAAACATGACCACCGTCGACACCACGAAGAATGCAAACAAGGATTTTGTAAAGATGGGAGATTTGACATGGCTCAAGTATTCTGTCGTTGGATCTGTGCCGCTGGTGGCGGTGCTAGTGGCCGTAGAAGTGGCCGTGGCGCTGGTCGCGGTGGTGTCATCATTGTTCACTGTGGTGCGCGATACGATAACGACTTCGCTTGTTGTCGTTGGCAATGACGACGATGATATGATTGATTCAGAATATTGTGTGAATATCAGAGGGATAGACCTAACTATCGAGATTAGATGACTGTGAGAGTTCGATGGCCAAACAAAGCCGCTGTGGGGTACGGGCGGGAGGTCGCCATTCGTGACTGACGGCGTGACAACGACGATACTTGTCTGAGGCGAAAGCAAGAAGGTCTCGTAAGTTTGCGTCGCATGAGGCAGCGCTGTCGTGGGTATGACGAAATACAAGGCGCAGAGGAGGCTGAACGTGTGGGCGAGGAGCTTCATCATCGTACGTTATTGCGACGCGCGGGGAGCAGAAAAGGGGTGTGTGAGGGGGCAATATCAATCTCTCGACGATTGTTTGTTGTGTGCGGGTGTGGCAGTGCGAAGGTCGAGGTAACCGAGAGACGAAGGGTGTCACTGGAAGCGGGGAGGCTACGTTGGTGCCACTTATGGGACTGGCCTTCACTCGTACCTTGTCTGACGGCTACAAGGAAGGCGAAGTTTGTGGAATACAGAGTTGTGCCACCGGAATCATCAAGCAAGCTCAGTGACTCCAAACGCCCCTGAATTGTTTTAAGAGAGAAGTGCCGGTTAAGGCACTTAAGGAACCACTCGCAATTGTCCAGAGCATCCACAGCTGATGGAGCCGAGGAAACCCACAAGCTGCGCCGGAGAGAAAGGAAGGAAGTCTCTATACAGGTCGAGAGATGCCTCGTGTGGTTGTAGCCACCTCAGTCTACTGTGGTGGCTATCCGTTGCGGTCGAAAGGGTCCCCTTGATAAGTTGCGCGCCGCTTGAGATCGAGGAGCGTTCAGTTAATTCGAGGGGCGGAAGACCACGATTCCGTTTTGAATGGGGCAGACGGAGGTGAAGGGGAAACTTGACATCATTCATGGGAGGCGGCAGCAAACAGAGTCACGTATAAATCAACACTTGCAGTCACTGTGGGTCTAATATGAGTATAGGCCTGAACCAAACTTCTGATGCTTTGAAGCTATCACGCTATGCTAAGTCATCCCCATGAGTGTGCTCATCACACCTCCAGAGTAATGCCAGAGTACTGTACAATCCGCAAGCGGAGGCTTCTCAAGTGACTGCCAAACCCCCCCAATAGGCGCCGCACAATGAGCCGCACGCCTACTCATCCTCAGCCTCGACAACCTGATTGAGCGGGCTCGAAGCAGCTGCGGACCGCATCGCAGAGTCGTTGCGAGCACGACGCGGCGGATATGTGAAGTGGATGCGCGAAGGCGGTGCCGAGAACGGAACGCGGGCGCCGGGAGTGAGTTGGCCGAACTCCTGCAGCTTGGTCTCGAGGTAGGCGATGCGGTCCTCTTGCTCTTGCGTGTTGCGCATCTGTTCTTGGTACATGCCGTTCATCCACTCGTAGTCGTGGTACAAGCGGTCGAACTTGTCGTCGGCAGCGTGGAGGCTGGCCTCCAACTGATTGATGCGAACCTGGTGCTCGTACGTTAGCGCTGCGATTCGACGGCCGTGAGCCTCCTTGAGGTCCTCAAGCTGTTTGTTTTGTACCTCAGTGGTGTGGCGTTTGAGGTACTGAACGGCGGCGTCGGCACAGCAGAAATTGGAGCCGATCCCAATGGCGACTGAAGCGAAGACTGCGACCAAGAGCCAGATCTCGCGGTCCGTGATGACGTCGGTCTGGAGCTGTCAGCTTGCGTGCTGGGCAGTGTTGTGAGATGATCTTACCCCGGCGCAGATGGGGAGGAGTGTGCCGAAGAGGCACGAGCAGACGAAGAAGGCGAGGAGCTCAAAGGTATTGAGGTCCATGGTGGCGGTCTGTTGTGGTTGAGTGAGGTTGAGTGAGGTGACGTAAGAATTGAAGCTGTGAAACAGGCCTGGATGTTTACCTAGGTATAAACAGTCCGCGAAGCGGCGCGCTTAGTCATGGGCTCAAGTATGGTGAGATGAAGCTTCTCGGAATGTCTTTCACAGCGACTTATGACGTATCCTGACCATAAAGTTCGAACAACATCAAACTCATACGAAATCACGCCAAGGGGCGCAGAGTATGGCCATTATAGCATAGCTCAAGATGACACGTTTGATAGCCCTCATCGTGGGCAGTGAATTCTGACGCGATTGGCAGCTTTGGTCTTATGTCGAAGTCTTCCATATCGCAAGACACTGTGAAGTTTGCCGACGCAAACGACGGATGTTGAAGTAATAAGCGCGGTATGTGCTGTTATGATGGCGCCGGTACCTGCTTTATGTCATTTTTAGCAATGGAACAAAGCAGAAAGTGGAACGCTCGTGTTGGAGCAATCGACTTTGTTTCTGAGGTCATGGTCGTGGTAGACTGAGAAGGCTCGGAGAGTTTAGAACAATCGACTGTTGTTGAAGTCCATTCTGGGTACATTTCGGCAGGTGGATAGCTCCTGTGAACAGCCCTTGAAGTAAAATACATAGCGTGACTGATACCTCCCTGATAGCCACTGGTAGTTTCGGCCCAATTTTCATACACATGTAACATCCAACCCAAGCAATTAGGCATCTATATCTCATCTCTCTCATGAAGTGTTCCATCACCGACCTAATAGTGACTCCTTCATAGCTTGAATCGCTCTACCTAGCTTCTTCACAGCCTGCATCGGTCTGCCTAGGTCTATCCGTAGATCGCAAGACGAATTTCTACCGGAGCGGACAGAATGTGACACTTCTTCTTGGAGACAGAGACGCGAGCGCGACGCAACTGTTTGACTCGCTTCTTCATGGTGAGTCCGCTGATTGTCGATGGTTGAATGTTACTTCACGCGGTGGAGTAGTGTACTGAGAGCGGGAGAGTGAGGAAGATCAACAGTACGTGGTAAATAAACACAGAAACAAGGCGGTGCCTAATGTACAAACGAGCGATTCACCGCCGCACGGCCCCATAGCATAACAGGATAACAGAAATAGAGGCTTCAAGTGAAGGACATTGCTCGCAAGTGGGACGTTCTATCCTACGGATCTTGTTTTCCATCAAATCACATCCAGTCATTTCTCATAGTGCTTGAGGGCTGTCATCACGTTAGTAGTTCCAATACTGAGGCTGCAAAAGAGACGAAGCTCACAAAGTATGAGCTCTTCGGCACGCATGAACGAAATAAAGACAAGACTTGAGACATGTTTGACCACTTAAAAGCGAGCAAAAGTATTTGAGCTTGTGATGATGAATGGGAACTGAAAAGTAGTGTCTATCATACAAATCCGAGGTGGGCGAGGAGAAGAGAACTAAAGCGCATTGCGTTACAAGCGTTGTAGGAATAGACAGTCGATTACGAGATCATCGCGCTTGCTTTGACGACAGAATGATCCACAACTCGGGAGAATGACATGAGCCAAAAGCGAACCTTCCCATAGCAGTTTTAGAAGGTCTTGAGATATCATGTGCAAGGAGTGATCGATATATCGGTGTTGTCTCGCGCGGTTGGTGAAGCTATGACATTTCCGGAGGGTGTACTCACCGCATCCCGCGACACGTGACCTATCAATGCATTGGTCAATGCACTGCCAAGACGTGGCTAGTTACGCGAGCGTGAATTGAATGTTTTTGCCTGGCACCTACAACCCCAGCCACCCCGCCGCTCTCAAATCATCGACGAGCACCACAACTCAGCCCCATCGAGTTCCATCATTAACTTTCACTTATAGATCGTATTCTGCGATTTGTAATAGGCCTCCAGATACCTGATTCGATATAGCACGTTTTATATCGCGCTAGGGTCACCATGTCACCCGCCCCAATCATCCAGGCCGACGCCGCTGCCTCACTATCACCACCACAACAGGCCGCACCACCTTGTCAGTGAAATGTAGCAATTGGACACATTAAGAATAGTTACTAATTTCATTCACAGGCGCGGCGACGCCAATTCCCACACATTTCGATGACATCTTTCACGACAAATTCATGCACATCATCTCAGAGTGGAAGAATGACCCCGCCCGAGGCCAACTGACGCAGAAAGAGCGGAAGCGTTTTATCGAGACTGCTTTCCTGGAGACCGACGAGCTTTACTTCGGCAAGCGCCAGCTGTCCGACCAAGAGATCAAGCTCCGCGCTCTCACCAAAGTCTTCTACAAGGTACTCGCTGAAGAGCCTTGGTCCGAGGACTGGATTCGCTCTCCGGATGTCGAACGCAAGCTCTCAAAATTCGAGATGCATAAGGACTCGGTCGCACTGGCTGCTGAGCATGGTCTCGTTACTCCACGTGATGCTGTCAAGGCAGCGCGTGAGGCTTCCCTCAAGCATGAAAAGGCGCTCAAAGATATCAAGGATCCGAAGGCGCTCAAGGACATGAAGATCAACCCCGGGCCATACGACGAGATTGAGATCATCTACATTGCCGGAACAGTCTCGTCCACTGCTACTAACAGGATCGACCGGGAGAATATCTACCCCGTCTCTGTCAGCTCTGTTGCAAATGTGCTGCAAAACCACATCTGCCGGGATATGGTACGGCCCTTCTCCATGGCCGAACGCCTCGTCAACTGCAGCGACACGAAGGAGCTCGAAGACATGCGGCGCTTTGCATGCAACGTATGTGACTTCGCTCCGCACCTCCTCGACAATGACAACGTCAGCCTTCTCGTGGTTCTGCTGATCCTCTCGCGCTCTGAATGCTGTCGGCGCTTCGAAAACAACGGCATCCGCATCGAGGGTTCCACAATCAGCCACCGCAAGGCGGAATGCATGAAGAACAAGATGGGCTGGAAGACGTCCGAAGAAAAGAAACCCTACGACAACTTCGCAAACGAGTTCCAGACCCGCGTCAAGAATGCTTGCTTTCCTGCTCCGAGGCCCATTCGCTTGGCCGGGCGCAAGCCGCCGAGAAAGTCGTCGACGCCAGCTACTACGCCAGCTACGCCGGCTACTCCTTCCACGCCGCCCGTTTACCCTCCGCCGCCTATGGGGTATATGGCTTCTCCTCAGGTGCGCAACGACAGCGTGAACACCGGGATCAACATCCCCGCTCCGTCGATGCAGAGCATCTATTCGCAGACTGCCGCTCCTGCTGTCAAGACGCAGCGTGCTCGCGCATCTACCGGAGCTGGTAGCAGCGCTGTCGAGCCTATGGATCTTTCTTAGAAATCCGCTTCGGCTCGAATTTTCCTTTTCGTCACCCCCACTCATATGGCATGTATGCGGTGTTCTTCACAACAGGCTTCCAGTTTTTGCTTACCAATGCACCAAACCTGGAGTCTGGTGTCTGGTGACCATTTCGATATGTTATCTGTCTCTCTCAAGTTCTGTACTGTACTTTACTGTGCTGGGACTTTATGTTATCTGCATTTAAGCGACATGGAGCATTCACATAATTATCTTAGCTCTCTTTTATCTTGTTACCTCCAACATCCCTATGTAGCAAACAACATAACTTATGGTAGACTTTCCAAAGGCCCTAGCTTATTATGATCCGTGAAATGACTAACGATGCGCGAGATACACGCGCACAAGTCCTCTCGTATATACATGCCAACAACGCACACCAAAAGGTTTGAAAGGTGATTTGTACACCGTCTCGCTGCGTCATGAGAACTCGATGTTCACCTGTAACGCTTCGGCCCCCGCCTCAACAACCCTCCCTCCCCAACTCGCTCACCTTCCCAAGCGCCCTCCTCGACCAAACAAACATCCCCGGCCTCGCCTTCATACCAACGCACGTCTCCCTTGCCTCCCTCACGTCTCCTCTTGTTTCGTCTCTAGTATTATAGCACTCCGCATCAACCCTCCCTCCGCACCTCCTCAATCTCCAATCATACGTCAGCCTACGCGAGTATCAATGGTCGCCGCGCCAGTAGGCAGCTGGTGAATGAGCAACATGAGGTCTTCAACCACCTGCTCCACCCACTGTATCGTCATTCACCACCCATTAACCTCCTCTCCTACCGTTCCCTTCTGTCCTCCTCACTCCACCCCTCAACACCCCCTCTACGATATCCTGGTAGATATTCCTAGTCTGCACACAAAGCTCTAACCTCCACGCAAACTCCTCAAATACACCACATCGAGGAACAAGGAACATGCAGCAGAACAGCCCAGGAGGCGAGGCTCTTCTCATCAGCGCAGTGACTCACAGCTTACTCAGGTTGGGCAGACGTATGCTAGGAGGTGAACTTCGGGTGGTGTGATGGAGAGGAGATATGCAGGTTGTGCTTTGCCCCACGGATGTTACGTTCTCTCATATCTCGCAACACCCTCCAGCGAGCTTTGGTTTTGGTAGGTGGTGACTTCAGAACAACAAGGTTCGTAGACACGGGATTTTGGGGGATGGGATGGAGCTGTTGGGTGGGCTTGATGATTGATTGCATTCCTCCTCCCTATGTTCAACAGCTGGAAAAAAAGGGTTTTTTTTGTCGGGGGTGGTGGAGCGGAGGGGAATACTGAGAAGGAGGGCCGGGCATTGTGTGTTGTGAGATAGGTTCGAATGAGGCCATGTTTGAGAGCAGAGTGAGATGCGTGGCTTATGTGTCAAATCAGTCGTCATATCGAGACGTTTACTCGGTCTTCACTTCATACTTTCCATCCCGCACACAGGTATTGCCACATCATCACCAAAATGTGATAGGGCTGCGCACGAACGACATACCATGAACACCAGATAGTTGATTGCATACACAAGGCTACAAAATACGACTCGCTGATGCTAGTTACACACATCCTCCATTCTTCTTTTTCACACACGTCACTCAAACACGCCGAGCGATCCTTGCAATGCACAACTCTACCTCATACGCTCATACACTCATACCGTTCAATCAATTCCACCCCACCCAGCTCTTACTCATAACACGCCACACCCGCACCTCACCCGACCTCAGATCCCCCATCTTGAAGCTCTCAGGCTTAACTTTCTTATGCTCTCTTCCCTGCTCCCAAACCCTAACCTTCTTCTTGCTACCATCCCACTCGACAACGACACCCACGTGGTCGGGCTTGCCTACGTCAACCGCGTACTTGGCATGCATAGCGCCCGTTTTGCCCTGGAACTTTGCGTTGCGGAAGCTGACAATGTCGCCTGGGCGGATCTCGTCGTAGGACTGCGTCGAGGCGTTGGCGAGATTGGCGTAGACCAGCGCACCGTAGGCGCGTGTGGAGACGGGCGGGAGAGCCTCGTTGTACGGCTTTAGGAGCTCGTCGATGAGACCGTGAGGGCTGCCATTGCCAACAACGGTATTCTGCTTTGATTCAACATCCTTGGCGATGCGACGGCCGAACTGCTCGTATGCGTTCTCGAGTTGGTCGGGTCTTTGGCGTGGCGGTGGTGCATTGTGGTGCTGATCTAGGTCGACGTCTGAGACGTTACTAGTCGAAAAGCGCGCGGATATAATGGTTTGCGAATAGTCCATGTAGACGACGTAAATCAGCTTCTCGACCGTGTTCCCTGATTGAGTTTCGTTCATGTCGATGAGGACGTCTTTACGATTCTGTAAGGAGGGAGGAAGCAACTTTGGCTGCGTCCACCAATGAGAAGAATGGCCGAGATCTATGTCACTAGCCATGAAGTCCTGGTTTGCAGCTGGGCGTGGTTGGTCCGTGGAAGTCCGCCCTCCCAACGCGCGATTTGCGTCGAGCGACTTCCTTCCCATGGATACCCTGGGTGGCGCATCCGCTGGCGGTGGCGGTGGAGCAGAGCGCTCTTGAGGGGTGGGGAGGTGCAGCTCTTTCTTGTGGCGGCGGTGGGGAGCAGCTCGCTCTTGTGGTGGGGGAGGAGGCGCATATTGATGCGGTGGAGCCTGAGGCGGCGGAGGCGGTGGTCGATCGTGTGATTTGCGTGGTGGTGGTGCAGAGTACAACTCATCCTCATCTGACGACTCAACCTGCTGATGCTGCGGTACAGGAGGAATTGAGGGAGGCATGGGCGGAGGCGGCCGGTTCTGAGGGGGCGGTGGTTGGCTCTGCGGAGGTGGTGGCATTGCTCTCGGCGCTGGAGGTGCTGCAGCTGGAGGAGGTGCAGTATACTTGAATGGGTCGTACTCGTCGTCATCCTCGTCGCGCTGAGTGTTGCGAGTCGGAGGCGGAACAGGGGGTAGTGGCGGTACGGAACGAGGTGCATCCATGGACAGACGGTTAGGCGCCTGTTGTGGTGGAGGCGGAGGTACGGCTCGTGGTACTGATGGAGGGAGTGGGGGAGCGCCGTAAGGTGTCGTAGGCGATCGAGCTGATGTTGGCTCATCGGCTATCATGCTCTCGTCCATGCTTGGTTCTTTTGCATGCGATTTTAAAGCGTCCTTGTGGGTCGCTCCAGACGCGATATCAGTGTCATAATCACCTTCGTAATCGGTTTCGCCCTCATTCCGATCCACATTTCTTGGAGGCACATCCGCGTGCCGTGAAGGGGGGGCCTGTGTAGGCGGAGGAGGCGGAGGAGCACGATGTCCTGCTGGTGAAGTGGGACTCGCTAGTGGAATTGGTGGTACACGCCTGTCAGGCGAGTCCTGAGATTGGTCGTCTGAACCGAAATAGGAACTACGTTTATTGGGAGGTGCGAAGGGAGCAGACGGAGTCCTGGGTGACATTGCGTTCGCTCCACCGTCAGTCATCTCATCACCAGATTCAGATCCAGGCCCTGGTGAGACAATATGTGGAAGGGGTGGCGGTACAGGGCGGGCTACATAGCAATCAGCACAGCATCGAAATAACGCAATGGACCTGACTTACACGCTGATGGTACTGGCGGAGGCATAGACCGTCCTAAAAAATGTCAACACCTTTCGAACATGATGGAGAGGAGTGATTGATTGCTTCACCAGAACGTACTGGACACGCTTACAGTCAAAACATATTCCGAAAACCCGTGGCATGCGACGTAGGTCTTTGACACATTTTCGGAAGATGGTGACTGAAAGCGAACCAGGTTTCGGCGAGTGAAGTGATTGATTGGCTTGCGAGGAATGAGAAACTTACTGTCAGATGGGATGGGCGGCGGACGCTCGCCGGTAGGTGTTCGTTGGATAGATTGCGAAGCCACATCCTCTACGTCGGGTACTTCGTCTGCGCGGTGTGAACCAGTAACTGGATGATGCATCTCGTCCTCTTTCCCGACTGCTAATTGTCTGTCCTCCTCTTCGGGGCTCTTGACAGACGGCATCCCGGGCATCCCGAACATAGGCACTCGTTGTTGGGGCGAGGCGTACTCTTCGTGCTCCTCTGCCTTTTTCTCCGTGCTAGCCTTTTTCTTCTTTGGTGGAAGCCCGCCCATGGGTATTCCGCCAAACATACCTGGCATGCCCATGCCGCCGCTCATCTTGGCCATGCGCTCGCGCAGTTCCAACTTCCGCCTCGTTTCGGCGTCCATCTCATCATCTTCCTCGTCTTCCTCCACTTCTTCGACATCTTGCTCGTCTCCAACGTCTGGCTCCTTCACGGGCGCAGCAGCAGCTCTCGGAGGTGGAGGCGGCTGTCGGCTCCGTGTTCGTTCATCATCATCCTCAACGCTCGTTGATTCACCTCCAGCGTCTTCAGTCTCACCAGCACCTGATTGGTCAGCGTCGTTGGCATCGCTAAGAAGCTCACGGTGGCGGTGATGCGAGTCGGGCGATTTGATGTCGTGCGAAGTTCGAGGAGGTCGGGCGTGGTCCATGGATTGACGCTCTTTCGAGGCTCCACTAGCTACTCTCTCTAGGCCTGCATCTTCGCTGTCTTCAGCATGGCCTTCGTGTGACTCGGTCCTCTTCTTCACTGGCGGCCGCTTGGGCTTCTCCTTGTGCAAGGCAGCAGCCGCCCGCTCAGCCTGTTCCTGTTGCTGCTTCTGCAAGAGAGCGATTCGCTCTTTCAAGCTCGTCGGCTTCGGCTGGTCTTCCACTTCACCCTCGTGTGTATTGGAGGTGTCATGGGCGGCAAGACCCGCTCTTTCGGCAGCGTCCTGATCCTGCGCTTGGCGCTCGGCAATTTCTGGATCTTCCTCGCGACGATACGTCTTGGCCTGAGGTGTTTCCCGGACGGGAGGGGGTACGTAGGCATTACGGCTCGGTGGAGGAGCTACAAAGGGCTTCTTGATGAAGGTAGTCGAGGCGCCTGAAGGCTTGAAGGGCTGGATGGGGGCAGCGGCGGGCGCGTTGAAAGCTGCAATGCGGTCTCGGAACGCATTGCTCTTGGCAGCAACGGGCGGCGGAGGCTTTTTCGAGGCCGGGGACGGTTTCGCAGCTTCGTTCTGTGCTTGAGGAACCTCGGGACCTTTGGTGCTGGATGCTGATGGGGGCGAGACGGGCGACATTGGCGTGGGCTCAGGTTTGGCTGCAGGCGGCACCTCGAGGGGAGGAGGCTGAGGCTTGGGAGCTTCTGGCTCCTTGTGCTGCACTGGCTCGGGCTCATGGTGTGCTACCTCGGGCGTGGGAGGGGCTGCCTCTGCGGCTGGCTGCTCTAATGGCTTGTGTCGTGATGCTCGGTTGGGCCGTGGCGGCGGCTCCGGCTCATACTTGTCGACAAAGTTCCTGGGGAAGAGGCCGTCTTGCTTGGCCCCGCTGTCGTCTGTATATTCGCCAACATACCAGTCGTCGCCCTCCTCCTCAGTCACGGTAATGATCTGGCCGGCATGGAAGCTCAGGTCATCCTCGTGCGGCGACGAGTAGTCGTAGAGGGCCTTGACCTTGTACATGGTGGCCGGCAGTTGCTGTGCTCTTGGAGACGCAGGCGGCTGTACGGCTATGCGAAGCTCGATGGGCTGGGTGGCAGCTGTAGTGCCCGCCAAATGGCGCTGCGAAGGTGCCGTGTGCGTGCAATCGAGGTGAGGTGCGTGGTACGGCGTCTCGGGAGCTCACTGTGATGACGCAAGTGTCAGCTGTGGGGGCAATGCGGAGGGCGCGGAACAGCACAAGGGCATACCGTTCACTGCGGGCACCCGCGCAGCTTGGGACGAGTGGGAATGGGGAGAGAAAAGGGTTGCTGTGGACGCCTGGCCGTGGTGGTGACGAAGCCAAAGCCACTCAAAACAGCCCCGCGCTCCGATCCTCAGCTTGGCGCCTGAATTGAACCTCGCTGCTCCACTTGGCTGCAACGACGATCCGCTTACACAGTACACAGTATACCGCCTTCACGATATGCCGCCCAAGTCCATCTTGAAGAAGACGGTTGTTTCTACAGATGCGCCAGGCAGGACCAAGCCCGTGAACCCGCGCCACCTCGACGTTGCCCTCCACCATGCCAACATCATCGAGGAGCGCAAGCGCGTCGAGGCCGAGGTCCTACAGTCCATCATGACCCTCATGGACTTTCCGCATTCGCCAAATGCAGATGCCAAACGTCCCGCTGCTACAGACGCGCATCAGTTTCGCGAAGCTGTTGTTCCCTTCCAGCCTGCAGACTACGATGCGCTGATCGAAGAGCGCAACATCGCCGACAAATGTGGCTACGCCCTATGCCCGCGGCCAAAAAGGAAGGCGCGATCAAGCGCCAAGAAGCACTTTGTAGATACAGATCATGGTGTGGAGATAGTGGACAAGAAGGTGCTGGAGGTCTGGTGTTCAGACGACTGCGCCAAACGTGCGCTGTATGTCAAGGTGCAGCTGAACGAGGAGCCTGCCTGGGCACGGCAGGGCGGCTATGGCGACAGTATTGAGCTCATGGTGGACAACACCGAGGAACACAGCAAGGCCCTGCCGCTACGGCAGAAGGAAGACACGACGTCACCTAGAAATGAAGAAGAGGACGACATGGCAGCAGCATGGGCGGCACGCGACGATGCCGTGGCAGACCTGGCGCTCGAGCGCGGAGAGAAGCCAGGCCAGCTCAGCAAGGCGAACAAGGACCTCATTCAGGACCACATCACCGAGCGCGTACCTAGCAATGCGCCGCCTCAACCCCCATCGCTTCCTTCTCAGAGCTCCGAACACACCATGGCTATCGAGGGCCACGTTCCTCGGTCCGACAGAAAAGATCAGGAGGAGGATGATGATGATGAAGACGACGCGCAGGATTGGGATAAGCATTTGCCCGGTTGAGTAGTCTGAAATGAGGACAAAACAGCAAAATTTTTGACGGCACCAGCCAGGCTGGGCATGATTCAGGCTCACTGTCTTGCGACACAGATATAATGTGAGCAGAGAAGATACAGTACACGCCACATGCGCGTACACATGCGAGTAATTGTTGGCTCATGTACTCCAAACTCTTCTTCAACGTTGCGGGCAAGCCACAAGCATCAACGAAAAGCGTCAAGCAGTAAGCGAAGCAAAGGCAAAAAGCTAAGCTTGCAGAGTGTGTTTCAAAAATTCCCAGCCGATCCGAAGACCAGCTGGAGCAGTCATAGTTGTAGTTTTCAACTAGCAAAAACGCTACCTCAGACGAATCTTCACTGGTAAGCGTAAAGCCCGAGCACTTGGATGGCGAGAGGAAGAGGAGGACGAGGGAGCGAGGGCTTATATAGGCCGCGGCCGCTAGCTGAGACCTTGGCGCGCTAAGCATCACGTAATCACGCACTAATCTGATTCGGCCAATGAGGAGGCATGTTTGGTATGCAGGTGTTTCAGGCAGCGCTTCACGTGACAGTATCAGATTATGCCCGCCTAGCCTGGACAAGCTGGTTGAAGAGACAAGTTTTGCGACAATTGGATACACAAGTTCCCGAGTGTGCATTTGGTTCGGCCTGAGGAAAGGAAGGCACGCCCGTATGAGATGTGCGTTGGCGAGAAGATGTTTGGTGATACTTGGGACCATGTTTACCACGATCTCGTTGGCCATCTCTAGATAGCTTCAAGTGTACGCGATATTTGCGAATATCGCGATTCGTGGAACCAAGCAAATAATACTACCTACTTTTTACAAGGACACGACCGAATTAACAATGTCTCAGAGCATCATCTGGTCGTGCATGCTCGCCATGTAAACTCACCCATCAGATGGCGCGGAGGTGCCAAGGCCGCAAGCTAGCCGCAAATCCATCTCGAACATTTCCTCGAGCATCAACGCCATCACTTCAGCCGCCATTGCCCCGCACGCGGCTGTCGCATCGCCATGGCTCAGGTCCGCCAGCATCTCTCCCCGACGGCCAATCTCCTCCGCAACTCACGCCTCTTCTCGCTGCCCAATCCGCTCCCACGCCCCCCAGTGAGCGAGTCTTTCGGCGCCGGCATCACCAAAGCCTCCGACACAGCAACGCTTCCTTATCCCACACACCAAGCAATCGCGACAACCAAGAGCTCGCTAGCGAGAGGCGACTGGGGCTTGAAGCGGCCGCTGCCGTCGAGAAGCCATCTCGTGCAGGTCAGCGATCCTGTGCTCAGGATCACGCAGCTGGATACCATTGAGCATGTGACGGATTTCGATAGCGCTGCCGACCATGTGCGCACGCGGCAAAAGTGGGAAGAGATGGGTGTGCCCATGATGAAGGGCATGACGCAGATGAGAGACTACGATCTGTCCGGCACCCCCCCGGCTGGTGCTTTCGAGGCCCGAGATGACACTACGTCGTATGACACTGAAGTGGGTCTGGACGAGGCTGGCTTGTACCTGAAGGCTCTCAAGACAAACAGGGAGAAGAATCAGGAAGCGCTACAAAAAACACGGCAGACAGACGGCAAGCGGCCCCAAGCAGACCGCAGGCAGGCTCTTCAGGCAGAGCGGGAGGCTTTCCAGTCAACTTGGAAAGAGAAGTGGGAGGCAAAGAAGGCGGAATGGGAGGCGCTTGGCGTCACCGCAAAAGAGCGACCGGAAGAGCTGAAGGCTTTCCGATTAGAGCGTCGTGAAGCGAGGAGAGCCCACAACAACGCCTTGTCGGCCAAGTACGCTCGCCCGCCAGCGCCCTTCAGTCCGTTCAGCCCACCGCCTGTAGATCCCATCGTGCACAACACCAAGCGGTGGAAGCATGAAGGCCCATGGCTTCCTGGTCTGGGTGCTGAAGGATTCACCGACTATCTCACCAAGGAGATCGGCAAGCGACGAGATGAGTTCAACAAGTACCTAGTTGAATTCGTTAAGAATGAGATTTACACCACACGACGCCTCGCTGCGTCAAAATCAGGCGAGACGGTGCCTATGGACATCGCAGAAGCCGAAGCGTGGCATGAACAGCAGGAAAAGCAATGGGCTACCATCACCAGCGCCGAAGTAGACGCTGGCATCAAGGCGCTGCGCAAAGAGACAGCGAACAACCCGCTTGGCTCGAAGCTCGTCACAAAACTCATCCTACCCTTCCTCCGTCTCCCCGCCATCAAATTTAAATACAAGGCCTACGCAGAAGACGCGTCAAACCGCGACATCGACCAATACCAATTCGATCAAGAAACCGCTCCCTTATCCACACACCCCTCCGCCGGTCTGGGCTATCTCCGCACAAAAGCCTACCTGGCCAACCACCCCATCCTCGGGCCCCAAAACAGCCCATCCCCGACCCCCGCGCGCGTCATCCAACCGCGCACAACCTCCACCACCAAAGAAGTCTACGCGCGCCTCGGCGTCGGCGGCTTCGTCGCAAACGACCAGTACCGCAGCACCGACACCAGCAGCGCCAGCCGCGCCAACATCAGCAACGCGCGCGACGTCGAAACAATCGACATCGACACCCCTGGCGGCAAGAAAGTCCTCGTGCAACCGCTTTTCGGCTCCGTCACGAATGACGGTCGCATACACATTAAGCTAAAGCGCTCGTCGGGCCCGGAGGTGCAGGTTGCGAGGGCGAGTTGGATGATAAACCGCCGGTTAGGGAGGGCGTGGAAAGTGATCCGTTGAGGGATTTAGGGGATTGCGGGGAAGAGTGGGGTTAGGGAGTTGGATGAGCAGAGTGAGAGGGCGAGGCAACTTAGTGGGTTTTTGGAGGGCATGAGATGAGACTGAGAGGAAGGGGTTTTCTGGTGTGGTGGAGGCGTTGAGGAGATAGTAGGGAGAGGTGCATGTGTGTGTGCTTTGTGACGGGCGAGGCATGGAGGATTTGTAGGAATATCAATGTATATATTTCTGTATGCTATGCTATATTATACTACACTATTATGATAGGAGGGTCAGTGACTAGACCCGTTGCTATAGCTCAAATGCCTCACGTACCTTTATGTTCATCACTCCCGAGGGAACTTTACCTGTCTCACGGCTCAACTATGATTTATCGTGTTGTGATTACCCCCCTAGTGTCTGTGTCCTACATACACCAAAGAAGTACTAAATGGAACTCCTTCTTTCTACCAACATCATCATCATTATCATCACCGCGTACGCACAAGTAAGGTGCCTCACTACATATCGCTACTCAAATTCCACTCACCACTCAACCGTTCGAACTACCTACCCACATGTGTTCCATGCCATCACATCATGAACCTCGGCGGAAATAATCATAAGCCAATGCTATGAGTGCTTCTCGTCAGTAAGAAGTCAGAAGTCAGAAGTCAGACAGTTCCCGTCTGTGGCTGCCACATAGTCATCCTCCTAGGTATATACCCTCCCCTCGGTACAGTCTGAGACATGCTCACGGCGTTTCTCGCGGAGTCGTCCTTCCTCTTAACCCCTTAGGAAAACAATCGCCCACTTTTCATCACTAAGGTTGATAACCTGATAGGGAGGGGAGTCGGCGGCACCCGGGGTCTCAAGGGAAGGGAGGGCAAGCAATTGCGCTCACATGGCAAGTAGAGTTCTTTCCAGTCATGTTCTACTAGATGGAGTAAAATTTGATCCTAGGTACCTAGGCTACAACACCAACCTTGTCATCACTCTTTCTTCTCCACCCATAAGCAATACATAAGTTCAGCTTCCATTGTACCCTGGTCACAAAGCTTGTTGATCCTTCCTTCCTTCTTTGGTGCCCAGTCATCATAATCATAGGGTGAGAAAGATGGATAGGTCGATGGGTGGCTGAAATGTGGCTGACAGCGAGCTTGGGCATGGGGATGAGACGGGATGAGACGGGATGGGATGGGATAAAGTGCTGATGGAAGCAGAAGCGAAGCGGCACGGACAGGGCGAGGTAAAACGAGACGAGACGAGAAGACGTGATGCTGGGCGGGTAGGTAAGGTACGTGGGTACCTAGGTACCTGTTCGGGCAGGGCGAGGTAAGACAAGCGGCATCGTACCATACCGTACGTACGGAGTAGGCAAGTCAAGTTATTTAGTAAGCAAAGCAAAGCAAAGCACCTGAATCAGGAATCAAAGATCCTGGCATATTATTATGCTTAGTTTGGTTTCATGTGCAAGTAAGTGTTCGGAGTTGGCATGGTCGTGGTTGTGGTGATTACCTAGGTCGTTAAGTGCCCGAGTACCTAGCGTTGATACCTTCAAATCTATCGACTCTGCGGAAGTGTTCGTGCTTTCTGCACACGTTACATTCGACAGGCGTTCTGCTTGGTGCAGTTTCAGCGTTCCATCCCGTCGGACGTAGTTGTTCTCATGCAGTAACTGCTAACATTCACTGATTCCAACCACGCCGTTATTCTGCACGAGAGCGTACCTAGATTGACTGCCCCGGCCCCCGTTCGCAATAACTAGTTCCGATGTCTTCAGCCGCTGATTTTTAGCGCTATTGATCTGGCTGGGAAAGCAGGAATAGGCTAGTCAGATGGTTGGGGGAGATGCTTCTAAACCCCGTGTGGGTTCTAGGGAGGCGGAGTAGATTGGACAGTGGAGAGGTTGTTGAGTGAGTGACCTGGAGGGTGGGAGGTGTGGCACGGTAGGGCGTTAGGACGTTTGGGGCTTGGTGCATTGTGGCGTCGTGGCTGGTGCATGGGGGTGCATGTGGAGTCGGAGTCGGACTGTAGTATGACATACGATATGGTGTAGAGATTAGTTGGGAGATGGGCGTGTATGCTCATCGGATGATAGTAGAGGCACGTCAGCTTGCTAGTCCTGTCCTGGGCTGTTGTATACAACCCACTAAGGGCAGTCGCGCGTTCTGGACGGCACTTTCCTCAAGAAAATCGGTGACTTCGATCCATTTCCAAAGGCATCTCAATCCGTCTAATTTTGCGACCTTCTTTCCGACCTCTTTGCCGCCGTCGAAGATTCTGCGCCACGGCTTGAAGAGTCAATCGTGGCTGCTTACCTGTGGCCGTGCCTGCCCAATTGGGACGCCGTATCCGTCCGTCCTCGGATCCGTCAGCAACTCGGCATACAGTACTGGAACCAGCGGTGTGTCTGTTGATTGCAAAGCGAACGTTACCGCCTCTTGGATTCTGCTCTACGAATCTGGACTTCGGCCCCCATATATTTAGGAGCAATCTGTGAGGTATACGCAATGTCAAGGTTGGTGAACGAGGCTGTGGGATCAGTGGGATGACTGGGCACCTGGGGTGGGACGAAACGGTTCGACAGCACTGCAGCAGCAGATCAGCCACCGTCGCCTTGGAGGCGCTTGTGCGACTTGAAAGCACGCGGACGAAGCTGGAATGCCCGTGATATTACTAAGGAAGATTCTGGGACGTCTGCAGGTACGATGAAAGAGGGGGCACCCATTCATCATCTTTCCGATCTCGCACAGGCTCAAGGCAGCAGAGCAGCAAGTGCTCACGCGCACGACAATTTGCGTCGAGGATCGGGCGAGAAACACTAGCTGTGACTGCTACCTGTCGGGACATGCGTTGACGATGAGGGTGCTATCGGACATGAGGAACAAACAGCGCTCAATATACTCGAGGTGTTGAAATTTCAGGATGCTTGCGAAAGGCCAGTATGCGAACGATGCGTCCTCGCTGCTCGTTTCTGCGGGTGCATCCTTAGCGCCCGCAGGCCGCATCATGATCCACAGCGAGTCCAGCAGCCGATCAGCCATTCATCCACCCATATCACCATCAACCGCAGAAGCAATATGGCTGGCCATTGGGCGCCGATCAGCAAATGGGCGCCATTCGGTGCCTGGCCTGCCAGACCTCCTGCCTAGCGATACGGCATTGACTGCATAGCCTCCCCTCTCACCCGTCCAGTCGTCCTTCAGCTGAGCGCGCGACATGCCGGTATCCTGTTCTGCCCTCCACCATCAGCGGTAGCACGCCCGTCTCGAGATGCCCGAAGCTTGTGGCATGCCCGAACGCGCTCGCGACAGCCGGGTTGGAATAAACCAACTGCGACAGGGTGCGCTCGAGCGCCGGCAGCTAAGTTAGTAGACGGGGTATTGCTGCCCATCGAGTTATCCGAGTCTGAGACATCGTCGCGGCCGCAGCGGACGAGCAAACCGGCTGTCGGACGCGAAGACTCTTCCTGGCTCTCCAATGGCAGCCCTCTTACGCCCAGTGACTCCCTCTTCATCATCCTCAGGCAGAGGACACCGGTCGCGGCAAGGGTCCTGCCTGTGGCTTAACCCTCGCAGGCTGTGCATTCATCGCTGCGCACCAAGCCAAGTGAAAAGGGACCCCATTACGCCCGGATCATGTTCATGCATTCCCCGTTCTGCCCATCGCTCGCAGCGGCCTGGTACTTGATCTTTTTCCAAGCTCCTGTTTCGGTGTTGGTTGCTAATTTCTCCCTAGTCCACTCGTTGCGCGCTTTTCAGGCTACAATCTGCGCCGCACCACACTTAAGAGACCTTCCGCCCAGTAGGGCTGCACTTTACTTCTTAAAGTTGCATAGCTTCCTGCAGCTTCCTTCTGCACATCATCTCTTTATTATTACACTTTCGCCGCTCTGACTCTTTCGTTTTTGGGATCACGCCTCCCTTATACTTACGTACACTCATCCTACTTGCGACTTGTCTCAGTCGGGCACACATCTGCCTCTTCAAATAGCGACAGTCCCTGACATCAGCCAACGATACCAAACATCAAGCTCCAACAAAATAACAACCTCTCCGATTGACTCATCCGAGTCCTTTGATCACCCCAATCACCACGCCAACCAAAATCACATTCCTGGTTTGTTGTTGCCGGCTACGACCAACTTTGCCTATTCTCCGACCCGGATCGTGCTTCGGATAAGCTGATCTAATAATACCAACGTCAATCTCGAAACCCTCCGAGCCCAACCATTGTGAGGGTTGAGGCGAGGCGGCTTGCCGACATCCCTCAAATACAGAGAGTGTATCTCAACTCTGCTACTGGCTTATTGTCACCATGTGCCGAGTCGAGGAACGCATCTATATTGGTGCCGATGGGCACCGATCCAAGTTTGAAGAGGCTTTCCCTTGTGACAAGTCTCGGGGCGGTAGACTATGCTCGAAAGTAAAGAGACGGACCACTGAATACTATCCTAAGAAAGGAACGATGTCGTCTCGCGACGATACGCCATCTCCAATCAATCCACCTACTCCGACTGGTACAGGGACCTACATTACGCAACAACGGCGGCCATCTGGCACTGGCGTGCGGCCTTCCACGCGCGACGGACAGAAAGCCATTAAGCCAGAGATCATCATTGAGTTTGGCTCTAAGAAAGGCAAGGGCACAAAGTACCCCTCTGTTTCGGTTTCTACCGGAACATACAAGCGTTCTTCTCTTGGCGGTAGTTCCGTTGGGTCTGGGGACATCGCAGTGGAGTCTCCCGGCTCGGATGCTTCGCACACGATCAGAACAGGGTTCCCCGAAGCTCCCTTGCCTCCACCAACTGCATATGGCCGATCTGATGCATACATCGCGACGCCCACTGCCGCACACGCTCATCATCACCGCAATACATCATCGACATCATCGTTCACTGGCTCCAGTCGTACACCTTCTCTTTATATCACATCAGACCCCGACTATGATTCTCCTACCAGCCACCGCACTGCAAGATATCCTCCTACCATAGTGCATAATCCCTCTGGTGTCGTCCCGTCCTCGCCGTCGCGCAGCCAGACTGGCGCCACTGTAGGCTCTTATCGCACTACAGTCATCTCTCCACAAGACTTCTCCCAGGAGACGCGTACCCCCGACGGGCTCTTCCCACTCGACTACGCAGAGTTCGCTGATCGCTCAGCTTCGTCTCACGCTAGCTCTGGTGCACCTGAAATTACGCGCCGCGGCAAAGATCTCGACGAGCGACGTAAGAAGAAGGAAGGAGATCGCAAGCGACAAGAAGAGCTGGACCGTCAGGTCGCCGAGGAAATGGCGAAAGCAGAGAATGTCAAGCAAGTTCGATTTGAGCTCGGCCGCGCAGAGGCGCGCACGCGTGAGCGGGCTGAGAAAGCATATGCTGAGAAAGAGAAGGAGCGGGCTGAGGCCCGCGAGGAAGCTCGCCGACGTAGTCAAAAGGAGCGTGAAAAGAAAGAACGAGACGAACAGGTAGCAAGAGATCGCAAAAAGGAAAACTCGAAGCCTCCTACCAATGACTTCACGAAAAGGCCGGCCGGGGCACGCAGAAACTCAATGACTCAGGCTCAAGTTGAAGAGCAGAGGCGCCTCCTAGCCGCTGAAGGGCTGGCCATGGATAGGGAGAGGGAAGTAGCAGACGCCCGTGAGCGAGAAGAGAGACTTGCACTCTCTAGACAGCAACAGGAGACGCCGGGATATTGGGATCCACGTGGTGGAGACCGTTCACTTTCGAACACTACGTCCGCTATTGGTCGCCGCAACTCGACATCCCGTCGGAACAGCGTGTCGTCTGTTGCACCGCCGACAGGACTTACTAGGTCGAATAGCAACCGCCGTCCTAACATCGTTCAACCGAACCCACCTGCGAACCACTCGCAAGTGACCCAAAACTACACTGCACGTCCGCCTAGCGCACGTCAAAATGGCCCACCGATCTCCTTCCCAGCAAACTTCAACCAAGATTACAATCGCCCTCCATCAGCCCGTCGACCTTCTTACTCACAAGAAAACCCATTCGCTGCGCCACCAACCCGCGGCTCTGGTTCAAGCCTCGATAATCCCTTCGCGCCGGCTCCATCTGTACTTTCTCCATCATCATCAGCCGTCACCGATCCTTGGGACGCGCGTGCGATGCAAGAAGCACTACCTAGCACTCGGCAAACAAACGATGGTCGGTACACCATGCATAAACGTGGCGAGGCCGTCCTCAACCGCTCTGCTACACATGAGCGCGTACAACAGGCCACTCGCGCCATGGGCAGGGCTGCCGGATTTCAAGACGATTACGAGACGAGTTCTGAAGATGATCACGCCCCTTCGTACGCGCCACGCTCGGGTTTGAGTGGGAAGGGCTTGAAGAAAAAGTACTAGGCCCTCTTTTTAGGATTTGATTTACGGTTTCCCTACGTTCATATAGATGTGGTGGTTTGCACAGCATATATCTTCCTGTTTCCGCCGTGCCCTCGCGGGCTTTTGATACCCTTCAGTTATATGATACCTTTTGCGCCTTGGTTGGTCACATACTTGGATTAGGATAGATATACCTAGCTTCAACGCTTTTCATCAGCTGAAACTAGCATTCATGATTTACGCCTCTTCGTGCTTTCTCGTTATTCTTCGTTAGCATCCTCTGAAGTCGCGTGCAACAAGGAGAACCCCTTCATGATTGAGGTGCAACAATTTCTTGAACTGTCTCAAATGTCTCGTCAAGTCTAGTGTGTTCCGAAGATACAATGCAAGAACATTGTTTGAGACATCACCCAGACCACACGACATGACTCTCCGAAGTTCCAAAAGACTGTCTCAATGTGACTCCATGCAGTTCTTTGACAATCAGCGACAAACATTTCTGTGTATAAAAGCCACTCCTGGCTTACCTGACTTTCATCATACACCCCATAACGAACAGCTCCATACATCAACGGACATGGCACGAAAAATGATGACAGCGCGAAAGGAGACTCGTCAGCCAAAGGCGACCTCGCGAGTCACTGGTACTACGTCTGCTGGAGTGAAGAAGCCGAAGCCGAAATCGAAGCCCAAACCAGAACCTCCAAACCAGACAACCAAGTGGCGCATCCGGAGGATTCTCGCCGAGCGCACCATGGCCAAAGAAACCAAATATCTCGTTGACTGGCTACCAAACTGGGAGCCAGAAGGCAGCCTCGCAGGCGCAGCAATCATCCTCAAAGAGTGGGAACAGAACAAGAAGAAGGACCGAACCTTCACCTTCAACGGCGACGAAGTGCTCAAAAGCACCAACGAAACCGAAGACGCCTCCTCAGAGTTCGTCAAGCGCATGCTCCACACCATCGCCAGGGAGTTCAAAAAGTTCATGAGCAAGAACCCCGCTGAGCTCGCTCGAGACCTGTTCAAAGACGAGGACTGGGAGTTCGCCAGGAGCAAATACCAGCAGCATGCGAAAAACCTGGCCGGCAAGGACAAGGAGTCGACGCCCACGGCAGCAGAAGTGCTCCGTCGCACCTACATACGCATGCGCAGCCTCAACAAACACACATTCGAGAAAGCAGACCTCCACTATGGCGCCGTCAAGCTCAAATACGTCGGCCAAATCGACCCATCCATGCGTCCCGAAACGCCCGACAAACTGCTAAAACTCGCAAAGACGCGGCCCGCATCCAGCGCCGCAGCCTTCCTCTCCCCGCTCTTCTCCCCCGTTCTCCTCTCCATCGATCCCTCCCACTGGAAGAACGACACCGCACATCGCCACCTGCGCGCCCTCGACCCCATCGTCCGTATGCTCCCAACGCAAGCACCGTATCTCCTATCAATGACACACGTCTGGCCGCTGTTCCTCACGCGCCTCTTCATCTTCGCAGACGACATCAGCCCAATGGTGCAGAACGTCGGTATCACGGTCGGACAGGAGTGGCCGGAGAAGACGCGGGATGAGTTGATGTGGAACTATTTGAAGGTTAGTGAGGGCGTGGATGGGCGCAGTGTGGATTGTGTGGAGCGCACGTATTTGGAGGCTAGGGATACGGTTATGTGGTTTGTGGACGGTCGTGATGAGGAGGAAGGAGGGACGGAAGAAGAAGATGAAGATGAGGACGGTAATGGTGGGAGTGCGAGAAGGCAGCCAAAGGTTATGTGGGATGATGGTGATGGGGAGAAGGGTGGGGAGGAGGATGAGGGGTTTGAGGAGGGGAGGAGAGTGCGGTTGAGAGGTTGCCGGATGATGAGGGGGTGAATGGGTTCGATGAAGAGTGGCCGCGGCCCACGGATGATGATCCGGATAGGTAGAGGGGATGTAGTGGTGGTGGCTAGATTGGATATGTGGTGGAGATCGTTAGGGGATATGAGGAACGAAATTACTGCGTAGCTTGAACCTTTTTCGCTCATTTTTCCAAATGCCTTCGTGGTCCATGAATCTTTTCATAGCTGCACTGCTAATTTCGCATGGCACTCTGTGATATAGTATCATGCTCTCGGATAGGAGGTTCGGGTTTCAACCAGCATTCGGTGGGCGTGTAGATAGGATAGCTTGAATTATTGCAAGTGAGGTATCATCGGCAACGGTCTCCTCTCTCCTTGCAACAATCCAACCTTGCTGCCAAGTTTGATATCATGTCCCCGATTACTACACCACCATACGAATAGACATCACGTAATCCCTTATTGCTTCGAGCACTTCAACTTTTCCGCATCGCTTTCCGCAAATTCTGGAATCTACTCTCCAAAGCAACGGTTTGAGCCACTAAACAAATTCTATATCCCGTTGTTTGATATCAAAGAACAGAAAGTTCTGGTTCATCACCGAGATACATCTAGAACACGTTGTATGTTTTACATCACACAAAGAAATGTCAGTTGTATCAAACATTCCCGAGTGTTAAAAAGTCCAACCCAGAGGCTTGAATTTGTCATCCCATCATACGCAATACTCTGAGATATTGGACCAAGATCGCAAGAACACAGATATCAGCATGAGTGATTCAGAATGGAGTCTGACATCCCCTTCTGCTTCTGAGGCTTCTAAGGCTTCTGACCATGATGCTCCAGATTCTGCAGATGGCCTACTTGAGAGTATTTCAGTCCATGCGGGTTCACCGGCTCCCACGAAGACGATGGCGAAGAAGGAATGGACAGCTTCGAGCGCGGAAAAAGAGGAGGAGGCGAGCGAGAAGATGATGGCTGCGAGGCTGAAAGCAAAGGACAAGCCGCCAGCCAAAGACAAGGTGGTGACCAAACAGCCCGAAATAGTGGAAGGTCGTAGGAAGCTGTCGCGACAGATTGAGAGAGATCCAAGAGATGATGGGTTTGGTAGAGGCGGAGCGAGAGTGACGCAGTCAAGCCATATCCAGAACGAAGTTCGAGACGATGGGTTTGGTGCAAAGGTATCAAAGGAGAAAGCAATGAAGAAGAAGCACGCTGAGGAGGAAGGGAAGATCAAGGGGGTGGAGGTGGGCGACAAGGTGGCACCGAAAAAGGGAAAAGATATTGTTGATAAAGTGGTCCCGACCAAGAAGACAAGGACCAAGACGAAAGGATCGGTAGAGAAAGAGAAGAACGAGGTAACCAGTCGGACAGAAGTGGAGAAGCGGCAATCTTCCAAGGCACCAGAGACGTTCTCACCGTTCGATCACGGTACTGGTGAGGAAAACGAAGAGCCGGTATCGACAAGGGTCCGGGAAGGAAGGAAGGACGCTCGGAACACGAAGGCAGCGAATGAAGGTGGAGGAAAGATCACGGTCACAAAGCGATCGGTCGCTACACAGGAAGCGGAGAGAGGAGCCAGAGCGTCTGAACGCGTCAATCGACCTCCAGCAGAGCCTCGCCCCGTTAGGGTCACTCGTTCGACGAGCGGCGCCCCTAAGCATAGGTCAGATCAGAACCCTATCGTGCCCAGACGGCACCCTCAAGCCAGCCAGGCCGTTCATACTCGAACGACATTGAAAGGAAATGGTGGAGATGGACACATGCTGCCACGTTCTTCCCAAGGCTCAGGCAAGCAACGAGAGACGACTGCCCACGTCGATGATGAAATGCGCACTAATCTACACCCTCAGCGGCAAAATTCACTAAGTGAGAATTCGGGACAGCAGGATACTGTCGACCTATCCAATCATGCAGACGATACGGAAGACAAGAGGACGGTCACAGAAGAATCGATCAAGCAATCAACTGGAAGCGTGAAATTCTTGGATCCTAAGTCGAAGGACATGTTGGATCAAATCCTCAAACTCGCCAGCAATTCGTTGGAGTGGAGCGGCTTCATCAGTCTAGAAGACTATTCTCCTGACCAGGGCAAGGCTTTAATCCGTGAATTCGGACACTCCTCTACTGGGCAGATGCTGATATACATCCTTGGTAAGATAAGTGACAGCACGACGAAAACGTACAAGCATACCTGCTTCGACTACGAAACCATCTACGTTCGAGTTGGTGACGAGGCTAAAAGGTACCGTCCAAACGAGATATGGAAAGGCTACACACTTCTCGTGAACGGGAAACGCGAGCTCGACCAGAAAACGGAGAAGGAGAAAGCGAGATGGTACAAAAGCGTTTGGAAGAAGATTGTCAGCAGGACCCCGTACTTTCTTGATGGGAGGGGAGACACGATACATGACCCGCGCTACTTGAGCTATGTCCTACTCCTCGTCTTCACCTTAGCATCTCCACAAGCCTTGGAACTGCACATCCAACGCAAAGGCACACTTCCCACTGAATACACGGTGTGGTATGAAGACGGCGTGTCCCACCTACTGAAGCACCTCCGTAAGGACATATATCCGAATCTGCCGACCTGGAAGGTCACGGAGATCTTCCATCGTCTTTCAGCCAAAATTCAGGCTGATCAGGTATTATATGACATGGACACTGAGTCGGACTCTGACTCCGACTCTAAGCCGAATACTACTGATGGGGATACCGAAGGGCAGAGAGATACCGTAACAGAGACTCAGAACACGGCAGATAGTGCGGAAAGTGATGGAGGGTCGGTTGCATCGAAGCGCAAGAGTAGTCGGACGCACGATGCACGAGAACATGCAGCAAAGAGGCCTAGGGTCGATCTTAATGGATAACGGTGACGGGGCAAGTATGCTGAAATAGATGAGAATGATATGGATTCTTGATTCAGACGAGTTGTCGAATTGTTGGGTGAGATGTGAGTTAGAGATGGGAATACTTCAAAGATAGCAGAGGGAGGTGGAATAGATGTCAATGATACGATCCTTACTGGACTAAATGATACGCTCCTTGCTTACTCCACTGTATTATTCATGAACTTATGAACCCTTCGAATCCTTAATCAACAAGTATACGCCTATCTCGTGTGAGTTAGCTTTATTGACCCTCAGAGAACACCTGAACGAATCGAAAATATGGCTTTGGAAGAAGGTTCGCGTCTCTACGATATCCCTTTCAGCAATTTCTCGACTTGATGAGCGCGTTCTCGATACCATACTCCGAGGCACGAGACTAGGCGAGATCCTACTATAAACAAATGATTGCATGTTCACGCGCATGCAGCAAACTTCCAAGATTTCTACAAATACTCCGATCCGTAAATCCGTGGGGTGAATTAAGACAAGAAAACTCAACTTGTACATCACATATCAAGGATGCCTCCGAAAGTCACACGAAAAGCTGCGGCCACGAATGCTCCACCTAGAGAACCGATGTTCCCAGGTCTGGTCAAGTCTTCCAAGCCGCCAGAAGAAAAGAATCCCAACCCTGATGACGAGGACAACGACCCTGGGATGGTTGCTGGACCTTCAAACCTCTCCACTATTTTGAAGCGACCGACTCAGATGGGGAAGGATACCTTCATACATGAAAGCATTATTGGCGAGCGGATACCCAAGGGAACGAAGAATGAGACAGAACATCTCATAATTCCCCTGCCAGAATGGAGGCGCTTTGGGACGGCCAATGGGTGCGATGAGGTACACTTAGCAGAATGGAAGGAACTCAAAGCCAGCAAAGAAACTATGGAGGTCGAAAATGACAAGTTCGAAGAGGACAAGTTCGATCGGGTCGTCATACACCGCTACCATCCTGTTCTCCGCTACTTTAATGAATACAACAATGTGATTGGAGGCTTCGACAGCAGGGATAGGGAGGAGGCGATGGAGATGTTGGGACATATGCTCAGGCATGTCCAGTTTCAGGGCGACACGGAAGATTATGTTGAAGACGAGGTAAAACAGCAGCTGAACACAGCTATCTATGACATTATCGTGGACAAACATCCCAACGACCCATACACCCCCAGAAATGCCGTCAACTGCGCAAAACTATTCTTGAGAACATTTGGCATCACGCAAAGAGGGAAACTAGCTCGAGATCTTCTCATTCCTATAATTGTGGAAGATGAGGACTGGATCAGTGCGTTTGCCGTTGCAATCTTAAAACCCGGCGAGGTGCTGGATCGGATGGAGGAGCTACAGACAAGCCACAAGACCGACGAGAAGAGACAGGATCGTTATAGGCAGATCACAACAAAGTTTCTGACGCGGTACCACGAGTGGCACAAGTCGGACAGCTCGTTCGTGTACGTCTTCCACATCTTCTACGTCCTGAATTGTATACTGCGCGAACCGAACGAGACAGACTTGATGGCGGAACCAAACGTTAGGGATGACGACGATGCCGGTAGTGATGATGTTGATGACGAACAGGAGGGATCAGGCGATGAAGACGACTCTGAGGAGGAGGAGACACAGAGGGAAGTTGCGAAAAAGAAGGAGCCGGCGAAGCAGGAGACAGCACAGAGAACGAGGGCAAAACCATCGGCATCTGAAAAGCCAAAAGCTCCTCCTGTGGAAGGCAGGCGTAGGAGCACGAGGACGGGGAAGGAGAGTGTTGAGTACGAAAGGCTGGGCTGAAGGTGGAGACATCGAGGACGATGCGGGAGGGCAAGGGTCAAGAGGGAATGCTTTGAACTGTAGATAGAGCGTAGGATACTAAGAGAAATTAAGCATATGAGATGTCTTACGATATTCATCCGAGGTTCCTTACAGGTACCGCATTCCATGTAACTCGCATATAAATGTGTATAGCTTAACCATGCAGCAAATGAGCGTTGTCGTCGTCGAAGGTGCTTACCGGTCCGTGATTGGTGGAGAACGCTGAACACTCAGGAAGCCGAAAAACGAACTCGTACAACTACACTACATAATCGACATCGCGACCTGGCGAGAGATGAATAAAAATGCAAGGGCTTTAATACATCTACTACAACGATGAAAGAGATGGATGTCGACTTAATATGCGATGGCCTTTGTGGGGAACGGCCGGGCGCATTTGGCCAACCACGCTATTTTCGAATGTCCATCGATGACGTCGTACTATCCCTTCATCTCATATTCATCACCATCTGCCCTCTCGGCGTTAGATCTTCGCCGGGGCATCCCCGCTGTGCTACATCAGCCGTGTAGCCGCCAATCGATCGTTCTTCTATGATCTAGCGAAGATGACTTGACGTTGGGAGTGGGACTCGCCGGTGTGGCGGGAAAGCTTAAGCTTAACTCCATCCCGGAAATAACCTTGTTCCCATCATGCATTCTCCGTACTTGACTTACAAATCCCCCTCTCGCTTTTAAGAACGAAAGCAGCTCAACCTTCCATCGAATCTGTGACGCTCCAACACGATGGCAGAGCAGGTCGCGCGTCCGGAGGACCCAGCGCTGATGCGCATAGCTTCAGATTCAGCATCGACAATTCAAAGAACCGGGGACGAAAAGCTACCAGTTGGCGAGGACGGCCTGGACGACTCCAAGGACGTGCTTCCGGCAGATCTTGAGAAGGGCTCGAGCAACGAAACACCCCAGACAGCTCAACGGATGCCTTTCCTTGTGGAATTCGACGGACCCAACGACCAGGGCAACCCGAAAAACTGGACGACGAAGCGAAGATGGGCAATCACCATATCGATGGGTATGCTGGTTTTCACAGTCACATTCGCCAGCTCCATATTCAGCGTCAATATCGAGGTCGTCCAGCAAAAGTTCAATGTCGAGCTTGTGACTGCTACGTTGGGCGTATCTCTTTTCGTCTTGGTATGCCCAATTGTGCCCTGACACCTCCATCAGAACGCTAATGCGCATCTGTTTAGGGCTTCGTCTTTGGTCCCATCATATTCGGACCAATGTCAGAGGTTCTGGGCCGTAGAACACCGCTTTTCGCTGGATACGTACTATTCGCCATCTTTCAGATCCCAGTCGCTCTCGCCCAGAACATTGCAACAATATGCGTTGGTCGCTTCATCAGTGGTTTCTTCGCATCAGCACCTCTCGCAGTCGTCGGTGGCGCGCTTGCCGACTTATGGGACCCGATCCCAAGAGCCTATGCTATTTGCGTTTTTGCAGCGGGCGGATTCGCAGGGCCTGTGGCTGGACCGATCGCAGGCGGTTTTATCACAGAGTCGACTCTTGGATGGAGATGGACCTCGTGGATCACTCTGATCATAGCTGGTGTCTTCGGAGCGATTGGCTTCTTTATCATCCCTGAAACTTCGGCTGCTAGAATCCTCCAGCTGCGCGCAGCCAAGCTACGAAAAGAGACGGGCAACATTGAGTACCACTCGAAGGCCGACGAAAACAAGCTGACGCTCCACACGGTCGTCAACGTCTACCTCTTGAGGCCCTTCGTCATGTTTGTGCAAGAACCTATCCTGGCGCTTGTGACAGCTTATATGAGCTTTCTGTATGGCATCGTCTATCTCTTGTTCGAAGCTGTAAGTAAGAATCCCTTTTTGGTACTTTGAGCTAATTTGTCGCGTAGTTTCCAGTATCTTTCTACCAAGAACGTGGCTGGTCACTCGGTGTCTCCCAGCTCCCCTTTGCATCCTTCATCGTTGGGATCATCATGGGCGCCGGTCTCATCGCATATAGTACCGCAACGAACTTCACCCGATCTTACGTCAAGCACGGCAAGACCATCCCAGAAGAACGCCTGCCACCCATGATAGTGGGCGCGATCGCACTTCCAGTTGGTCTGTTCTGGTTCGCGTGGACTAGCAATCCACATATCAATTGGGTGCCGCAAGTCCTCTCCACTGCTCTCATCGGTCTTGGGGTCATGGTGCCATTCTGGCAAGGCATGAGCTACTTGATTGACTGCTATGGTTTCTACTCAAACAGCGCGATTGCAGTCAATACCTTTATTAGATCCATCGCGGGCGCTTTCTTCCCGCTCTTCACAAATGCCATGTACCATAACCTTGGCGTGGCGTGGGCGTCCAGTTTGTTGGGCTTCCTCTGTGTTGCGTTTCTGCCTGTTCCAATCCTGTTCTACATCTATGGTGCACAAATAAGAGCAAAGAGCAAGTGGGCACCGACTGCGCCTTAAGCTATTTGCAGAGCTGTTGTTACTTCCTACTGTATTCTTACGAGATTTTCATATAGACGGCATTGTTACTTTCTTCTTCAGTCCTCAAAACTTGATACTATTTGTGAATTCTCTTACACTCATCGTGGCTATCTACGAGACCTCTCCAAAGCCTCCTCGTATGTACCTGCAAACTTCTCATCAGCCTGCTTCTTCACGCGCTCCAAGCGCTCCACCTCCTCCAAAGACCTCAACTCCTCCCAATTCAATCCCACACACAAATCCCTCATCCTCTCCTTTGCCACAACCCAGAACCCATCATCACATCTCGTCGCCGAGTCATTCAGGGCTTCAGGGTTGATGGGTCCATCATCCCGAAAAGGCCCCTCACGGGTTTCTACCTTGGCTTCAAGAACCTCATCCCAGGGTTGAAGCCACGACTCGGAGTCCCAGCCAAACTGCTGCAGCGTGCCATCGAAGATGACTTCCGTGCCTTCGGCCTTCACCGAAAACACAGAGTGCGCAGGAAGTTCAAACTGGTCCGGGCCGCCGTCCCTGCGCACAAGGAGGAAGTTGACTCTGGGCCGGAGCCTTATCCAGCGCATAGATGCACCGAAGAGTTCTACAAGAGTTACAGTCAGCTCAATCGGCAATACTACAGTACAGCCAGGTATCTTCAGCCCGTGGTAACTCCTAGGTACCAGCTTGCAAAAGCCACCAAAGACATGTACGCTCACGTATGGAAGACGCGTAACTCACCTTCAACCTTGTTGCCGACCTCCTCAACCATCACCCAACAGAACCAGTCGCACAGGTTGAGCTTCGGCAAGGCGCCGACAACCTCCGCTGGCGGGAAGGTGATGGAGTGGAGGTCGGCGGGCGGATCCCACAAATCGTAGACCTCCCAAAGCATCCATACGGGGACGGAGACGTCCTCGCAGGGCCATGGTACTGCGTACGCGAGTAGGTATGGCGGGAGGGCTTCGACGAGCGCGTCGAAGCAGAGGAGGTAGATCCGGAGGACCTCTCGCAGCGAGAGCTGCGGCGGGAGAGTGGTGGTGGTAGTCATGGCTGGTGGATGGTGATGGTATTTGTAGATGAGTTTTGGAAGTTTGTAATGAGGTTGGTGGGTTTTCGAGGTGATGGCGGGGAGTTTGCGTGTGGGGAGGGAAATTTATGGGCAGGGGAAGCTTTCCGCTAGCGCGGTATTGCCGAATATCCTCATTCATCGTCGCTGTCTGCGTCAGCGCTTTCAGCTCGGCCGTCCTGCTAGACCTTTGACTCGAGAACGACATGGTGGCAGACTGTACGAATTGGGCACCTGAAGAGCTCTACGAGTAGGCGTACAAGGTTGGAACATGTCGTCCTCGTGGTGCCAACAGCAGCTCTTGTAGGCCCTTAGACAGGCTTAGAGCCACCCACTAGGCTCATATTATGATCTACCCAGCGTGACTACGAGTGTCGGGATAGGTGTTATTGAGTAGGCATCGAAGGCATGAGGAGTACCTCACTATATTGAGTACAGTAAGGAAAGAGGCAGTCAGCATGACAAAGGCGGGAGCTCAGGAACAGACACGGATTGGTACGAAAGCTTCCTGAAGAAGAGTAAAAAAACGGCACAATCATCCATGGGTATCTCTAGAGTAAAGGGAGGAAAGAAACTGTGCCACAAATAGCGAAACCTGACCAAAGCCACAAAGGTATCATTCCACCAGTGCTCTTGCCCTAGCAGAAACTACCTTCGAACTTTGTTTCTTGACCTTGTCAATCTCCTCCAAGCGGGCCGCTTGCATCAGACGATATTCGGCACTGGTCTCCGCGTTGAACGCCTTGATCCAGCCCCGGGGCATACATTCCCTCCACAAATTCCCATCAACACATTCTCGCTTGTACTGCCCCCACTCGTGGAGGTAGTCCCCAAATCCGAATTGATACCCCGTGGGGTCAAAGACGAACTTGGCGCCGCTCGAAGTGTGAATGATGAGGATATCGTGGAGGTAACGCGTTTCGTTGTACATGGCAGCCTCGCGGACGAAGACAATCCGCGGCTGGACGCGGCAATATACCCATGCTACCCTTTCGATTTCTGCATCGTCTACAGTAACACATTGTCAGTCGATGCTTCCTTTACTCAACAAAGGCTGCTTATTAATATCAAGGGGCCATGACACACCGGCATACAATTGGGAAAGCGCTTCCCAGAAGACATACGCTGCATCAGTGCAACGACAGTAGGTCAGAGCACCGAGCTTCACGGGATCGCTTTCAACTGTGATATCGCCGGCAAACCTTTTGTTGCCGGCGCCCCAAAAGCGGTCATCGCTGATGGTGTAGAACTCGGCTTCAAAGCTCGAGTAGTATCCAGTGAAGCGCCCTGCACCCGGAACCGGAACCAAACCGAAGACCCTCTTCTTATGCTCGGAGAAGCTGGGCTGCACGTTGCCGGGCGTATGTCTTGGAGAGACAGCTTCGGGAGCTCCGACGTTGCAGAGCGAGAGGAAGTGGTTCGCACGCGGGAGGAGCTCCCGTCGGAGTCGAGCAGCGAGTGCGCCTTGCGCAGGAGGGGGAGGTGGCTTCAACGAGCTTGGTAACTCGCGTAGCAGCTCCATTGTTGAGGATCGAGGGGGGATTGATGGATTGATAGAGTGAGGCAAGAATTGCAGTGTGTGAGCAAGACGGCGGCGGCCTAAGCGCGATTTCGCTCCAAGGACACGGCCTTGGCAGTGAAGGAGAGAATGCGCAAGCTACTACACCAGACGTTTGTCTCGAGGCCCGCCTACTGTACCGTAGGGCATAAAGATGTCGTATATATCAACCTGCAGGAGCAGATAATGCAGCTTGCTGGCCTCAATTCCGGTATCTCAAAGAGACGTGCAGTTCAAGTCTATGTGTCGCGGCTTCATAGGAGTGTTTACCTCGAGCGCAACCAAGAAACACACGATGTGCTCCTATACAAACAATGATACTTGAGGCTAACGGTAAACGGCTCGAAGAAGAGCAGCATGATGATTGACGTGAGCCCCTCATTTACCAGATCTTTTTGTTGTGCCTCGTGAAGATCTGTTGAAACCGTTCACCTCGTGACCAGTAGCGCGCTATAGCGCTGCCGTTCTGTAACTGCCCCACTCAAACTCAGCCAACTTGTAGTATATATAATAAAAGATTACAAAATCTCCCACCGGCCAGATCACGCATTTGCAGCTCTGCGTGGTCTGGTGGTCGGTTTGGGGAACTCACGCTAACTTCTCTACAGGTTTCGGTCGGAGAAGCTGGCCCCCGTCGGCTTCGTTTCTTTTTTCGATTCCGGGTGGTACCAGAGTTATCCTTTTTTGCTTCTCTTTTTGGCACCGCGTGGCTGTTGGACAGTGACGTGTTTAGCCACACCAGCTTGTACACACTCTTGCAAAGCCTCACCCTTGAGGTCCTTCCTGCAAGCAGCCTGTGATACCATGTTCGATTTAGATAGGGAAAGTAATAACACGACGGATTGGTGTGTTATCCTGCACGGGTTCGCACAACATGCTACAGGCTGGGTTTCCAGGCACACTTCTTTGCAATGGTGTTCACCCCGCAAGAATATCCCAGCCAAGCACCGGTGGGAGATAACCCTAGAACACTATCCTTTTGGCGACTCAATTTAGACTTTAGGGCTCGACGACCAGCTTGAGTTGCAGGTTTGCAGTGGCTACCTATCCAGTGGGCTCAACGCGTAGCGACATGCCACGCTATACCCATCTTCGTCCAGCTAGACAGACATGACAACATACAAACAGCTGTACCGCGTGGTTTACTCTTGTGATGTTAAGCTGAATGCTCCAGTTACTTGTAGGCTTCCAGCTTATCTAGCGACGCGTTATCCGGTGATCTTTCATGAAGGGGGCCGCTAGGGTGGCACCCTACCCGCAGCTGCCTTCAAAACCCCACTGCGTTCGCAGAAAGACGCCGCCATCGATGTTTGTGTCCACGTTCTGTGCGCACACCCATCCACTGCCGCCAACGTTGACGCCGTACTAACGGATACAGAACTCCTGAATGCCTACATCCAGGCTTAAGCACCTAGTAAAGCCGCGTACCAGACGTTGAGCAAGGCCGTGGAGCGCCGCAGTACACACCACCGGGTGCGAAATGTACTCCAAGTTACAAAACTTTCCGACAACAGCCAGCGGTGTACGACGTTCCGATACATACTGCTTTACTACACGGCTTCGGCCGTCTAGAGCAACTCCTCGCTCGTTTGGTCATCTGTGACGCGGTCTTGCGGTCAACTAGCTGCGCCGTGGCGCCATGCCGTAAGCGCAGCTTTTCTCCATCTCTACTACACTGATGGGTTTCGAATACTTGGGGGATCGTAGCATCGCCGGGTGTCTACGCGCGGTCCGAATCGACGGTGTTGAAGCACGGGAAATCCACCACGGCATCTGCGAGACGCGGGAGCTGCCTGCGCGCTTCAGGTCTCCATCCAGAGTAAACTAACAGGTACACGATGAGCTTAGATTTATCTGTAAGACGAATACACTCAGGTGCTCTTCAGCCTCAGCGACGTGACGGATTACAGGCACGGGCTGACTACCGTCAACCGCACACTATCAGGTTCGCGCAACTTGGAATCCAAGCCAGCCGACTAAGTCCAGACAGGATTACAAACACAAATGTTTCTCGGAATAAGTGGGAAAGAACCATCCAAACATACTGCACGCCCACACGAAGTCAAGACGTAGACCGCTACGATCTGCGACGTGATATAACGCGCGAGGAACAGGCGGACGAAGTCTTAACAATCCGGGGTAGATTGAACCCTCAATCCACGAGCATGTATGAATACTGTACTGCGATACTTTGCAAGGCGAGGCAGCAGAAAGGGAACCTGTCGATAGACTAGACATGCGGCAACACACAATGGAGTATTGTGGAATGTCAAAACATAATCTTGTCGATTCTGATTTTCGCACTCTCTTTCGTCGTTCAAATGTCCTCTAGAGAAATAGTATCTCAGAGCATCAGCGTATATCGCGGTGGCTGAAGCATAACCGCAGCAGTGAAGTTGAGACGACCCACGCGTGCTAACCACTTTGGGCTTAGCGGGGGAATGTAACTGTTCAGTCTCCTGGGCCAAACCTCGACAGTGGGAGACACGCTCAACGACGCTTTGACCCAGGGGCTGAAGTAGTACATTGATCTCAAGCTCATCAGAAGCAAGAATTGTGAGGCCCTTATCGAATGTCGAGTGAGCCAGCCGGGGAAGTCCAACACATGACAGGCTGGCGTGCAGGCGCAAACATCCCTATGGGGAGGGTATAGAAACAATGTTAAACAAGCATATCCATCTTGGGAATCTGTTCGTTCTATCCCCAAGTCGCACGTGTGGCTTGAGAAGCTCTCTCCTCTCCTTCCCAGCACGTATATGCTTGACACGCGCACCAGCCCAACTGACATTCAACCTCAACCACATATATTTAAGATGCATGAACTGGGGTCATCCAAGATACTGGTTATACAGTCACATCTGCGCTATGCCACTATTACGACAATCTTCGGATGTGATGACCATCCTATCGAACGAAGTGTAGGAGCGCGCCCACAGTGCAGTGAAGCTTTCATGACCTGAGAACTCGGCTTGAGATCAATCAAGACGCATAGATAGTAGCTCCATCTGCAAGATTCTATACGTTTTCGTGTGGGGCGTTGAAAATTTCTTGCGATTGGTCAGGTCCCCAAGACGGCTCCGCGCGCGCAGTGAAGGTTGCGTTTGGACAAATTTCCTCCAGGAAAATCTGATCGACCTCTTGCCCCGACTGCGTCCGATCTCCAGACCCGGCCTTCAAACTCGAGAACAGATCAATCTCTACATGTCTTCACACGCTGCTCAAGATCATTGTGGCGCCTTTGAAGGCACCTCGCTCGATGCCTGCCCACACTGTCGCGACGTTCCCGAAACCGATATCGATTCCCCGCGCACGAGTTGGGCTTGTCGCTGTGGTGGGAGATGCTATAACGATCACCAGGGGGAGTGCGAGCGGAGACAGATCCAGCGGACTATCGTCCGACTCGTGAGCTTGCAATATGAGCTCGCCTTGGTGATCAGAGAGGGAACCATCCTGTTCACGGTTCTCGACTACAACGACGGTTCCTCCTCAGGCAATAGATTGTCTCGGGCTATAATCGTTGGGGCGTATCAGCCAGGAGCGCCTACACGGGTGGAGAATTTGCCAAAGGAGGTCAAGGTCCAAGTGTGTTGTTTCGAGAACTGCGTTGATGCGGTTGCGACAACCGCACCAATACTGGCTTGGTTGATCAAAAGTAAGGTGACTAAACAACTCTTGGATGGCGCGAGTGACAATTTTAGGGATGCCGATCAAGCTCCGAGAGATCAATGTCACACCCAACCCGACAGTGGACATCGCCGTCCAGAATGTGCACGCCGATAGTCCCATCGTCCGGGCGATTGATCACACGGTTCTCTTCATAGAACCCGACACCGTCGTACAGGACCACAACGACGGACCCAGCGAGGGTAGGAGCCAAAACCTTAACGCCCCACCACAATGGCATGAAGATGGGCGCGTATCGGACCCCATCTTTCCACAGTACGGCTACGACCGAAACTGCCATCGGATATCCGACTATCTGCGGGAGAAAGTGGTTCCTCGTACTGCTTGGAAGCCGTACGAGGATCTCCCACTGGGTCTCTGCTTGTACCGCCATGATATGCACAAGGACAACGAAGCGAGCAACCACTCAGGTATAGAGACACACGTGCAAGACGCGGTTATCCGGACGACCAACAACACCGTTTACCGGGAGGTTCGGGCCATGGGTGGTCCCCGAGGGTTCCTCTGCCAGAGCAGCCACGAGGACTTCTTGAGGTATCATAAGCACCTCATTGATACCGTGCTGGCGGATCTGAGGCAGTTACGCGCGCAGGTGGACGCAGTATTGTCTCCAACGCGCTCTCTCGCAGACGAGTTGCCAGAGATACAAAGGATCATCCAGGAGCGTACCAGCAGGGAAGATGACGAGATCATGTCGGCCTACCCTAGACTTTCTCGTCTCTTCCCAGGGCCACCAAGCTAGCGCGCTCTTTCGAGGTGCTGGTCCTGTTGGATGGAACCAGGCCTGCTGACGTGGAAAGGTCTTTGGAGGGTGTAGGTAGGCGAGATGGCTTCCAAAACTCATGTACGAATATACGCGCTGCTCGAGGGGCATATGCAGTATCTACGATCCTTTATGGCCTTCGCAAAGTCTCCGTTGCAGTAATTCGTGATACTCCAGCCTCAGCTGATAAGATGGCCATATAAAGCACGTGTTATCAGTGCGAAGGTTGTGGCTAACCCGTTGACAGGTGCATCTTGACAGGTGCATCTTGACAGGTGCATCTCTGACATAATCCACTTCAACCACTTGAGACAGCATGCAAATCTGGGAGTTCTTCGCGCCCTTGAGTACTCTCTGGCTTCAATCAGGATGGTATACTAGAAGGATCTGATTGCGTGTGAAGTCTCCCAGACCTCATGCGCAAGCGATTACCGTACGCTGAAAAGTGGGTGTATAACCAACAAAAGTCTCAAACGTGTACGAGTAGTACCAAAATGATACTTTTGGATGCCTCATATCCCCATAGATAAAGCGAACACAACCGATGTTGGACAAAGTATACTCTTAGCTTCCTGCATAGAGTCTTTCGTGATCCATTGCACGGAATATTGCATTCTTGAATCTGTGTCTCCCGAGTCGTGCCAACAAAACATCTTTAGCTGTAATTCAGAGGTTTCAAGTCGGGTGTATAACACTGTAAGAACATGAAACAGCGTAGATAAAGATATACCTACGTAGGTGAACATCAATCTGCTTGCCGGTGTGGGCGAACAATTTCCCATCTGATGGGTGGGAAAGGTCGCACCGCAGTGTTGACCCCAACGGGGAATATCCGGTATGAGCATTTGTAGATGTCAAGCTCATAAAGGTGCTAGATCAGCCTTTTAGCAGGTCTGACCGATAGCACCAATCTAAGACTCATGAGCCAGGTAGGCTAGAGTCTGTTCGGGGCCTGGGCTGTGCACATCGCATGTCTGCGTTGGCGAAGGTGTTTGATAATACTTGTAACAGCATAAGATCAAAAAGATATAGACTGAACATATCCAATCTCGAACCGGGGCCCAAAAATGGCAAAAAGAAATCTGAGAAGGGGAGTGCACCGCGGTCCGGCTATCCCACCTGTCCAGAAGTTAGCGAAGTTCTGCACCCGGGGAGGGGCGAAAGATCTTCTAATTTTTAAATATATATAGGCGTAAAAGAGTTGGGTGCGGGTGAGGATACACACCTAATCTTGTGGTTGTTTTGTGGGCAGATAGGCAGGCAACGAACGGCAGGCGCGTGTGCGACTAACCTAACGACCCACCCTCACTACGCAGAACAAACAACGTAGGTACATGTGCGCAGCCACGCTCACTCCGTACTTTCCAGACATGCCACGGGTAGGCTTTGAGAACCTTAGACGACTCCTCCCCTTTTTGACACAGGAGCACAAAGACTTTGAGCTTATGATGGCCGGACGATAGACATTGAATCCCCAGTGAGCTTTGCACAATAAACATAGCAACTAGAATAGCTACTTGTTATCTTGTAGATCTGGGTGGCATACTTGCAGCCCACCCTGCTCTCGGTGCGATCATTCAAGGTTGTGAGGCCTGACTATCATAGCGTCTAGTATCAACGCAGAGACTATACCCATATATGATTGACATGGACCTTGTTATTCATCATTGCATGTAGTCCTTAGAGTTTCGTGTGTCTGGCGATAGTGGTCGAACTGGTAGCGCTGCTAGTCACATCGGTTGATGTAGCACTTTGCTAACATCATTTGGCTTTACGCTTCACAGCATCTGCGCACTTGACGCGCACTTGACGCTTTCTCAAATAGCTGCAACTCCTGAATAAGCAAGCAGGATACTCCATGGTTGAGGTCTTAAGTCTGAACCAAGTGATCTTCCACTTGATTGACAATGTGCGTTATTGCGAGGCTGCAAGGAAAGCACAATCTGTGTGGCTCGTCTCCTGAAGAGATGTTCTTACAGCCTGAATGCTGAATGATATCTATTCTTGACTTGCAGGTGGAATTTGCTTCTGAACCGCATCATGGTGTTGCACTGCCGTTGCGCGCTTCGTTGGTGAGAGCCGCTCCAACCTTTTCGTACATCCGCCCCACACCTTCATGTCTCGATCACCACAACCACCGCTACCACCATATAATCAGAAACAGCAGACCATACAGCGAGAAGCTTAGTTGCTGGCAGAATACAAGGGCACACTTTCCAGAGGAGATACTTCGGCGTAGAGCAACGGCAGAGGTGGCGCAACTGTGACTGCACTCCGACCCAGCGTCAAATTCGCGGACGACATGGACACGAGACAACACATTGGTATCGCAGAACAGGTTCGCAGCGCCAGGGGACACATAACTGTAAGTCATATCCCGTAGTTGCAAGCCCCGCTTCCTGCTTGTGCTGATGGACGCCGGCGCCAGACTCTACGAATGGCGCACCACCGTGGCCGCCGCGTTGCTATTTGACAAGCAAATACTCGCATGCCACAGCGTGTTGTATCAGAGTCCTCATCCTCAAGAAAGACTGACTGACATGAAGCGTCCGACCACCACTTCAGATTGCGTCGACGTCTTCAGCGGGGCAAGCCTGCTCTGCTGAACATGCCATGCATGTACGCAGAGGCAGGCACCAGGAGCACACCACAGCAGTCGAAACAGTTTTCAAGCTCCGCCAGCTATAAGCATTTCGAACTCCACATCAGCCTCAAGCGCGAACAACGCGGACGAAGGTACCCTTCAAGAATTGTTTGCGCGCCGCGGCTGATGAGCTACAGACAACTCCGCGATCGTCTCGACAATGAAGGACGATGAACAAGCTGCAGCACCTCATCAGATAACGACCAGCTCTTGCTTTCGTATCGGATCTAGAGTATCCTGGCTGGCCCGTCACGTCTAATATCCCTACGTACACGGCGCGGGCGTAGCGGCGAGAGCATCAACCCAGAAGGTGCCAACAGCGTGAGCATCCTCCACTCACAAACTGTGGTGCTGCTTCACAACCGCCATATCTTTCTCCAGGTTCGTGGTCAAAGTCCAGAAGCGCGCTGCTGACTGTACAACAGACCTCCTAGTTGCAACGCCTCGAATAGGTGTGCGCAGGTTTTCGCGCTGTCAACACTATGACTTCGGAGCGTCACGATCGCACCATTATGAAGCAGCAGAGAATACACCTTACAAGACCGCAGATACGACTACGGGCATTGCTGACGGGTGCGAAGCTTATCCAGGTTTTCGAAGCATGAACTTTGGGCGACAGCATCCTCTTTCTGGTTCTTCAGACGTCAATATAAGCGCGGACCTAATCGGCGACAGTATGCAATCCGCAGCTGGCTTCGTACTTCGTCGTTGACGCACTTGCGCAGATTAACACTGACACCATCCAGGCTTTTTTGTTCTCCTGATTCGATACAACCGAACAACCACCACGAGCACCATCTCGATGTCGAGCAGCCCACCATCCTTCGTAAACACGAGCCAGTAGGATGACCACGCTACGCTTTAACGAGATCATAGAACGCTATGCACTTTTCGAACGACCTGACAACCTCCGGAGTTATATCCTCTGCGATCAGTACGAGCGACTGCGCCAGGTCCTTCGCCACCGTTGGCGCCAACCCTACAAAAGCGAAACAAGACAATGAATGGTAACACAATACGAAGGATGGACGAGATAGCGTAGTCAGACAGCGCAAGGTCAAACAATTTCACGACTGAACCTACGCACGCCAGGTCAACTCCAGTCGACGATGCCCAGATAAACGCAACTGCGAGGGGACATCCATGATACGGTATCCAGACCAGAAAGACAGGTAACGGTCTCAGTCGAGGCAAAGTTGAACATTCAAGGACGGAAGACGTCCTACTTGAACCGGGAAGCATCGAAAGCTCACTGGCTCCGTTTGTATGCATCGTACGATGCCACTCATTCAGAACACCGGAATGCGCCGATCGGGCAAAGTCCATTCGATCCTTGGCCATTTCATAATCCAGTATCGCAGTCGAACGCGGCTTCGTATAGAGTCGGACATGCTCTCAACGCCTCATTCTTTCCAAGGCAGTCGGCGCAACCTAGCATGTGTGCTTCATCAGACTCGTGGCGGTTGAGTAGGAGGGAGATTCGCTTCCACTCAGAGGACACATGGCGTTGACGTTGGAGTACTAACAACAACTCTCGATCTGGCACATCCGGTTGACAACAACTTAGTCCATGGCTACCAACCGTGTAGCATCACTCCAAAGGTCGACGTGGACCTTAATCATGATGACTTCTACCATCGCAGCCTCCGCGAGAGCATCATCGTATTGTCCTTCAAGAACATGCAGACTTCTGCGTACTATGTTCAAGATCTTGGCATAGACGCGTCGATGTGTGTATTATGGTCAAGCTTTAGGTCAAATACCGGATTTGTACACCGGATTTGTCGATTATGAATTCAGTTGACCAGTGCCCTCCGTGGGCTTTGCGGTTCTGATAAGCATGGCAGTACAGGTAATTCGACTTGTCCGTACCAGAAGAACTTCCAACTCTTGAGCATAGTCTCATTCACTCTTATGTAGCGTACTGCCCCCAGAGAATGAGTACCGACTCGGACAAGAAGTTGTATCCTGCTCTACCGCAAGACGAGTGGAGCCCAATGGTTCCCCAAACCGATCCACTGGATTTCTGGGCCCCGTAAGTCAGAAAATTGGACTAAAGTCTACATCTGGAGAACCGGCATGATGTATTGACTTTTCCAACTGACCCCGCCGCTACATCCGGTTTAAGAAGACGCGGTCGCACAATCCACGACCAGGATAATAACACAACGCTCATATACAGTATCTCGTCACTGTATATGCCGAAGTTACTCTTGGTAATCGCCATCTACACCAGCGAGTACGGCCTATTAAGTTGAGGGAACCAACATACCCGTAGCAAAGTTTGCGTATGCTCCAGAATCGCAATGCGGTCTACGAATTCCAATCTACGATTGGATAACGCTCGCCGCATGCATATCTGAACCGACAAGACTCCCGGTGTGTGACGGGACCGCGATGGTGGGACCTCCAACATCCAAGACGGTGAACTGATACGACCAGAGTAGGTTCGAGCGTGTCCTTGGATGTGTCAAATGACCGAGACCGAGGAAGCATTCGAGACCGATCATGAGCCTTTCTTTCTATAACTCTTTTATGTAGTATGCACGAATCCAGGGGCTTAAAGCCAATTCATCCAAGTACAATTCATCCGAGTCCACTTCGCTCTAACGACACATCCTTGGGCTCTCGATCCGGCAATGTATTAGCACATCTCAATCCGGACGGGGACTTCCTGCTTTTCAGGACCCCAAAAAAGAACTCCTTGGAACTCCAAAAGGGATACACATCCAGGAACAATTGGAGATGGAGTTTCATCCCATTCTTCGAAGTTGCGTATGTATCATAACGCCTGGTTTACATTCGAGGCTGTGAAAATGATCTCAAACGTTACATAACAGAGGAACTGGTCTTTGCGATCCCCTGAACAAGTCCGGAGCTCTATGTACGGCTGTAGGACTTTCCATGCGATGTGTATGCATGGAAGAATGATAGCATGCATCATCTTTGCGTTGAACTGGATCAGTTTGCCTGGTGCTTATAACCACCGTAGGTATAGCGAGGTTACGACGAACCTACATAAGTAGACGAGAGTCGTTGACACATGAGTCGACATCGCCGAACACAGAAGAGGATGTCCTGAACTCGTTGTCGCCCGGACGCGAGATTACCCGACAGGCGTTGTACCAAGACCAAATCTGTGGGGCGCCATTATTCTCGAGGGCCGTCATCCAGCTGAACCCGTGGTCTTGAGTTCCCATCTCATCTGTATCAGTCACATGCTGAGTTGGACATGACAACCGTCCCATGCTCGATCATCCATAACGGTCGAACTTATAATAGATTTTCCAACCCAAGCAGATAGATTCGGAGGTCCACAACGACCAGATAATGCGTTGAGTGCCAAGTACATCATCGGCATGCATGGGAATACGGACATACTGTTCCCAAGTTGACACGTTCGAATCCGGAGTTAACCATGCGTACACACCTGGTCAGACGACACTTTTGCTCACCGCTATCCGTCGACGGTACTACCATGAATCAAGGATCCCGGATCAGTGTATTGAACCATGCCAGCTGGATGTGTAACTTCTAGCTAGAACAGCTCAAGGTAGCCTAAGAGCATGTAAGGCTTGCTACCCATAAGTGTCGCCAATTCGTGTGGAGCTGTCCTATGATTCTGTCGACGGTGTGCTGCGCGCGCGTATGCCTGATCGAGGCCTCCGACATCAGACTGGCCAAGGTTAGAATCCTATGGGAGTTCCGTAGCACCAGCGAGCTCTCACAACACTGGCAAATCCATCTCAGATCTAGACGCGGTATTTGTTCTTGATTATCAAAGGTACTTGCCAGGGATCATGCCATGCGTTTGAATCGGCTTGCAGGTGGCACATAGTCTCCGACCCTGCAACATTTCCGAATTGAATCCTTACGGGATTACTCGTAGTCGCCCGTCAAGATGTGGATAGCCGGAAGTAGTATGCATCAATTGGATGCGCGCTGCCTACTTGCCGCCGGCTCCGTCGTTTGGCACGAGGCATGCACACCGGCCAACGGCAGGCTCCGTAACCGAGGACATGTCCCGTTGATCTTTCCTTGTGCATATGTCCCGTCCATAAGGTTTGCTGTACATGCTGCGATGGCCAAAACAGATTCTTCGGAGCGGAAGGTGCAACTCGAGGTCGGCGCCGGCAAACAATCATGCTGAGAGGACGGTCGGGACGATGGGGAGATCCAAGTGATCCATATGCGATCTGTTGAAACAGTCTCTGGAAAGAGAGTTTGAGGTGTCGGAGTAGTTACAAGACTCGTGAAAGGTCTCTGCGCCAGGCGCAAGTTACCCTGAAGTGTGTGCGCTCCTCCATGGATGTGAGCCTAGCCAGCGATCATATCATGGATCAGCAGCATGATTGTGCTCTGGCACATGAACAACCAGCTGTCATTAGTTGTATTATTCCTTGTGCAGGATCTCGACTTCGGCAGGTGCTTCGGTGTAAGTGGCGGCGCGGCGGTGTCCGAGTTTGCATCGAGTCCGGCGGACCCCACGAGGCAACGATGCAGTCAACTGAAGACGAGGGTGTCTGACAATAGATGTAATCCATCGAGAGAGACTACTATGATCGGGGTTATCTATCGGTATAGGGTCTTGTCAGTAGTTGTGTCTACGCTCATCGCGCAGCTCCGCAGCGGGGGACTTGGTACGGGGCCACCCGCCTCCCCGGTTCCCATCGATGCTGAATGTGGTCGAAGCAAGCATGGAGAGATATCTGCCAGCTTATACATACCCATTCTCGGAGAGTCGCATCAACAGCGCTTGATTGTGGTGTTGAGGGCCCTCCTTGCGGAAGCTCTTGAGCTGTCGCCGCCAGTCTCGCCTACTCGTAGAGGTGTATCGCAAGCACTAGAGTATATTCAGACTGAGAGTAAACATCTAGTACTCTAAGCAGAGCCTCAGAGTATCTCGCTGCTGTGGTTGGAGTGGGTGAGTGCACAAATTGTTGAGAGGGTGGAGGGGATGATGGTGTAGGAGAAGGCAAGTGAGTCGGTTGCGGCCGTGCCTGTCACTATGGCCGCCCCCCTCTCCGCCACCAGGACAGCAACCGTGCACATAGCCAGCAGCAAGTACATTCTCCTGGAGAATCTCGTGCATATGAGCTGCCCCAGACGCCATATTCAGCATCTCATCCGCCAGGTCTAGCTGCAGCCAAAGGTTCAGGAGATCGCAGAAGCGTTCCTAGTAGGCTTTCGACGGCGGTGATTGCACGATACCCTAAGCTGCGCATCCCCGAACAGCATGCAGAGCTATTCACAAGTCCATCAACCAATATTGGGTTACAATCAGAAGGACGGCGCCTGTCTATGCTTGGCCAACTATACCTGCGAAGCAATGCAACTCCAATCGTACCTTGACTCGAGATTCTGAGCATCATATTTGATGTCCGTAACTGCATCATTACGGCAGGATTGTGGCAATGGATGTGTGTATCGTGTGTGCAAAAGGTTGAGCACAACTTGGGCACTGTGAAGTACATGAAGGCAGTGACCGACGAGTGTGAACGTGCGTGGGATGTGACTGAGGGCATTGTGCGTTCACACCACAGGGTTGGCCCCCGGGCTCACCGCCTCAAGCAACGCATAGTATGGTCGCCCTGCCAATCGCAAATCCTGCTCCACGTGTAAATCTCGTTCGGACCCTTTGAGCGATTTAGTTCATGCACTCTGTGGGGCCTAGCACGATGCAGTTCCGCGCACAACGCGGAGGTGAAACGCCAACAAAATCGACTATATAATACGACAACTTCTCCATCAGTTCGCCTTCGGGCATTTGGTCAATTTTAAAGATACAGAGAAGATTAGCATGGCCCCTGCACTAAGGATGACACGCATAATCACAGAGATGCAAACATTTTTTTGGGAAACTTTTAGACATGAGAATGTAGTAGGTTTAAAACATACTATAGTTGCATGTTCTTATTCGTTAAGGCTCTGCTGTGTATCTAAGTACTTAGTACTTCCGTGATAGCGAGAATTATTAGTAGCTTTACGTAAGGAGTAAGATTATATAGTAATATAGGAAGAAACTTAACGTAAGACTTAACTATCTAAGCCCTTATTTAGATTACTAAAGCGCGTTGCTATGCCCTTACGCGCCTAGTAGACTAATAAGGACTTATAGTCTTTAAGGACTCTCTTTTTACTGCTACCTAAGGTATATCCCTTAGGTAGAGTACACGATTTTACTATAAGTAAGTTAAGAACGCGCCTATTTAGGTTTTAGAAATACCTATTACTTTGCCTTAGGGTATATAGTTAACTTAAAATAATATAGAGGCCTATTACGTATGCTACTTACTACCTTACGCCTCTACCTACGCTGCGCCTGTAATAATAAATAACTTTAATAACGCGCCTATATAAGCTTAGAAAATACCTATTACTTCGCCTTTAGGCATTTGGTTATTTTAAAAATATACAGAGAAGATTAGCATGGCCCCTGCACTAAGGATGACACGCTTAATCAAAGAGAAGCTACCATTTTTTTTAGGCATTTTTTGGACCTGGGAGGCAGTGAGTTCGAACCACGCTGTGCGCGTACTAATACGAGCTTGAATACTTTCAAGGCTCTTTATGCGTAGTCTTGGTGTGCAAGGCAGTGGTAAATCTGAACAGTGCCTACACACCGACGAAGGAAAGCTTGGAAGTATTCTTAGGCGCGTCAGCGTAGTCTACAGATGCCACTTACTACTAACTACTTGTACATACAGCTCGTGTAGCACCATAGAGAATACTCCCATTTTTTCTCCATAGGGTGCCTATACGGTTATTAACTTGTCGGCCTCAGTATGACGCTTCAGCTGCACAGTGACAGGTCCAGAGATTCGAGGACTCGATACGCACGTACAAACAATGTTCCGTGTTTTCTCTTTGGCTGCACAACCACCGAAAATGCGGTATATGCACTGCAGGTTGCAATTGGCGGTCTTGACTTCCAGTATTCTACCATCCTCGCAAGCCACGGCAAACGCGGAGATGCCACCATAACTCGGAATGAACTAAGCAGAAAGGACTCGCCCATAATGTTCTATGCAATGAACCAAGCCCGCAAGTTTAAGCACGGCGTGTTTTACTGTATGCAATTGCTTCAAAAAATACAAACGAAAGGCGAACGAGCGTACATGCAGCGACAATTCGTCAAAACGTAGTCAATCAAAATCCTGGATGTGTACACTGGTGCCAGATACCTTACTTGCTTTTATACCTACACTATGAACCCTTATTTACGCATGAATGATTACGGTGGTGCGCTCTTTTTGGTGTTGCTCTAGGTATTCACCTCTGGCGGAACAGTCAACATTCCCGCATCAGTACACGACGAAAAGCCCAGAATCAACGTACGAAGGAGCTCGTTCCTAGTAACCCCATCATAAGATTTTCGTGACTCTGCACCACAATGCACTGCGTTTAGTAAACTTTGCTAGATGTCTACGCAAAAGTTACAGTCCGCTATTATGCTCTTTTGAGGTAGAGATGTTGGATACGGTCTATTAGACTGTTGGCATCGAGACGTTGTTGTAGCAATGGGGAGGGGGCTGATATTCAGAACAAAGGAGCGCTTTCATACGATACCCAGGTAGCGCATTCAACGCTTTCGGGCAGAAGCAGTAACTAAGCGCCCAGCAATGACACAACCGACCCTAAAGTCTATCCTGATCCTAACGGAGATAGTGACAAGCAGGACTCGGCGGCCTTGCATACTCGTTATGCAGACACCAGCCTACATTCATCTGTAGACTACTTTCGCATTGACATCAGACATAGACACTAATGTTAACGTTAATCAGAATCCGCTTGAGTGGTCTATTTGCCGAATCCCCGCACTTACCCACAGAACACGAGGTCCATAGCGAAACCTAAAAATTGTTGTAGCTAATAAAGTAGTGTAAGGGGTTGAGATGTGTTTAGATTTGCGCCAACATAGCACAACTACCGAAGCCACTTGCGCCGCACATAAAAACGAGCCTACATGTAGTCCGACGCTACTATAGATACTAAGGGCCGGAAGGCGTCTGCTTTGATGACTCAAAGCGTTCTGAACTCAATACCTACTTCCTGTGGTAAAGCGTATTGCAAAGATCGCCATTTACTTTCGAACCTTATCACGAAGATCACAACTACAGTAGTTACAATCCCGATTTGTAAGCGAGATGTTCACACAAAGGGCGTGGTCACGTTGTTTCGTGTTCCTTGCCTGGTTGGATACGAGACGCGAACCCCGCGATGGCTGACCAATCGACTGTACCACCACATCTACCTCATAACTGCAACATATAAGTCCTCCGTCTCTGCCACATTTTAGCTCCTCTGCGAACTCAACATGGCGTCAACAATGGAAGGCACAATCACTCTCACAGTCCACTGCCTCTGCGAAGCAAACGTCTTCAAGACCGAGGTTGCCAAGTCGAAGCTCCCTCTACAAGCGCACATGTGCCATTGCGACTCCTGCCGTCACGTGTCTGGAGCACTATATTCCTCTGAAACACGCTGGCCTGAGCCGCGATCGAACGTTGATATTTCCAAACTCAAGGTCTACCACTTCTCGTCTCAGATCAGCCTCCTCTTCTGCCCAACGTGCTCTACGCCGATATTCTGGCTCACTCGCAACGATCAATCACGACTACTTGGCGTATGGACCGGCGCCTTAGCCAACGTCAATCATGATATAGTCAAATTTACTGACCACATCTTCGTTGGAGACACGCTCGATGGCGGCGCAACCGAATGGCTACGACATCCAAACGCAGACGGGGCGGAGATCAAGCGCTATAAGGGTAGCGACACCGAAAAACCCGAAGACCTTCCTGAACAATGGCCCTCAACTGCTGAGCTCACAGGCTATGAAGCAAAGAAGGAGAGCGCAGTTCCCATACGCTGCAAATGCAAAGGCGTCGACTTGTTGCTTAATCGAGGCGACTACTCGGATTTCAAAGAAGAGGACCTGCCGTTCAACATCGATCCCAAGACGCACAAGCTTCTAGCTACACTTTGCGGCTGCGACTCATGTCGTCTTCAATGCGGCGTTGACGTCTTCAACTGGACGTTCGCAGAGATGAAGAATATATCCTTCGGCAACCAGAATGGCGGCCGCTTCCCCGGGCACCAAAACGACCTCAAAAAACTAGTCGATGCGCGAGATCTTGCAATTGGTAGCCTCACGTACCACGCCTCTTCGCCCGGTGTTCTGCGATTCTTCTGCAGCACGTGCTCAGCTTGTATTTTTTATTCTACCGATAGGCGGCCCACGATCATCGATATTGCTGTTGGGGTGCTGGAGGCGTCAGATGGTGCTCTTGCTGAAGGACTGCTGTCGTGGACGTATGGGGCTAGGATCGACTACAGGGAAGATGGTGATGGTGGGTGGCGGAAGGAGCTGTTCGATAGGGTGGAGAAGGATGGAGAGGCTTATAGGACTGCGAGGAGTTATCCGAAGAATTGGAAGAGGGTTGATGATGAGAAGGAAGGGAAGATTGGGAAGAAATAATGGGTGTGTCTGTGGAATTAGCTATACTCGGTGGTTGACCTCGGCTGCAAAAGCGAATTTCAGAAGTGTGTAAATTTCTTATATGTAAGTGTGCTTGATCAACCTGTAGCGTGGTAGTGGATCATATGGTAATCTACAATATCGCAGAGAAGAAGTAGCCCTTTGCTAGCCGTGCGCGTTGCGGATAATGCTGTCGTGGAACTGTTCTGGATCCAAACAGGTGGTGTTGCTGGGCCATGGACGATCCAAAACCGGCGTTGTCCGGACACAGGTGCGTTAACGCCCACGTATGCCGCTCAGGTTGTTACCGGCAGCGGCAACCTGGCACCTAACAGCAAGCCGCTGGCCATTTACTGGATAAGTACGGCACCATGGTGGCGGGGATCACAACAACGGGAGCCGCGCAAAGCCTCTAACTAACGGTGCTACCAACCAGCCCGCTTGGACTGTCGCCTGCACCGTAGCGCCTCCATAGACGGCATCTCCACGCTCGCGCATCTGTACCGACACATGGGACCCCACAGCCCCGCTGCCGCACTTGTACTGGATCAATGAGGACAGCTACATTACCACTGCTGAGTGGGATCCTACCCGCACCAAGCGGCCAGTTCCGTACTGGCGTGACTCAAAGCTTTAAAATTATTCAAAAATTATAATTATAGCTATAAAAGTTAAATACTTTTGAAAAGAAGAGGGTTACAAAAAAGGGTTGGTATTCCGTGATCATCAAGGCCGTGAGGTATGTTATACTTCGGCAAGGATAACATCCGCGGCCTTTTCGGATATCATGTAAATGGGCAACGAGATGTAATACCCAGGAATCTTGGGAAAAACAGAAGCGTCAACAACACGAAGACCCGAAACACCACGCACACGGAAGCTCGAGTCGAGGACGGCCATGTTGTCACTATCGGGGCCAATGGGATTTGTGCAGCAGGCATGGTGACCCCAAGCTTCGTTGGAAGCGAACTCGTCGAGGTCAGCATCGCTGGTGACATTTGCTCCCGGCCAGTGCTCAGTGAACGAGCCATCGAGAGGAATGAGGTCCTTGAAGGCGCGACGTCCAAATGCAAGGCCCTCGCGAATGGCAGTGAGGTCTTTGGCACCGCTAGCACCACTGAAGGAGTTGAAGGTGATGTTGGGCATATCAAACGGACTGGCGGACTTGAGCAGTACAGTACCGGCATTGTTGCGAGAATGAGCCTTCAGAACGAGCCATGTCCACCAGTTGCGCTCCGCAATAGCCAACTCGGCGTACCCTTCCTGGTAGCCCTTAAAGAGACCAGGAAAACCGCTCATGAAGATGTCGGCGTCTTCGTCCTCGGCAACGGAAGATCTCTGAAGTATACCTAGCGCAATGCCGTTGGTGGAGTAAGGCCCAGTCAGAAGGTCATTTTTCCACTTGTCGTAACACGGATCCTCGCCCTCGAGGAAGGTGCAGCCCTTAAGCAGAGCAAAATCTGTGCGGGTCTGACCCGCCACACCGACCTCATATCGATCCTGCATATTTGTGCCAACACCGGGGAGGTCTTTCACAACGGGAATGCCGAAGCTCTCTAATTCCTCGCGCGGCCCCACACCTGAGAGCTTAAGAATTTGAGGAGAATTGAATGTGCCAGCCGAAATGATGACTTCCTTGGTCGCCTTGACAGAACCCGGCATATGAGCAGACTTAACGCGCTCGTCCGCACCATAGACACCCGTGCCCTGAATGAAGTTGACACCAGTCGCTTTCGGAACATCGCCAGAAAGGTCCCAGGTGATGTTGGTCACGAAGGTGTTCAGCACGACGTCTAGTCGAGACTTAGAAGCAGCATCGACAACAAATTCACGCGGGCCACCACGAGTGTACCTTCCCGCGTGCATGAACAGAGGAATCTGATACAGTTGGTGGAGGGCTGAGTCGGCACCGAAATTGGCGCTGTTGATATCGTTGGCAAGAATGTTTACAAGCCCGGTAACAGTACCAACAACGGTAGACAACAGGGTCTTTCCCATAGCGCTAGCAGCAGCGACCACCAGAGAGACGATCTTGAGATCTTCCGCAACGAGATATAGAGGCGTTGTAGTTGTAGTAAGCCATCCCGCGTATCCGTGGCTAGTGGGGTCGTTCAAGAGATACTGACATTTTTCGGCCTTCTTGTAGTAACCTCGCATCTTGCTCTGCTCCCATGAGTCGTCGCCAGTAAGTTCCTGGATGTATGTCCAGTCCTTGTTGTTGGGATACACGGTGATCATCCCGTTATGGGCGGCGCACCCACCAAGTGCCGCAGCACGTGGATAGAGGATACCGAGGGGTTCCGCACCGGCAGGTGGATCGAGACCAGTATAATGACTGCCGTCGGCCAGCTTATATGTCATCTTGGGGTCCTTCTTCTGCTTCTCCAAGTCTGCGAAATGATTGACAAAGAAAGACCACCGCATGTCCTTGTATTCTGAGGCGAAGATATGCATGACTGGGACCTCGTAGATGGGGTCGCCCGAAAAGTCTTGGCCGGCCTCAATCAAAAGGACGGTATGGCCGGCCAGCGCGAGGCGAGAGGCTAAGGGAGAGCCACCTGGGCCGGAGCCAACAACGACGTAGTCGTACGTATCCAGCATAGAAGCATCGCTGGTAGAGCTCACTTTTCCACGTTTGTGGAGCATTCCATGATGGCTGCCACCACTATAACTTGTTAGCACACGACTCTCTAGAGCAGGGCATTTGGAAACTTACAACACGGAGGAGGTAAACAGCGAAAGAAGGGTGAGAGCCTTGAGGACAATCATGATGAACAGGTAATGACAGACACAGAAACGTATTAGACGAGCTCACAGTAAGCAATTAACGAGAGACTGGTGCATATACAGCAACTGGGATGCCATGAAGCTTTCGTCGCCGAGATTTATATGTTGCTACTCAGGAGGACCTACAATAAAATTACCTACATAGGAACAGTATGATAAGAGTTTACTGTACCTGGGAGCCAGCTTGACTCGCTCCTCTACCATAGAAACTCAGGGGGAAATGCGGCAGAGCATTGGAGTAGGATGCACTAGGGAGAGCATGACACTAGACTGGACTGCAGAACGTCGTGATTTGGAACTGAAGCCCCAGGGAAGGCTCAAGCGAACGGACACTGGAATGAACAGGGTGTTTTTTCAAGGTGGGGATTGCACAGACCTGGTTTATCCGGGGGAAGAGGTCCGGCCCATGTCAAGGTTTGTTGCAAACCCCTGTCACCGCTTTGTTCCGACTCGCCAAAACCCCAGACCCGTCACCGTTGATTGGGATCCTCGTCCTACATACTTGACAGCCTCCCGTCCCACGGGCCATACTACGGCGTTCTCCGCGCCGTTACAACTTATGGAGATTATGTGCTTGGCATCGGCCCTGTTAGCGAGGAAAATGTTCCGGATCAGCGCCAAGATGTTGGTGGATCCAGGCATGTAGCATGAACTGTTCAATACCATACCATTGCTTCTCCCATCCGCACACGAGGCCTCCAACATAGTGCCAGTTTGCCAACTTGGATGCACAATTTTAACGGCATCCGCTTTTGGCACGCCAGATTCGTTGACTGTGACGTGTGCAGGAGAGACCCACGATGGGATGATTCGGCGGTACTGGGCGCGTGTCCGTCTCGAGTTTCCCTTTGCCATGGGAAAAGACAGGCGTGGGGAGGCTGGAAGGTGCCGCACACGCTTATCTCCAGGGAGCCATAGCTTGCTGTGTTGCTTGGGCTTATGCAATTGCGAACTCGGTGAAGGATTACAGTATGTGATACGCCATCCCAGGTCATTTCTTAACTGCTCAAGGAAATGATAGCCTTCAAGGGTGAATAGAGGAGAAAGTGTATGAGACACAGTATTCCTACTTTATTTATATCATTGAGTTCTACTTGCCTTTCCATCGTTGGAGTTATCGAGAAGACGACGGTCTTACACTCCCCGAATCCGACCAGAGAAGCTTTCGGTTCTTCATCATGAGGCTTCTCAAGGCCACCATCGCGCCTCTTGTCATGTTAATTGCATTCACGAGCGCCGCCGACACCTCAAATGCGGCACTACTAGCACTCAAGGAGGTAATGCCGCCTTGTGCGGTAAGTGAATGCTCGCAGCATGCCCTTTATTCGTTACTAAGGAATATTATAGTTGGAGTGTATGGTAGAGTACATCCCGAAGTCCACCTGTTCTCTCACCAACACGACATGCATCTGCACAAACGCCGCTCTTAACGAACAGATCGGACTGTGTGTAGCTGGCGGATGTACAATTCCCGATGGCCTCAGTTAGTATTACAGAACAGCGCCTTTGCCTTTCTCGCAACTGATCAGATATAGCTACGAAGAATGTTTCTTTGACCATGTGTGGCGCCGAAGTGCGCGATAACACACAAGTTCCTTACCTTTGCGCAATTATTGCATCAGTTGTTGCCACTGTTTTCGTGCTTCTCCGACTCTTCGTCATCTTTACACCAGGCGGAAAGAATCCAGGCTGGGACGATGCGATGCTTGTTGTATGCTTGGTGAGTCCTCCAATCTATCAGAACAGATGGCTTCTAACATGGTCTAGGGACTTGCCCTTGTTCCTGGCTTCTTGTCTGGCTACCGTGAGTATTTATTCTTCATATAACGATTGTTACCGAGCTAATCAAGATCCACAGTAAGGGATGCTGGCTTAGGGAAGGACATGTGGACGCTGAAGCCGGATCAGATCACACATTTTCTTTTCGTAAGGTCATCTTCAACTCCCATGACAAACACGGCTAACCCGTAAACAGTACTTCTTCCTCGGTGAGATTGCGTATCTTGAGGGAATGGGCATTCTCAAGATTGCGATCCTGTGGTTCTTCCTTTCAATCTTCCCGGATAAACAATTTCGAAAATCTGTCTACATTGTGATGGGGCTTTGCGTTGCCTACTGCATTACGTTCTTATTCGCGACCGTCTTCCAATGCACTCCAGTCACCTATACTTGGACGCAATGGGACGGTCTGCACCCGGGAAAATGCAACGATATCCACGTTCAAGGCTGGATAAGCGCAATCATCAACATTATATTGGACCTCGTTGTCATGGCTCTTCCTTTGAGACAACTATCCCGCTTGAATATGAACTGGAAAAAGAAGTTGGGCGTCATGTCTATGTTCTTGGTTGGCACGTTGTAAGTGGCAAGAACTCGCTTGAGCGATTGGAATGGATAGAAGCTCACTCGTAATAGCGTCCTCGTCGTCAGCGTTGTCCGGCTACAATCTCTGATCTTTTTCTCAAACTCCCAAAATATTACCTGGGACTACGTTGCGGCCTCATACTGGAGCATTATCGAATTGGACGTCGGCATTGCATGCGCCTGTATGCCTTCCTTTCGAGCGCTCATACAACGCCACTTCCCGAAGTTGTTCTCCAATGGTACTACGAAGAATTCGCAGGCATATTCCAGCCAGAGGTCAGACATCAAGTTTTCGCGCAGCAAAACGGGCACAGATCTCAATCCTTCGGAGTTCATACAATTGGACGATCAAGAGAGTATACATGGAAAGTCAGATAGCGTTCGACCTCTGAGGCTTACAGATGTCTGAAATGCCTGTTGTGTCCAATCGGTTATGCTTGTAAAACCCGGCAGCTCTATACGTCTATTAACTCTTTCATACATATTTTCCTTCTGTGACGGGCTTGCCATCGGTGTATCTGTTCTGGTTTCCATTTCTTAACAGTACTTACCACTTGCGAACAACGAAATCTTTTGTATCTAAGTAATCATCAAAAATTGTTGTAAGGGGTCGTGAGGGGTTAGAGAATAGCTCTAGGCAAGCCTCTAGTCACAAACTATTATACTTCATCTCTGCGTGGTATGAAACCTGATACTCAAGACTGTTTCTGCCTTTGAGGTTTGCTGAGAACACAGGACAAAGAACCTAGTGGAGCGTGCTCAAGGACTATGTGGTGTTAACTTCAGCCTTTTCATCTCCCGGTCTCGAGGTACAGAGACAGAAGGTTTCAAGTTTCGAACAACAAGCAAGTCTACAAAATCAGAACAGCGTCAAATCTACCTAGGTAACGTTGGGAATTGAAAAACAATTAGCATAAACAGCACAAAACGACCAGATGTTCCGGGGTCTGCACGGTCATCTTTCCTTTTTTTGCTCTCAGTAATGTACCTTGCAATGGTGGCTACATGTAATTTCCCGCAACCCGTCCCAAGGCGTCCCACCACACGACCAGGGTCATGCAATTACGCCGAAGCAAAGAAGTAAGTTCAGACGACTGTTGTCTATCAACGGCGGTGAGCCGATCGTCAGTTTGGCGTTATCTGACTTCATTGAGTCAGGGAGTCGGGAGACTGTTGATTGACCGGCAGTCTACTCAACATATCCTCTCCTTCGTTGCGGTCAGCGTTGTGTGATAACGGCTTGCATTTTTGGACCGCTGTGCTCATCATCTCCGGCTTCTCCTAATTGCTGAAGCTACATTCCATAATGGGGACCAACAGACTTGTCGACAAGACCTACAAGTCTGACATTCCAGAGTGTGACATACCAGCATTAGATCTGTTGACACTGTTGTTTGGTAAGAAGCCTTGTCGATTCCTTAGCCTCTCCACAGCCTTGTCGTATTCGACTTCCCTCGTTGTTTAGAATAATCTCACATCCTGCAGAATCGCCGTACTGTACCGCAAAGGAAGATACCATTTTACATGCTGAGGCACATGATCCCAGTATCTTTGTAACCAAGTCCGAAGCCAGAAAGCTCACCAAGAGGCTCGCCTATGTTTTGAGAACACAATTCGGCATTGGTGCTAATGGGCCCGGAAAGGATGTGGTGCTCACCATGTCAACTGGACAGCACTTCCTACCTGTACTTTTCTATGGTGTGGTAGCTGCCGGAGGTGTCTACTCAGCAGCAAGCCCCACATTCACAGCTTCTGAGCTATCCCGCCAAATCAAGGATGGGCCTGCAAACCTTATTGTCTGCAGCCGTGAAGTAAAAGAAGTGGCTGAAGAGGCCGCGCAGAGTTGTGGCCTCTCTCTCGACAGGGTCTTAGTCTTGGAGTCCTATCCAGTGCGCAAGTTAGAAAGTACCACTGGCGAGTGGAAATGCACTTTGGGCCCAGAGTTGGACTGGGAACGCATCTCAGATCCAGATGAGCTGAGTAAAAGCTTGGTCTGCTTGCTGTATTCATCTGGCACTACCGGTTTACCCAAAGGTAATTCTTCGCCAAAACTATGAATACACCGCACGAACTGACGAGTTCTTTGAAGGTGTTCGCCTTTCTCACTGCAACATCATTGCGGAGGCGGTGATTCCTTCGACCACCAACCGCCGGACATACGCTTCTCGGAACGAGCCTCACCTAGACATTCGCACTCTCGCCCATCTTCCCCCCGCCCATATATCTGGAATTCAAGGCTACTTCGTCAATCCGTTCTACGATGCCGGGACCGTGTTCTGGATGCCCAAATTTTCGTTTCCCGAGTTCTTGAAATACTGCAAAGAGCACCGCATTACAACCTTTTTCACGGTCCCACCTATCTGCCTTGCTATTGCAAAACACCCGATGGTGACAGATCAGCTCGACAGTATACGTATTGCGTACACCGGGGCTGCCCCTATAAGCGCAGAGTTGCAGAGAGCCGTCGGCTCGAAGATGGGCCGTGGCTCAGTGTTCATCAGCCAGACTTGGGGAATGACCGAGGCTTGTGGTGGCTGCACTCACATGCCACCGTATGAAACGGACGGGTATCTGGGTAGTGTCAGTCCATTGATGCAAAATATGCTTTTGAGGTTCGTTATTTACTCTTGTGGCCAATACACAGGTGGCATCTAGAAGAAGTGATGGTATTCTAACTACACTTATCATAGGATCGTGGATGACGACGACAATGATGTTCCAGATGGCGAGCCGGGAGAAGCATTGCTGAAAGGCCCCCTCATAACAACAGGCTACCACAACAACCCGAGCGCGAACGCAGAAAGTTTTACTGATGGTTGGCTGCGGTCAGGCGATGTTGCACAGGTTAGAAATGGGATTGTTTTCATTGTCGACCGCAAGAAGGAACTCATCAAGTATAACGGTCTCCAAATCGCTCCCGCCGAGCTCGAGGCGCTGCTGATCAGCCATCCGCTCATCGTGGATGCTGCCGTCATTGGAGTCCAGACTAGGGATGGTAATGAAGTGCCTCGAGCTTATGTCGTTGCCGACAAAACCAAGTTATCAGCTTCGGACATACTAGACTTCATTGAAGTGCAGGTTAGCTCGCACAAGAAGCTCCGTGGTGGGGTTTACTTCATAGCTGCCATTCCACGAACGCCGAGTGGCAAGATCTCGAGAAAAGATCTGAGAGAGCGCGCAAAAAGGGAACTCAGTAGCCCAGGGCCCAATTTCTAAGATAGTACCCAGAGTTGACGAGTTTCCTCCAAGGATTGATGTATCAAGCCATGTATAGCATTTCTTTGCATCTTGTGGAAGTCTAACGCACTTGTAATGCTTTTAACTGTGGAAAGCCGTAATTCCTTCCCAGTTCGTTTCTATAGAGTACATATCAGCTCCGATGATATCAGAACATGTAGATACATAAACAATTTGCCTAAACTTTGCTAACCTTCTTGTGATGATTCTATCGACCTTGTTGTTGACTCTAGTATAGATTCCGTTGTAATTCAAGCGGACAGTGCTCCGGTCATGACCACAGGCGCCTCTCCAAGCCTTGTAACTCTCCTTAGACCGAAACCTCTTAATGAAAAGCGTCTACTGGTCCTCTAAGGAAATGCAGGGCATGCCCGGAGAACCGATATCATGGACTGGTCCATACCGCGCACTGGGGGTCTGTAAAGGGGTACATCCTAGTGATGATAGGAGATAGTGACTAAGCGATGTCGAGCGAATACATGGGCGCTGTGCTGTGCATAACATAAAAACTACTTTATGTTTGAACTTAATAGTGTCGTGTTCGGTGTGACACAGACCCTCGTACCGCCCGTACGGTTCGACAGCCTCCCGGCGCTAGCCGCCTCCATCTTACGAGGCCGGGTTCGACTAACGGGCGGATAAACGCCAGCAGCCGTTAATGACTTGACCCCGCAAATCGCTGATCGTGTTTCAAATCCCGCTCCAGAACAATATCGTGAAAGAGCCACCGCGCTCTGCTAACGCATTGACGCTAGTGCCATGGCCCAGTACATGAGGGTGGCCTACCCTGGCGTTAAATATCTCCAATACTAAACTAGTTACGGTAACCGTTTTTCGATAATGGTTTAATCTTTACAATGTTGGGCATAGTATCGCACAGACAGGTCATAACCCCGCTTAGGGCATCCTCCTGTAGTGTGAACGTACAGGGTCTGGTCACGATCGCTCGCATCCTTACTAATTGAAGGGCAAATGAGAGTATTGGGATCAGGCCATTCAAGACCGCGTATCGGAACGAAAAATGACAGGGAGGCGAGCCGACGTGGACAAACACTGTAGGAATCCAGGGCACTACGCGACCTGAGCCGCCTTATGGCGATCGTTATTACATCCTCCTCCTTGGATCTGACAGCTTCAAGATCAGCAGTCCTAGTCGACATGGGTTGAGAGTCAGACAACAGGTGCCCAGGCCACGATTGACACGGCCAGTGAGCTCTCTGAGTTACTAAATATTGACAACTATACGTTCAAGGACGACGTTCTGTCCTACCTTATCGACATTCGTTTTTTGAGATTTGTAGCAACGATGGTTTTTATGTCGGCGCGTTTAATGCTTCCACTGCTGGGCTTCTCTTCCCTCGTTCATTCTTTTCCCACTGCAGAAAACTTATCGAAACTGAAGACATCCCCTGAAGACATTCACAGGGCACTGCTCGAAGTTCGGGATAAGCGCCTGCTTGTCTCGACTGGGAAGCCAGTGGAAGGTATGTGTTAAACCTGTGTCTGATATTGCACATGAAGTTAACACCTGCGCACAGTTTCTGGCAAACATGCATTTAAGGCTCCGGACTTTGCAGCTGGCGACCAGCGAGGGCCTTGTCCCGGCCTGAATGCCCTTGCAAACCATGGATATATCCCTCGAGATGGAATTGCGAGTGTACGTTACAACTATAATGTTGTAGGGCTTGTCTGACGGAAAATAGACAGTTCAAACAATCGCAGCCGTTAATGAAGGTCAGTGGCATGAGACATGAACGACTGACAAGTACTCATCGGTTGACAGTTTTTGGTATGGGCCTTGATGTGGCCACCTTGATAGCCGTCATGGGCACTGTCTATTCCGGAAACCCACTCTCCCTCGAGCCTGGATTCTCGATTGGCGGCGAGTCTAGCAAAGTGGGCAACATTCTTGGCGACTTGTTTGGACTTCTTGGTATGGGATACTCTCAAGTGTCTGAATTAGGCGTATACTGACAACATATAGGAACTCCCCGCGGCCTATCTGCCGCTCATAACTTCATCGAATCCGACGCCTCCAATACCCGAGATGATCTTTATGTTACTGGTGATGCGTCTACCATGAATATGACCATGTTCATGGAGATATACAACTCAATGGGAGACAGCCCACTTACATTCGATCAAGTTGGTGCGCGCATTGCCAAGCGATTTGAGGAGAGCGTAGCGTCCAATCCGTATTTCTACAGTGGGCCGTATACTGGCATGATCGGACGAAATGCCGGATACGCATTTGCCAGTCGTCTTTTGGGTAACCACACCGCCGAGCATCCTTTGGGCCAAATGAGTATGTGTCCCTCTGCTATGACATCCCGTCCCAAGGAAAACAAAGACTTACCCTCAAACCAGCTAAGAACATATTGAAGTCATTTTGGGCCGTCTACGACGACGACCGCCAACCCTCGGGCCTCGTATACAAAAAAGGCCATGAACAAATTCCCTCCAACTGGTACCGCATCCCCGTAGACTACAGCCTTGTCCAGCTCAACGTCGACCTTCTCGAGTGGTACGTGACGCATCCCGCTACGCTCTCTATCGGCGGAAACATGGGCAAAGTGGATTCCTTCGTAGGTCTAGACTTGACAAACATCACGGGCGGCATTCTCAATAGCGACTCCATCCTCGAAGGAAATGGCCTGATGTGCTTCGTTCTGGAGGTTGTCAAGTCTTTCGCACCGAACAGCCTCGGCACGCTTTTCATTGTTCTAGCTAAGCCGCTCGAGCTTGTCACAGATACTATTGCTGCACCGATTCTAAGCCTCGCGTGTCCTGAGTTTGAGGACCTCCAGACCGGCGGAACGGATCTTTGGGCTAAACTCATAGCCTTTCCAGGGGCTGCGAAGGCTGGGGGAGCTCTATGATATCAAAGGTCTTTTGGTAAATCTACTGTTCTATATTTCAACTATATTAATATTAATACTTAGTAACGTACCTCCATACCGAGCTGATTACAGAATACTAAGCTTTTCCAAACTCTGACTGGCTATAACTTATTGATTATTAGTCCTAGAATAATAGTTCTTAATACGACTTATTGTACTCAGTGATAACACTCGGACGAACAGAGAAAACCTCCCTACTATCGATGTTAGCTATCTGGACAGCGCAGTAGGCGTCTTGCGGCTGAGCCTCGGTGCACTAAATACATCCTCGAAGCCGTGAATAAATATCTTCATGCATAACTACAGCTTGGACACTCGCATCACATCGAACAACCCCGCCTTTTGTTTCTCCGACATGCCATCCTTCAACAAACCCGTTACATGCTCGCCCTCGCGTCCTCGTTGATTGCTAACCAATGTCGTATTTCCCTTCTTGAATTCATGTGTCCGCCCTGTCATGCCCGAAATCCAAGTCTTTACATTACTGAAGTGCGGTGGGTTGTCCAGCAGGTTTGTCCCGTATGCCGACGCCCACGGCGCATCTACCTGCCATGGATCCAGACTCTCTCGCAACTCTGGCGCAAAGCAGCTTACTACTACGAGCTGTGTCTCTGATTTAGGCGTAGCTGAGCCTGACGCTTGAGCGGGAAGCGCAGAGGCCCCAGCGGGCGGCCTTAGTGTTGTCGATTGAGAATTGTTTATCTCGTCAAGCAGCCACTTGTAGTCCCTTTTGTGTTCAGCGTTATGCTTTTCGATGCTCCAATCCTGAATTCCGTCTTTTTCGTCGAACTCTGGCATCTTCTTCAGTACTGCTGCTACATCTGCGTCGGGAATCTTGCTCCACAGTGTGCATCCCAGCAGAACAATATTGGTCCCGGGAACTTCCGACCGCGTGTCATAAAGAACCTCGAGTCTTCCTTTTGTGACCGGGTCTTTCTCCATCTTATGCGCTAGCTGTAGGCCGTCCATCCAACTCAGGCCGTGAAACTCCAGCGGGCCGAGCACAAGAAAGACCTTCTCGTGTAGGTTACAGCGCCGGACGAGAAATGAGAGGTATTGTTCGTAGTCAATTAGGCGGCCGATGTTGCCAGCAAGGATCAGAAACGGTGCTGCGACTGGGATATGGAATGTAAGGTACTGCGATTCGTGGTCGAGGTGGAGATCGGAGAGTATCTGGAAAGATGTCTTAGGGCCGGAAAATAACCCTGATAAGCGTTTCGATGTGCTCGACAAGAGATTCATTTCTTCCTATAGTGTTTTCTACGAATACCGGGCCTCTTTCGTTCTGTTGATCGTTGTAGGATGAGTATGATCGTGGTGAAGATGATACAAGGGCGTACTGAAACCCGGCACCTCAAGCAATAACTGAAATGGGTATCTAGAAAAGAATTGGAGGCATAAAATCAGCAGTGCATTAGCGACAGTGACGAGAAGAGCACATGAACAGCAAGGTGTGCCCTTAAAAAGCATTCGAGCTGAGCCAGTCCGCGATAATAACGTTCGACCTGCAGGATTGCGGCTAGCTGAACGTGCGCGTTTCGACCATCCTTCGTTACGCTCCGTACAGCCTCAAGTTGGGTGGTGCAGGAGCCATAACACGCCTATAAGCATTCGACCACGCGTTTCAAATGTCTGTAATTGGATGTTGTGGACCTTTCGCGCAGCAACGTGTTGCCAGGAAGGGTGGCTGTGAAGTGGAGTGCCGCCGAGGCATTGGAATTAGATCTGGTCTAAACCAAGTTAGGATGGCGTGGATGATGTCAGCTCAGCTCCTCAGTTCCGACCCATTCACTCAAACATGACCGCTTGCCGTTAACGCGCTCATTGTTGGGTGTACACTTTCGCGCTCGAAGCCAACTCTCTTTTACAGTTCTTATGATGATAGCCTCTTCTCCTCTTCCGTTTAACGCGACATGCCTTGGCCGTTCCAACGGCAAGGTATAGCAACGCAGCTTCGATTTGATCTGAAGCGTAATCTTCAGTGCACAGTAATCCTGGGCTCTGCGAATGAACGATCCGACTGCTGTGTACTCGCTTACATTGCATTATCATCACCGATGGATAGACCATAATTATGGTCATCAATCGATTACGAAGATTTCAGAGTATATGCATTTCTGATCAGGATGTGTCGGGAGCCCAAAGAGTGCTGATGGTGAACCAACGTCCGCGAGTCCAGACTAAAGCCCGCGAGTCAGGCATTGAGTTCCCTCAAGTGGACAACAATTTTAGGTTTTCGAAGTCAATCGCACAGCGCTGCAGATGTGTAAAGAAGGCGGTCACTTCACGTGCCGACTTATCGTGTGCAAACAAGCGTTGCGTTACGCATGCTGCATGGACTGACCCGGCCCTTCGGTTCCTTGAATCCAGCTTCCAGACTTCATCTACTTTCCGGCATGTCACCACTCAGTACCTTCCATTACCGGTATCGCCGCATGTCGTGTTCTATTTCAGAGTTTACACATTGGGGAAGCACGTTCAGGTGCTTGTGTCGCGCGAGTAAACAGTCCAGTGTGGTGGCAATAATGCTTCGGAACAGCATAGCCTGAATGCTCTTGGACGTCCTTTTCGACCTCCAGAATGAAGACTTATGTGGGACCTGCGCCAGGCACGATTGTTCTGTCCGACTTGGTCAAACGCGTACGTTATCCGGCTAAATGTTAATCTTGTTGTAGCATCGCCCCACGATGCAGCTTACTGCCACAGTGAACATTCGTGTCCTGTAATAACGGGTGTGAGCTAGTCGATCATAGTTTTGACACGGATTTCGCACGTTTGTAGTCAATGTCTACCTCGCCTACCATCCACTTACGAAGGACTTTAATTGCGCACGGCCCATTAAGAAGATCTACTCAGGATCTACGAAGATCTCGGTCGTCCATGAGGCTGAACTTGCAATCTGCTCCATATTGCGCCCAGGCGATCTACCCACCTCGAACCTGGAACAACAAGCCCATGCTGATCTAAGAATAGCCATCGAACTCAACAACAAAAGCAAGATACGAAGTTTATATATTACCTGCATTCTGACATCGGATCGGGCCCTTTTGGCCGCCTTGAAGGATCTTCTGTAGTGGTCTAGTACTGAGCTTAGCTGGAGATCGTAAATCTTGGAACGACTGGGTCTGTAGGACCTTCCTACAGCTTTTCGCTCAAATACATTGTTTCAGGGTACAGTACGGGGAATGTCCTAGGAGCATGGTCACCACCAAATTCGCGAATGTCACTCAGCGACGTTGTGCGACTTTCCAGATGTAGGCACTATTCTGCAGACGCAATATACTACAAGTCATACAGTACCTACTCAAACCACCTCGCGCCACTCGTATTCACCAGTCCAGCGCCCAGGGCTGCCATTCCTCACCACCCTACTTTAGTCGAACCAATCGCCGTCTCCGCATTGCTCTCCTCGGTGGTCAGCTCTTATCAGTTCTCGGACGTGGGACCTCACGACATGTTTCTCCACCACCGCGTTTTGCCATAATGCAAGCGGAAACACGGCTAGACGCCGGTGGCTTGAATGCGATGGCATATTCCTGGAACCCATGTGCGTCCCTAAGGAACCCGTATTCATCTATTTAGTAGCGACAAAATCAAGAGATGGCGATTCGCGCCCGATGCTAATCTAATGTACATCGTGAGTACATTCTAGGCTTCGATGTATACATCCGCACTTCAGCAGTCTACATGTTCCAGAATGTATAAGATACCCAGCCATTCACAGCTTCTCCAAGTTCATTCCTCAGTCATTCCTTCTCTCGCCTGTCTTATTTGCTTCTCTCATTAACCAAGATGAAGACGCTCGGCTACCTCAGTTACGCTCTCTTAGCATGCCTCCCATTCTCCGAAGCACATCCGGGCATGGGTGAGCAAATGGCCGAAATGCGTCGCGTGGCCAACAAGATACAACGCCGACAATCAAAGGAGCTCATCGGCGACCTAGCGACACTTGCGGACTCAAAGCTCACATCGATCGGCAAAGACATCAAGGCAATCCTCCTCGATCAACAGAACGCCGAGTCATCCACCATCGACGCCTCCATCCCCGCTGGTGCAATCGGCAGCGCAGCTTGCAAAGCTGATCTCTGCTGTCACTGGAAATGGCTCGCGTACGAAATGACTGCCAAATTCAATGGTACATCAGGCCGCTGCTCCAAGTTCGCCAGGCAAGCTGTGCGTCTGGGCTTCCATGATGCTGGCGTCTGGTCGAGAGATAGCGGATATGGCGGTGCAGATGGAAGTATCCTCCTCAGTAACGAGATGTCACGTGCAGACAACAACGGCCTCGCTGCTATCGCCGATCAAACCAACAAGTGGTACACCAAGTACAATCAGTATGGCTTGAGCATGGCGGATATCATCCAGTTCGGTGCCAATGTAGCTAGTACGTCTATTCCTCTTGTGCCGATAGCCGGGACGGATGCATCACATTGCAACACCCTCCATCTCCAGAAACTGCACCAGCTAACAAAAGGCAACAGCGGTCGTCTGCCCCCTAGGTCCTCGCATCCGCTCCTTCGTCGGCCGCAAGGACAACACCAAAGCCGGACCAACGGGTCTTCTCCCCGGCGAAAAAGACTCCGCCGACGTGCTCATCAAGCTCTTCCAAGCCAAGACCATCGATCCACATGATCTCGTCGCTCTCGTGGGCGCACACACGACGTCGCAGCAGCATTTTGTCAACACGGCGCGAGACGGCGATCCACAGGACACCACGCCTGGCATCTGGGACGTAGCGTTTTACCCGCAGACTACCAACAATCCGCCCGTGCGTGTGCTGAAATTCCAAAGCGATATCAACCTGAGCAAGGACTCGAGGACAAGCCCCGAGTGGGCTGAGTTTAGTGGCAGCGGGGGTCAGAACCACTGGAATGAGGTATGTGCAGTATATGTACTCATGCCATGCGCATGCACCCCCCCACCATTCATACCACTTTTTTTTCCCCTGGAATATTAGAACTAGGTGACTGACTTTCCATAACAGGACTACTCAGTAGCATATACCCGTCTCTCCCTCCTTGGCGTGAACAACATCAATGACTTGAAAGAGTGCACCAAGGTTCTGCCGGCACGCCGCAGCTCCTTTGTAAGCGAGGACCAGAAGGTGTTGGATATGTGGCTTGCGGGCCAGTTTAATCAGTTGAATAATATGGTGGACGATGCGATTCAACTGACGGGTGTTACAACGGGTACTTGAGAGTGTTGGAATGTGTATGTTTCATATACCTCGAGGCAATACGTATTTACAACTAGTTGATTCGATAAATCGATGTTCATGCATAGCAGCACGTGATGAGTTCTCTCTTGCTTTGACAGCCTCTCTTCTCGTTTGTTGTTCGGCGACGTTTCTAACGTATGCTCGGACATGAGGGCGATTAAGGTGATGGAGTAGTTTCACATGAGACGAGATGGAGCGTGAGTAAGAGCGAATAAGAGGGTAGACGACGAAAGTCAAATTTCAGTAAGCTTCTTCGCTAGCTTCGTTGGGTATAATTTGGCGGCAATGTCGTCCTTCACGTCATTCTCCTGAAACCATTCATTTACAACCACTCTTTCGGCACCGCTCTTTCTGACCACGTCCTCTCGGTCTCCCACGCCAGCCAATCCGACCTTGTTGTCGGCAACAACCCCATGCCATTCACCTTCCAGATGCCCAGAGCCAACATGAGCATGTTGCACAGAATGTACACAACCTTGACGCCGAGTAAGCGGGTCGAGGTTCCTGGTGTCTCAAACGGGGCGAATGTGCGTTGCAAGCCTAGGACAGCCAGGACGGGCGTTTTGAAGAGGGTGAAGACCATGAAGACGGAGAAGATCTGGAGCGTGTTGCCCGTCATGTACATTCCTAGTCAGTGGTCAGCAGTGAGTCGTGACTGCCCAAGTGTGGGGATGACGCACCAAAAGCGTTCATGGGGAGCTGCTTCGCTGGGGCAATCGCGACTTCCCACGCCTTCTTCATCTTGAGTGTGTCCATCTCCTCGGGCGTTGGTGCCTTCCTTGCTGTCTTGGATGATTGTGCGCGCTCCTTCCGCGTCAAGGACGCTGTGTAGCCAGGTGGGTCAGAGAGGGACGCATTTTTGGGTTTTGATGCGGGCGTGGAGTTGAGGTCGAGCACCCATTGTGGGGGCGGCGGAGGGAGCTTCGACATGGCGATATGTTGTTTCGATAGGTGGCTGTCTCGAAGACGCTAGAGGAGTGATCTGTCACCCAAAAGCCGGTGGTAAGCTGTCTATGATGCTCGTGGATGTGACCGCGTTGATGTCCGTCCCAAGTCGGTACCTGGAGAGGTCCACATGCGGCGGCCGTAGCTTGGCAGATGCACGTCCCTCTCCGCATCGACCTCCGACAGACTCCCAAAAGGTACAATTCGACATCCTCCTGCTCCAATTCACCAGTCCCGTCGCGTTGACGTCCTCCGACCCTCGCTCGCTATGCGCCACATCACCTACAGCCTCTAGACAGCCACCTGTCCAATCAACCCCGCACAAAGCCCTCCAACGGCAGGGAGGGGCGCTAAAGTTGGGAGGGGACGTTATCTTGGTTGTGCTACGCAGGCACATGCATTGAGGGACAGCTCAGCTGCCACACGAGACAGCCAGGTAGCTTGCCCAGCATGAGCCAGGGCGGCCAGGATGCGAAGCTCTTTGCGAGGGTACGTCCGCTCTCCTTGTCCATACCGCGCCCATATAGCCGCACACTAGATGAGCCCCATGCCCATGTTCGCCTTCAGCACGCTGCCGTATCTTGATCGCAGCTTGAATCGCAAGGTGTCCGCGACTGTACAGGCCCTCTCCCTCTTGCTATGACCCTCCCTTGTCATGATCATGTTTCTCCCCTACGCCTTCGACAGCAGTCGCTTACAATACCTCCGCACTCCGCAGGGCAAGGTCGCGGAGCTTCGCCTCGAGCTCAACAGCGGCGGCAAGAAGGACAAGAACTTCTCCGCGAAGAAGACGGCCCTCAAGAAGATCGTCGCGAACATGACCATGAGCAACAATGACATGGTCGCCCTCTTCCCGGACATTGTGGGCTGCATGCACATACCGAGTCTCGAAATCAAGAAGATGTGGGTGACACGATATATATCTGCGAGGAAGCAAGGCTGACGGCGGCAGGTGCTTCTTGTATTTGGTCAACTATGCCAGGATCAAGCCTGACATTGCGCTCAAGGCGCTGCCTATCATCCAGGAAGACATGCACGACAACAACCCACTGGTACGAGCGCTCGCGTTGCGGACTATGTCGTATGTGCACGTTCGAGAATTCGTCGAAGCCACCGTCCCGCATCTGAAGAACCTCCTCAAAGACTCCGATCCATACGTTCGCAAGACGGCTGCCTTCTGCGTAGCAAAGCTCTACGACCATGACCGACATCTTGTAGAGGGATCCGACCTCATTGACAGATTAAACGGCATGCTACGGGACGAAAACCCAACAGTAGTCTCAAGCGCACTAGCAGGCCTAATGGACATCTGGGAACGAAGCGAGAGCATCAAGCTGACTATTGACTACGCGAGCGCGTCCAAAATAGTTTCAATTCTGCCGGACTGCTCAGAATGGGGCCAGACATACATCCTGGAAGCCATGATGAATTATGTTCCACAGGACACGGCCGAGGCTGCCCTGCTCGCTGAGCGCATCGCACCTCGTCTTTCGCATTCCAACTCGGCTGTCGTCCTTACTTGCATACGCGTTATACTCTACCTAATGAACTACATATCCGACCAGAAGGTAGTGACTTCTTTGTGTAATAAACTATCGCCACCCCTTGTCACTCTTCTATCTAAAGGACCAGAGATTCAGTATCTGGCATTGCGTAATGCACTCCTCATCCTCCAACGGCGACCAGAGGTTCTGCGAAACGATATTCGCGTTTTCTTCTGTAAATACAACGATCCTATATATGTGAAGGTCACGAAGCTTGAACTCATCTTCATGCTGGCAACAGAGAGGAACATCAAAGAGGTGCTAACGGAGCTAGCCGAGTAAGCACCCCCAACGAAGGAGGCCTTGTGCTCTTGGAACTAACGATCGATCAGATATGCAACCGAGATCGATGTCGACTTTGTGCGCAAGTCAGTGCGTGCGATTGGAAAGTTGGCCATCAAGATTGCGCCCGCAGCGCAGCTCTGCATCAGCACCCTCCTATCCCTCGTCAGCACTAAAGTATCATACATCGTACAAGAAGCAACCGTCGTTATCCGCAACATCTTTCGCAAATATCCGAACCAGTACGAATCGATCATCTCAACATTATGTGAGAATCTCGATTCGCTAGACGAACCAGAAGCAAAGGCGGCCATGATCTGGGTCATTGGACAGTATGCCGATCGAATAGAAGACTCTGACGTACTTCTCGAAGACTTCCTAGATTCGTTCCAAGAAGAAACGCATGAAGTGCAGCTAGCACTCCTTACAGCGACAGTAAAGCTATTCATTCAGCGACCAACGCGCGGCTCAGCATTGGTCCCCAAAGTTCTGAAGTGGGCGACCGAGGAAACCGACAATCCGGATCTGCGCGATCGAGGGTACATGTACTGGCGCCTCCTCTCCTCAGCACCCGAAGAAGCGAAGAAGGTGGTCATGGGAGAGAAGCCCGCCATCACGGCTGAAGAATCCGAGAAGCTCGATCCTGGCACTTTGGAAGAAATGTGCCTCAACGTCGGCACACTAGCGACTGTGTACCTCAAACCCGTCAATCAGGTTTTCCGCTCAGCGCGGCCACGTAAACTGCAAGACTCACCCGCGCTACAACGCCAGGAACTTCCTACCGTAAAAGCAGCACAACAAGCGCGTGACCGCGCAGCAGCAGAGCGCTCAAGACTTGACACCACAGCCACCAACGGCAATGGATCCCTGTCACCAACCAATGGAAACGGTATGGCTACAGCAGTGAGCGATGCAGACATGTACTTTGCTAGCGTAGGCCGACAGAGTACGTTTGGCGGGTCACCTATTTCGGCGGATCAAGTCGGTATCGGAGGCGGTTGGGTAGTCAATCAGAACGAGCCGCAACATATGGTCATGAGTCCTGGGAACAACGACGGGAATCAGGATCTTTTACTATAGGTGTATTGATGGAGAGAAATTGGGGAGTGTACAGCGGGTGTAATGATACATAGCGATGGTTAGGTTAATGTTGCATATTGGCACTGGCTTCGATGCGCCTGATCACCTTTCAGTTGACATGGTTTGGATACGCGTGATGGAACATGTACTTGTCGAGTCTGGTTGTTAGAGAGTTATTGTCTGGTCCAAAATTGCAAATGATCAGTAACGGCGCCCCGCTGCGAGCCGTAGACTACCGGTAGCCAGGTGTTCGCCTGTCTCAGAGATGACCCTAATGCATCGTCGATTTGGCGCCTCGCTTAGCCGAACCCTGCTTTGGTTCTGGTTGCCCCAGCGAACGCAAACCGGCTCCGTCATAGCGCCGTCCCTTTCTTTCACCACCAAAGACACGATAAGGCACATCTACACCGAAGTACGCGAGACACGCGCCGCGACGCGGCCAGAAACGGCAGACATGCAGAACCAGCAGCCAACGCAGGCGCCCGCTGCAGGCACCGGCACGCCGCGCGCCGCGCGACAAACAAACAACGACGCGAACCACCTTTCACACCCGCTGAAGCGTCTCTCCCTTCATACGGCGGCGAATACGCCGCTACCGCAGTCGCCCAGCCTCAATTCGCCTAGACACCCCGCAGAGCCCCGCCAAACCCCTTCGTCACCCAGACCACCGCCACTGTCCATCCGCCGCAGCTCCAGTGTCGTCAGTCTGAACCGATCGCAGTCGCCAGCGCTGGGGCGGAAATCTTCAAACTCGTCCTTGCGAGGGGACGCGCCTGGCACTCCCCGCAGTGCTTTGTCCCGCCGATCATCCTTCAACCCAAACATGCCCTCGCCTATTGGGGCGAAGAGCCCGCTGCAGCCCCCGCCGGAAGAGAAGCTGCCACTGCGCGCGTACGATGTGGCTGAGGACCACTTCAAGAAAGAGCTAGCACGTCATGAAGGTGTAACTGGGGCAGTCAATGCGGGTACGGTGGTCATCGTCCACGACCAATGCTATGGCCACCGCTATTCTAGACCAAAGACGCCGAAGAGCACGCTCAGCCTTATCATGGAGCGACCAGAGAGGATACTAGCCAGTGTACTGGGCATATCAGCAGCCTACGTACGGCTGGGAGAGCGCCATTCCGAAGGAAGTCATCCCCCGCACCCAGACCACAACCCCCCTGAGCGCATACCCTTCAAGATCCGCAAAACTTCGCGACTTGTGGACATTACCTCGCCCGTTGTCACAAATGTGCACGGAACAGGGTGGATGAAGGAACTGAGGTCGTTGTGCGACAACGCTGAGCGTAAGCTAGCTACCACAGGGAGAGAGCTAGCTAGGGATGCGCCTTCTGCACCAGGACAAGCGCCAAAAAAAGAACTGCATGCAGGCGACCTATACCTATGCCCTGAATCCATAAACGCCTTCCAGGGGGCTCTTGGGGGCGTTCTAGATGCTGTAGATGCTGTTTTTCAGGGCTCGAATATGGGCAACGGTCCCTCTCGAGCCTTTGTATGCGTTCGTCCACCCGGCCATCATTGCTCCGACGACTTCCCATCTGGATTCTGCTGGCTGAATAATGTTCATGTCGGCATTGAGCATGCCATGATGACCTATGGGCTGACGCATGCGGCCATCATCGACTTCGACCTGCATCACGGAGATGGTTCCCAGGCCATAACGTGGGCGCGCAACAAGAAGGTTCAGAACATGTCCAAGAACACACCAAACTGGAAGAAGACATCCATCGGATACTTCAGCTTGCACGACATCAATTCTTATCCATGCGAAGATGGCGATGACGACAAAGTTCAGGCGGCCAGTCTCTGCATCGACAGCGCGCATGGACAGTCGATCTGGAATGTACATCTGCAGTCTTGGAAGACCCCTGAGCAATTCTGGGCAATCTACGAAGAGAAGTACACGGTTTTGATCGAGAAGACGCGTCAATACCTCAAGTTCCACACAAACAGGTTGCAAACCACGCCCAATCATCCGGCTCCAAAGGCAGCCATATTCCTGTCTGCCGGTTTCGACGCTAGCGAGTGGGAGACTGCGGGCATGCAGCGCCACTCTGTGAACGTCCCTACCGAGTTCTACGCTCGATTTACACGGGACGTTGTGCGGCTGGCTGAAGAAGAAGGCACGGCTGTGGATGGTCGCGTCATCTCTGTGCTGGAAGGCGGCTACAGCAATCGTGCCCTTACCAGCGGCGTTATGAGCCACCTGAGCGGTCTTTGTGATGGCCAAGTGTGGACTGATCCGAAGCCATCCAAGGGCCTCGCATTTGATATGCATCAGCGGCTTGGTGGATTGAGCATGCATGACGAAGACACGCCTATGAAGTCGGTCGAAGAGCCAACGCCTCTTACCTATGACCCATTGTGGTGGCATGCGACGCAGCTGACTGAACTGGAGAACCTCGTAGATCCTCCGCCAGTCGCTGCACCCAAGAAGCCGCGTACTGGACCCGCATCTCACTTCTCGTCCCCAACTCAATCGTTCGCTGCCAAGGTAGTCGATCCAACCAAACTCAGCCGCAGCTTGTCTGGCAAATATCCTGCTAGCCCTTCTCGAGCACCAACACCGCCTCCACCAGATGTCGACTGGGCTACCGCCGCATTTGCGTTGAGCAAGCTGTTGATTCCTTCTGATCGTCAGACTCACAGCCACAAACCGGAAGATCTAGCGGAACCAAAGATCAAGAAAGAGAGGCTGGCTGCTCCAGCTTTGACATCCACAAATGTCGAGCCTTCGGGGCGGCAATTGCGTGGTCGCAAGGCCGCCCCGACATATGCCGAGCCAGGCTCTGACGACGAGAAGGCATCCCTCCGCGCTGATTCAAGAGCCAACAGGCGGAAGACGATTGCTGATTTTCCACTGGCTTCTGTAGAGCCACCAGTACCAGCACGTTCTGTCTCCCGTCGAATGAGCATCGCTTCCAGTGTGTCATCTATAGGTGATAGGACTGCCAGCCGTACACCGAGTGTCCCAGCGAGCAGACGAAGTGTAGCGCCTGCGGCGGCCCCTACTAATGGCATCCCTGTGAAGAAAGCTAGAGGAACGGCAACAACGGCAAGCTCTCGCGCAACTCAACGCCCGCCTGTGCCACGTATTCCTTCAGGCTACGCAAGCAAAGCTACTGCCCCGAAGGGCAAAGAGAACGATGACGTCGATGCACTCACTTCAGGCCTGAAGCGCATCACATTGAAGATGCCTTCGAAAGAGGAATATGAAGCTCGCGAGAAGGAGAAGGAGGAGAAACAGAAGGCTGCAGAAGCAGCGAAGAAGGCAAAAAGCACTACCAAAAAGCCAGCCGCAGGCCGAGCCACTACAACCAAAGCAGCTGCTAAGCCTACTGTAGCCAAGAGAGGTCCAGGTCGTCCTTCGAAGGCGTCGAAGCCGTCTTCACCTGTCGAGACGAAAGCGCAAACTCCAGCGCCTGAGGCTCCCAAGCTACAAACCGCCGCTACTGCACCCCTCGTACAACCTCAACCCGTGCCGCCTCAACCGATCTCACAGCTGGTCCAACCTGCACCACAACCTGCTCAGGAAGCTGAAGCTATTATAGAGCCTTTGGCTGTGAATCGCCGCACTTCAAGCGGAATCATGAACCCGCCCACTGAACTTAAAGACATGGCTATGACCCCCGAGCAGCTTCGTGAGCAGCTCCCTATGCCATCTTTCGTTACTGTGACCACACCAGTACTTGACTCTACTCCACCTCCTCGCGCAGACACACCTCCACCCCCACCGCCCCAAAGCATGCCGCAGTTCGTCAACTACACAAGTCACTCTTTCGGCGGCGGATCCTCGGGCGTTTCTCCTCAGGGCACCGAGCCGCAAGCCGCGGTACCTCTGCAGTGGTTGCCTACGAACACAGACACAGATCCATCGTCGACGACGTCCTCTCGGCCAATGTCGCCAGCAAGCAGGAAGCAGGACTTGCCAATATTCTCAGCGAATGGTGTGATTCCCTTCGCTCCGAACACAACTGCTGCTGCTGCGAATCCTGGACAACAAGGTGCCGCAGTGCAGCATGTCAAGAAGGAAGAGAGGTTGCAGGACCTATGGGAGATTCCCGATACGCCAGCGCGGTAAAAGCTCTCTGCGACATATTCTCTGCAACATATCCGGTAGTGCGTTGCTTGCTGCCTAACAAGTAGCTTACACCGATGACGTTGGTTCCACTCTGAAACACAACGATGGCGTTTTTCATGGTTATTGCTTGTGCAAGGACTGGGGCTGGATTTGATGATACCCTGTTCTATGTTTTAGTGGATTTGCCATGTTTGGCGTTGGCCGAGAGCTTCTGAGGGCGAATCAGCGCGCTAGCCGTGGGAACGTTTGGAGTACCGCGAGGGCAGCGTTGAACCAGTTCAGTACTTAGATGGTTTTTTTATTGACTACCTACCCAGCTTACGTTACTACAGTACAGTAAAGATACCTCCTAGCCAGGATCGAGCTGACGCATCTATCTTGCTTGAACTTTAATATCATTCCTTCTACCTCGGAACTCCCACTCTCGTAATATTCATAACTCAATGCCTAACTCACTGGTCCCTTCGTTCCGACCCTGAGATCGTCTTCTTCGCCACCACGCAATACTGTATGTCCCCAGGCGCCGGGCGCGCCCTGCTGCAGTCCCCGCATCTGTACCGCGTCCCAGCTGCAGCCGTGCAGACTGTGCAGTCACAAGGTTGCAGGGGCTCCTCCAGCGGGAGCCAATGGCTAGCGCGCAGCGCCATCACAGGACAAGGTTGGAGTGCGGGGCACCTGGGCAGGAGCACCTGGGGACGCGGCAGCACCCTTTCCCCATGCGGCATCGCGGGGGATGACGTACATGTCGGTGCGCGCCTTGATTGCTGATTGCCCTAATTGCTGGCTGAAACACGAATTGGAGCGGAGAAAGGCTGGGCGAGAAGGATATGGCGTGACTAAGGAATAAGGCGAGCTGCGCAGGTGCTGCGAGGTACTTATGAGCTTGATTGCCTGGTTGGTCTTGGGGAATTACCTACGCAGTGCGGGCAGGCTTGCTTCCTTCCTTTGTTGACTGGCGGCCCTGAACAGACAACAGACTTGAGCTTACCTCCTTCACCCATCATCCATCACCCACACCACCCTCTACCGCTCCTCTTTCTCTAACAACTATCAACCCTCCCACAACCCCACTGGCACCAACCCCAACCAGCCAAGGGACAAGTCGTCAATCAACATGTCCGAACCCGCAGCCCCCAACGGCAACGGCCACGCCCTAAACCCCTTCTCCCGCCGCGAAACCCACAGCAGCCAATCCCTCCTCTTCTACAAAGTCACCACCGCGCTCTCCTACCTGCTCCTGCTCGTCACAGCCTTCTACTACGCCTTCAACCCGCCGCACGAGGGGCACCACCCACGCGGCCGCATCTGGCAACACAACTACCCGACCCCCTTTGCGCAGTCCTCTATAATCACATCCATCTACTGGCTGATCCTCTTCATCCTGCAGCTCGGGTACGCCTACTCGCTGTACGCATCCAACGAAGTGTACGTCACGGCGGCCGCGAACATTGGTAGCCACTTCGTCGCGAACAACTTGTTGCTGTTTGGATTTATCCACCTGTGGGTGCGGAGCCACTACTGGCTCGCGGAGTTGCTGATCGTGATCAATTTCTTCAACTTGAGCGCGGCGTATTTCAGGCACTCGACGACGCCGCGGCTGATCCACATCGCGACTGTGAGTGGGCCGCTGGCGTGGAATTTCGCGGCGCTGTACTGGGTTGGCGCCGTCGCGGTGCATAGTAACCATGCGGCTGCAAGGATCGTGGCGAATGTGTTTATTTGGGGGTGGGCTGGGTATGGAGTGTTTTTCTTGGCGGCGTATAAGGATTATACTATGGGGTTTGCATTGAGTATATTGGCGTTCTGTACGTTGCCCTGCCCTATTTCCCCTCTTCCCCTCTTCTCCTCTCCCCCTTCCCCGCACCCTACCACTTGGGATACACCGAGCTTTCTAATGATTGGCGTGATACTAATACTAACTTACAACAGCGACGGGCGTCGGCCAATTCCTCACAAGACCCCATCTGCTCCAACTGCAATGGATCTTCGCCTTCACCATCGGCGGCCTCCTCTTCCTGCTCTCGCTTGCTGTGGCGCTGCCGGGCCTCCTGGGTCGCGATCCCTTCCCGCGTGGCCAGATTGTCAGCGAGGACCGTGAGCGCGCGCCGTTGTTGGCGGACGACTAAGTTCGTTTAAGTTTCATCGGACAGGTATAGGTGCCGAAAGGGTGGTGAGATGTTGATTGAAAGAGTGGTTGTTTCTGGGAAAGAGACGGCGGGTGAGCGGTGGGCCTGGCAAAACAAAAGAGATTAAGTAGGTGGAGATGTGTGCGATGTAATCACGGGGGAAGATGGTGAAGGAAAAAGGGAAGGGGAAGGGGAGGGGGAAGTGGAGGGATACTTAGGATATGGATAAGGATATGGGAGTGGGAATGAGAATGGAACATACTATGGAGAAGAAGATATTGATGATACGGACTGCCCAAAAAAATACAAGAGTATCTCCCCCTTTTTTTTACTTCTTTCTTTGCATATCGGAGTTGGGGCAGCCAGTTACATGTGGGAGGGATAACCGTACTTTCCTTTGGTACCTTCGTCTCATTCCTCTGACATAACTTAACGTTGTATCCCACGGACATCGCTGAGATACCCTATATAGTGTAGTACCCTTGATCTTCACTGCTATGGATGCCATCTCAATCCTTCATCTTGTCCACGCATCTACTCGTCCCCAAGTAAATCAACCCCCACCCCCTCAGCGCATTCACCGCCCAACTAGGATACTTCCCCTTCTCCCCGCCATACAACGTGCCAAAAACCCCTCACAAACGCCGGATACGCATCCTGCAGTATCGCCTCCCTCGCCTCGCGCATCAAACTGAGTTGGTAGTGCACGTTGTGCATGGTCAGCAGGTGGGCGCCCGCGGTCTCTTTCGCCGTCACGTGGTACATGTAGGCGCGCGTTAGGCCGAGGCCGCCGGCGGAGACGGGGCGGCAGACGGGGCAGGTGCAGCTGGCGGTGATGGGGCGGAAGTCCGTGGCGTAGCGGGCGTTGCGCAGGTTTAGGGCGCCCGAAGGGGTTATGGCGTTGCCGAAGCGCTGGGTGGGGTGGTTAGTTGGGTGGGTAGTGGAATTGAGGGAGGAAGGGGTGAGGTGGTGAGGGAGGGAGGGAGGGTGTGAGGTGATGGAGTAGAGTGGAGCGGAAGGAGAGAGGAGAAAGGGAGTGCTTACAGCTGTTCTGGTGGGCCACACGCAGTCGAACATGTCTGCGCCCAGGGCGATGGAGACGACGAGGTCTTCGGGGTAGCCCTGCGTAGATATTTGGATAAGTAACCTGCCTGCTGCTGATGTAGAATGTAAAGAGTAAAGAGTAATCAACTGACTTACCACACCCATAACATATCTCGGCTTCCCCTCCGGCAACAAATCCGTACACGCATCCACAACCCTACAATAACTGTTCTTCTCCTCTCCGCCACTTAACCCCCCAATCGCTATCCCCGGCGTATCCCTCGCCACCATCTCCCGCGTACACTCCCGTCTCAACTCCAAATCCAATCCCCCCTGAATAATACAAAACAGGTTCTGCCGCTCGGGATACTTGTGCGCTGCTATGCATCTGTCGAGCCAGCGCACCGAGCGCTCCATTGCCTCGCGCATGCGCGCGGCGTCGGGCGACGTGGTGGCGATGACGTCGTCGAGCTGCATGATTATGTCTGAGCCGATGGAGTTTTGGAGCGAGATGGAGTGTTCGGGTGTGAGGAGCATGGGGGAGCCGTCGTGGGGGCTGAGGAAGCGGACGCCTTCTTCGGTCACTTGGGCGAGCTTGAGGAGGGATACCATTTGGAAGCTGGTCGGTCGATATCAGTCAGCGGTTGTTCAGTCGAGAGTCGAGGACGATGTTAGGGCTACACACCCACCGCTATCTGCACCAGTCAGTCAGCACCATTGAACAGGTATTCATTGTGGAGAGGTAGGTGCAAAGTCCACACGCACCAGTAAGGATATTATGAGGCCATGACTGAAGCTTGTGCGCGCCGCCTATCGCATCGAGCGTTGCTTGTCCTGGCTTGAGGCCTCTCCCCGAGAATCAGCACGGCCGTATCCTGCCAACAACCACGGGAGCGAACTTAGTCGTCGTACAAATGGTATGTGTTGTTCAGACATAGCCGACAGCCCTGGTCTTCCAGCTGATCCGGTGTGAGACCCTTCAGCGAGGCCTGCGTGGCTACGGGCATGAAGATGGGGAGCGGGACGGGCCCGTGGGGGAGGTGCAGTGTTGCTGCGCGCGCTTTGGTGACCTAGGTACGTATACAGTTAGTCGTTGTTGGGTAGTTGAGGGGGCGCATGTGGCATACTGAGCATTTGCCCAGCAGCTCGAATTTGAGCGCTGAGGGCATCGAAACGGGAGCCATGGTGTCGTTGGCTTCTGGTAGCGATTGTCGCATTGCATGCGCCTAGATGCAAGGAATAAAAAGTTGACATGGAGAATAAGGTGTGGTACGTGCGTTCCCCGCCGTCGCGTCTGGCACTAAAAGAGTGGCTGCTCCACTCGGTCACTCCTTTTCCTCACTAAGTTAGAGGGAGACCACAAGATTACTGCGCCATATACCTCATGCGCCCACATATCGAACGTCAATCAGTGTATCTCGAAAACACCAGGCTCGACCCCTTCCTCCTCAAACATCCCGTAAACCTGCATGTTCATGATATCATACATATAACAATCTCCCACATACGAAAAGAACGCCACTGTCGCCTCTGAATGAAGTCGCAAAACATGCGGTACCTTTCCTCCATGGAGGACGCTCACAAAATCCCCCGGTCGCATATTCCGACGTCCGAGTCCAAGGTAACCCCTACTTGTCCGGAAAAGCCGCCTATTGCTGCAGAGCATTAGTTTGTGGAAGGCTTTGGGGTCGCCGGGATACGTGTCGGTGTCCATGAACGTTCGAAAGCTGTCGAGGAAGGCGCGTCCGGTGTCTGAATCCAGGTCAGCCACGTCTAGCCATGCGTTTGGGTCGTCAATGTCCTTGTCGAGCATTTCATCGCCCATCTTGATGTAACCACAGCTGATGCTCGTCGCGAGCTCAGGCACGGATATTTGATGCCAAAAGTCGGGGTTGGGTTCCATTCCGCTGGCTTCTTTGTAGAGTTGTATGAATCTATTGCGGAACGCGGCGTCTTTGAGGAAGGAGATGGGTCCTTGCTCGAGTACATCGCTGGTCCACACCACACGGTCGAAGAGGACTCCCTTCACTTTCAGCACGCCAGACCGAGCTAGTTCTTGATCCGGACGTTCTGCAGCATACTGCGAAGCTCGTAGTGGACTCTTGTCAAGCCACCCAAACTGCCACGGCTCGCCATGGTCCCATCGCGGTACCCAGGACGGAAAACCATCGTGACCATCAAAACGATACTCCGTCTCGTGGTCCACAAACCGAAGGATGAAGAGATCTTGCCTAGCGGAGATGGCTTGCAACACAACATCCGTGTATACCTCCGCTACCGATTTGCCGTAATTGACGTCTAGTGAAGCATGCTCTGTACCCGTCGGGCGCCACAATCCCAGGAGCCCATACACCTTGTCTCGCGCATCCGTAGCATCCAGGTTCCTAAAGTCCTCGCAAACCATGAACAGATCTCTAGCATTCAGATTCCGGTGATTGAACCTGCTATACGCAGTTCGAACGGCCGTGTCGTTCAGCTCTGACGGACACTTCGACTGGAGCCCCTTCGCATTCTCGAACGTCGACTCGCGCATAAACCACTGCGTGAATTCTGTCAAGTTTTTCCCATCGATGCTTTCCGTGCCGAACAGCAGCGTGACGTCCTGCGCGAGATATACCTCTTGCACGCACCACGTTCGACTCCACCATGGCAGCTGGAAAAAGACGCGTAGAGCAGCCCATGGGTTCTCGATGCCGCTGGCGCGTAAACTCGCTTCGCACAGCTCGAAGGTGAAGTGACCTCGCCCTTTGAGCCACGAGGGCGCGGAGTTTGTGGCGCGTAGTTGCTCGACTACCATGCGATACGCGAGGAGATGATTGCACACTTGCTTGATGATGCTTGCAACGCGCGATGCCAGCTCCGAGTTTGCGGGGCCTAACCAGACGGTTACGCCGGCTGCGCGAGAGTAGATTTCCTTCATCAGAGGGACTTGGTGGTTGCGTTCTCGCACGTCTTTCTGGTTGATACATATTGCGTCGACCCAGAACAACTTCTTCGGTGGACGGGTTGAAGATATGGTGGTTGGCACGGGCTGCTCTTCGCCTGATCGGCCGCCTGCTTCGACCCTGTCTTCGACATCAAGAGCTGCTGCTGCACCTCGTGGGCGAATCTTCCGGAGAGCCTGAGCTAGATTCGTGGTGACCTGCATGTCCCGGCCATTGCATCCTATCGTCTCCGTGATGGTAGCATCTCCCCAAACGTACGAGAGAGCTTCAAACGGTGGGCAGTCATCATCCAGTGACGCTTCGATCAGGCGACATTGTATAGGTGTTTCTTCCGTATCATCCGGTAGTAGCTCGAGCAGCCGGATCGTGTGGCCTTGCAGTCGATTGGGATAGATGACTTCTTCTTCTGCCATGTCTGGATGCTGCGATTATGCATTAGACGACGGGATAGGACAGCACCGAACGTGAATAAGAAGTCTGAAATCGCGATCGCAGATTAATCATACAGTAGCGCAGAGAGAATACGTCGATCTTCCAGCGTCAAGACTGAGTATCAAACAGGGCTGCGGCTGTGCACAACGGTTAGCCACATACTATGCTGACTTAAATAGAGATCGTGGGAGCAGGAGCAGGAGCAGGAGGTAATACGATGCTCGTTCGAAGGTAGTAACTTATGCATAGCGTTAGCGCCCGTGGCTGTGCAGATTGACGCCTAGCTTATGTAGCATCAGCCACTACCGCGTCCTTGCAACGCGCCGAGCCACATGTATCTATGCCGGTAGATATGCAGCACATCAGAGCGTGCGTACAGTATGTGAAGGAAATCTTTACTTTTACCATTGACTGCTTATTGCGAAATGACAGGACCTACGTAACTGCAGGATCACCAATTAACCTCTCCTAGATCGAGAATACATAAGCTATACGTAGTTACACTCAAATCCCTTTTTTTTTTCTTAGTTAATGAAGTCCTTGGGGTCCACTGGTTTTTTGGACCTTAGGAGGCTGAGTAGGTTGGCTTTGTCAGCAGGAGTTATCGAGGTTTGGATTGAGGCATTTATGGGGTGCTGTTGGGCAGAGTGCGAGTATGGGGCACTGCCTTCCAAGTCTTCTGTGGGTCGAATCTAGGGTTCCTTAGGACGTCGATGCTACCTTGGTCTTTTACCTTCAGTATATTTTGCTCCTGTAAGTGGTCACGCCATCAATCTTATCCTCCAACTTTTGTAAGGACACCCAATCCGAAGTCGTTTTACGCAACAGAAAGGAAGCTAGAGGATTCTGCAAGTCTCGAGTCTCGTCAATTATATTGGCATGACTGGTAACATACTCGTGACGAGGCAGGTACGCTCCGCGAAGATTAGTGTACAGTAACGAGCTTACAAATCATCGACTACATCTTGGGTGCCTGACAAGTGGGATTAAAAAAATTGTCTAAAAGCAGTAACGAGAGATTAAGGATTGGAAATCCAGTAAGGAGGAACAGTGATTTGTAATCCAGCCCCATATCATCATCACAGGCAGGCCACGACCAGTGTGCAATTTGGTCGCTGAAAGCACAGCAACCTCGCAACCCAAAACCAACACATCATGGCCGCCTCGACCACTAACCTAGCTTGGACCATACCCTCAGATGCATCTGCTACCAATCACCTCATCAAGCGGTCCGTCCCGCTTCCCTCACCAGGCCCTCATCAAGCCCTGATACGCCTCACCGCCGCCTCGCTCAACTACCGCGACATCCTGATCGCCACCCGCTCACCCAGTTATCCCGGTAATCACAAGCCAGATCTAGTACCCGGAGCAGACGGAGCAGGCATCATCTATGCCGTGGGACCGTCTTCGAAATGGGCTGGCCGTGAGGGCACCGAGGTGCTTCTGCATCCGAATTCCTGGCTTTCCGGTGATGTAAGGGGTTTGGATTTGAGTAAGGTTTTGGGCGGGTTTGATGGGGATGGTATGTAACATGTACTCATCTGCTTTCTTCTCATTGGATGCTAAGGACGCAACGCAATGATGGTAGTTCAGTTAAGTTGCTAACCATTCAATATATGGCCGCAGGTACACTACAGAGCTGGATAGTCGAAGACGACGACCGCATCATACCGGCACCAAGCCACTTGACGAGCTTGGAAAGCGCCAGCCTAGTCACCGCTGGAGTAACGGCTTGGAGTGCTATTAGAGAAGGTCTCGACGGACGGTTCGATGGAGGCTTGGAAGAATGGAAAGGAGGGAGGAGGTTGGAAGGGAAGACGGTGTTGACTATGGGGACGGGCGGCGTTAGTTGCTTTGCGATCCAGGTACGGCCGGCCCCTCATTACACGTTATTGACGTTATTGTCACGATTAACAAAACCATGTAGATTGCAGCTGCGCTCGGAGCAACTGTCATCGCGACTTCATCCTCGGACGAGAAACTCGAGCATGCCAGAGCTCTAGGTGCTAAGCATCTAGTCAACTATGTTTCGACTCCGAACTGGGACGATGAAGTACTGCGTCTCACGGATGGCAAGGGAGTCGATCAAGTCATCGAAGTAGGCGGCGCGCGTACACTGATGCGGTCGATCAATAGCACGCGCCCCGGCGGATTAATAAGCTTAATTGGCATCTTGAGCGCCGCAGAAGATATCCCCAAGGAGTTCGTGCCCAGTGTTTTGTTCACCGGGAAGATTGGTAAGACTAGTCATGTTGAACGACTACCGTGCTACTTGCTAATGATAGTGACAGTGAAAGGTTGTGTTGCGTTCAGTCGTGACGCCACTGCGGAGTTTGCAAAGTTCGTGGAAGAGCATCGTATCAAGCCTGTTATTGCGAAGGAGTTCGATTTTGATGGTGCGGTCGACGCTTTCAATGCGTTGGAGAGACAGGATGCGGTTGGGAAGATAGTGGTTAGGATATCTTAGCGCAGTGCAGCAGAGCTAGCTTATGACTCTGGTTTGGTTGCTGATTTGGACTTCTTCACGCTGTGAAGTCTATCCGCTCGCCCTCGCTATCAACGACCACATGGCCGCTTGGCCGATTGCTCCACATTTTCCACACTTCGTATGCGTCCCCAATTGCTCCGGCTTCAATGGCGAAAATGCCAGTAACAAATGTATAACACGTCCTTGGCCTGTCAGAGTCCGGCACAAGACGATGCTCTGCCGCCGGTATCAGAGATCGTTGAGCCATGAGGTTGCTAAAACAAGCCAGGAGTCAGTGGCCGTCATGAATGGGGATTCAGGCTGGGGTAAAGGGGACTTACGTATTTGGATCGGCTTGTATGATCAAGCTGCTCCTCTGCGCGATATCCAGGGTCGTTAGGTCTTGGACAAAGCCAGCAGTCAAGTCGACGACACCGCTTGCACCGGACTCGGAAACGATGAGGGACGCAGCATCCCCACTCCACCATCCCTCAGCCGCGTTATCGTCCGTAATCGCTGTCAGAGGATTCACAGGCATTTCGAAGATTGATTTGTCGCTCTTAGTCTGTGCGGAAATGGCGAACCCGCTATCAATAAGCTTCAGCTCCGATGTTACTCGACTCGAAATATCCCACTCAACTCGATGCACTCTCAAACTCCACCCAGGCCATCTCTTCATGGGAGAAACAAGGGTGGTTCGTAAGCTCACTGACTGAGTCATCCATGGCCTCCACGTGCTCGTGAGTGTCGGCACCGTCTCCTCCTCCCAACGGCCCGAGCCACCCACGCTTACTTTCCCGCATCTCACATCATACGGGTCCCAATGCACTTTCCAATTGTCCTCGCCATCGTCAAAAAGTGCCGTGAGCGTCGAGTCCGGTGCTATCTGCTGGAGCGTGCGGCCACAAGGTACACTGAAGGCAAAGGCAGACGAGTATGCGAATTTGCCGTACTTGGCTTCGCGGGCCTTGAATGTGTTTCTCGTTGACTGGCCAGACGAGAGGAGAAACGTGTGTTGGGGCGTGTTGCACATGATATGGCGCGGCGGCCAAAGCAGTTTCACATCGGGTTCATCCGCATCTGATCGCGCGGTTGATGGGTGCTCGAGTTCCTCGCTACTCCAGAAAGGATGCGTCTCTTCCAACTCTAGTACGAGGAAAGATTTCAGGCACCAGTACACTGACTGTGGGGAGTTGTAGTTTTCAGCAAGATACATGTTTGGGTACGCGTACCCAATACTCGGTGTCCCGTCCGTGTTGAAAACGTGAGGCTGTCTTGCCCACCACCTCAGATGCCGTAATAAGAGGCCTTTCACTGTCCCGAGATGGTGCACTGGTGCGGGGGAGGTCGACACCAGCAATGGCAGCCACGCCCCAAAAGGCAGCAAAGGCGAAGCGGTAAGTGAGGCTGCGGCCGAATGGAATTGCTTCTCCAGCTGGTGCGAAATATCGCCAGTAGCTCTTAGCAAAGTCTTGGGCTTGCAGCTTGTATTTCTCTGTTCGTTCAGGGTCGTACTCTGGTGCAAAGCGTAGGAAGAGAAGCTGCGCAAACTGAATGGCGAAACTCCCGGAATAGTAATCCGCTTGCTTCCTGTCGTCACCCCAGAGGCCGTCGCTGCTCCATCCGTCGGCGACATAGAATGTCGAGTGTCTCGAGCGACTCGTCGATATACCTCTTCACCTCTTCGAGCGGAACACCCAATGTCTTGACCAGTGCCAGGTTGGCGAAGACCCTGAACCACAGCCAATTGTTCTGCGGCATCTGGTGCTCGTTGATTTGTCGTAGCCAGGCGACAATATTAGCGCGTGCCTTGGTATCTTCCGAGAAGCTGAAGGCTCCAGGGTTCGACAGTAGTGCGTAGGCAATCGACTCCATCTCCACCATTTTCTGGTCGAAGTTGAAGACATCGCCCCAGTACTCCGGAGAGTCGGGGTCCGTACCAGCCTTCAGCCCAGAAATCCACGTGTCGAGTCCAGCATTCTTTAAATTTGGGTTCGAGTCGCTGTCTTGCGTCTTTAGTCCAAGTAGGCCAGCTACAACCAATAGCGGACGAGCGAAGCCTTCAAGTTGTGCAGCTGTTTCGCTAAAATTGGCACCTGTGGATGTAGCAATCTTGATCCGAGCAAACTGTGGCGACTTGTATTGATGGAGAGGATGAACAAGCGCAACAGCAGCGCGTATAAGGTCTGAACGCGTGCGAAATGGGTTATCCGAAAAGCCTTGAAGCGGGGCCATGATGTGTAGTTGGATCTGGATCGAAACAGGTCGAGTCCTTAGATGACTTTAGATGATGATATTATCTCTAACCTGGGCCTGAGCATAATCCCAATCTTACATGCCCACGGGGAACTAGGTTTGACACCATGGAGCTATGGGACAGCTAGAACGGAGGAACAAGACTAAATCCCTAAGTAGTGGAGAGATGTGGGGAACCTGGCTAGCCCCTCGGTCTTCGGGGTATCTACCGGTCAGCGGAGGAATCAACTACAAAAGGGCCTCAGAGCGTCGCGACGGTGCATCTCAACCAACATGTTATGATGCCCAGCAAAACACCCGAATCAATCAAGTTGATTCGCATGATCGAGATGCCAAGAGCGTTCCCAGCGTTCCTGACGGCCTGGCTGGAAACGGATGTCGCAAAACAACATTGCGCTGCTCGCGAGACCGTGAAAATTGCCTACACTGCAGGAAGACAAGTATTTCAGCTCGAAAATGACTTGTAGCTTTGGCATGCTGGCATCAGAAGGGATCGCATGCGTGTACGAAACTCGTGTACGTGTGGCATTCGTGAATAGTGTACTCTGTTAAAGCGAACACCAGTATACGTAGCACTTCCTGAAGATGCAACATGGTGTTTCTGATACACTCTAGGAGTACAGTTCGTACTTTTGCACCTAGCGATACTGCATTGGATGGCAGTAGCTTCAGGTACAGTACTTTTCTAGGCGGGAACAAGCGCCCTTGGACCTAATGCCACGGCCAGCGTTCCTTTCCCTGATGGTTCCCCTTTCGTGAATATTAGCGCCCTCTCCACGGGATTCCATCAGGTCGCTGCGACTATCAACGCAGAAGGTGGTATGGGGATCTTGCGTCGATCCCGTGTGCATAGGGCACGGAACTGCGCACATTTCTCTACTATACTGCCCTCCAAGTGTTCTGATAGTCTTGTCTGCCCCTTGATGAGGAGACGTCTACCTCCCGCTTGATGACGATGCCATCTTCTGGCCTTGGATCGCTCTGGTCACTCTTCTGGCTGGGAACTCTGCGATTAAACGCACTGTCCTCTTTGCTCGGAATGATTTTCTCCTCGCTCTCGTTGCGTAGTTCGGTCTGAAGAACGCTCACGTTATACGGATCCTTGACTGGGCGGAATCCTAGCCGTGAAGCCTTCGTGTTGCTTCGGTTGGACAGCTCGTGCGATTCGTATCCGTTGGATCGTTTGTTCGATGAGTAGCCAGATGAATTCAGGGGATCGGCGCTCCAGAATCGTCTAGTAAACAAGGGCCGGACTAAGGTGGCTTGCCCGATGATGATTGCAACGACGTCTTCTCGACATGACCAGATAGCGGCTGTTTCGCCCTTTTGAAGCTGTGGAGCTTGTCAGCATGGGAGATAGATCGAGGCGGATGAAGCGCTGCTCACCACGAGAACGAAGTAAACTCGGAGGATCGCAGCGATCATGATGAAGATACCTCCACCGAAAAGTATCATGAGTCCAACCTTGCGTCCCATAGAGACCTTGAGAGGAAGGATGATGGGAATTGGGATGAGGATGATGCAGGCATCTGTCAACAGGTTCAGGACGAGGACCGTAATCAAGAAAGCCGGGCTTTGTGGCATGCAATATTCTGAGGTTTGTCAGCCAAATACGGATTGGAGAGTACTTCAGGCGGATTTACTTCCAGGGTCTGGAATAACCTGCCACAATTTATGAAATGGTCGGCATGCGGACGCGAACAATATCCAGATGGACGATCCAGTCACTCCCACCAGTATCATTGTAGGGACAATGAATATCTTTACCCATACCACGCTGACGACACGCCGATAGAGAAACAGCATGTTCATCTTTAGCGTCCAGATCAGACCGATGTAGGTGAACCATCCGACCATGAACCACTTGCTCCCTTTCTCACGCATGGCTATCTCCGCCGCAGTGAAAGATTCACGCTGCTCCGTTGTCAGATGCGAGGTGTCGCCAGTGCCACCTACAATATGTGCCGCTACGGTCATTCCTGTATAGCAGGCCTCTCATGGTCAGCAATTGGGTCTCTCGACTTCTCAAGGACAAGGAGCAAGCGACTCACCCACGCGAAGTAAATCATGTAGTCGTCAGCGCAGTATCCAGAAAATCCCACCAGCCGGGTCCGAGAGAAGATCCTCAGGATGATGAAGATACTCCCGACTGCGTAGAGCGTCCATGTCTCGATAAGAGCCGCCTCGAGAGGGCTCACTGCCATGATGGCGATAAGAGAACAACGAGACGGGAGGGCGTAGGTGATTTACTGTGTAGTCTCCCGGTAATGGCGTTACGATATTAATACTCCAATCGTTATATACCTACTTTGAGGAGACGAGGAACTCAACGGTCTTGCGTCGGCACTCCTGAGTTCATCGTGGGCACAGGAGGAATGCTAGCGGTCACCCCCAACAGACACTGTCGCATGTGACGGGCAGCGATTAACGTCCTCGAGTTTCATTCTGTCCACGTTCATAACGAAGATCTGCACGGTCTTCAGTCCATTCCAAGTGTGCACCCATGGCCGTTGAATTGGTGTCGGACAATGCCTTGTCGCGGTGTGTGTGTGCGCTGGATTCATTACAGGGGCTTCAGATCTGGGTAAGCCCGTGGTAGAGCCGCTGTCGTATGATGTGGAGTAGAAGTGGCAGGGAGCTATGCCGCCTTGCCGGCAGCTCCCGTGCAGTAACTTACTGTGTAGACTCAACAGTCTTGCAGTTTACGGGAGCGTCCTAGGTATCTGTGGCTTGGTGACAGTGGCTCCTCCTATCATCGTACTGTGAAGCCGCTCTCGATTCACATCAACATTCTTCTACACGCACACTCATAGGGCTAGCAGGGTCATCGCCAGCCTATCTGACTTCGACTCACCTGGCCTCGATTTAAAGTGGGACCGTCCTTGTGCATTCGCAGTCCCCGAGAGTTTGACGCGTCACATAGAGTCAAGCAATCGTTTCCAACTTTGTTTTCACAAGGTACGTACCAAGTACACCAAGAGAGAAAGATTAATCGTGGTGTTTAGCGCTCGACATGGGGGTCGTAGCCTAGGTTCTTGTTGGCCCTAGTGTCATGGCGGTGAAACTGGCATCCATGGATGAGTCGCGACAAGGCCCGAACCGCATATTCCGCCCGTGCCGCCTTCCCCACGCACTTAAAACGGAAGACACTAGGCCGTTTGTGCGGGGTTGAGCGAACAGTAATTAATCGTGAAAGGACGGTCAAAATAGGAAAGTAGAATTGGCAAATCACGCTGACTGCATAGCCAGATGTATCGAACGGGCATCTTCCTTCGGCACATGACTACTATCCGGGCATTTTCTGCCAACTCATGACTACTACCCCTGCAATGCTCCACAATCCGCCTTACCATCATACACACTGACACAGTACCTAATGGTTGCACCCATCTCATATAACCTCAACACCTTTCGCTTCCGACCAAACTACAACTATCCCAGTTAGTTGTTAAAGTTGATCGTGGTACATCACCATTTCATCTCGATCATGCCACTACATGTACACTACCCACGATGAGGCGACATCTGGCGGAAACGGTTGATGCGAAGCTTAATTAAAATGTTTTGCAGCACACCGCCAGAGAGCAGCAGAGATCAGCAACATGTCTACTGTGTACATCACTATGTATATTCGGGCCCCCGTCAGCGCAGCGATGGTGCCAAGCTGCGAGTTGGGCTACCTACCTTGCATGGGCGGGGACGGGTCTTACACCTACCCTGCTGACAGAAACGGCAGGGGCGTTCAAGTGCCGACCTTGATTCCGGCCATGCAGTGAGAGTCGTGACGGGCACGACAAGCAAACAATTCCCGAGGGATTTGATTCATGAGCTCTGCTTACTTCGAATCTTACGACAACTTACCGCTTCCCCATTGGAGCGGTGCCATAGGCAAAGAGCCTAGCTAAGAGGTCTCAGCTATATTTCTGCTCACCCATGCTCAGGCTGTCTTCCCTCGGCAACAGCTGCACTGCCGTCGACACATTTGCAAATTCTCAAACAATATACCGTAGTACCACCGGGCCGGAAATCTGCAGCCTTCGATCAGCATGGGTTCCACGGACGAGTTGAACATGAACGGGCTTTCCATTGGGACCAACGGCACTGATGTACAAGAACTTGACGCTCTAGTCGTCGGTGCTGGCTTCGGCGGTGTCTACCAACTCAAGGTCATTCGCGATGCCGGCTACAAGGTGAAGCTCGTCGAGCATGGGTCTGATTACGGTGGTGTGTGGTACTGGAACCGCTACCCCGGGGCTCGCGTGGACAGTTCGATCCCCCATTACGAGTTCTCTGATCCAGCGCTATGGAAGGATTGGACGTGGAACCAGAGATTTCCCGGCAGTGCGGAGCTCCGCACTTACTTTGCACATGTAGCCGACAAATGGGATCTCAGGAAGGATACGCAGTTCAACACCTTTGTCTCGTCTGCAACATGGGATGATGCCACGGCTAGATGGACGGTCAAGACGAAGGCTGGTGAGACCTACAGGGTCAAGTTTCTCTTGTTGAACACTGGGTTTGCCGCAAAGAGGTACATTCCTGATTGGAAAGGCATCGACTCTTTCAAAGGTTTGTCATCGGCTGCCGTTATAGAGGGTGGTACTGAACATCCACAGGAACATTTCTTCACCCGTCGTATTGGCCTCATGAAGAGCCTGACCTCAAAGGCAAGAGGGTCGCCGTTATCGGCACAGGATCCACCGGCATCCAGCTTGCCCAAGAGCTAAGTGAAGTGGCTGGCCAGCTCACCGTTTTCCAACGTACACCGAACATGTCTTTGCCCATGGCCCAAGTCGACTACGAGCTCCCCAAGCAAGCACTTCCCAAACCCGATTACCTGAACCTCTTTGCCGGCCGTACCGACAGCTTCTCTGGCTTCTCGTTCAACTTCATTCCCCGCTCTACCTTCGATGACACGCCCGAACAACGCCGAAAGACCTACGAAGAGCTGTGGAGCGAGGGCGACTTCAAGTTCTGGCTTGCGACGTACTACGATATGCTTTTCACTAAGGAGGCCAACCGCGAAGCGTACAACTTCTGGTGTGAAAAGACACGTGCCAAAGTCAACGACCCCAAGGTTGCCGATATCCTAGCCCCTATCGAGCAACCTCACGCTTTCGGCTGCAAACGCATCTCACTGGAGAACGGGTACTTCGAGATCTACAACAAGCCCAACGTCTCCCTTGTCGACATCAGCGACAAGGGCACACCTATCCAATCCATCACCGAGAAAGGCATCAAAACGACAGACAACGAATACGAATTCGACTTCATCATCAGCGCAACGGGATACGATGCCATCACAGGCGGTCTCCGCCAAATCGACATCAAGGGCCCCAGCGGCGAGAGCCTAAGTGAGCACTGGAAAGACGGCGCAAAGACGTACCTCGGCCTCGCCGTCTCGGGCTTCCCAAACATGTTTTTCACCTACGGGCCCCAGGCGCCGACCGCCCTCTGCAACGGCCCCACATGCGCTGAACTGCAGGGCAACTGGATCCTGCAGGCGATGAACCACATGAAGGAGAAGTCTCTTAGCAAGATGGACGCCCAGAAGGAAAGCGAAGATGAGTACAAAGAGCTCATTTGGAAACTCGCTAATGCTTCCCTCTTGCCCAGCGTAGACTCTGTAAGTTCTTATATCGCGCTCGCAGCGCTTTCTTTGAGTGAGCCTCGTCGAGCCTCGTCACTGCATAACTAACACGCACCACAGTGGTACATGGGCACCAACATCCCCGGCAAGCCACGAGAGCCGTTGATCTACCTGGGCGGTGTTCCCACGTACTACAAGACTATCAACGAAACGGCTGCAAATGGATACACGGGCTTCACTTTGTCTTAGGGGACGGCGGTTCTCGGGTTATAAGGGGCACGATTGGTATACCTACTGATACGAATCTGTATAGCGACGTGGCATGCATGGCTTCGATTTCGTAGTGGTGCAGCAACGTGGGGGGGAGATGATAGAGGATCATCAATGAGTTATATAGTTTTTGCAGTAGCATTTTCGTATGCAAGTCGTTGGCGGGTATTGCCGTGTTTGACTTCATCTCGATTGTACGTGGGAAATTCGAGTCAGCCTGTTCGAGCGACATGAGTACGGTGTAGGTTAGCAGCCATCACAGAGTTTCTTCGCAAGGCGTATTGCATGAGCAAGCGACCAAGCTAGTGAATGCCAACGAAGCAAAGCGAAGCACTACGAATGTGGCAAAAAGGGGTATATTCTTCACTCCATCCTAATCCGGTCTTGCTCAAAACCAAAGCAATGCAATCCAATTCACTTCTTCTCACCCCTTCGATTTAGCAAGCTTCCTTCGAGAACTCGCCATGTTGCTCTTCCCTTCCTTCGTTCCTTCGTTCCTCCTCCTCCACCTCCACGATCGATTCCACGATTCCATTGAATCCGTCCGTTGGTCCCTCAGTCCTTATCAGATCAAAATTTCTCCATGAAATTCTTGCGCACCGTCCACATGCGCGCCCGCTTTCCAAAGATATACATGGGGATAGAAAACAGCATGCAAGCGAGTTGGATGCCGCCGACGGCGAGGAACGTCGTCTTGGACCCGCTGGCTTCGAGCCAGTGCGTGAAGAAGAGGCTGAAGATGAAGCCGTGGAGGATATCTGGTAGCTTCGGTATTAGCGGGCTGGAAATAAGACGGACAAAGAACCTGTGCGGGGGATTTGCATGGGAATGAGAAAAGGGGAGATAAGGCCAGGGATGGGATGGAATGGAATGGGATGATCGGGACGGGGCATACATACTCTTTGAGAAATTCAACGTAACAAGCGCCTCACCCGCATACATGCGGTAGCTATCCACAACAAACGTGATGGCCGTAGTACTAGCAAGCGAGCACCCAAAACTAATCACACCAAAGAACACCGTGGGAACAATCCACGCGTCTCGTTCCTCGGCGCTCCAGCCAAACCCCATCAAACCGATGACCGTGCTGATGCTAATCGGCACAGCCATCAGCAGGCGAAACTCGGGCTCGTACACGCCGTCGTTCTTGCGCGCCATGTAGCGCACGACGAGATCGGACACTTTGCCGGCCACAGCGGTGCCGAGTACGCCGCCTACAAACGGGGATATGTATACGAGGCCGACTTGTAGGGGGGTGAAGTTGTACGACTCGTCGCGATAGATGTGTGCGACTGACTCGGACAGCACGATGAGCCAGCCTACAGCGAGCGCGTAGACGAGAGACGACCAGAGCACGGCGGGGTATGCGAAGAGGATGAACGGTCGGATCATGACACGCAACCACTTGTCTTTCACGAGGCGGCCATTCCACGGCTTGAGAGATTGGCGGTACGACTTTGCTGGCGCATCGCGGTAGTAGTCGGTGTAGTGGATGGAGAACTGTTCGGATATGTGATCGGAATCGATTGCTGTTGGTTGGTCGGTTGAAAGACTTCGACTATCGGGGCGACTGTCTTGTTTTTCGGGGTCTGTTGTATCATCGAGACGGCTCGGGGTAAAGTAATCTTGCCGCGAAGATCCTGGTGGGGTGGAGTGGACGCTGATCGGAGAGTGAAGAGGTGGTGGCATGTCTACTTGATGTTGCGAGCCACGAGCGAAATCGACATGAGCCGTCGTCGCGGGAGGCGCTTGGTCGTCTGCGAAGCCAACGTGAGCGGTCCTCGTGCGCTTCACTGGATGCTCCAGCGGAGATGAAGGCATAGATGCGTCTGCTCCGGGAGTTTGGAACTGCGTGTCGAGCTCCCCCGTTGACTTCTTAGCGTGCCTCAAAGGCAGGTGAAGATGCATATGATGCTTGCCAGGGCTCTGACTGCGGTTATGAGTGTGTCTCTTGGCTGGCCTTGGTGCCCTGTCCCAGAACGTCTCTGGCACGAAGAAGAAGATAAGGAAGAAGCAAAAGCCAACAACTATAGCTGTGATCCAGAACACCCATCTCCACTCCAGTGACTGCACGATGGCAGCACTCACGAGGGGGATAAGATTCTTTCCGCCCAACAAAAGCAGCGTGTATATGCCGAGGCGATATGCTCGCTCATGGAGGAAGAAGATCTCAGCGATAGTAGCACTTGGCAGGCATTCGACGGGCGAAACCGCGAAGCCCTGGACGATGCGAGCAACCACGAGGGATGCGTAGTTTGGCGACAAAGCGCACCATATCGACGAGACGGTAAACAGGATAATAGCGCCGAGGTAGACGGGCCTCTTTCCCCAGAGGATGGCGGTAGGTGATGCTACAACACTCCCAATGCCTAGGCCCAGCATATACAACCCAGTGGTCAAGGCGACTTGCGGAATCGTGACATTGTATGTTGCGGCCACGTCGTTGAAGCCCGCAGCGAGCACCGGCGTCATGCCTCCGCCAACCATGCAATAGAAGCCAAGCGAGATCAGGGCGAGATCGCGGCGCACCTGCCGCCAGTTGAGAGGGTCGTTGGCCGACTCCTCGGGCTGCGGGTCCAGAATGAACCGCCCATCCTTTGTACGCTTCTTCTCGGGGACATGCGGACGCGAGCGAGACGACTGGCGGGAGCCACGAGACGCGCTCCTGGGCCGGGGGCCGTAGACAGAGGGCAGGGACGAGGCTGAGGTTCGGGCGCGGGCGTGCTGCAGCCCCAGCGGTTCGTTGCGGTTGTGGGTTCGCGACAGGAGAATGACGGAACCTGGAAGTCGTAATTAGTACCAGACTGTATACCTACATGCAGATATTAGATCTTCTTACCAGGCACTTCATCAGTCTGAGGGTCGCTGAGAATCCCCAAATTCCATTTCCGCGGTTGCCGCGCATCCTTCTCGTGTATAGAGGCAGCAGGGGCGACGTGCTCGCCTTCCGCATTCTTCTGCGTTTTCCGCCATGGCGTGAGGCTGACCATGCTCGGCTCTGAGGAGATCTTCAGGGAGAGGAGGCAGCGAAGGGAGCTCGCACGTTGTTAACGAGGAAGCGGCCGGAGCCAAGGCGAAGATGACTGTTAGTATCGCGGACGACTACCTCACGCGGACGGTCCCTTTGGAGCCCACGTGGTCAGGTTCCACCACGCTGCAGACGCACAATACACAGGTGACCGCCTGTGGAGTCGCCATGTCTTGAAAGTGAAAGGATGGCCCAACATGTGAGTGCAGCGGACGACGATAGCGCACGAGCGGTGGTGAATTGCACGTTCCACGCGGTCCCTGGGTTGCTTATCGCACCTGCTGGATGCGGAATGACGCGCGCCAAGATGCGTTTCCCTTAAACGGGTAGTACAGCCGCCCGATCAGCGGACTTGCGAACACACCGCCCTCACTTAGCACCATGTACATGAGCTGAGTACAGTACTTACTGGTTGATCAGTCATGTAGACCCCACCATCACTAGACACTCGCACTCATTGATATGCCACAGTATGTAGGAAGAAATCCTGCTGCCAGGCTCTGAACACAAGGCTGCATATCATTCATTATACCTATGCAACTTCCTCTCGAAGTACACAGGAGTATGAGAAATAGTTAGGAAAACGGCCCTATTGCAAGTTTTGACGTTGTACATTTCGTGCATAGGTTCCCTTGGACTACATCCTATAAAGGGATATCCTCTACGAAACGAAGCTGTCCCCACTTAGGCATGGTCAAGACGAGCAGGTAGCCATGCTTCCGTTCATGTAGGTGCCCAACCACGCCAACCTTTCCTTCATGTTCTGTTCTTAGCTATCCGACCGATCTTGAATTCGCCATGGACCCATAACATGTCGATGAGCGCGTAAGTCCTAATCCGATCATGCTGGCCTGCACCTCCTTTGCTTCAATCTGCCCTCCAGCGCGAAAGGGGATGGCACATGCAGGGAAAGAAGGAGATCCAAGTACCGCAGCAATATTTCCAAGGTCAAACTCATCGCCTCAAACGAACTTTCAGCCACCCCACCCTCAGCCCTTCAACGGCGCCCAGTCCTTCTTCTGCTGCTCACTCATCCAGCAACCAATGTAGGCACCCTTTCCGAGCGCGAACCCCTTACTCCTCAAGAGCATGTACATAGCATTGAGATGGAAGTAGCTATTCGGGACCACAAACCCATGGAAGTAATCCGCCAACCCAGCCATATGCAGCGTCTTAGCTCCAACCCCAATCTCAACGCTCTTCTCGGCGCTCTCATTGAACGTCTTCTCGTCCACAGCATCAAAGACGGCTTGGAGCTTCCGGAAGAAGTCGATGACATCGTCGAAGGATGAGAACGACGCGGGATCAAGTGCTGGGATCGGAGCAGAGCCGTTCAACTGGAGGTTTTGTAGCGCTGCGACTTGGAATTTCGCAAGCAGGATTGGCTGCATGCGGAGGGGGAGCATGGTGCCAAAGTGCGTGGAGAGAAGTTCGGCCTCGGACGGGAAGGTGCCGGTCGCTTCAGCGCGAGCGAGTTCATCTTTAGCTGTGGTGAGGATGCTGATGGCGCTGGTAGCGATGTTGCGCAGCACCGGCACGGTAGTTCCGTAGAATGTGTAGGTTACGGGGTCCGCCATGTTTGATGTTTCGCAGCTTGAGGACTAGGAGTGCGAAATAGGAGAGGAACGTGAGGTAGGAGGGACTATCGTCAAAAGTATAATATTTTTTATGTGCAACGAGGAAGCGCGACGGGCCGAGTTTCAAAACGAGAAGCCACTAACCCCGCAATTTCCTCATGCTGTGGGACCTGTTCCAAACAAATAGCTTAATATTAGCTAGTAGACCGGGCTGATTCGGTGAGTTACACTGTACACCGCTAGCTGAAGCCGAGGTTCATAGCCTGCGCTAGAATTGAGGCGACCTTGGTATGGCGGTGATTGGGTCGAGTTCTCGCGTAACTTGGAACAGTAACGAACTTCGTACTGGCGTAACCAAATATGTACATTACTAACTTAATGATCAAAACTTTATAGAAATACTGTTAGACTGTGATTGTACAAGGTATGAACGTTCATAGTGAATTGATTTTTGTACTTAAGTTAATGTAGATAGGCGGTAGAGATCCATAAGGGGTGAATTTCAGCACTCAAGATTGTCAGGATCTTGAGACCATGTCAGAATTTAGAGATCGTGTCAGAATCTAAAGATCATGTCAGAATTTAGAGATCTTGTCAGGAGCGCTCAACATGTTTGCTGCAAGTCAAGATTTATCAGGGGCTAGATGTTCTTAAGCCTTAGCAAAACTCGGATAAGCCTTCACGCAGTAAATGTTCACTCTAGGGGGCTACAATTATCACGAGAAGGTATAGCTCATTAAGTAGATCATAGCTACCCATCGCCGCCTACTATAGACAGTATAAGTGGTAATGCAGAGGTGTGTATCACTGTTATCACCGTTCCTATATAATAAGATCTTAATTCCAAGTTAGGATCTTACTGTACGCACATGCATCTGTTACGCCTCCACAGGCTTCATATTTACTTGAAGATGTGTACCACAAAAACTTGGTAGGAAGGTGTCTCGGAAGGGTAGGCTCTCTGGGCTGTTGCTAGTCAGTGACACTTTACCTACCGTATCATTTGAATCGCAAAGGGAGAATGATGAAGAACCCAAATAATGCTGGAAGGAGCATAAACTTACACCGGATCCGTAGCAACCAAGTCGAATTTACGAAACACATGTGCAAAGCCGAGTCGCAGTTCTGCCCACGCGAGACTAGATTCATTACGTTAACTGCTACACGCCTACCGCATGTGATGATGTTGGAGTCCAAGGAGTGGACGTACTTAATTCCCAAACACATGCGCGGCCCGCGCGAAAAGGCAACGAGCCAGTTATCCAGCTCCGGGGCTTCTAGCCAGCACTCTGGGATGAATTTGTTGGGCTCAGGAAAAATGGAGGCGTTGTAGTGTACGAAAGTGCTGCCGCATGAGACGATTGTCTGTGGAAAAGGTCAGCCAGTCAGGTACTCTACGATTCATACTGGATTAGTGATTTGGGAGGTTCGTACTCCTGGTGGGACAGTGACATCTTCAATAACCGCGCCAGTAGAAGGCACCACGCGCAACAAGCCAGACACGACACCTGACGACAACCGCAACGACTCCTTGATAACAGCATTGAGATACGGCAAAGTCTCAAAATCCCGCAGCTTTGGTTCGTGCGCGTGTAGCGATGGCCAGACTGCTAATAACTCCTTCTTGAGCTTTTGGAGCTGCGCAGGGTTTTGGAGCAGGTGGTATGTGCCCAGCATGAGAGTGTTGCCGACGGTGTCTGCGCCAGCGAACATGAGCGCCTGCGCTTCTTCGTACAAGCTGCCGGCGGAGGGAACTGTCTTGTTGCGGTAAGCTTCGGCGTCCAGGAGCCGGTGGTAGATGGTCATGCTGTGGGGCAGGCTTTTGAGCTTTGCCGGGTCCTCGGTGAGGTCGTTAATCTGGCGGAGGAGCAGCTACGAAAAATGTCAACTAACGCCAATCTCCTCACCTAGTGAAGATGTAGAGGACAGAGACATACCTGTTGTAGATCGACAAGCCCCGCCGTTGACGGACTTAGGATTTTCGATAATTTCGGTGGACACTTCAAAATCATATTCTTGTAGAGGTCAGAGTATTTGAAGCGAATGAAGACGGGCATAGAGGCATCCATAGCCAAGAGAATCGGGGCCTTGAAGTCAGGCGCATCAATGGCGTCCACGGTCTTGCCAAAGCTAAAAGCCGTGATGATGTCCATGGTCATGCAACGAAAGGCATAGAGCATGTCCGCGCTCCTGGCCGCCTGACTTTGCCGCTCAAAGGCCGCACAGAGAGCCTTGGTTCTCTCGACACATAGACTCTCGGCGCCCTCAATGGCGGCTGGGGAAAAGGAGCGACCCAGGACATCCTTGCGATTCTTAGCCTCGGCATAAGTGATGAAGCCGAAGCTGGACCTGTCCTCGTTGAAGCTCTTGTACAAGCGTGCCTCTTTGTCCCAACGATTCTTGTTGTTATAGATGGCGTGGTAGGCGTTGGGTTTGGCGAAGTGAAGCTACACGATCGTGCCACTGTCAGCGCGATACGGCCAAGTTAGCATGGCAGCCCTGGGTGCACTACCTCATTGGGCCCAACACGAACAACGTCGCCTTCGCACAATTCATGTCAGCGCACGTTGGGACCCGCGTACAACACAGTACCAAGCTGACTCACCATATCGCGCATGCAGTTGGACAAGAACGTGACAGAAGGAGCGATTGGCAATGCACTCAACATAGGCCTTCCAGTAAATCGTCAAGCGGGCGAATGGCGGGCCCGGGAACTTGGCCAGCGGGTGCAAGTAGACATTGTAGATGACCGTATACACGGTGTAGGCAATGACGGTTGCGAGCGCAGCGGACAGCAGGAGCGTCGCCCAACCCTCGTGAGTCTGCATAGTCCGCTGTACCGCTGGGGTGTTGCTGCGGTGGAGGGACAAAGTTGTCGCAATGCCAGTATTCTATCCCCTCTCTTAGCGAACATTAGTCAGAAAAGACAATGGCGACTCTTGTGCGCGACTACAACGAACCAGAGGATGGACATAGCAGAAAGTGCTAGACTATTTCAAGTAGGTAGCTAATAATAACAGACGAGCGACAGCGGACCCGGTTTAGCGAGCCGTGCCGCGTTTCCCACCCCCACCCCACCTATACGAAGTACTTAAGCCAACCAACCATACCGATGGGTACTCGTATGGTCAGCTTATCGCGCTCGACGGCAATTTATTATACAATTCAGCCCATAGATCACAGCGTTCGGAGACATGAAACGTATGAATATCCTCTAGTTTGACAAGGAAGGATCACATGTAGTGATGCCTTTTTCCGTTACATAGGGCTAATAAATACCAATATGCGTAAACTGCGAATAAGAAGTGGTGGTATCAATTGGCAACAACATTGAAGTAGAAGGCAAATGAAACGAGAGCATCGCTGATAGCTAGGCGCTATGTCTTGAAAGTAGGACTCGACACTGGTATGGATGGGCAGGTTTGCAACAATGATATGTCGTCACAGTGAGGCGCATAAGATGACTCGACGCTGTAGGGGTGTAACGCCTCTTTTTAATTACTACACACTGTGAATACAAATACAAAAATCCATTCTTACAGGTCGACCTACGCCCCTACATACGATAGCGGGGCGTCGCAGAGCATGTTTGAACTGACACAGATGTTTCCGTGGATGTTTGCGTCGAAGTTGTTGTGACTGTAGACATATATGGCTGCATGCAAGCAGACATGCACGAAAACCTAAAAGCCATTAGTTTTCTTTCAAAACCAGTTGAACGGCTTATTCGAACTTACAAAGCCTCTGTCGTCACTGTGCAAGCGGCAGCAGTAGTTGCAGCCACCATCTCACCGGCACTCGCAATCCGCACCGGTACTGTTGCAGTCTGAACGCAATTACAAGAAGCCTCGTAATACTTGGATGTGATACATACAAGGCACATCGTTGATCACCGTGGCAATGCTCGCGGTGGCACTCACAACCTGCAGCGGCACGGCCGAAGTGCGAATACAATCGCACGCCTCTTCGTAGTACTGCGTTGTTGTACACAATACTCCATTTGCGGTCGCCACGTCTACCGTCATCGCCTCAGCCATCCGGTTGTATGCGATTGGTACGATTGTCGTCTTGGTGCAAGCACAAGTGGGTTCGAAATATGTGGATGTTGTGCAGGGGGTGCCATTGATCGTCGTCACTGCCGCTTCTGCGGAAAGGCCGGCTGAAACTGTCACTTCGGCGTAAGATGGGGAGTTAAAGCTCTCTACGGGGGTAGATACAGGCGTTGAGACGTTTATAGTCAAAAATGACTCGGATGATTCGGCAGAGTAGGTCGCGGATTCGCTCGTAGGGCCACTCGGTCCAACCGGGGGCAAGTCTGGGGCTCCTGGCATATTCGTAGCGAGGTTACCAGTAGTTGACGTGATTATGACACTGGAAATCGATGTTGGCGAAGCAATACTAGTCGTAGTCGTTGGACTTGTCGTGCACTCTTGTTGCGCCGTAACGTCGTCATCGATAAGTGTCACTTCCCCAGTGAGCGCGTATAAGCCACCGTTGACAGTAACACCCTCATCGAGGCTGATGGAGGTCGAGGCGAGGACGTTGCCGTTGAAGACTGTTGAAGTTCCTAGAGTTGCCGAAGAGCCCACTTGCCAAAATATGTTGCATGCTTGCGCACCATTGATGAGCACAACAGATGCAGACGTTGCAGTGGTGAGCGTAGATCCTATCTGGAAGACGAAAAGTGAATCCGGGTCGCTCTGCCCATCAAGCGTGAGCGTTCCAGTTATCCCAGCGGACGTTGAGGTCGTGTAAGTTCCAGCGACAAGTGTCTGACCTCCCAGATCACCAGTAATTTGCGCAGTTGAAGCCTGGGCCGCAGCAGCGTTGTAAGCAGTTTGAGCGTCTTGTATAGCTTGATTTGCGACCTGGTCTCCTGCAGAGACGTCGCCAGATATTCCGGGCGGAAAGCCAGTGATCGAGCTGGCGGTATTGGGATAAAGACCGAGTTCGCCATCAACGATGGTATTCCCTGTATTGGTGATAGCCTGGTTGGCGACAATGCCAAATGGTGCGGCGGTGCCGAGATCTATTTGCGCAATAGCTGGGTCGACTAATTGATGTAGAAGAACCAGAATTGCTGGAAAACGTAGAGTTGTGAAACGCATAATGATATGAGTTCGGGGAGCACAGAGACTTGAACCTGATAAATCAGAAACTATGCTGGGTTTATATAGGAGCACAATTCCACGTCCATAAACGTCCATGGCATATGCCGCTTGATGCGATCATGCATTTCTCCAAGCTTCAAACGAAACGAAATACAGAGCCATATCCGGTCCTCTGTTCACTAAACAGATAGAAGGGCCGATATAACTCGGTATCTCCAAGCTCCAAACGAAACCAAAGATACACATCCAGATGCGGTCCTCGGTTCAGTAAACGGATAGAAAGGCCGAGATAACTCAGTAGTGTCTTTCCTTAGCTCGAATTGTGTGATGTATCATGGAGGAGCCTGGTGTGTGCATCAATGACCTTGTATACGTTTTAATCTTGTATACTGGGAAGCTAGATGTTTAAGACATTAGAGAGAAAAGGCTGCTAAAAAAAAAGCACGCGTATCAACATTACTGCAATAATTAAGCCATGTAACCACTCAGTTGTAGGCCTGCGCGTGTGTCGACAACTCGTCATCATGTACACAATCGGGGCAAGAGGCAAGAAGAGCAAGTCGACGGTCAGATGTGTTAAAGATGGACGAGATTTGAGCTACGTCGCCGGGCTGGTTCAAATAAATTTACTTACGGGAGTCCGGAGTGATGAGCCTATGACTTAGAACAAAGAAGAAACCCAAAACGTATTAAGCACAAGCGTCGATCGCGTTGATGTTGCGGAGTGACAATGTTCCGTAACCTAGTGCTGAGGACAAAGGAATTCGTATGTATAGAGCCAAGCGCCGGTTCGCATTGGGAAAGAAACCACAAGCTATAGTTTTAATACAAATCACCAGACATCCAGATCGAAATTCTTAAGCGTAAAGCTACGCATGAGTCATGTATATTTACGATGGTAGGTTGTGATGGTGGTCCAAATTGATGAGCCGCAGCTTTCGCAAGTCACGGAACCCAATCACATTGAAATCGATGATGCATTGAATGTTCGGTACAGCTAGATTTCCCTCATTCGGATCTGATTTCTTCGTTGGAGAGATAAGTCGATTACGCTTTGTACTGTCAAACTTCTGTTTAATGTGCTCGCATAATCCGTCACGGTTGGAGATAAGAATATTGGGTGCTGAAAAGGCCTCGTTAGGTTTGAATGGAACTTGCAGTACTTCTTATAGAATACAAATTCTTCATCTGTTACCTTCTCGCCCTTAGAAACGGAGTGAACTCCCTGCCCACGGTAGTAAACGCTATGTTCTGATAGGTGATGGTTCGCCGCGAAAGTCAGTGTAATCTTAGCAACAATCTTCTCTTAAGCAATGTTCAAACGCTAACACTCCGCTCCGAACTTGGCCTCCATCTCCGCAATAGCATCACTACGCTCCCATCCCATGCGTAGAAGCACGTTTTCCTGTTTCTGCAGCTCCAGTGCGTGCTTCGCTTCCATTTCTCGGATGAGATTAACCTGCTGAGTCAGACTATCCGTATGTGCAGCTTGAACCCCATGAACATCATGGTGCATCTATCTCTGCTTTGTGCTCAACATTCTTTTGTTCGATCCTTTGGCGAACTTCAGCTACTTGGTTATTTAGACATGACCGGATCACTAATGTTAGCCTCTCAAAGTTGTTGGGGTCGCTTACGCTACAACATGCTGCACAACAAGAGGAGAAGGTCAGTCAGAGCGAGGAGAGGCAACACGTACTCTATGTGTGGTCTTAAATTAGCGCGCTTACGTGATAACTATCCTGACACTGGACGAGGCTACATGTGTACAATTACCCCGCCTTATCGCCTGGCGCGCTTTCTCAACTACCCGCTTCCACTCTCAATACACTTGAACGGTTATTGTCAGTCCCGTCGTGGCGTATTCTCCATTTTCCGGGCTGTCGCTTTGTCGTAAGATACAACTTTATTTTCACCTCCTTAGTTCCGGTTTGTTGCAAGAAGATCACAACATGGCCGCCCAAAGTCATCCTGAAATTGTTTTGTACGACTTAGCCTGCACCAAGAACGTCTGCTTTTCTCCTTCTGTCTGGCGCATCCGCCTCATGCTCAACTATAAACAAATCTCTTATCGGACTGTCTTTTTGGAGTTTCCAGATATCGAACCTACTCTACAGTCACTGTGAGTGTCCGCCTTGACAGCCTTGCTTTACAAACTCTCAGCTGCATTTCCCTCGATCCTTTTCCGGTCATGCCTCAATGTAGTCACAATGTTCGAATCGTGTACGAGCAAAGCCACCCCAATCTGACACTTCCTAGCGGTTTGATCCCCAGCGAGGGCGCCCGGGGGTCTGATCCTAAATACACTGTTCCCGCAATTCAGCATGTGTCAACCAATACGTACATGATGGATTCGGTTCCCATCACACAGTTCCTTGAGGCGACATACCCAGACCCGCCAGTGCCGCTGACATCGGAGCTGGGATACGAGATCGAGACCAAAGGACGGGCGGTGGTTGGCAGAGTCTTCCGCATATCAGTCATGCCGCGCGAGTTGAATATCCTTTTACCGCGTTCACAGGAATTTTTCCGACGCACACGCGAAGCTTCGCTGGGGCATCCACTCGAGGACCTCCTTGACTTGAAAAAAGAGGAGGCATCTTGGGACGCGATGGCAGATGATATTCGCGCTGTTGGCGAGTTGATGCGGACGCACAAGGATGAAGGGCCATTTGTGCTGGGCGCACGGCCGAGTTACACTGACTTCTTCATTGCAGGCGCCCTTCAGACTGCCCGGGTTGTGGATGAAGGGGTTTTCCAGAAAATTTTCAAGTATGTTGGTTATAGAGATATATATGAGGCATGTCTGCCCTATATGGCGAAAAAGGATTAAGCGCCAACAGTGCGCATAGCTCGGTCAACAAGACAAGAGATCACACCGTCCAGTATGTAAGGTACCTGGCTCGCAGTCTCACGACCTTCCATGGAAATAATTCCATGACACCCTGCGACCTTCATCCAAAGCATTATCCGTCTACTGGCTGGAGGAAAGATTAGCCGGTCCAAAAGAGATCGATTTCACTGGTCTGAAAGATTGTTACAGCTAGTAACAGTAGTTCTTCCCAAGGAATATCTTACATGCAAGAAACTTGCAACTTCAACCGATCCAAGTTCTTGTTAGGGCTCTGGTTACATATTTCCCTCCCTGACTCTGACACCCTGCCGACAAGACCTGAATCTGAACGCAATGCTTGAGCCAATACTTCGTCCGGGCTCCATCTCGTGCTTTAATTTTGTCCATTCATTTTAATTCATGGTTATTATACATGATAATCACCGGGCGTTACCCCGTATTTCGTCCCGTTCTTGCCTCTCGCCGTTACCGGATCAGGAAATGTGGCTGTGAAACATGAGAGACTGACGTCAGAATTGCGGGACTCGCTCAACGCCACTGTTGGAATTGCCAGGGGTTTATAACTGATTGGGAAAAGGGTTCCCGAATATCGTTGTTTCATGGGTATGTACTCTATGTTAGTCTTTACTCCGTACTACTTCTAAGCTAGCCCCGAAGCCGTTTGCCAGCTCAACATCGTATACCATGTTGTCAGTTCCTCAGTCTTCACATGTCTTTGTTTGTGCTATTGTTATGTTGCACCGCATACACGAAGGCGCCCCGTCCCCCGGATTCCATGCCATGGTAGTCAACCTTGGAACGATTCCTATCTGCAGGACAATGGCAATGCCATTCGAGAGGGGCAGTAGAATCCAGCGTCACGCGCGCTGGTGACATAACCATCGATATCGTCGAGGTAAGTACCGTCGGTATGACAGAGATACTACACATGTTTCCGTCGTGTAGTGTTAAGGCGTCCATTCCCTGCGGTGTTGCGCAAAGTTGGGATTTCACCTGCAGCTCTAGCGCTTCTGATCCTCGACCCCAATGTGAGTTCAACGCTGCCCGCCTGAGTCTCGTGTTGGAGAAGGGGCGGAGTTTGATGATTAAAGTTGCTAGAAATGGGGCGACATTGATGGGGTGACATTCATCTTGCTGCTCCATTGGGCAGTCGACAGCATTATGTAAGTTAAGGAAGTGGAGTGTATATAAAGAGAATCATGTTAAGTCTCTCTTCGAAGTCCATACCTTCACAGAAACATGGGTTTTTCTTTCCGGTTATACCTTCGCCCCAATAACATGTGGAAGTCTCTTACAGTGCTTGGCCTTGGAGCCTTCCTTGGTGTTAATGCCAATAACGGAATTCCTGAGCAATGGTTTACAGATGATCAGGGTAGTCAAGCTGCACAGGCCGGCTCTCCGTATGTGCTCATGTCCCTTTCAAGCGCCCTAGTACCTAATTCTGATGGACGATTGTAGAATGTGGCACATGGCTAGTGGGTCTTGCCTACCAAGCGCTGCGGAAGATGGCCAGGGACACCAGACCAATGGCGTCGACCCAGGTTGGGGTGAATGCGAAGTTGCCGCAAACCTCGCCGACGGCTGTCCGGGGGACTCAACCTATCAAGGTCCTAACGTTTACTACCACGCTGCGGCTGGCGAGCCATTCGACAATATACCTACCTATTTTGCGACTCAAAAGTGTGATGACGGTTCTTGGGTAAGTTACGAAGTCCGGAGAGCGTCAAGATGTGCTTCAAGCGGATCCCGAACGAGTCTCGTGCCCATGAAGAATGGAATTCTTGACACTTCTCCTCTCGCTCAACGCAAACTAACGATTCTTCTGCTAGCGAACCTACTACGGTGTATATTTCAAGAAGGACGTTGGACACAAGTCCGATTGGGAGTACGCCATCATGAAGTGGACGCCAGACGGGTCAGGAAATTTTGTGCGAGATTCCGTTTCGCTGGAAGTGGACGGGAAGCGAGGCGGAGGATCGTACAGTGACATTCCTAGCACGTTTGACAGCTCAGATGACCAGTATGAAGACGGAAACCAAGGTCGTGATCATCCAAAGCTTTACTTCGGTAAGCATCACCATGCTGTTCACTGGGACATGTCCGGCAACTTCAGGAGCACGTGCGGAATCGGGACGGATGACTTCAGGGCAAACGACTTCCAGTTCTGGTCATCTTCGAACCTGAGACACATTGACAATGTCGACCCGAACTGGACCTATGGAAAGGCGACAAACCCTCATGTGACTGTTGGGGGCATGTGCAATTAATATGTAGAGGGAGTGCTTAGGGAGAAAATCTAATGTTGCACGGTAGTAAACCTCACTGTAAACAACCTCTCTTACTTAATTACAGTAGAATTTGGAGGGGGTTTTGTTAGCTTCGAGGTTTTTTCCTCCTTCAGGTTAATTTGTGTGGCAAAATCACTGTAGCTGATTAGTGAGGAGAACCAACTCCAAAACAAAGGGCTCTGCTCCAGATAGGACAATGCAAAATATAGTAATCAATTACAATTCCATTGGGCGGCCGGGCATGAATTGTTTTACTGTATGCTTGGTATGGGACTGCGCTCTACATACTTACTCGCCATGCTCTCGCAGCCTAAGGTACTGCTCCACGTAGGTACACAAAAGCCCTGGCACGCAACACGCGCATGCTGCAATGCGGACTCGATGCCCTTTGAAACAACATAGCATGTCCCAAACGTGTAGCCCCAACGCCACTCAACTCCATTCTGTCACCAGCCTTTACCACAACGATGATCACCCACGCGGCACGTCTTTAGTTTCTCACTTGATCTGGGTGTAAATTGTGCAGCCTTCACACCACTCCTAAGCTGCCAAGATGAAGGAAACGTTACTGTCGGCTGCGCCTCGAGCGCATTTGGACTAGCACGTGGCGAAGCATCGTGGCGTCCGCGTTCGGACCAATCGCGTCAGTTCGTTCCTGAGCGAGCCTTGCTAGGCTTCATCCTGATCTACACCGACACAGCTGCCTGCTCAGCACTCAATTCTAACCTCACCTTAACCAGGAGAAAACATCTCGAGAAAGCAGTCGTCTGTTGGGGCACCTAGCCACAAAGCTGGTGTGTAGAGGATTCGGCGCTTCCGCGGCGCACATGAGTTTGCACTGCCCTGTCCAAGAAGCGCAGTTTTCTTGTTCTTCTCGGCATCCCGCCACGGAGACCTGAGTACCACCGAAACACCGCTTCTTCCCTTGCTTGGCTCTTGAATATACGGCAATACGAATGAGCTCATGACTGGCGATAGTGTAGACATCATGCAGATTCTAGTCGGCCTTGCCCGACGGATACCACATAGCCTGGCAAGGGCACAAGAGAGCCTATCAGAGCGAAATTGGAGCTAACCTAGTGACCGGCGCTGCTTCTACTCAGGCAGAATCAGTGATGATATACCAAGCGCCGAGTAGGCTTTGTATGGGGCAAATACATACACAGCCTCCCATGGCATTTGTAGGTATATGGGCGCTTCGATGGCGGCCCTTGCATCATCAGCGTTGAACTACCATTCCATCACACACGATCTCAAGCCTGTCGATTATCGCTGTTTGCCCTTCAACTTTCCGTGGCGGCATCAGATCCGTGACTGTCTTCCACCTCTTCGTCGAGATGGAAGCTGGCAAGCTAGCCCCGCCCACACTCCAAATTAACACTCGACAACGTGCACTGAGCGAAGCGGACACGATCACATCGCAAACATCGAACCCGTTCCTAACGCCGGTATCGCCAAGCAACGCATCGACGAGCGACGTATCTACTGTAATAGACCATGATGCGGCTGTACGGCGGGAACTGCATAACGACGCAAACACCAGTATAGACAACAGCCCATTCGCCTTCTCCCCAGCGCAGCTAAGCAAGCTTCTCAATCCGAAATCGCTTGCCGTGTACCATGCTCTTGGCGGTATTCATGGCATTGCAGCCGGACTGCAATCAGATGTACATAGCGGTTTGAGCGTGGACGAATCGATAGTCCCCCGATGTATCTCGTTTGAAGAAGCAGTCAGCCCAAAGACGCCGACCAAAGAGCGAGACTCGACTCGACCGCCCAGCCAAGGGCAGCCTTTTGAGGATCGCATCCGCATCCATGGACGAAACACTCTTCCTCCGAAAAAAGTAACGCCCCTATGGAGACTCGTATGGAACGCATACAACGACACAGTGCTCATTGTACTCACCATTGCGGCCGCAATCTCGCTTGCTCTCGGCTTATACGAAACTTTCGGCGCGGAGCACGAACCTGGCGCTCCAACTCCAGTCGATTGGGTTGAGGGCCTTGCCATCTGCATTGCTATCGTCATTGTAGTCCTCGTGACCGCTCTGAACGACTGGCAGAAAGAACAGGCATTTGCTCGACTGAATGCTAGGAAAGAACAGCGAGACATCAAGGTCACGCGCTCTGGAAAGATCAGTATGATTAGTGTGTACGACGTACTCGCAGGAGACATCATACACCTCGAGCCTGGCGATGTCGTTCCCGTCGACGGTATCTTTATCGATGGTTCGGATGTGCGCTGCGACGAGTCATCGGCCACAGGAGAGTCTGATGCCATGCGGAAGACACCTGGCGAAGCTGTAATGAAATCACTGAACGCTGGTCAGCCCATCAAGAACCTTGATCCCTTCATCATATCCGGCGCCAAGGTACTGGAAGGCGTTGGGACTTTCATGGCGACTTCTGTTGGAGTCCACAGCAGCTTTGGAAGGATAATGATGTCTGTCCGTGCGGACGTCGAGGCTACCCCTCTACAAAAGAAACTTGGCGGTCTGGCTATGGCTATCGCCAAACTTGGATGCACAGCTGCGGGTATCTTATTCTTCGTTCTTCTCTTCCGCTTCGTGGGTGGGTTGTCTAGCGACACGCGGACTCCAGCAAAGAAGGGCTCAGCTTTCATGGACATTCTCATCGTTGCAGTCACTATCATCGTCGTAGCCGTCCCTGAAGGTCTTCCCCTGGCGGTAACACTGGCCTTAGCTTTTGCAACGACTAAGATGTTGAAGGAGAACAATCTCGTGAGAGTGTTGCGAGCCTGCGAGACCATGGGTAATGCCACCACTATCTGCTCAGATAAAACTGGAACTCTGGTAAATACCACCTTCTCATTAAGAGTCGTGAATTGATACTGACAATGACCGGATAGACAACAAACAAAATGACTGTTGTGGCTGGCACATTCGGCTCAACAAGTTTTGTGCATGGAGAGGCGAATTTAGAGAAAGCTACAACCGTCTCATCATGGGCATCAGAGATAGCTCCAGCTTCGAAGGAGCTAATCATCCAGTCCATCGCCATCAACTCTACAGCATTCGAGGGGGTAGAAGAGGGCATCCCAGTCTTCGTCGGATCCAAGACTGAAACGGCTCTGCTCCAGCTCGCAAAAGATCATCTCGGCCTTGTATCATTATCTGAAACACGCGATAACGAGCAGGTGGCACACATGTTCCCATTCGACTCAAGCAAGAAGTGTATGGGAGCTGTCATCAAAATTCGCGACGGCGGATACCGACTTGTTATCAAGGGCGCATCTGAGATTCTGCTCGGCTTTTCCTCAGCTTCTGCCCACTTCGACACGCTGAACACGGAGCCATTATCCGAAGACCAACGTCAATCGATTTACAACACAATCAATGAGTACGCGAATAGGTCCCTGAGGACCATTGGCCTGGCATACCGCGACTTTGTCCACTGGCCACCACTAAATGCAGAATATACGGAGGGCGGAAGTGTCGAATTTCGTTCTTTACTTCGCGACCTCACCTTCTTCGGGGTTGTCGGTATCCAGGACCCTGTTCGTCCCGGTGTCCCAGAAGCTGTTCGAAAAGCACAAGGTGCTGGTGTCACAGTCCGCATGGTTACTGGCGACAACGTGCAGACTGCACGAGCCATTGCGACCGAGTGTCTAATCTACAGCGAAGGTGGAGTTGTCATGGAAGGCCCAGAGTTCCGGCGTTTGTCGGAAGACGACATGAACAAGGTTCTGCCACGACTCCAGGTCCTCGCACGTTCCTCTCCAGAGGACAAGAGAATTCTCGTGCAACGTCTTAAAGCTCTTGGCGAGACTGTGGCTGTAACGGGGGATGGCACGAACGACGCCCCGGCTCTGAAGGCTGCAAACATCGGCTTCTCCATGGGCATTTCTGGAACCGAGGTTGCCAAGGAGGCGTCTTCTATTATCCTCATGGATGACAATTTTGCCTCTATCATCACCGCTCTGATGTGGGGTCGAGCTGTCAATGACGCCGTGCAGAAGTTCCTCCAGGTAAGTTCCAAGCATCCCGCCCTCCCCAGAAGTTTCTGACCAAGACAGTTCCAAATAACCGTGAACATCACCGCCGTAGTCCTAGCTTTCGTAACAGCCATATACGACGACGAGATGAAGCCCGCTCTTCGAGCCGTACAGCTCCTCTGGGTCAACCTCATCATGGACACCTTCGCCGCCCTCGCCCTTGCCACCGACCCACCCACGGAGAAGATCCTCGACCGCCCTCCCCAGGGCAAAGACAAGCCTCTCATCACAACAACGATGTGGAAGCAGATCTGCGGCCAAAACATCTACAAACTTACCGTTATATTCGTCTTGTACTTTGCTGGCGGCCCTATCCTGGGCTACGACCTCTCTGATCCGGACAAGCAGCTTGAACTCGACACTGTGATTTTCAACGCCTTCGTGTGGATGCAAATCTTCAATATTTTCAACAATCGCCGATTGGACAATCACTTCAACGTCCTGGAAGGCATCCTCCGCAACTTTTTCTTTATCGGTATCGTTATTCTTATCGTTGCTATGCAGATTATGATCATTTTCGTCGGTGGACGCGCGTTCCAGATTAAGCCTGGTGGTATAGATGGGACACAGTGGGCTATCTCGATCGTCGTGGGGTTTATTTGTATCCCTTGGGCTGCTGCTATTCGGTTGTTCCCGGACGAGTGGTTTGCGGCCATTGCACGAGTGGTGGGAAAACCAGTTGTCGTTGTGTATAGGTGGTGTTGCCGCGGCGTAGAGAAGGTGAAGATGGTCTTGGAGAGGAAGAAAAAGAGCGACGAGGAGGTGGGACACACGTGTGAGGGAATTGCACCGGCTATTGTTGTCGTTGAGGATGACGCTACTGCTACAGACAGGCCGAGAGCGTAGGCAGGCAATGAGGTTGAGTTGTACAATATGTTATGTATTTGTTAAGCATAAGTACTTAGAGTTAATGATGACGATCCGGCTTTCAACGATGTTCATTGATAGTTCAAACTTTCTTTTCTGCTCTTGCATCGAAACATGACCGACTTGGAGGTCGAAACAGAGTTGCGACGTGCGCGCTCAAAGGTGATACGCTTAAAAAGATTTCCCAATTGCATACGGAGCAAATTCAGTCTACAATATCGTTCCCAAAGCTACTCTGATACGTAGTTGGATGTCCAGGGATTTTCAGGGGTATTTGTGGTGAATTGTCTCGTGCTTTGATGCTGTGGAACGCTTGGTGCGTATACGATCCTCAACGTTACTCGAGACTATAGTGAGTGTGATCGGTCGCGGGCTTCTAGACCACTTGTACCGTCTGCTCGTACTTGAGAAGCCAACGTTGTGTGATTAATTCCACTACAATAGTAATCACCCAACGAATTCCCTTCCAACGTCGACTAGATATAGATATGCGATCTCGCTCATCACTCTCACAGAATACCTATTGTTGACAAGAGGGTCGGTAAAAGGACCCGAGGACGTGCTGGGGGTTGTCGATGAGGTTGTTGAGTTGGAGATTATCGCATTGAAGTTTAGCAATACGTACCAACCATGTAGAAGGATACATTGCGTTATTATACCTCCAGCCTCGCGCGTGCATGCTTATCAAATGCAGCGCTCCACATTCCCTACTCTGAAGCTCCAGGCCGCGAGTCCAGGGGCGCGAAGACCCACGATAAGCCGCTAAGATTATCCCCTAATAAGTCGGCTAGCCCGTTCAAGCAACGCCCCTGTCCATCACCGGACAAGTGCACCGAGGCCATCGCTAAACGAGAGCCGCACTTTAAAATGACAGATGGTGACACGGCCAACCGTCGAAACGCTTCCTGACAAGAGGGTCCGAGGACGCACGTGCGATCGTCAGGGTCCTTAGGGGCTCGGCGCGTCTGATTTATCCCAGATCTGGGCTACCTCGTGGCACATCCTTGCTGTCGGTTTCGCACCAGAGGAGAAAATGTGAGAATTGAGAAGTCGAACGTTGGAAGCTGTTCTGGTCATAACGACCGTGTCAGACTCAATTTCGTTCCCCATGCTCGTTGCTCCTAGACTGCCGACAACGAGCGGCTCTCTTTACCTCACAACCCCCGTCTCAAAACACACAAGCCGCAATCATTCGCCTTAGGACCGTTCATACGGCCTAGGCACTGGCCATGGCCACTATCTCAAATCTGGACCCACTCTTCCATTGTTGAAGGCGAGAAAAGCGGTGTCGAGCCATGGCATGCGGCTAACCCAACTGCGCTGTTGAAACGTATCCCGCGTCCGTTGCGATTAGAAGCGCGCGTTTTACAGGAGTCAACAGAGATTTCACCGCTTCTGCGGGAGCTTGTACAAATGTCGCGAGCTGGGCTGCAAACTTCCACAGTCCCTTCCATCTTTTATTCGCGTTTCTCGTTTCGTTCCTGGGGTTTTTCGACATCATGGGCGCAATTACTACTGCCACACAGCTCCAAGTGTCGACGGAGCCTGCTGATTCTGTGGTCCCAGACGTAAAGACGCTTCGAGACGCCATTCCAGCGAAATGTTTTGAGCGCTCGCTCCTTCGTTCCATGTCCTACGTCGTTCGTGATCTCATTGCCGTCTCGGCACTTTTTGCTTCGGCAGTCTGGCTGAGCAAGCTCGATGCACCATGGAGCGTCACCATTCCCCTCTGGACGCTATACAGCTTCGTCCAAGGGCTTTTCTTCACAGGACTGTGGATCCTGGCACACGAGTGCGGCCACGACTCGTTTTCACCGTATCTCAATGTTAATGCGACGGTTGGGTGGTTCTTGCACTCGATCCTGATGGTGCCTTTTTTCAGCTGGAAATTCAGCCACTCGCGACATCATCGATATGCCAACCACATGCAGAAAGACACCGTGTTTGTGCCTAGCCGCAAGGAAGAGGTCGAGGAAAGAGAATCCAGGGGCGTGAGTCTGGTTGAGAAACTCATAGACCATACTGCTGCCGATACGCCGATTCTCACCTTATGCGCGCTCATTTTCCACCAGTTGCTAGGGTGGCCTGCATACATTCTTCTCAACGCTGGCGCGGGCATGAAGAGTTTGACCAAGAATTCGCGTGAAGAGACTTCGACCTTTAAGCAGTCTCATCTCGATCCCACAGCGCACGTCTTTACCGATGGCGAACAACCATTCGTTTTACTCTCCAACGTCGGCCTCATGTTGGTTCTTACGGTGCTTTATCAAGTCAGCCAGTACTTAGGCGTAGGACACACGTTCCTGCTCTACGGGCTTCCGTACCTGTGGATGAACCACTGGATCGGTGAGTTCTTTCGACACTCGTGGAAAGCAGATGCTAATAAGTGAATAGTTGCAATCACATACCTTCATCACACGCACGAGGACGCACCTCACTACGATGAAGGTAACTGGACGTACGCCAAGGGCGCACTTTCCACGGTCGATCGTGAATTTGGATTCATCGGACGCCACATTTTCCACGGAATTATCGAGTATCACGTGGTTCACCACATTTTTCCGTAAGTTGCCGACTCAACTCCATGTTCAGATCGCAGCTAACCATGCATCATAGCCGCATTCCCTTCTATCACGCTGAGGAAGCCACATGGGCGATTGAGCCCGTGCTAGGTGAAAGGTACATCCAGCAACGCGGCAACTTTTTCGTTGACCTCTGGACCGCATTTACGACGTGCAAGTATGTTGAGGAAGGCACTGGTGCGATGAAGGGCGGGCTCGTGTGGGGAAAGAGTGCTAAGGCGCAATGAGGCTGGCACAGCTGGCATTAGAACGTATGGGACAAAAGCCTAGTTATCGAATCCATGGCCCTGGGGTTACAAAGAGAATTTCCTGATGACTGATTGTAGTGATGATGAATTTGGAGAGGAGCGCAAATCTCACGTGACATCCCAGCATCATCAAGATGTCGCCCTGCATTTCAAGAAGTCGTAGTCGTAGACGCGGGTTGGTATGAAGTCGAGGTGCGTGGTTCTTGGGCTTGCGGCGTTTGGAATGGGCGACGATTCGGGCATCGCTGTAGCGAAGTACGCATATGTGCACCCGTCCTCGGTGGAAGACGTCCGAATTCGTGAGTGCGCGGACGAACTGGGAGGGTGTAGATGCGCCCAAACACCACCGGTACGCCAAGCCGCCAAGCCGCCAACTCAGCTTGGCATGCTTCCCCGCACCTCTCCGCCGTGACTGGACGACAGTGCTGGGTTCTTCCCCATCTTGACAGTACTGGTACTGTGAATGTGCAAAGAAGCTTCACAAAGCAACCTTAGCCCAGCCCGTCTTCTCCAGTTAAGCCTGGCAGACAACGCCCCAAGTCTTGGGAACGAGACGATAGTTGTATTCACTCCCGTTGGGTCCCAGAGTAGTGGCAGATCGACTGCTACTTTTACTATAGTATCTATACTCCAGTCGCCCTGAAGTCAATGCCAGCCCGCGCCCGTATCTTCGCCGTATCGACCGAGGTGAGAGTCTAGGGGCCGATGATAATGTCGTTCAAGTATATCCGCGGGAAGTACCTCATCCCTGGACCTGCACAACACGCACCAAAAGTCGCAAACACGCACAACGTACCGGCAACCCAGCGAATCCACGATGACACCGATGTGGAGCTCGAGCTATATCCACGCACCAATCTTTCCTGTGCTGAAGGCCATGCTCGTTGACCGAAAAGCACAGCGGCTGATGATTGAGAGCCCGACTACCTATGGAAAGCCGCGTACTAACAGCCTTGAGTGTCACCTGTAGGTCGCCTTGCACGCCTTAGTATTGAAGGCAAGGGTGCGTGGCCAACCACCGTCTGCAAAAAAAATTCAAATCTCACGATCTCAAGTCGATCCCGCGCCAAAAGTGAAGATCTAGTTGTTAGATTGCGTAGACGGGCCGAACCCGCAGCCAGCGTGAAGCCCACGCGTAGTGTAAGAACAATGCCAAGATGGGCAGCCTCGTTCTGCAAGGCGATAAGGCTGTTCCCCTGCGCCTCCGCCATGGTTCTGAACGGGCAATCGGCATTGATACGACAACAAGCCTAACGAACGAACGAAGAAGCAAGAACAACCTGCGAATCTGTCGGAACAGTGGACATACCGCGGCCGTGTTGACGTACGCCGAGCAAGGCTTATGGCGGGCAGTTCAAACAGATCAGCTTCAATGGAACCTTATCGAGAATGAAGCACTTCATGCCATGGATTCTCTAGCACTACACCTGCCGCAAGGGGTCTACCGTGTAGCTCTCGATACTGACAGATGCATTGGTTCAAGGCCTCCCACTCGGAGGAAACCTCTATCAGGTAGCAGTTGCAAGGAGTATGGAAAACGGCCCTGTGCTTTGTATAGGGACGACGGGAACTTGCGTCACAATCGTTGAAGAAAGTGAACATGGGAAAGCGATGGGAACAAGTATAAGAAGACTTCAAGTCTCGCGCAGATTGAATCACTCAACACAAACAGCCTCACAGCTTCGAATATCGCCTTGACATCAGCTTTGCTCCCTCAATTCTACTTAGATCTTCTCATCTCTCATAACAAAATGCGCACCGCTTCCATCCTCGCTCTCGCCACCGGTCTCATAGCCCCGGCTGTGGCCGACTTTTACGTGTATGCTAGCGTCCAATACATCACCGCCGACGCCAGCAACACCAATGACTTCACCTTCTTTGCTGGACCTCCAAGCTGCGACGATGTGTACAACAGTATTGGACTATCTCCGACCGACGACGCCAGCGGCGGTGGCGTCCGTTGCAAGGGTTGCAGTACCGCCGAAAATAATGATGTGAAGGTCACTGAGCTCGAGTTCAAGGCCAACGACTACGGTCACTACAGTAAGTTATTTAATTCTGGAAATTGCTTGACTGAACAAGCGGAAGCGGAAGTGTTTTTGTTTGGAATTGAAGTGCATCGGCTAATCTTCTCTTGTGTATAGCTTGGTACGCGGAACGGGACGGTGCGCCTCTTGTTGATGTCAACGATGCTGTCGTTGGTACCTGCAACATCGATAACTCTGATAACTACAACTGCTTCGATGGTCTTGCTACCTACAAGGGCCAGTCTCAAATCTTCTGCTCTACTTCTCTGGCTATTCCGTAAGGTCGTCGTGATTGAGCATCGATAGATTGCAGGTATGAAAGCTAGAGTTACTAGAATGAAAGGGATAGCACGGAAGTCTAGACCTAATAGATGATAATATAAGCCTAAGTTCTTATTACGAGAGCGCTGTCGTGCTTGTTTTCCTCCCGTGCATAGAGCAGAGTGCATTTATTCTTGCTCTCAAAAGCAAAGAACCACCTGAGAAAGGTACGCCTGACACGCGGGACGGGCAGTAAAGAATGTCTAGTTCAAATGCAGATGCAAACAGCTCCATAAACTCTAAAGCTGAAGATTTTCCGATTTAATACACTAGGAATAGGCTGGATTTAACATACGAAAATCAGGATGACCACTATAAAGTGTCTTTCAACTACATGTACAATACCGTTGTAGAGATGGTGTTAGAAAACGTGATTCTTGCATTATCTACCCATGCATAACCAACAGGCAAGGCAGCAGGACTCTCTCATTGAGACATTCATCAGTGTTTAGAAACCACGGCGATTTTCAAGGGGCTTTGGCTGCTTGTTTATACTCCTTCCAAATCAAGCCTTCAGGAAGAACTTTCCACTGCTGATCTTCGTCAAGCAGATCTTGCATCTTACTCCACTCAGCCTTCACCTGTACGATCTTGTTTTGGTCTCTCGGCACGATTCTAGCTAAGAAGGGTTTTGGTAACACAAACATTCCCTCTGTGAGGTCATGCGCATCTGGTACGACCTCACGGTCATTTGCGTCGCGAGCTCGATGGAAATCAAAACCCCACAGCAATCTTGCAATGGCGAGAAACAATGATCGCTCTGCGATATGCATACCTTGACATAGGCGTCGGCCAGCACCGAAGATGAATTGATCCCGCTTCGTCGCGTCAGGGTTGTTGGCAGCCTCGGCCGCAGTCTGATTATCATGAGCGTAGCGAGCGGGGTCAAAGCGCCGTGGGTCAGAATGTCGTTTGGGATCCATGTGAATCTGAAGATAGTGAGTGCTGTTAGCATAGGTAGGCTTCAAACTTCCAGGGCGTACTGCAGGGCGTACTAACCGCCCAAACATTCCACATGACTCCCGCGCCTTTTGGAATCGTATAACCCAGGTATTCATCGTCGCGAATTACAGCATGTGGGACACCCATTACAACCGTGGGCATCCAACGCATGCTCTCTTTCACACAAGCCCGTATATAAGGTAGGTTCGGCTCGTCTTCTACAGTTGGAAAGCGATCGCCGCATACGCAATCCAGCTCCTCTTGTGCCCTCTTCGCAACATTAGGAAAGAGAACCATTGCCTGAATGACTGTTGATGTTAGTATAAACATTTTGTCGTTGGCTAAAGAACCTACAGCCAACAAGTATAGCTGCTGTTGTATCAGAGCCTGCTTCCAAGAGAGAGCCGCTAACATAACCCGCGAGAGGATCCGAGAATCCTTGTTCATCCTGAGCTCGAACAAGATCCAAGCAGAAGCACGGCCTGGCCGTGCCGTTCTTGATGGCCTGTTTCACCCTGAGCCAGTGGCCGACATAGAGTTCACTCTCCTTCTCATGGAGCTTCTTCGCATATTTGCGCAGTGGGAGTGCGAAGTCTGGTAGAGCTCGGAGAACGGGAAACAAATCGAGAAGTGCGGCCATTTGAGTTCCTTGGACTTCCGAGAACTTCTCGAAGCCCTAAATGGTGTTAGAAGTTGCCGCTCATAGAAACTGCAGTCATACATGGAACAGCTGTTTTAGCTTTGGGTCATCAATGCTAGTCGTACGAAAGCCAAAGATCATTTGAGTCGTGAGCGAGTTCGTGTATCGCCGAATATGATCAACGAACAGGTCGGGCTGCTCCAAGAATCCTACAAGCATAGCTTTATTCTCTAAATCTTGATACGGAACGTACGTTCTTGCAGCCTTAATGTTTAAATTATTGTGGACAATCTTGCGAATCATGCGCCATGTGTCGCCGTATTCCTGGTCGTGTCAATGCTTTACATACTGCATTTAGTTGCATTTGATGAAAGCTTACCATGAGTAGCATGCGTAGACCACCGCTTACAATCTGCCCCAGATACATCTCTGGACGCGAAGAATATATCCCACTTCTCTTGTCTAACAAATCTTTTATAGCCTGGTCCGAAGACAAGACAATCATGACCTTCGTACCGAGAATAAGAGAGTACACTGGACCATATTCCTCTGCCCATTTTTGGAATTGTAGATGGGCTTGCTTCTTTGGCATCAGGTGGAGATTGCCGATTATTGGCAAAGTGGGAGGTCCAGGTGGATAGCCTGCTGGCCGTCGACCCAGCTTGCTAAGTCGATGTGCGATCAGCGCCACGACGCAGATGACAAAGATTGGGGCATAGGATGTATCGAACATGTTGAGAACTGTAGTTGTGCCTTGGGGATTGTACTGTGTGAGCCCCATTATATCAAAACATGACTGCCTCATCGGTCAGGATGATATCTCGACCCACGTCTCTCGGACATGCAGTCATGCTCACAGCTCCGTTTCTGGTGGAGTAAAAGAATACCGCGAACCAATGAGACGCATGAGTCGACTTTCCTTGACTGACAACCGCTCTAATAGGAACTTGTGCATATGCATATACTTCCTAGTGTAGCTCGCTAACTGGCTAGATAACGTGCGGGGTGAATTTGCCGGCATGGCAAGTGCTAGGATGGTTATGATCTACAGACATTACGAATTATACATGGTCGCTCTTTCTACATGATCATCATCGCAAATGAGAAGCAAAAACGCGTATATTCATTTCCAAATAAGAGAGTGGAATTATGGTGAGGCGACCTTTGGCACTGATACCTACACGGTAATGCTATGTGATGCGCATGCGCCCCAGGCATACTGCAAGCAGTGGAGCTTATTGCTAGCGGCCACCTACTGGACGGGCCGAGCCCACGCGGGCCGCGGCCGTTACGAAGTACATCCCACCTGCCCCGCAATCGATACTTCTCAGGCTGTACATCACCGCACAACCCACTAATTTATATGACTCGGGGTCCGATCGGTCCAGGGCATAATGTGCTTAGATCCCACGCAATCCATATAATGTTCCAACACGGTTGCTGATCTGACGAGCGGCTTTGTAACGTGCAAATACGTTACGCAGTTGCGAACTCCACATACATCCTTACGGCAAACATATGAAGTTATCACGCCCCTCGACTTTGATTCAGGAGGTCTCTACGTCCCTTCCGAACATATTGACTAGGGTTATACCATAATTCTCCCACATCGCTTGCCGAAGCACCATAGTATAGGTGACATGAAGAGCAGATGAATCTGTTTCCAGTAGACTTTCTCTTACAAATGAGACATTGTGATTGGAGCTACATAATTTTAACCCTCCGGTCAGTTTACCAACTCATAATGTATCGTCGCATCTTGTGGCTGACAGGCAACCTGTTGGACCTCCAACACACTCATAGTAGTGATCGCATTCAGCACAGTTATACTCATGTTGGCACTCTTCCGGTGTTTCACAGGCGTACTTTCTGCAATCTAGGGCGGACACCTCCAACATTGACGTTTTTGGCTTGGGAGTCATCGCTGTCGGATTGATTGGGAGAATATCATCCGGGACATGCCATAATTGAGATTCATCAGTGACAGCACGTCCGTCGACGCCCGCCCATATCTCCCGTGTAGCAGGTGAGTATCTCTCGGTAAACTCAGCGATTTGCGTTGCGGAAAGTTGAACGTAGTCGGTGACAGCATCTCGCGCGTTGTTGAGCCTGCGAAGTACTCCATCCCGACCCAGTGTCCGTATGCCCGATCGGTCGGCCATGAGTGACTTGAGCGCATCGGCGAGGGACTAGTATATGGCTGTCAGAGGTTGAGTAGATGTAGCCCAGGCTTGCAAAGCTTACGGGTTCGTCTTTGGTTGCTACTACTCTCAACAGCATAGCACTGGCAGAGAAAAAGAATGTGATCTTCATAGTGAGTATGGGAGCAAGTACGGTGTTAATGTCCTCTCGTCAAAATCTGGTGCTATACCGTGGGAGTGATTGAAATAAGAGAAGCGAAGCAATGCAAACCCTTTATATACGACCCATCTCAGTCGCATTATTTAGCGATAAACGAGTGGATGTAATATCAAAACCACAAAGCTACGTCATGTATAGTCAGGACTAAGCACTAGCGCTAACATACTATATATTCGTGTTGGAACCCCTTCGTCTCTTACGACTGTGCCTCAACCACGCCCCCTCAACACTTCGTTGCTAACGTATCACTACAACAATTCTTCAACAGCCGTCATCCTGCAACACTGTTCAGTAAAACTTTTCCAATCACTATACTGCTACGTAAGATGATTCATGTTTCTCTTTTGCCTGATGTTCATGCTGACACAGACTGTAGCCATAAGCCCAAACAGATTTTTCCGGTCATGGAGGGTAAAGTGCACTCGCTGTCAGTGAAGGAACACAGTTGACATTAACAGTCGGCGCCTTGGACCATGACAAGGATACGTCTCAATCCCCTAATCATGTCGAGCCCAAGCCATCAAATAACAACGGGGCCAAGATGCTGATTGTTGGTTCTTCCAACGCGGATTCTGCAAGCCATGCGAAACCACTCAGCGAATTTTTAGCGTCTCTGAAGAAACCAGCAGACGGCAAGTATTTCCGATGTCTCTGCGTCGATGGCGTTTTCAGGATTCTCATCTGGCTACCGACGCCGCCTGACCAACCCACTGGCGTCGCAGTGTACGACGGGTTACCCATGTCATCCGATCTGATCAAAGCGTATCTCGATCGGAAACCCTGGACTAAAACGACGGAAGATCGTTTCAGAGGTGTCGATGGGAGGAACGTGCCACAAGAGCAATGGTTGCAGCCAGGTCCTGGTGTTCTGCCATCCATGGGAAGCAAACATGAGCGCGAAGAGGAGAAAAGGCAGCTGCAAGAGGAGCGGAGAATATTGGAAGAGAAAATCTCACGCGGTGAGATGAGTTATGGTCCTGCCTGTGGAAGCGTACAAAGTGATTATGATCTACGCCCGCGTTAGGGATCTGAAAATCGAGACAATTACTAGCCCATGATACTTCAGCTAGAGTGTTGGTGAACAGTTTGCGAGATATGATTATATACAAGACAAGCTCCAAGCTGTGACAAGAGCTCATCTACCACAACTCACATACCGGCTCCTTCTCCTTACACTGAAATGCCTCCCTGAAGTCGCGGGAGTTCTGTGAAATACCCAGGACTCTTGCGAAAGGCGGTGCATGCACGTCAGATAGATACTCCATCATCCCTTCCACGTCAATCTTGCTACACCACATCTGCCCGGCGGCAACGAAAAACAATTGTTCCTTTGTGAAGCCTTCTAGACCTGGGAGAGTTTGCGAGGGTGTGGTTTCCTCATGCTTCTTCCACGCAGAAAACGAGTTGCCAATGCCTCCAGCATCGTCAATGTTTTCGGACAGCGTTTGCTGGCCGTTGACGAACATAGGCCGATTATCAGAAGAATTTAGGAATATGATTCCCTTATGATCCACCGCTTGCATTCCGGAGTACTGGTGCACAAAACACTGTGTTCAATTCTCGAATGCAGCAACGCTAGCATCGTCCCACCAGTCTTTGTACTGCCTGTCGTGTTGAACTTTCGGCCATTCGAATCGAAGCCGTGAGTGATCTCATGGCCCGCAACAAAACCTATGCCCCCATATGTAAGGTAGCTAGGCGTCTCGGGAAACAAAATGGGCGCTTGTGAAATGCCCGCTGGTATCAAGATTTGGTTGGCCCTGACGTTGTAGCGTGCGTTGGTGATGTATGCATGCACACCGTTCTCAGGCCAGACTGAATGATCAACGGGGGAGCCAAGTTGATTCCAGGCTCTAGAGGCGGCCCACTGGCGGATCGAGAGCACGTTTGCGGAGAGCGACTCGGTGATGTTTATCCCACTGTAATAAGAAGCTAGATCAGTAGCACTTAGGGCGTTGGGGTTCTGTTCAGACAACAATATCATGGTTAGCACATCACCAAGCTGCGAAAAATAAGGCTGGGTAACATACGTGGTCGGGTTGGCCAATCTCCACTAAGATCTCCTCTTCAATCAACGCTTTGGTAGATCCATCAATCCAATCCCAGTGGTTCAATCTATCACCAAAAGCGGCTTTGATTTCCTCGGCCATTGTTCGTCACTAGAGCCATAGTCTTTGACGGGAAATAATTCTGCGAGCTTTGCAACGATCTCCGGTACCTCCCCCAAGCCAGACGCTTCAATAGTTTCGTTCTTCATGCATGAATTGTAGTTTGTGACCAGCATATCAAAGATAGCTTCGTCATCGGGGGTTGACTAATTTCTTTTTAGCAGTGTCCTACTAGATGCCGCCCGAGTGTGCACTCACATTAGCTTGTTTTGGGTATGGACTCTCAAGGATAGACCGAAGGACAAATTTGTTGATGTCCCTGACCTCGTTCAAGGTTGTATATATCGCTGCTGCACTTGCCAACCGCGATGGAAAGCCCCCGCAAACGTCTGTTATCAGTGATTAAGGACGTCAGCACACAATGGTCAGGACATAGAACCTCTTACATTGATCGTAGTTCTCGCAGGGGTCAATGGACTTGTAATTTGGATGTAGATTATTCAAGACGTGCGCAGCTGCCCTGATACAGTTTGGCGTGAGGCATAAGTCATCTTGCCCCGTAGCCGATCTCGCAAGAATTGGAGTTGCGGTGGAGGAAGAGCTCAATCCGAGAATGAAAATAGTGGCATAGCTATTGAAAGCAGATGGTCCCATTGCTAAGACGACACGACTTGAGTTATTGGTAGGCGATTGAAGGTGTTTGATACGTGCTTCATTACATGGTGCTTACCAGCTTCTTATGCTGAATGTCATCGACTGCTATGTGGATATCATACTTTGTTCTTCCTAGGAAGATCACAGCCTCGCACTGGCTGTCAGCATTATAATTAGATGACATTGAGGCGTCTGATAGCCAAGTGTGTGCAAGTACAGTGTGTAGAAGGCTGGTATGACATTGTTTTTCCAATGGAGGCAATACGTTCGCGGTTTGTAACCTTCTTTGAGCGTGGAAATGCGCCCTGTCCTCAAACCAAGCTCTTGGCCTTGGTGAGCTTTTGGAATGAAGTGCACTAGTCAACTGAAATGTGCATCAAGGCGATCTCCCAAGGGCCTCGGATCACTCGACGGTACTAGAGCATACGCGATCGGTCGGCCGATTGAGTTTATAGCCTCGATCTGGTCTTGGCTATGATTTATCCAAAACCAGTCGAAGTTCTCGGCTACCTTCCGAGCCGTGCGAGCTTCCCGAAACAAACAGGAGATGAGATAGACTGTAGGTACTGGAGTCAGCCCAGACTACCTAGCAGCAGGACTGCCATGCGAACGTTAGCGATAGCACATGGTGACGTGGTGGGATCTGCGCTGCCTCGGAGTGCTCGGCCACGTGGAATGGATGCCACACATGGCTAAAGCGCACGGCCGTTGTCTCGCTATGCAGCCGAGATTCGAATCGCGCGACACGTCCTCGCTTCTTACACACTGTAGGCTTCTTGACAAGTGTTGAGCCTAAGGTGTTGAGGTTATTGATCATTCTTTCCACTGGCAATGGGCAATGGCGCCATGGGACCTTCCGCTTCCAGCCACCCCAGACCCGCTACTTCCATTTCCAGCCCCTGGCCCCGCTTCGGGAAGCGGAAGATGACCGCGCCTCAACTTCCTCGATGCGCACTCCCAGCACTCACATTGCGCGCACGACAACATCAATGATCCGCGATAACCCTCCTGTCGACTTTCGCTAGCCATGACTGTTACTGCATCCTGTGCGCTGCGACACTAGGATCCATGTTCAATGCTTGCGCGTCGTATCCTCGCGTCACGACCCCGCCGGAGTGCCTTCATCAACCGGTGCGCAGGCTGTTGCTACCATGGCCGATTGCAACGAAGCGAGGCTCCCCCTCACAATCGACAGCGTGCAAAAATGGGCTCGCGCAAGTTTTCCCGGACCGTTTCGTGCGCTTCCAAGAACGCCACGGTTAACGTGGATCGAGTTTGACGAGTCCAGCTTCGCCATCAGCAGGGCCATCTGGAGGTCGCTCGGGCGCTCATCGCACAAGCAATTGCTCGCCATAGGAGCATATGCGCCAGGCCCAGATCTCGACGACGATGAACCAAACGATCGTGTCGCAGCGCACGTCCACGAAGACGAGGCAGAGGTCAGCTTCTACCGCATCGTCGAGACGCCTTACGGCGACGAACTACAGTCTGTAAAATCAACAAGCACCGTGGCTTTTTCCGCTCCCTTCTGCAACGTTGGCGACGACACTGGAGGGTCCGAGGCTATCCATCGCGTCTCGGCGCTGATCCGCTATTACTTTCTGGCAGCTGGGCACGTGAAAGAGCTTCTGCGGTCTAAACTAGACCCCACCATGTTTACCAGGAATTTCAAAGATGCATGTTCCTGGATCGAGAACGGGGGCGAGCGGCCAATTGCTGCGCCCTCGAGACGCTTATCGGCTTCAATCGTGGTTATACCGCAGGATAATGTCCCAATCAGACCCAAGCGCTCATCTACCATTTGTGCGTATATATCTGCGATTCCCTGCGACATGTGTGATGCTAATAACACCTCCAAAGCTACCATAACCCGATCCCCCGCTAACTCTCCCCGAGCGTCAAATTTTCATCGTTCAGCTACAGACAGCATCAGTACGAAGGTGAAGCGAGAGCGGGACGTCGAAAGTAGCGCTCGCCCAACGAAGCATCCGCGCCGTACTCTGAGTGAGCAAATTCGGATCCCGCTGTTGCGAGACCAGGAGCTGGTCAAAAGTCCACGAAGCCCGGCACCTGAGCGAGTCAACCGGGCTCTTTCTGAACGGATCCAGGACCTCAAAGAGCAAAAGTCGGAACTAGAGCAACGAATGGCGCAAGAAAGGCGTAGTCATCAACATGAACTCGAACGAGTAACGAAGGAGTTAGATGGCATGAGAACGACGCTGGCGAGTGTTGAATCATCACTCCGAGAGGAGATACAGTTGCTGAGGAAGAGAGTCGAGCAAGCCGAGCAGGATGCTGCGGCTGCCAAGGCTGAGCAGTTCGAAGTCCGGAAAGGTTTGGCCCAGCAACATGGTGAGGCTGCGAGGAAATGGAGCGCATAAAACGTAACCTTGCTGACGTTTTTTAATCTCAAGGAGGTTGTCTGGGCTAGGGCAGCACGATGATAAGAGCATATTGAACCCATGCTCACAACACAACAATGATCTCGCAGTATATATCTGACATGCAATGCGAAATACGCCGAGGTAGCTGAGGGTGCTTCAAAGGGACTCGGAACGAAAGTTATGGCATAGCGGTGTGGTATCGTGTTTTTTTGCGCAACGTAATTTTCTCGTTGGTCCGTTGATGCAAAACGAACTCCTGCGTAGGGCGTGGGAGAAATGATACCCATTTTTCGAGAGTTACCGAACGCTTTCCTAACTGTAATTGGCTTTTCGCTTGAATATATCTCCTCTTCATACATGAACATACTGCGTCACATCTTCTTTCCCTCATATCGTACAGTCGTGGCGATGATGAGTAATTTTCCTTCCTCTATTTGGGAAAATCATTGCGTGTAGTTAATCGGGGTATCTGGCGACACCTCAGCGAGATGTGTCGTATACGTCCCCTACGTCGCGAAACCAATGACTAAGGGCATCTGGGATATGCATAAAGCGAATAGCCAATGCACTTCCACTTGGTTGTATGGCGAGTACTCAGGCGGGTTGCTTTCCATGAGAACGGGCCTTGTTTGTTGGCTTTTGAATGGAAGAGGAGGGATTGGTATAGAAGATCTTACCTACCTACTGGAATGGCGTATCCTTGATTGTCTTCGGGGAAGATGTAAGATGTACATAATTAGAGCACGACATGGGCACCAGCCCATGCACTCACTCCTCATATCCCATCTTGCCACCCACGCGCTAAATCTACACCTCCAATACTCACCTTCCCGTCCCAATCTCCTAACTGTTTCATGTCTCAACCCAATAGTTCATCCACCCATATAATTCTTCCCGCACAATGCCCTCACTCACTGTTTATATGGCCCAACACCCAGCAGCCCAAGCCACCACATCCAGCGCCGCGAACCCCACATCCATCTGTTTACTTATCACATGTGCATTCATACTCCACGCGGCACATAATTTCCTCAGAAACACCACCCTCTTCGCAGAGCACTGCGATTGTGAAGGCAGGATCAGGCCTAGGCCAGTTGCTCCACCAAACAACGGCCGAAGCATGCGCGTCGCTCGCCGGTACTGTGTCCAGGCGTGAGAGGCTTTGCGGATTGTGGAGCGAGCAGAGGAAGAGGGTAATGTTGTCTTTGTACTTCTTGTAGTCGCGCCTGCGCCTCTCCTGGTTCTGCTTTTTTGTGAGCGCCGGGAGGACCGGGGCTGTTTCTGTATGAGGGAAATGACGCCCAGGGGTTGGTAATTGGATTGATGATCTTGGATAGGATAGAGAGAGTCAGGCCAGGTGTTTGATTTCTGTTGGGGTTGGAGAGAGAGGGCTTGAGGCGAAATTTCATGGGACTGGGACAGAGCCACCTGTTGGTTAGGCATGTATGTGGTTGGCATCTGGCGCGCGCGCGTTTGGGGCCTGCACGGTGCCATTGGAAAACAACGTGGACTAGAATATGGGCTTTACCGGTAGTGCTGTTCGTTCAGATTTTGCGAATCTGGAGACTGATAGGTGGTTAGAATGGTGAATGGATATGGGATTACTGTGAAATGGGTGACTTCGGGGGCATTATGTGGGAAGTCATTACATGGCTCGATGTTTGCTGTGCGCTCACACTGATCCGGATAACATAGTCGCCATATGCACAATGGACACAGTTCGTTTGGTAGTAGAGAGACATAATGTCTCGCTACGGTGAACTGGCCCAACAGGAGAGACTGCACATTGTGAACTGACATTGCGGTCGGAATATCGAAGACACCAGAAAGGGTAAAGAGCGGTACTTCAAGATATCGTCACTTTTTTTTGTATAGCAAGAAATGAGAATGGCATCTCGATCGAGTGTTGGGTCTTTGACCGAGTAGCCAATCAGAAATGCTGGTCAAGCCCCACTATTCGGAGGCGCGTCGAGTGTCGAGTGTCGTCATGTAGCATGTCAAACAACAAACATAGATTCGTCACTCAACTCACACTCACGCCCACGCTCGGCGACGACATGTACCAACCATACGACATGGCTGGCTCCCTCCCGCTGACGCAGCACAAACACGGCGGCGCGCGGGAGTAGCCGCCCGCCTCTCCACCCCTCGCATCGCGCTCGATATGGCGCCCACGCTCGCCCGCACGAACCGAGAATGACGTGGGGCAAAGGCAATCAATGGGCCTCGTCGCGGACCGTCCAGCGCAACAAGTTGCAGAGGACTACCAACAGGCCCCATACTACATGGCACGGGTGCAAGCAGTGGGCAAGACATGGCCAGCGAGGGAGGACTGGGCGCCATCAAAGGGAGCAGTAGCTTTCGTGCTCATAATGTTGGGAGATAGCCTTGCCCGTAGACACACGCCGCACAGCTCGCAATCTGTGGCGAACAAAGAAGGCTTTGATGGTCGCCCGTGAACACTTAGAGGAACGGTCCCTGGTGATAGCCGTGCCTGACCTTGATAGCCAAAGCTTTCCGCAGGTGATGTGATGTCCTTTGAGACCCGTCTTGCCCGGAAAACAGGTCCATATAAGTCATGGGATAAGGCTCAGGGTCCAGTACCTTTGTATGGCAATCGAGGGAGGGTGACGGTAGGGGAGTCACGGTGGTGTGACAGATGCCCACCCTGCTGAGACTGTGACTGCTGTTCTGTACCCGGCTTCTCGGTGCGCTGGGCTGTGGGCGTCCGGTGGTTGCTACACAGTACAGATAGACGTCATGGTGTGTCGCATTGGGAGTGGCCTGCTGGTACTAAGTCTACTGTAGAGGTGGTGAGGCTATCGATTGGCGGCCTCGGCTGCGGTGAGGCTGCTGGCTGCCCGTCAAGGGGCGTGCGCCGCCGCATGCATCACATCCATAGCTTACCTGGGACTCGACGATCGTCCGAATCAAGGCCTTTATTGCTTCACGAAGAAGCGGCCGCGTATTCTGATTCGCACCCCCTGCGCTCCGCTTGTTTCGACTAACGGTAGCTACGAGCCTAGAAGCGTGGGCGTCAGCCATAGGCATCTCCCGGCGCTAGACAGAAAGCTTGTCGATGCTTGGAGAGCTTCGTCATAGCCTCGAGACACCCGCCCAACGTGTCCGACGATCAGGTCCCCATGCTATCTCGACCCCGGTCACGGTACACTGATTGGAGGTGTACGGTCGTACAAGCAGGTTTCTATTGTGTAGTCCTGCATTGGGCCAGCAGGTTTGGGGTTTGGGAGGGGCGCATAGGGATGCACCTGCATGCTGTAACTGATGGGGAAGCGACGCATGCTGTAATCGGTCTAAGCAGAAGGCACGCAGCACGTATAAACATGGCCCGTCGTACACCTCCAGCTGCCTCCGACTACTTTCTGTAAACATACTCAGAACCCAACCTACTACCTGTTACCTCTCAACTATCACACCAAGTCCTCAAACCAGCCCTTCCACCATACACCTTGAAACAACAGTCCACAAACATCATGGCTTCCTTCCAGCGAGTCGCTATCCAGCGCAGCCCCGTCTACAAGTTCAATGGCACCAAGTCCTACGTCTACGCTATGACGAAGTGTAAGCAGCCCTTTCCTCCCTCACCACCTCAGGCAAACCACCAAATCTTGTCGCTAACATGTGCAGATGGCTTTCACCCCACCAAGCCCGGCCCGTACTTCCAGGCCAAGGTCATGTCCCAGCAAGGTAAGTACGGCAGGGTCGGCGGCCGCATGCGCGCACACTACGTGCTCAGGAAGCGCGAGCAGACGTCGTCGGCCACGGGACATGCCCAGAGCAAAGCCACCTCATCGGGCGACGCAGGAGCTACCGAGGGCGAAGTCCCCGCCGAAGACATCCAGAACGACTCGCTGTACCTCTGTGAGGTGAACATTGGCACGCCAGCGCAGAAACTCTACCTGGACTTTGATACCGGCTCCTCAGATCTATGGGTAGGTGGACGCATCTTGCTCAACTAATCGTGTCACAAGCTCATCATGTCATCAGGTGTGGTCCACTGAGCTCCCTAAGAACATCCTTAGCCAGGCAAATGCCCAAAACCAGCAGGTGGCCTTCGACGCCTCCAAGTCCAGCACGTTTAAGAAACTCAGTGGCGAAACCTGGAAGATTTCATACGGCGACTCGTCGTCGGCGAGCGGCGATGTAGGAACCGACGTGGTCGACCTGGGCGGCCTGAAGGTTGAGAACCAGGCTGTCGAGTTGGCCAAGGTGCTCTCAACACAATTTGTCCAGGTACTGAATAGCTCCACATCGAATTGTCTAGTCATGTCCAGCTAACGTGACTAGGGCAATGGAAGCGGCCTCCTCGGTCTCGCGTTCAGCTCCATCAACACTGTTTCCCCAGACCAGCAGAAGACTCCCGTGGACAACATCATCGCACAGAAGTCGGTCAAGGAGCAGTTGTTCACGGCCAACCTGGGAAGCTGGCGAGACGCAGATGAGCCCGACAAGGGAGCCGTGAGTCTTTTCTCAATAAGTCCCATTCTGCTTCATCTAACACGTTGCGTCCACAGAGTTTCTACACCTTCGGCTACATCGACCAGGACGTCATGAGCGCCGCTGGCGCCACGACCCCCAACTACGCCACCGTCGACAACAGCCAAGGTTTCTGGCAGATCCAGTCCACCTCCGCGACCATCAACGGAACTAAGATCACCCGTTCTAGCAACACTTCTATCATGGACACAGGCACCACGCTCTGCCTAGTCGACGACTCCCTTGTCGAGGCCGTCTACAAGGCCATTCCTGGCTCTTCATACGACCAGAATAGCCAGGGTTACGTCTTCCCTTCTACCACGTCCGCGGACGACCTCCCAGAGATTACCCTTGCAATCGGAGATGATTCGGTTGCGTTCCAGAAGGAGGATCTCGGCTTCGCGGATGCGGGCAACGGTATGGTGTATGGTAGTATCCAGAGCAGAGGATCTATGGACATGGATATCTATGGTGATGCCGTGTTGAAGGCCATGTATGCGGTAAGTCGAGGCTCTTTTCCTGCAACTAACCATCACTACCGTATCTGCCCAACTAGATATCTACTGCGCGTGCGCTCGAGAAAGTGGAATATGTGTGCTGACTTAATCTGTTTCATAGATCTTCGACATGAACAATGGCTCTCCGCGATTCGGATGGGTGCAGAGGAAGGAGACGGACCAGAACACGGCGGCTCCCCCGTCAGACCAGTAGGACTACTGACACGGTCGCCGCTTGCAATGAAACGTTGTTCGCTGGTTGGTTTGGTCAAAGGGAAAGGTTCCTAGTTAGCTAGTGGAGTAACAAATATACTCACATTTCCCTAAGATGCGGCCTCGATTCTTAAGTGTTTCCCATTACATCATTCTGGCTCACAGTGGTTATGATTACTTGATGGCCTGATCTAACGGTGAACAATGCGGCACTTGGAGTCAGTTCAACTTTTGATTGCAGCGTCATTGATATACAGCTTTGGAACAGCTTCAGCGGAGTAGTTACGAAGACATGTAGCTATTCTTCTCCCCATCAAACATCTCTTTAGAATCAATCAAACATACTCGTCCGCACACCTTTCGCATCATGCATGCTCTCCAACACTCTCCAACCAAGCCAGAATTCCAAGGGACGGTAGCAAGCAAGTAAGCAAGTAAGTCATCCATCAAGCGTTATTGAAGAAGACGGTATCCCCCTCAACCCTAACAACCTTCCTCTCATGCAGAACCCCAAGCGCAGCCCTAGCCTCCTCCAAGCTGAATCCGTACTCCCCAGCAGCCTTATTCACCCACCCGTTGACGGACGCCATGACGTGCGTAATACTGGTGAAGTCGGCGAAGACGATGGCCCGGAAGGTTCTTTCGAAGATGCGCATGCGGGCTGCGCTGAGGATGACGGGACTAGGACTAGTGGGGGGAGGAGGGCGTTGGAGTTGGAGGTGGAGGTGTGCGGGGGCGGCTGATGATGGGGATGGGGATGACAGGGTGGTGGTGGTGGTTGTGCGTGATGGCTCGCGAGGAGGAGGAGGAGTAGGAGAAGGAGTCTTGGCAGATGCGTCTGGTACATCGTCGAGGGCTTTCCGACCATGATTATGAGTATGATGACCAAAACGAACCAAGCGGCCACCATGCTCATATATCAAGAGCTCTGAGTCGTCGGAGGAAACGTCCTCATCGCCAGATTTCTCTCGGCTTGCACACTTCTCGGCGGTTGACGCATCCTTGACGGCGCAGGTGGGAAGCGCTGCGATGTGGTAGTTAATAGCCGCTGCATCTGCATCTTGAGAAGCAGTGATGCTGCTGGTGCTTCGAGGTTCCTGACCTCCCGCTGCCGCTGCCGCCAGGGAAGAGCCTGGCTTCTGCAACTCCTCCGACTCATCCTCCTCGATCTCAATCGGACACTCAGGCAACATGCCTAACGTGGGCAACGGATTCTTCTTACGCAGAGGAGGACTCTGCGGCTTCCTCCTTGGAGCCGGCTTCTTCTTTTTCCGTCCTGGACCATGACCATCGCTTCCACTATCATCGGTGGTGAAGCTACGAGTGAAGCCGATGAAGGGGCCGCGGCGCTTCAGTGGAATGAGCGATGGCGATGACTTGGGATATTTCTTCTTCTGATTTGATTCAGCAATCGCGTTATCTTCAGTAGGCAATTAGGTAGGAACAAACTCACGGAAGAAGAAGAAGAACCCGTGACATCACCCGAACCTCGTCTCTTCTGAGGTGTGGTGTGTGCCTAGCTTTGTTGTCAGCTGCCTGTGTGGGATTCCGACCGACCGCGAAAATCTGGTTCTTTCAGAGTATGTATTGACTTGCCTTATGCGGGGAGGATGGCGACGACATTTGTAATGGGCCCGTAGGCTAGCTCGTACGGTTAGTTAGCTTGGGCGTTTGGAGTGCTGCTGCCCTGCCGGACGACTTGCTTGCTTGATACAAGCCGGCGATGTAAGGAATAAAGGACGGCAAATTTGTGCGATGTCGACGTAGATTTTTCCGAGGGTCAGACTGTTTGTTCCAGAGCAAATGACGAAACCCTACGCTTTCACTGGCGCGGCAGCAGCAAATTTTCTAAGAATGTTTTGCGCCGAAAGCGGGGGTTTGGGTGAGTCAGGAGGTGAAAGGTGACCTACAGCCCGAGGACTCCGTTGCGCTATTTATAGAAGACTAAGCTTTGCGATTCGAAGGGTTTGTGCTGATGTCGCAATCAAGTCGGATATACCTAGGTAAAGGAAACTCCAAGATTCTGCAGAGGTGGGAGAAGGTCCAGACTCGCTCGACTGAACACAGGTGCGATGGATGCACCACCGCTGTGATGCACGTATTCTACGCGCCGAAATCGATGATAGCGAGGTTCACAGAGGTACGGCCCTAGGTCGATAAGGCACCGCTATTTACGCAGCTTCCCTTGACGTTTGGTGTGACGTCTAATATGTACTCTGCGCACTTCTCTGCTGGATACGCTAGGACGGGTGATGATGGACGGCGGTCGATCCCAGGGTGCTAGATGGCGCTTGTGGTGAATCGATATCACTTGGGCGGGGATGTCGTGTTGTAGGTAGGTCAACAGCGAGTCTCACTCATCGAGGGTGGTGCGTCGATGTAGAACATTAGGTATTTGCTGACTGGTTTCGGCGATGCTCAATGATTTGATTTACTTTGCGATTCCTCTTCTCCGTTCTTTGGATCACGTCTATTCGAGCCCTGTACATGCTTGGTGTAGACTGACCCCCCTTCCCCACGGCGGGAAATCGAAGTAGCGAGTGAGGCCATCGAGGGCGTCGGTACTGCCTCTCAAACAAGCATGCCTATGGTCTGAGTGTATATCAAGCCTCCAGGATGCTCCTATCCCCATGGCGTACTGCAGCAGTTGTAGATGTATATCATGGAACGTTCCTATGTCGACCGCGTCTTGTCGACATTCTTGGGCTTGGTTTCACTCTCGCCGTTCGTTGGGTTCGGATTAGTCGAACTGGACGTGTTGTCGCGATTCGCATCGTTGGCCTTGTTGGTCGTACGCGTAACCTTCACTTCGCGCTCGTCTTCTTCATCGTCGGCATCGTGATCATCGGGTGAGGTTTCTGGTAGTGTCTCAAAACCGTGGTACATGACCGACAGCTGCTCTCGCAGACCCTGTGTAGCTGGTGCCGATGATGAATGGGCATCTGACGTCCCGGGCGCCATGTTTCTTATTAGCCACTGTCTTCACAACGAAATGTTGGTGAACAAGCACCAGGACAACACCGTGTGATTTGAACCATGATATAAAGACTGGAAGAAGAAGATTCCTTGTGTTCTAGAGCAAATCCTGCTGAGTCGTCGCGACTGTGCCGTATGCAAGCATGCACTCAGCAACTGCATGTGGTCTGAACGGCTGACTACGGACGTTGTATAGGAGCTGTGATGAAATTCCATGGCGGATTTTGGCCAATGGTAATTCATGCTGAGCCGCGCGCATCCTGCGAGTGTGTGAACGGAACCATCCGGTCGGGAGGCTGACGCGGCGCATGTGAAGTTTCAGTCTGTATCCAGTAACGCCTTTTGGGCTTCATGTTGTTATCGACAAGCAAAGTGGGGAGTCCAAAGTGGGGAGTCGTGCGATGCGCCGTGTTCATCGTCCTCCAACGCGTGGAAAAAATGCTGGGCCATGTCTGTCATTCAAAGATAGCATAGCCGCGGCTCGCCTCGCTGACCCCAGCTTACGGTCGCTAACTGGCGATATCTGAACATTTCTTTAAGCTCATTATGTGCTAGAGCTTTCGCGATGGCGTCTTTTACGCCTCTCTGAACGAGCGTCGTGAACACTTAGCAACTCCACAAGTTACCACAAAAGCTAACCAGTATCCAGCTACAGCCCACCGCATACCAGGTAACCTAGATATCCCATGACTACTGACTGCTGGCTGGTCCTGCGGGAGTACCGAATGACCGGTACTGGTATGGTGTTGTGTATGAATCGCCTGATTTTCTAGGGGGCAGGGCACTTCTTTCTGACCCGTCGCTGCGAGCGGTATCGTTGTGACAATAATACACATCGTCTCTACTGAAATGTGGGCGGTAGATTTGCAGGAGATGTCCTGGCCATTGGCTTTCAGAATGTTCCACGCACTAGCGCACAGTCACTATCAAGTATGCAATTTAGGGAGTCTTCCTGAAGTTGTTAGGTTGTATCATCGAAATGATCGCCGAGGCATCACCTAGAGCAAGAAGGAGAAGCTGGTAAATATCAGAAACACTGAGAATATCGTATGAAACTGTGGGTCCAAAACTACGACGCAGAATCAAATCCACATCATACCGTCAGGTCCAACCAACGACATAGAGCAGTATAACAGTTCAATTAATGAGTTGATCTGACGCCCTTCTTCGTTGATCAACGTCAGAGGCCTAATACGTTGTTCTCATGAGGCTTAATCTTTGGACATATGTTTGCAACAAAGTGGGATGGTGCAATGTGATGTGTACCGCACCTGGAGATGTAATGTGGTAAAACTGAGGGTCGCCTTTTTGTTGCACATTAAACGTTAGTTCGAACCTGGCTTCTATTGCAAAAAAGCTACACTCCAGCGTTCTTTAACGGTAACGGAAAACAACAGCAACCTTTGTGCTACTGTATTAGAATATGCAGGCAATAAACCCTCCTTAAGTGAGGGGTTTTGCGTATATTCAACGCTTTGTATTGACTTAGATTACAGGTTGTTGTGTACATCTAGACACGGCCCGATATCTTGCTTGATATAGTGGAACTCTAAGGGATTTCATCATCTTCAAGGTTCTTGCTACTACAAATTATTATGTCAAATAAACATTGATATATGTATTTTCGTGTTAAGAATCCCAAATTAGGAGGGACCTGCACTCCTACTACTAGGTAATGTAAAAACAGTGTAAAGTATATCAAAACAGAGCTGTTTGTTTGACATGTCCCATAACCTCAAGTTGGATCTCGGTAGCGCTACCTAAGCAGCTTCATCAGTAAGTTAGTTTCCTAAGGTCTTTAATGCGAGTGAATCAATTAAAAGGGATTCAGTCACCTCCAGGGAGAGTCGCGTGTTCCCGTCGCACCGAGTGTCAAAAAGAAATTCGGTACACCTGTGGCCAATTATCAACTCCCTCATTTAGACGTTAGTATCAAAGAGCGTGCCATGTTTGGCGGAGTTTAATGAGCAGCTACCGTAGTGTCGATGTATTATGCTCACATCCAATCAAATCGCATACTCTAAGCGACTAGTCCTTTCCCGCTATGGCTCTGACCGTATACGTATACGCATTTGCCCAAGGTTATGGCGCTACACGAAGAGAAATGGCCATCATGCAATTCACCTAGCACCTACACAGCCGCCCATCCATGCAATGAAGCAGCTGCTACGGAGGATCGCCACAATCTTACTCGACAAGGGTCCCGGTGGAGCAGGTTGAAGATATCATGCGACTCAATGACACGAGTGGTTGGCCACGACAGCGCACCTGACAAGGCGACAGTTTTCAGGGGCTTAATCTGACTCGTTAAACCCTGTCCAACTTCTTTCGGGAACGGACTAGCTTTCCAGATCAGTCGTTGTGCATCACTGCATGCTCGGATTCGGTGTGTGCTAGAAACCTCGCCTGCAATCGTGTACTTTGTTGTGGGCTCAGCTGTGTGCGCACATGGGATATCCGCGGCCGCTAGGCCCGGCCCACGGGCGTGCATAAGCGAAGATACGACTCTTCTATTGGCAGGACCGAGCATTCATCTGCATGCCCATGCTCTACGCTAACGCGAAGAGCGCTCAATGGAAGTGATTCGGGTGTAAGCTTCCAGCTTTCACCAAGAAGCCGAACGGCTTTCAGCCTTCTACGTTCGGTCGATTATACAGCCGTAAGCTGTTCTAGAAACTGTTACCCACTCATTCAGATAGCCTCCATCAGCTACTGAAAGGCAAGCCAATCAAATTTGTCGATGCTTACAACTTCAACACTTCGATGTTTTCTGGCCGGAAGATGCAGTGCTATGTCGCAGAAGCAATAAGAGACCGCTTTCTGGATTCGAGCGGTACGTTATTTCCCCCCTGACTCTCCTCCTCGGACTACGCTTCTGCATGCATCTTCAAGACCTTTTTTCACATCAACCACAGGAACACGTACTTGATCCTCTCCTTCCCATTACATTTAAAGTCAACATGCCAGCTGCAATTCCAACGTCGATAGCAGTCAATTCCCAGCCCGAAATTGTCGAACAGGTCAGATCCGAGTTTCCAGCTAGCCCGCCACGGATTCCACCACTACCGCCGCTGGAGGTTGTACATTCTGTCGATGCTGAGGATGAGGCCCATGAGGTGAGCGGTATGGATGTACTTCCTCGCTTTGATGAGGGGGAGGAGCAAGATGATGGTCGAGGTCATGATGATGGTGATGCAGTAACCGGTCTCTCATCTCTATGTGATGGGCTCGATGGTAATAGTGCCTATTCTGGCTCACCGAGTATCGCTAGCTCCCCGTCCAATTCCGGTTGCTGATTTTCATATGGCCCGTAGGGCGTCCAAATTTCTCCCGGAAACAGCGGACGTTACGTGCGCGGTGGAACCGCATTCTGGAAGAAGAGTTGGAGCAAGATTTCAGTAGGGAGAGAAACTCGGCTGATGGAGACGCTAGCTTCGTATCGGGTACGTCTTCTTCCCGTCTTCCCCTCCTCCTCTCTATGTGTGTGCATTCAGCATCTTCGCCTCCTTGAAGAACAAAGGCTGATACACGAATGCGTCCGTAGACCACGCATCCGTCCCACGAGACGAACGAGAACTACTACTCGCCCTGCGAAATCGCATCATCGCTCTTGAACGCGCCCTAACTCCATTCTCGCCCGTTCCATCTTCGTCCTCTGATGATGATGGTGATGATGGTTCTGACATTGATCGGGCTGATAAGAAGGAGAAGGAAGCGAAGGACAAGGAGGAGGAAAAGGAAGAGGATAAAGGATGAGATGCGCCAGGGATAAATCGGGGGTGACTAGTGCAGCAAAACGGCCAGATCTTATCTAGTACTATTATATTCGTTCATGCACATAAATAATGAAAGAGTATATTTTCAGAGTTCAAGCGCTGAGTTGGATGCACCCTGTGGATTGGAAGTGCAATGCTTACTCCTATATTCTAGCAGTGGTAACAAGCTGTTGTCTACTTTGGTTGAAGCAACAACGAGAAAATCTCACACGCCTCTGACGCCAAAAAGACTCTAGGCAGCCACGCAAAGCGCTCTTTTTGCAACCGCTTCACATGAAGACATTGCTCCGGTAACAGCTATATGGCTTGTGAAAGGATCGTAATTAGACCACTATTAGAAGTGCGGCTCATCATCCAAGAGCTCGACTAGAAAAACATCACTGCGTGTAATTATTTCCATGCCGCAGAGCCGGAACGGACCGTCATGTTACATGCATAGTGCATGTGCTTCCAGCCCGGCAAGATCGTCTCAAGGTCATAGCGTGCGCGGAGACGACGTATATTCGGGCCTTTTCAAAGGTTAAAGTTACACTTAGCGAGGCCATTCCTTCTGACTTGACCTAGCCGTACAAATCCCTACAGAAAAAGGCCTGAACTGTCTAACTAGGACACGGCAGTTATTTTTCAGCAGGTGGAACAGTCCTCTCGTTTAGAATCTTCGCAAAGGACTAGCTGACTGCAAACAAAGGCCGGTGTACGAATGGAATGAGAGCCAAAGGTAATGTATTGCCGAAATAGCCGCAAGTTAACGCCGCGGTACCACAACTAATTCAACGCTAGAGAGTAGAAACGAAGTCCTTGTTAGGCCAATGGTATAGGCTAGAGAAAAGTCACCAATTGAACCCTTTGGTGGGTTCCGTTCACATGAATATTATACGTAGCCTCGCTGCCTTTCACATTATTCCTTAACTTTCTATTCGAGTGTCGGGGTGCTTGGGCTAAGTATATATTAAGGCAGTAATGGTGTGTCGATGGTGCATCTGTTCAAGTCTAACTGAAGCTTAAATTAAGCTCAAAGATTTGCTAAGGTGCATATGATTTTGCAAGGGGTCGCGACAAGGCATCAGCACACTGCGTATAGGCATTGGCTTTCGCCATGGCAGCTATGATACACTGCATACCTTTATGATCCAATCATTAGTGGTCGGCAATGTCGCCTTGTTCGAGTGGAAAGCATGGCCCACGGCCTACAGCAATATAGTCATAGTTTAGCACTTCAACGCCTTAGAGACTTATCGCAGATCACTACGGCGGCAGACGCGTTCTTAAAAGAGAGGAATGTTGAGCACGATCACAATATCACTCCATAGACTGTTAGTATTTGGTAAGGGTTAAAAATGCATGGTGGACGACCAAGGTGGCCCATTGTGATCTGTGGAATCGAATTTGAGTATCTTCAATATAACCAGATCAGTCATCGGATTATGGACTCATCTTTATCTTCATGAACATCTCGCACGATGTGCAAAGACAACAAATATTGTTGAATTATGTAGCTCGAATGTCTCTTGTAGATGGACATCAATGTTGTCATGACAGCCATTCACTCTTAGAGTGTACCATACCGTCTAGTGAGGATTTCTCGCTGTCTGAAACATCTGGGTAGTTTTTATGGCGGAGAAGTAGTATTCAATTTTAGTGAATGTTGTTTTGTTGTCGACTCTCCTATGGTAGGCTGTTATGACATATAGTATCGCAACGTCTGAAAATAGCTCTTCATCCAGTTTACGACTAAATTCCTACAGCTATCTCTGGCTTTGGCTCCCTCAATAGTCGTATTTAGCGTGCGCCAATTACCGAAAAATCCATTAACTGATAGCGCCAATAACTCACCACAAATGGCGACTGAGGTGGCATAGTAAGTATCATGACGACATAGGTGCTACTAGAACGTTGATTAGGCTGCACGAAGGATCGAGGTCTCATGCAGTGACCAGGTTTAGGTGGAAGATTATTGTTCCTGTATACTATAGTTGACCAAACACATGCCCGACACTCCCGCAATTCCAGATGGTGGCTACTTTGCACAGCTGAATCCCAGCATGGCCAGTTTGGGGTGCTTGTTCACTGGCCACGGGTATTCCCCGCTCATGTCTACATCCCGCCCGGGCGGCAACGTGCTTCGTGTTATAGTCGGCTGTGGTCGATGACTGTCATGAAACTGTTTAGGCGGGGCTCAGCGTCAACATGCAGTAAGAGGTCCCATCCTTTCAATATGTCACTCTGCTAGAACACTTGCTGCATGGCATATTGCCACTTGAAAACTCGCCGATGTCGGATGATTCAACGAAAAGGATTTCATGGGCAAATGTCCCCTACAAACGCAACAGTCTTCAGTGTTTATAAGTTCTTGCTTTTGGGTACCTTACTGTGTACGTACCTTAGCTACGTCCCTTCATCAGTGGTGATCCTCGGTCCTCTTTGCCGCGAAGGTGCTAACTTAAATGTTGGGACGTCTTAGGCGCGGCCACAACACTAGTAGCTGATGTACTCCCATCTGGGTCATGCTGGGTGTATTTGGACTCGAAGTGCAGCAAATTTCGATCTCGATCTCACGTTATAGGTGGCAAGTACTAGCAAATCGCAAAACCCATCAAGATTGTGACATTCCAACAGCCGATCTAGACTCGTTGATCGACTCTATTATGTTGTTTTAGACATCACGGGATCACCTCCGCTTCCGCGAACCCTGTTCGTGCGAGGTCATCCATGTAGCGGCCCCTGTTAGACTGCGCGGCATCGGGAACATGGATTTGTAGCGTGGCCGGGCGGCTATGGCTCCACTTCGGAGTGCATATGCATAAACACGACACGAACAAGTTCAACATCATCTACACACGGAACACTGTATAACAATTGGTACAAGGTGCGCCACCTCTCGTAACTAGACCAAATGCACACCAGGAACTTGTGTCTCCACTCGTGGCAAAAGTTGTCGCTTCGACCATCTTGTCCAGGATAGGCGGGCATGAATCCTATCACCTCGTCACAAAGAGGCCCCCCAATGTCGCCTACACGTACTAGTCTTGAAGATTAACCACTTTCGAAACGATGGCTGCACATAGCCACAGGTGCGTGGCATGTACGCTAGCATTTGGGAAACCGTACCCGATCATAACGAAGACAACTCCACTTGTTTCATATTCGCGAGTGACCCATCGTCCGAGACAACATGCCATCAAGGTTCGCGGGTGTGCTTTCTCAGGTATGTTCTTTGAGCTTTCTCAAAACCGGACTGTCTCCAAATTGTCCATTCTCAAATGCTCTTTTCCCAAACCAGCTCTTGCCCTTTCAGATCTCTTCCCATCAGATCAGACTCCGATCAACAACACGGGACTTCGGCAATCGAGAACCATTCTGGCAAAAGCTTCCACCTCTTAAGAACTACTCCTCGGACGACTTTAATACTTTCGCTTTCCAGGTATGTAACTTTTAGTAGTGATAGGGCACAACATCGAGCAAACCTCCTGATCTGTATCTTGTTCTGTGGCCCCGATACTTTAATATGCTTTCTATATGCCTGACATGTTACTAGGCACACAATGTGATTTATGATAGAAAAAGATTAGGCAGTTTCCTTCACGACGTATTGCCCGACATAATTCCTCCTCCCACGCAGCAACATCACACCACCGCGCCGCAGACTAGGGATGAACTTATACAGGATGTCTTTCAGGTGTTTGCGGTAATGCCGATGCAAATCAGACTACCGCTGTACGTCACAGCACTCATGGACTTCGCGGACCCTCTCAATGACCCGATATTTCGACAGTTCATACCCATGAGGAGCACCTTGGTCCCTGACCACCCTAACTTGAAGCGTGACTCGCTCGATGAAAGGGCAGATACGCGTAAGGGTTTTCTGAAGCTGAAGGTTTTGACCATGATACTAAAGCTACTAGCCGTGGATGGACTGGTCCATCGATATCCTGGAAAAGCGTTGTTCTTGTGTTAGTATCCGACTGTAAAAGCTCGTTTCGTGTGTTTTGCTTACTCGTCATAGGTACAAATATGTGCCCGCTTTTCTGCTCGTACTGCACGCGCTCCTACATGGTGGGATCTGGCGGCGTTGAGAAAGAGCCACAAAAGCCAGACCGGGCGCGTTGGGAGACTATATTCAGGCACATCGAGAACGATCAGATGTTGCATGACATTGTTGTTTCTGGCGGGGACACTTACACGCTGGCCCCGAGCAAATTAAGACTTATCGGTGAGCGGTATGTCAGGAACCGCTCTGCCCAGGCTTATTGGATCTGATATCTATCGTGCAGACTTATCCAGATCCAACACGTCCGCCGGATTCGGTTCGCGTCGAAAGGCTTTGTGGCAGCCCCTGGACGTTTGATGGACGCGACGGATGAATGGACACGCACGCTAATCGATTTGTCCAATGCCGCACGAAAAGCGATGAAGGCAGTCTATCTTCATACTCACATTAACCACTCACGGGAAATTACTTGGGTGACTGCGGAGGCTGCCAACTTCCTTTACCGTGAGGGTGTCACTGTACGCAACCAGGCTGTGATGCTAAGAGGCGTCAATGATACCACCGAGGCTCAGTCTGATCTAATGCACGACCTTGTTCAGCTAAACATTCAACCGGTAAACGTTTTCTCTCATCATGATATTATTGATCTACTAATGATTGTGCCAGTACTACGTATACCAGGGTGACATGATCCCCGGAATCGAGCACCTTCGCACGCCGTTGAGCACTATCATCAGGATCGAGAAAGAGTTGCGAGGGACAATGTCCGGTTTCATGATACCCTCTTTCGTCGTCGACCTTCCCTGTGGGGGTGGAAAGCGGCTCGTGTCAACATATGAAGAGTATGACAGGCACACGGGCGTGTCGACATGGCGGGCTCCAGGACTTCCAGGCGAAAAAGGAAAAAGGCTATATACATACTATGATCCCCAGCAGCTAGATGACTAGACATGGAAGACCGATAGATGTAGGATAGGACGTTGACGTACCACATAACCTTGCGGGTGGTTATTGTATCCATCATTACTTTGAAACCAAGGCTATGGACACGCAGTACCTTGAAAGGCTTTGCCTGTTCTAGTGGCCTTCAAGCAAGTTAAGCAAAAGCGATCGGGTATGAGGTCGCGATGTTTGATTGGACTTCGAACCACCGTCTCTTTTCGTTAGCTACCACATGAACATGCCGTGTATGCGTAGACTGCGATCCGGTATAATCCTACACAGTGTTCGTATCATCAGTAGACACAGGCTAGAGTTCAAAAACAGGAGATATGTGCTTCAAGTCTCCCACCATAGTCCCTGCACCACGTGCCAACTTTTGCTCACGACGACCTTGCGATTTGCTCTGCCCATAATTGAAAACGTTCTTCTATCCACATTACTATTGATGTCATCAATATCTAAGCCCAGTCACCGTGTTTCTTTTCGCCCCACCCGATCCTAAGCAATTCAATGTTACAGACCCGAATTGCTTGGGGTCTGTGACATGTAGCATATGCCTCCCCATTATCTGTATCTCGGGTAATGCGTGGGGGAGGAGAGGAGCAAATAGGTGCTCTTGTAATCGGATCCGAATTCGTCGCGTTCGAATAGCAGACGTATCGTTGGTCGTAGCAGCCAACGGCCTCATGTTGTCTTTAATGTAACGAGTGTAAGTCCAACGGTCCGTTATAGATTTAAGCTCAGAAAATCTGTCTTCCGCGAATGTGATATGGGTCGCACTCACGCATGGCGTAATGATTGGATTCACGCAGCGTTGGGGATATCACCGTGCATTTGTTGAAAACATAAATGCCCGGCACGAAGTCCACCCGAGAAGTGCACTTGGATCATTGTTGGTTGGTCGTGCTTGACCAAGGCGGGCTTCATCAGCGTCGATCCTGCCATTCTTAGACGCATGGTTCAGCTTCAAACCGGGGACCCAGGTATAGTAGGATCGATTTGGTCCAAGGATTTTCCAGTAACTGCATCTTAGTTCGGGGGTGCCATGTCCGAACATCGAATGATAACACCAGACGAGAGACTATTCATGAACCGCACCACATTCGATGCATTTCTAGTGCCCTTCTACCCTTTTAGATCAAAAGCGATGTTACTAGCTTTTTGAATTGTGATGAACCTGGCGAGGCAGGACGAGGCTTATGCTTCGCCAATTGTAGCCAAATTTGGGGAGTGAGAGCTACGAGAACTGGGAAAATGACAGCTCGAATTGAAGAGCTGGGGAAGCAGATAGGGAGAGGATCTTTAGTGAATGGGTTCACGACGGTTAAACGGAGAGAACAATACTTAACAGCTTTATTGCTCGATTGGTGTTTACCTTATTTAACATGACACCAAGTCAGATGTCGAACATATTCTTGACCAGCCTTAGGCACCAAGATATATACACCGCATCATATAGGCAGCTACTACAGTCTGTTAGGCTCAGGTACGATTTCGCTGGCTGTGTTTAGTGCATTCGATCTCAACCCAATCGGAGCTCAAGAGAACGGATTACCCACTGGAAAGGGAACGCACGATGCAGGGGGCGTGGATGCTGTGTAGCTAAAACTTTGTCGCGTAGGTAAACGAATTAGTCGTCATCTTGGGCCTGAAGTGTACGACCTGACGTAATCCGTGGGTCCAGCTGAAAGGATCCTGGGAAAGGGGTCTGCAGATAAGCTTGCATGAGAGTATTCAGGATGTGAACTCAAACATTGAATACTTGTTGGCGAGAAGATGAGAGTATAGTTTGGGGACAGTGTACAATGGGATTCATGTTATGGTGGGGTGCAGTGCATACTTAAGAGAAACGAGCTTTCGCTTGCGTATGGTTTGTTTCTCCTTTCAACTTAAATCTACATTAAGCACCGGTATTTATTCAAATTATCCTAGGCGCAGATGCTGGTAATTAGGCAATGCTTTCGATCATCTATAAACGACGATGTTATGCAGATGGTTGCCGTTGCAGGCGATTACAAAAGGTTTCCGCTTCCCCGTACATCTTTAGGTCGCATATGGCAAAAATCACGATTGGCACAACGATTTAGGCCAATTCTTCAGTCAAATGTGGAACCCTGGGTACACGGGTACTTTAGCGGCCAGTCGTGGATTTGAGATCGCGATCCACCAGCAGGGAAATGCACCAGGCTCAAGCCCACGCCAAATAGCGGGATCGTATCAACTGCCAGGAATGTCAGACCCCATATGTTACTCCTACCCTGTGCGGATCTGTGATACGCTGACATTACCATCTTGTCATCCATTCGTATCATCGTCCAGCAACGTGACCCCACGAACAACAAGGGTTGCCATATCGCATCTTGACATCCTGCATTTGATAGCCCCGCCACCGACCTCCTCCGGGACGCAGACGCAGCTTCTAGTACGACAAACACCACCGGATCGCCTCGTCTTCGTCTAAACTGATAGCGGACAGGCCGAGCGCTGTGGAACATTGCAGCCTCATTGGCTCGGGTACTTTCCCCGTCAGCAGTGGAGCGTAGTGGGCGCCCTAACGTGCGGAGCATGCCTCGCCCTTCACCACATGGCAGCTGCTAAAGCACTAAGGTTGTCAAGCGCCCAATCCAAATGAGCTATTGCTTCACCGGTCGGGCGTCGATCACCCAGCGTTTGGTCTTGTCGTACACCTCAAATTTCGAAAACAGTTCGACTCGTCCATCGACTAAAGGTCACAAACTTGACATAGATATCTACAGGATACCTCCCTGGAGAACTTTAAGCTACTAAGAATGCTGTGTTGGCGGAATCACGGCGCGTGTCGCGCCAATGGTGAGCGTGCAACGCTAGTAGTAATACTAACGTTACGGGCTGCGAGGACGGCCTCACAAATGTGTAGAAACGATATGGACTTCTGAAAGCACACAGGTAACTTAGCAAAGAGGCATCTTTTATGCCAATCGGAACAGAACGTTTTCGCTGGCAGGACTTCCTTGTCAAACAAATCCCTTGGGCTACTGAGCCATATTCCTTCGCGCCTTCTCAACACAATTTCTACACCATTACACCCTTCTACGACTGTTCCACCGCGCCACTACCCCTTAGGCAGGGTATATCCTGTACGCAGTCATAGGCACGATCAGGCCGATGGTCGTCAACGAGGACCCGCCCGAATTTTGACCTTCTTCACGTTATTGCACTCTCAACGCAGTATCGAAATCCCGCAAGGTGGGGGGTGCTTAGCACTCTCGAGTTACAGGAATGTCAGCATCTATGCGAGGGAAACACCTCTTTCTCAAAAGATCTCGGATAGATGAGTCCTGCTCTCGATCCTAAAACACTCGGCATGCAATTCTTCGGCATACCGAGGCACCCCGGACACTGGATCGGATAGTCGATATCGGATGACGGATACGGCTCAACAGGCGCCTGATCATATAAGTTAACCACAGGTGCAAGTAGGTCTCCGTCCTGATCCATCACTCTCTTCTCTATTCTCTTCATCATCATCATACGGGTAACGTCACTGACCTTACTGTTAGCCAAGATGTCCTCCCCAAAGAACGCAGCAACAGATGAGAATGTTGCCAACGCTAAGTTCTTGGCACTATATACCCAAGCTCGGATTATACCTGTTGCACAGCTAGGAGAATTCCTTCGAAGCCACGGGCAAGAACCAGCGCAAGAAGTCACTACTCCTTCTGGAACAACGACAGCCCAGAGTCCCGAGCCTGCACAACCGAGCGAATCTCACCGGACTGTCTCGACCGATGCAGGGTTTGAAGGGGACATTGCTCGTTACTCCAACGGCGTATCTCCTCGTGTCTCTCCTCCTGTTTCCCCAAAGCGGTCGGCCGATAGACTCCCGTTTACACCCACCCCGAACAACGCAAAGCGGCCTCGAAGCGAGTATCCGAAGACCCAGACACATTCAGACGGCACCAAGCAACAAATCCGAGATGTAATTGTAGTGAACATGGAGGGGACCCGGATGGAAGAGTCTCAAGTTGCCGAAGTCCAGCAGCGAAGTCAGAGCACTGCCCAGACTGATCCTATGAGCATCCATGCTCTTCTAGTGCAAGCGAAGCCGTCTCCTGGGTGATTCTTTGAGGGCGCGGTACTTTTAGAATCTCCCGACGCTTGCACATCTCCAACGAAAGATAATTCACAATGTGGGATGGAAAAGGCCCGGCATGGTGGCATACGTCCCATCTTGCGCCACAATATTCGACACTCACAATACAAACGATATTACTCTCATCTGCATCTTTAGAGATATCGTTCAAAGACGTTTTGATTTACCATCCATGTACTCTACAACCACTGTACCCCGCTCTCTCCTGTCTAGTGTTGCGTCTACAAGCTTTTCTCGTTTTTGGAGTTTGTATCACTTGATATTGTTTAACTAAGGCAGTCAGTGGGCTCAGTGTTTTAGTATCGGCGCCTTTTGCTTTGCATGTTAATGTGCATATCAAGATGTACCGCACTCCTCTAGATTTCCCTGGCTACCTCACGGGGCAGTTCATCGGTGAAAGTAACAGCAACATGTTTGGAGTTCGAGCAGAGCAGCCAAAAATCTGTCGTAACTTTCACTGTCTCTCGCGGGGAAGTCGTGTTTTTTCCCTAAGATTTCTCTTCGGAAGTTATGTTGCTACACTAAAACATGTCGTAAACCTCATGCTTCAAGTCATGATAAGGCAAATCCTTTAAGTATATTAGTTGTTAGATGCAAATAAGGCGGGCGATTTATACTGTGCATGCTTTCCTCGCCAGCTTTCGCTGACTTTACGGATGCGATCGAGTCCCTCACCCTAACCTTAGACTAGAATGCTAAAGGATAGTAATCAGGCCAAATTCTTGCAATGAGTAGACACTATAATGTGTAACTATTGGAAATGACTGTTTAGTTATATGCTGCTTCGAGTTGATGTGGTAGGTGAAGTGGTGGCACTAGCTAATTAGACGATGCTCTAGAGGGTGACAAGAGCTCTGTGCTTCCGTCCCTGTTCAGCTTTCCCGTTAGAAGTACGGTTATGGCATTAATGATCTCTCCCAATCCTTCTCTAGGTTCCTTTGACCTTAACATTTTACTCCGATCGTATATACGTTAACAACCTGGCAGGGCATCTACGCTACTATCTAGCTTGCTTATGTCTCTCGCAGCTGCGACGACGAGAGCAACGGAGAGATAATCATGGAGACCAGTCCACTTGAGCTAGTGATAGCAGCCCAGGCTGGACCAATTAACACCGACCGCCCAAGAAGGGTACAAAAAGAAAAGACCAAACATCAATCATGGCTAGATATACATCTGTTCTCCGTTCGGAGTACGTTAAAGATTTCCGCCGCTCACGACGTGATCACCTGAAGCTGTTGGGGCTCTGCGTTTCCACGGTCGTTACCGGTGACACCATACTTCCAGAAGTTCAAGGGCTTTCGGGAACCAAGCGAGGAGTCAAGTGCCGGCGCAACTGCCCGAGGCATGGGCGTCGACTGACCAGCTTTATTACCCTGGCCCACGGGAATCTCAGCACTACCGCGCATCCCCGTGTAAGTTGGTCTCTAGCCCACCATATCACCTCTCGCTCTTGCCACACTTCAGCAACGTTGCAGTACCAAAGGTAGCTTTGTTCCTACAGCTCATCCAGACCTCCAGCCTCCCTTACATCATCTGGGGTCAGTAATCCACACTCGACATAAGAGACTTCCCCTTTCGGCTCTATATCATGTGGTGATGTCTCAGGCGGGCTCTTTGCAGAACCACAATTGTGTTTAAGTCAGCTCATGTTAGCTAGACGACCAAGCACGTTTTCGGGCCACTCGCCTCGATGTGACCGTGTTCAGCATTGTAGCTGCAGTCATGATCATCGGCCACGGCCCGGCGTACGCGGGAAGCAACAGTGGCATGGGTACGCGAAGAAGGTTGGGATTGGGTATGCGCGGGGATGCGGGTCGATATTTCCCCACTTGTGTCGCTGGTCATGACCACCACCACAGCTCTGTACGCCACGACGGTATATCAAGCCAAGCCATGGACGAGGCGCGTAAATGAGGAACGGCTACGTGGTCAGTGTCTCGCTTACACCTTTCTTTTACCTCATGACAGCCTGGGCGCGCCTTCCGTGTGGCGGTACGTACTGATAGGCCCTCGCACCATAGGTATTAGTCTACGAGAACGATAGCGCACCATATGATCTTATTTCCGTTGCGATATGCCCGTCAGAACGGGACTTGCATCGTATCGTGGCTAGAATCAAGATGCTTCTGCTTGAACTGTGTTAATCGTGTTTGGTTGAATACGTTGATCTGCATCCTCGCCATGTACCTTCTCTCGGATGAAGGATAGAACTTATTCCGGGCTCGGTGTATTGCTTGTTTCGGTCTGAAACCTCTTCCTCTTACCATTATCACCGAAAGCTCTATTGCTTTCAATCAAAATGTCCCAAGCATTCGGTCAGTCGATTGTCACCACGAACGAGCAGATGTACATGACCAACAGTACTGAGGGTTTACCATCGCTCTACACGGAACATTTCATCTACTCCAACGCGTTGGATTCGACCTTGAACAAGTCCATGCATATGTTCCCATGCAACGACCTACCGATGGAGAGGGTTGAGTGGAACCCTAACTCCACCGCTACCTCTCCCGTGTACTACAATGACTTCTCCTCTAACAAGGAGTTTCCCTGCTTTAATGTCGTGGCAAATGCAAGCTTAAGCCCTCAGTATGCCACCGACTGCGACTCCGAGGTCAACGACTCCACGGCGACAACGCATACCTTCCCGCTTATCCCCACTAGGGAGCCCACGAAGGAACTCATCGAACAATCCAATAGCAAACCAACCACCGAAGACAGCAAGAACAAGAAGTGGCTTATCGACTACATACAGCCCATTGAACCACTGACTGCCACCAAACCCTATGTCCAAGATCTCGAACTTCCTGCCTTCGACCTAAACGCTCCCAGCGACCCAACCCTTCGCCACTGCGGTTCCCGATGCGATATCCAGTGCCACTTTTCCTACCACGAAGGGGGCCACCGCGAATCTCACCGTAACCGCCTTTTGTTCGTAGACAACGCGCACCTCATCCAGCATTGGCCGCCGCGTCCTGGGGCGTATGTTCGCGTCCCGTCACCTATCCAGGCATTTCTTGACGCGGTGTTAGAAATGAGGCCCCGTGGTTGTTCGATTAGTGATCCATGTAGATTAGTAGAGTATTATAGGTCTAAAATAATGTTGCCTGGGTATGTTCAAGATGATAAGCCACCGAGGTACGGTGAGGTTAGAGAAGTGAATGACGTCAAGGGAAAGAAAAAGGCGAAGACCAAAAGGAAGACGGCGTGCAATAGGGGCACTGATAAGGTCAGTAAGGCTAGGGCTGAAGCTGCTATTTCTACACAGGCGGTAGCAGCAGCAGCCGAGCATGCTAAGTTGGTATAGCGAGTCTGGGAAGGGACGGGTCAATGAGTGTTCCTGAGAGCGAAAGCATGTGTTTCACTTAGTCGCCATGCCACACGGCCCGATAAATCTCATGTCATCGGCCACTTCATGCATGTATCACCCACTACGTTTCTTGCGCGGCCTGCAACGACAATTTCAGACTGGTGTTGTGATACACACTCTTCACGACTCGTGACTGAAATGTTTCTGCAACTCGAAATAGTCCCAACTTAGTTTAGCTTCAGTGCTGGTTCCAAAGACTGTGATTGTATTCTAGCGCTCGCTTTCTAGAACAACCCTGGCTTCCAGCTGATCAATAGCCTCGCCTGCACAGTGTCTTTCAAGCAAGTCCTCGGCATCGTTATCATCCTTCCATGTATCAATGCCGCCGCAAGCAATTTGCCGCATGTCTCTTGAGTCTTCCTCCCTCAAGCGCAACAGAAGTGTCATGCGACGGATGATGGGGTGAATTCGATACCGCCCTGAGGCACGCTGTTGTACTGCCGCCCTTATTGTCGTCTCGGCAGGTCACACCCGGTTATGTCCGCTCTTATTCTATCAGCTTCATACCCGAAGGTGAGCTCGCAAGCTTCGTATCTCCATCGGTCGTTCTCCAATCTTTGGTGGTTCTCGTATGTGTTGAGGAGAGAGCTTCGGTGTAGCTGCGCGGACGGAGGATGCGAAGGAATCGGCTATCTGTGAGGGAGAGAAGATGGGTTGGTGAGTTGTAGTGTTCGGTGACGAAGAGTGTGGATCGTAAAATAGCTTACTTGGTAATCCAGGGGGCTGAGCATTGCAAGTCTCGACGGCTGCATTGTGTATTCGTTTTCATTTCATACTCGGCACTCGCACCTCCCTGGTTACGGGCGAGTCTTCAAGTCGTGCGGCGACGGGTCTCGTCGTGTAAATGTCGCTGGTGGCAGCTGCTCGTGATGCGAGTGACAAAAGGCGACAGCGCGAGGGCTGGCTCAATCGAGCAACTCATAGTAGTCATGGACGAAAATGTCGTGATGACCTTTTCAAAGAGGTGTATGAGGTTGAGTGTAGGTAATGGTCTTGTAACTTCTTTCTGTTGCCGCTGTCGCGCCCATGCCTGGGTTGAGAAGGAGCAGCTGCTTGTACCGAGGAACAAGGATGATGCTCGACGATGTCTAGAGTTCTTTGCAATGTTTCCAATTTGCTACCCAGTCCATCTGCAAGCGTTTGTGTCCGTCTCACCGCCTCAGGAGGGGCCCTGAGCATGTTCGTCGCGGGCAGTGGGTGTGGCGGCAAGGCCGATAGTTGGGACGCAGGATGGACGATAAGGTATGCCAGGTGCCCAATACTGCGCCAGCATGCATCAGCTGTTTGTCGTCATTGATGTATCGGCGGGAGCAGTCATGTTGCTTCGATTTGACTCAGGCCTCCGGGACACGGATCGTAATCGCTTTGGCATGGCCCGCACTTCTCCGGCAGTGGGTGGCTGTTGCGCAAGTCGGGGATCTCATCGCCGAAGGAGCACTGTCTGGTGATGCATCAGATGCGGTACGAGGTGGTGCAGGACACTGTTGTGAAGCCTTGGGGGTATTGCAGGAGGCTGCACTGGCGGCGGGGGAGACGGGTGACGGTCGTGCTCGCGTACGGTAAGGTCCGCCTCGGACATGCCGGCCACTCAAAGGCGATTGATCTTTACCATCACGATTCAATTCTCCCAAATGCAGTCACGGGAGACCGGTTCAGCAATGGAAAAAGGTCTTCCACATTCAGAAGTGGAAATGGCGCCGCTGCTGTGGTTACTCCGCTTTCTTGGGCTTAGCAACACTAACCAAATCCACCTCCCTTGATACCAGCTCGCCATATCCCAGTGATGTGGGTTCCCTAGGTTAATTCATCTAGACATTGCAAATCGTACGATAATTTTACTTGGCACATAGATCCCACGGTGACCATCTGTTTCAAATGAGAACTTTTTCGAGCCGCTCATTTGACTTCAATGACATTAACGCGAGAGGGATGGATAGGAGGAACATCGACAAGTCGCAAGCAAAGGAATCTTGGGCTCTTCGCAATGACAGGAAGGTCAAAAAGAGATGACGCGCAGTAGGAGGCATCTGGTAGTGTACCATAGAGATTGTATTGTCCTGTCAGGATTGAACGCTCAATGACAGATACAGCATAGCTGATCAATGTCTCCGACATTTTCGAACCATACACATGAACCTGGAGGGACTAGAAATGATTGCATATCGAAAATCAGACGAGTTGAAAGTTGGTAGACTCGGTTTGCGGAGGAAAGCGGAAGAATATGAATAGTGACTGTGCCTGAGCACAACACCAACTACAATACTGATCAAACTTGACACTCATTCTGAAACAGTTTGGCAAACTCGTTACCTATTCTTTATCATCTTGGCGCGCGAGAGTTCGTACTCGGTGAAGGCCGAAGAGCTTACAACGATCTCCTACAGCCACCACTCCACGCATTTCGACATAAACGATGAGCTCGAAGCCGCAACAACAAAGGCACTGATGAACTGTAGTTGTTTTTGACTCACGCTAATCCAAAAGACTGACGATAAGCCCTTTGTCTTCTGCCCTGTTGATTGGGCCCGGAGTCCATTCCGTACCAAAGTGCATTCATCACGTTCTCGTACTCCTAGTGGCGATAGACCCTTGGTCCTGTCATTTTCACCCAAAATCGTCTACCTGCCTTCGCAGGAGTCCTCCCTTTGCATTCCAGTGGTGGCAGGTGACGATGTCAACAAGCCTGAGTGGGGTCCTTTGTGGTCTACGCTCCCAGGCCAGGGAGATGATGAACATGTACGAGAAGTTAACAAGAAAAGTACCTTTCATTGTCGTATCTCACCCGAACAGTATATCAAAACAACAGCTATAGTTTTTGTACTCAATCACTTGAGATGATAGCATTCCGTACGTAAATATGGTAGCACAAAGCGACTGGAGGCAGGAGGCCTGAGATGCGAGGAGGTATTGTACCTATTGTGTACAGTTTGTACATGTAATCGCCCAAGCGTGGGGGAGCCGTCGACGTGCACGCGGGTCGTTGATGTCCGCATCGCGTGAATGGAGGCCTGAAAGTTAAACGTGGCGTGTTCGCATGCGAATGCGAATGCGAAATTGCGGCTCTGCGGGAGATCGCCCAGCAACGCGGATGAACCCCAACTCTATCACCGCATTTCATCTCTCCACGCTGTTCTCCTGCACCATCTCCACCCCAAGGTTATTTCTTCATCGAAAACTGCGCTCGACGAGTCCAAGAATCGTGGCCTCCATAGGGTATCGAGGTCTGCATCGATGACATGTACACGTTACACGTATGGGACACTGCAACAACGACATTGGTTCGTATGCATTCTAGCAGCGCTGTTGCTCCGGTTCGCAAATCAATAATAGTCATGGCTACGTCAGGATGATCACATGCGGACTAGCGAGATCACGACTCCTCCCCGCGGGCGTCGAGGCAGCTATTCGTGTCATTGCAGTCTTCACCTACAATCTCCTGCAGCCCCTCACAACAACGACACACAGAGCTATGTAGGGATTTAGGCGCGAACATTTGGTCACTTCGCACCGTCAGTGTCACTCACTGTGTGGGAACCGTTGATGGCATCGCTCCCATTCAAGCGCCTTCATCCCCGTCCATCCGCCAAAACATGTACGCAAGATCTAACCGTGGCCGAGACGAAACGTCCGCCATACCGATACCGTGTCCTATACCGCCAAGCTAAAAGGGGGAAGCCAGCATCCTGGAGAGGCGATGGGGTGCTTGACGTCTTGTCGTCAGGAAATGCGCTTCTCACAGATTCAGATACGGGCGAAGTGCTAGCACAGCAGAAGATACCAAGCCAGCGCCTTCCGCTCCAGGCTCACAAGCCAATATTCATGGCCGACATGATTTTACAGGTCCAAAGTGATTTTGCAGAGGAGATCCATACGCGAAAAGGTACGAGTGCGAACATGTCTTTACGACAGTCTGTTATCGCCTCCGAAGCATCGCGCCGGCCGTACACGAAGCCAAAAGCACGCGTTGCTCAAGCACCAGCATTCACGTATCCATGTGAGGGCTGTAAAGCCAAAGGTCTCGACTGCGATTTCACCAGGCCATGCACGTCATGTGTTACCGACAAGGCCAGCTATTGTAGCTATGTGAGCCCTTCCTTTACAGCCATTCATAGAACGCCCATGCCTCCCAGTGCCGACGATAGATATATAACCAACGCCTGCCACAATTGCGTCATCTTTAGAGCAGAATGCGATCACGCAAACCCTTACACACCATGTCTACAATGCATAGTGCGGAGACGCGCATTCTGCACACAGGTCGATCATAGCGGGATTGTTATCTCAACGTTGTGCGCAGCATACACGCACTTTAACGACCAGGTCATCCTCAAACCAGACTATAGGGGGAGACAGGGACGAAGTATGGCCGCTGTGGCCGCCGAGTCCACCCTCTCCATCAATCATTTCACGTCTTGACAAGCGTTTCGGCCCGAGCCGTGCATCTCGTGCTATGGATGCTGCACCCTACGGGTCGAGCTTTCCGACATTCACGGGTTATCACTAATCTTGTTTCTCTTCATGTTAGATTCAATTTATGTTTCTTGCATTTCTCTCTCCTACGAAGCATTGCAGCTTGCTTCATGCTTCTCAGTTCAACCCCCCTCGTGACAGCAAGTTCGACGCTGGGACGATATGCGCACCCGTTCTAAGATCGGCACATGGCCAAGCGCTGTGTCACACTCGCGAAACCACTAGCATAACTAAAAGATAATTGATCGTTGTTCTTCATCTTGTTTTTATTTATACCTTCATCCTTACGTAGTACATCCCCATTTAAATGGCTTTGCCAGTCCAATTCACCGCCTATCATGCGAGCCTCATTTCTGAAAATGACATGCAACAATCATATAAGTCGTATCTACACCTATTCAGAGGCAAAACATGCACGGGCCCACGTCGCATGGCTGTCACTTGGCAAGCTGTGAATTTGCTAATCCTGCCATGTTAACTTAGTCCATTGCTTGCGCCTAGAAGATGCTGCACTCCAGTACCAGAACACCGGTGCTCCCCATAGAAGGTAGGCCAAGTCAAGGAGTATTCTCGGCGTTTGGCTCTATCGTCCTAATGCCCAGACCTCGGACTGCGGATAAATTCCTTCTCGTGCATATAGTCAGTACCCTTGCATCTTCAAATCCCATCACCACGCCACGAGTGGTGTGAGCTAGGGGAGAGTTGATCGCATTGCGTTGTTATGCTAGTGTACGTTGCGCTACCTACCTGCGTACAGTGTCGCAGCCAGCATTGTATAGTTTATGGATGTGATGTACTAACGATAGCATGTACCCCACCTTTGCGTACTATGTTGAGTTTGAGTTGGTACATGTTGGCACATCTACGGTGGCGTTTAGTGGAGAAGAATGAAATGATGTGGTACGCTCGCTTTCAATGCGTTACCGTCTCGTCGGTGTTCCCAGGCATAGTACAACTAATTTAGAATTCTCAGGTCTTTGAATTGTCAAACAACACAGCAGATAGTACGATTGTAAGTGGATGCACGAGAAAGTGGGACAAATGAAGCTGTATGTCTGGCGCAGCAGTCTCGTGGAGCACACATTTATAACCGAAGCCCAATCCCATCATGACTTGGTTCATTTGTTAACTTGACAGGACGTTTTGACATTTACTCCTGCACGTACTTCGTAATATCCCTACTGCATACTTTATAGTAGCTTACAGACCACTCCACTCCCTCTCCGCGGGATTGGGTTTGTGCTGATTGGTGGTGCATGCACACACTCTCACTCTTGGTCTGTGCATACGCGTCGTTTCGTTTTGCTTGTCTCGCCAAGTGAATAGCATGCAACACTGGACCATCGCCAGATGTGCGAGGACTCACTACCTATCTTGTCTTCTTTTCTCCCCCTGGAACATCTTCCCTAGTCATTACCTTTACCTCCGTGTTGCACGATCGCGTTTGGGCGCCATGGCGGGGACTTCCACGCATATGGCAATGCATTAGCATCCAGCCCCCCGAATCTCCTCTACCATGCCCTGAGCTATGAATGGTTTACCTGATAGGTTACCATGTTATCCATTTCGAAGTTACTCAGTATGTCTTCTGCCTCCCTACACGCTCCGCCCTTGGGTGCTGGACTGACTCCGACTCTTCACTGAAGCCAGCACGATCGTCTCGCGCTTTCTTGATACGCCCTTCCATCGTTGCCCGCGACCATCCCCGGTGACCTTCGCCATAGTCCAAGTCGAGACCATCACTTGGAGACGACCAGAGGACGGAGAAATATATTGATACGTGAAGCGGGAATGCGTCGTTGGCTTATAAGATCCGGGACGCACACCAGCGTCGATGGTGAAGCAGCTGCATAGGGAAGCGCAATGAGCTTCCTTAGTGTTGCTCGCGTGCGATGCATATCAGTGCATTCGGGCCGCATCGCAGCTCAAGGCAGCATTCTGCTGTCCTGGGCTTGTCGCTCGGGCCATTGTCTACTATCTGACTCCTCTGCCCACCCTTAGTTCGCGAGTTTACAGCAAACCACCCTCGTATCAAACGCCGGCTGCGAAGTGTATCGAGCACTGAAAACATCTCAGTCGCGTGCCTCATACAATATCCGCTGTCCTTTCGTCCCGGAACAATCGTTCGGAGCAATCAGTACATTGCGTGTGTCATTGGCTTCGATGCGGGCAAGCCGAGCACACCCTGCGATATGATAGCGCAGCAAGCAACGACAGCTTGTAGCGACAAAGAAGAGTTCTGGCTGGATGAACTAATATCTCCACACTTCGCATGTGCTTGCAGCTCTCTGCTCCGAGACCGAGAGTTGTTACAAAGGGCAATAGGCACAAAACAGACGACATGGACAAAGTCTAGGGCATGCGAAACGAGCAACGCAGTTCTGAAGGTAAGTGATATATTATGTCGGCGTATGGGTACAGCAACTTTCATGCTAATCCTTTCCATTCAGTGGTAGTTGACTTCTTCTGAGCGCTACAATCCCGTTTCACGATCGAACCGCACACATACTCCCTGTAGCGCACACTCGCTCTTCCCACCCGGGTCCTTCGTCCTCCCGTCTGTCCACCAGCGTCCATACCCATACTCTCCGATTAGCTCGACAGCCATGTCAACAGCGACCCCCACTCTCGCTTTCTCACCGATCGGATCATCGTTTGTCATTCCCGCTCCACTGCGAAACGCCCAAAACGGTTGGAAGGTTACTACACAACGATGGAAACAGCCTAGCTGGTTAAGAGCCTGCCCGCCTCGACGAGAACGATTTACCGCGGTCGACATCACAGCCAGAATTTACACGTGTTGTTGAGAGACACCTTCGGCGGTGATCAGTCAGCTAAGATGCCCAAACAGCGGACAATCAGATTGCCACAAGGAAAGTTAATGAGGCCGGTTCATACACCTTAAACAAGGACATTAGATGACGGCACAAACAATTCGCTGAGCAACTCATGAGCCGTGACATTGAGCGAGGTAACGGCAGCATTAACGTTGGTAAGCAACGCATACTGAGCGGAATATTCGCTCTTCATAGCGCCTAGAACGAATTACATAACATGACTAGAGGTGGTCGAGTGGATAAATGATCGGAAGGTATGATGCAGAACATCAGGAAACCTCACGGCTATACAGATTGGCAGCTCTATAGGCGGATGTGCAAGTCATATATCTTGAACAGCATATCTACACACATGAGCAATACAAGGACCCGAAAACGATCACGTAATTTACATCTCAGCTGTGCATTTGCAGAAGACACTTGTCCATTCGGCCTAACTCAACAGTCTCACGCTACCCATGTCTCGTTATCGCTCCCGTGCCTTCGTCTTCATTTGACGACTCATTCGGCCCGCACGAAAATAGTGTTCACATACAAGTACTTATTGTTCTAGCGCGTATGCCGAGTTCTACTTTGCTACAGCTGCTGTGGCGCAGAGGCATATTGGGTGGCTTCGACGCCATGACACTGGGCGAGCGCAGACGATGTTACCCCTCCCTTACCGCTGGCAGTACGTTATGTGGATTCTCACTCTCACTCGCTCGCTCGCTCCACATCGGAGACATCACATGGGCCAAATTAGAATGCAGTGCATGGTCGAGACCGCCAGCAGACTGTCCGTGTGTGTTGAGGTATTCGTAAGCTCGGAGCATCTGAGCAGTACGAAGCGCTGTTAACTAGCGTCCGTCTCTCCTGGTTGGTGGTGTGGGGAGACGCGATAAGATGCAAGTACACTGCACTGCACTCCGCTTGTAGTGCGAGAGGTACAAATGAGACCATTATGCATGCAAAGGCGGGCGCCATACGACAGGTTTGCTTGTGCTATGCGTCATGTAGTGCCGCTCTCTGTGTTGCCATTGATGTATCTCTTTTGGTTACACGCAGGCGTGCATAGTGAATGGGTGGGCAGATTCACTAGGAGGTGCAATGCGATCAACCTGTCTGTGCACCCATTCCCGAATCCGGCCTACGGGATACCTATGCATACGGCCCGGTAGTGTTGGGATCCCAATGTCTAGTGAGCTGACATCCTGGCCTATGGGTTAACCGCGAGAGTCGGCTACAAACTCCACATTTTCATTCTTCAATACCCTGAGTGCCCTCATCTTCAGGGTTTGTCTAGTTGAAGAAGCGTGCAACCGCCCTAGCAAGCATTCTGCAAGCCATAACTAGAACGTATGGTCACCGGTTGATCTAACCCGAATCCCACGTTTACTACGCGCGCTTATTTACACGTGAATCGTGGTTTGTGCTTTGCATTTGTAATAACCAATCTTGTCAGAAAGTTTTACTTCATCTAGACGTACTCAAGCATACATACATGCGGAGGCTGGACTACGGTACAACGGAAGGCAATGCCCGACATGGATTCTATCATATCGGTTGAAGGCCCCGCTCTCGGCTGAAGCCCGAGATCGATGTACTTGAAGAAAACGTTTCCATGTTGCTTCTCAAAGACTTGCACGGTCTGGTTCTGGCCCATGGTCTCTGTTTGGCTCAGCTCAACCGGGAACAGGGGACGGGAACGCGGAAGTGGGTACAGACAGGTAGCTAGCTGCTTGACTAGATGGCACCACATGAAGTATCATTCCCTTGCATAACTTGGGATATACCGCTGCTCAAGTTAGGCATGGTTGAATCGAAAAGGCATTCAAGGTAGGAAGTTGTGGTTGCACTCTTCCAAGCCGCAATCAACCGCTGTCTAACATACATGGCCCCTTAGTATACAAGTCGGAGGTGCTGGCCCGGAATAACGTCATTGGTCAAGGTAGTGGCCAGCTTATAGTCTATTGAAACGGGCCAGAAGGGCAGCAGGATTTCCGACTGTCACGTTTAGCATTGCCTGTGCGTGACACACTTCCCTTGAGATTTGAACCGCGAATGCTTTACACGTAATCACATTCTATGCAAATATAAGACTATGCTTTTCACGTCAATTATGGAGCTAGGATATATGAATGGGGCCGGCTTGACGATACTGGCCGTTGTAGTTGCTTGGTGAGAGACACTTCGCATGTAGGCGAAACGGTCGTCTACTCACGGCTTGTGATCGTTAAGAGCGGTTGTAGACTGGAACTTTATTTTGTAATCGCCTGTGTGATTTTGACGTCGAGGCCATAGTATAGACCACGGATGGATTCAACACACCTTCATGTCACTAATATGATGTTTAAATAGGCAGTAGTCAGGCTGGACAGCGTAGTGACCAAACACGAGATATGGAGTCAACTCCGAAGATTATGCTAGTCTGAACAGTTGCATGGAGCATGAGTATCAAAGAAGATGGAGAGCATGGCAACAAGTATGGACATTCGTAGAAGGTCGTCATAGCTCACGTTTGAGTTATCCCCAGTGTCTCCATGATAAAGACATCAAGTTTGTTTGTGACGTATGTTTCTGGTTCTTTCATCTATCTCTCATGTTCTACTTGCGAGTGATTCTTGCAACTCCTATGTCGTGTGAGGAAGTGAAGTGAGTTAAAGACATCTTGAGTAAGACAATTTAGATCACGGCCCTAATCTGATAGAGAAGGAGACAAAATTCCAAAGAACTGTTGGAATATAAAATGCGCCAGACAGCAGACGTAATATTGCCAACTAGCATGCACGATCAGAAAGGTGTGAAAAGGTTAGGGTGGTGCTGGCTCCCAATCACGCGCGATGAGGCAATTTGGCCTTGATTTCGTCTGATCGCAACAGCTCAGGTATACAAAGGCAAGTGTGAGAATCGAGAGTCGATGGAATTTGACCCTAAGAAAGCTCGCCATAGTGAGTCATATCACACGTCAATTGTGAGAAAGTCTTGCGCGAGTTTCAACACTCGTTGGACTAAATTAGGGTTACGAAAATCATGGATGATAATTGAGCGATAGGCTGAGGCATAGCTTGATGGAAGAAGCGTCTAATGCGCATATCAATGATCTATACAACGAATTGTCAAAGTATGCTATCGAACAGTGTGATCCGAGTCGCTGAGACAGTCAAAACGTTGGCCGTCCAGATACTTGAGCTGTATTCGTTTCGGTGTTTGCGGTGGAGTAAAGAGCTTAGAGAAAGGAAGTCAGAATCATATTACGTTAAGGTATAACAAAGGCTACTTGTCTGTAGGTGGCACGTAGTAAGGCATGCCCGGCGGACGAGACATTGCGTCTTCATTTACAGCAGTGCTCCTAAAAAGCAAGTGACCAGCAAACTCCCAAATTCTAGTTACTTACAACATTTCATGTCACTTTAAATCATGTCACTGTTACTGTTTACCTGAAGTTGTATTCTACATTGTGCCAGCGACGAATCATCACAATGTAACTACACTTGCTTGAGCACAAGATCACGTTACTTTCTCTTGAAGAACCCACAAGCAATGCAGTAATCATCTTGTCACGTGGCAGTGAAACCAGGCATGGAGCTGAATCAACGCATATGGATCATTGTGCATTGAAACGATCTTTAGTCCAATAAGCCACGTTTAGGTCACGAAACTAATCAAATACGTGTTCTAGAAAGTTCAAATTCAAGCAGTGGCTTATGCATTTCAGCTAGAAGATCACCATGACAGAATTAATTCAACTAGATTCTGAGCCCATGATTTGCTCAGATTCAATGGATTATCTTCTAAACCCTGACCAACTTACATCGCCATACCGGGGAGTTCCTTCAGCCCTGTTGTGTGTTAGCATAGATAATTTATTGATCGGGTCTCTCGAACTTACATCCTTCGGTCGGCTCGTTAACGAAGTCCTTCACAGTGCACTGATTGGCAACAGCCATCTTCTGCTTCGTGATGGAACCGCAGCCATCGTAAAAGCACTCGGACTTGTCCATAGCCTTTTGAAGAGAATCACCCTTCCAACCAAACATATAGTCGGCGTGGGTGCCATACCCACTGGCAGCGCCTTCGAAGCTCCACACGAATGGGTTAGGAGCGCCGGAAGTCCACATGCTATTGAACTTGGTCGTGTCCCAGACCGTTTCGAAGGTAACCTGCGGTACACGAACCGGGTGGGTAGATGGGCATTTAGGCGCATTGGTGAAGCCCTCTGAGGTAACTGTATTGTACATGTGAGACTGGTGATCTGGGCTGTCAAGGTTCTTGCCGTCCCAGCATCTAGGCTGCGTTAGCATGAGGCGCCACCCGTGCGGAATGGGGTTACGCACGCAGGAAAATGGTGGGTAGTGAAGATTCCGCCTGTACATGGCTTGGTGGGCATGGCGTCTGTGATTGCACCTCTGTTGCCACCAGTCATGCACTGATAACTGAGACCGGCATGGTCCTTGCTGGTGGCGGTTGGACTGCCCACCGTCATACGGAAGCCCTATTAACCGTGAGAATCTAACAAACGTCCTATGATGAGGTAAACGTACTGGTGGGAACGCTTTGATAGGGTTCTGGTTGAGATTGTCTTTGCTCAGGTCAAATTGGGTGTAGTAGACAGTCAGTCCGCCTTTGGCACCATCTGATCCTCCCAGTAGGGGCTGAACGGGCATCGGCGCTACACGGTGGTAGGAGCCGTTGGTAGGATGTTTGAAGTACAAGGTCGCAGTCCAGTAGTTGGAGAAGTCATCAGCCATCTGGCACGTGGTGCAGGTAGCCCTCGAGCTAACGTCGCCCGTCATGGTCGCGTTGAACGCATTTCCACCAACGATGTGGTGAACATGAGCGGAGGGCAACGAGCCTGGCTGGCCAGCAGGATCAAGGCGCTGGAAGGTCAAGGTGGAACATGGAAAGCGAAGCCCAGCCTGAACGGGGGCGATGAGTGCGAGAGCCGCAGAGAGGGCCTTCATCTTGGTAATGGGATGGTCTCGAAAGTACTGGCGATCAAGGGCTGGAGGTTGTAAAAGTCGACAGAGCGAAACAGTGCATTGCTGTGTTGACTCGATCTTTAAGAACTTGTGTTTGGCCGTCTTGCCGCAGCGCAAATAGCCCTCGTGTCCCCCTCGATTCCATGTCAAAAGTTCTTACCCCCATGATATCGAAGAGCGACGCAGCGAAGAGACCGATGATAACACAAACCGTCTGCTGCGAATCAGCTCATGTCTCATTTCCGCAAGTCTATGATTGTAATCTAGTAATATAGCGACCCCATCTAGGTGAGTAGCCTAGAATGCTTGTCTCAATCAAGCTACTCAATAAGAACCCTGCATGTAGCGATTGTGCGACCAAAGTTCTCCGAGTACCAGGAGAGGGTTAATTAGGCGGGGTTGATTTGATTCAATGTGCGTCATTGGCCCGGCATACCGGCAGTTTCTTTTGGGAGCCGGCAATTGTTGGATAAATAACCGTCGCGTCCGATCGGCAGATACATCTTTGATGAATAGCTGTGTACCTTGGTTGCATCTCCCGTAAACACATGATATCTTCTGGATGGTAGTGGTTGCTGATGCCACTGTAGATGTCTTCGCGACTGAATCTTGCCGTGGTGCAACTGCTTGATTTACCGCCTGGATACGGTTGATGCGACGTGATTTAACAGCTAGGTTTAGTCCGCAATCATATAGACTCGTTGCCCACGTCAATCTTGCGGCCCACACGAGTCCAAGCTTCTCCACGATCATCTGCGCGCTTGTTGGGAAAACGTTCTGAAAACAAGGGAGCTCACATGTGGCTGTTCACATCTGAGATAGTTCAATCGAAGCAAACACTGACGTACTAGTTGTCCACAATTAGACCCTCTTTGTTTAAACGAAAGGTCCCCATGCTTATTACGGTCTTGGTCATAGTTTTTCTTGAGTAAGTTCGGTTCGGTGAACAATGTGGCTAGCCCTCTCTTCATATGCCCAAGTCAACCTTCCCCTATCTAAACTCCAAGACGTTCTTATCGTATGAAACCCCCACTCGATCTGCATGCAGCCACTGCAACTCTTCATTGTTTCCGAATCCACGCTGGAACAATCCGCTCGTCGAATCTCTTGCTAGAGGCTGCGGCTGGCCAGCCAGGTCCCGTGGTCTCATGAACTTTGCCCATATGCCTTCGCGCTCCAAAACTTGATGAAGTACACCTAAATACTTCCCTCCGCCAGATAGTTGTAGTTTGTCAATATGCTGACTCTGATATATTCCAATGACTGAATCGGTACCAGCATGCGTGGTTTCGTACATGGCCGCTAGCTGTATCGTCGGGAGTAGAATAGCTTGCTCCAAACTATATGATTTAGGGCTCGACTGTTCCGCTGGATTGGCGTCGCGGAGAAGAACTAGGATATCCCCAAGTGTTATTGTCTTTGGGACTTTGTTTCCATCGAAATAATGAATGGGCCCACAAATTGTATTGGAGAGCTGCCGGCCTTCCAGCTCTGGCACTTTGTGGACAGTGAGGTCGCCTTCGTAGTCGGCACATAAATGAAGTAGCTTGAAGATATCGCGGTAGAGGTTCGGCATGTCGAATTATTGCTCAGTGCGGACGTAGTCAACGGACTGGTGTGCCGTCCAGACAAGCCCGGGCACATATATCATCAACTGAAAGCGGAAGATACCACCCCATGATGTGAACTTGCCACCAGGAACAGAGTCAAATTTTGGCGGTTGGAGTGCCACGTAGGGGATACTGCAAGCTTTGGCTCGGCACGCTTGTTTTGCGAGTTCGAGTGACACCTTCATTACATCCTCGCAGCCGGACCAGTTGCGGAGTGATTGTCGGATCGGCTTGACAGAGAGTAGAAGATGAGTCGTAATAGCTCTGGTAGCCGTCACTTGTGTTGCCATCGCTTTGTTGATTGAAGGTATGAGCTTTGGGTTGGCGCCGATTCTCCTGTTCGTGCCCTTTGTTGAAGGACAGTAGTCATCTTCAAGAGAGAATCATATAGGTTGTCGTCAAAGATACCCAGCCAGTGTTCCCCTGATTCACCATCTGTTGCAACCAAGATGTTTTTCGTGACACTGGCACGATATCCTGCCGCCAGCCAGATGAAAAAGACATGGCTGAGCCCTACCCACCATGGCGCAGCGCGAAGTCCAAGGTAGTAAGTGACGTATGATACAACCAAAGCGGCAGTAAATAAAGAGGTGAGCAGTTCTTTCTTTCTCCTGTTGCTTCTGTGAAGCTTGATGGACTCGCGATCGCTAGAGTAGCCTGTGCCGGCATGGTAATAAGACGGTGTTCCGCATGTCTCGCATCGCTTATTGTCCAAACCGCATTACTGAAGATATCAGGAACTTTTTGAGGTTCGACATGAACTTCGTTTTGTAGTAACACCAGGAGGAAGAATGCAAAACAAGCTATTCCGTTATAACCGCACGTACCCATTGTCAATTCTTGTAGTCCCGTATTGTTATTCGTTGACTGCTGCTGACGATATACAAGAATTTGAATGCCAATCATGATGAAAGAGAAGAAAATCCCAGCAGAAATGTTAGCTACTTGTATGAGAAGTCCGCGTAACGTCTTTGCGGATAGCGTTGTTTGAGAGGGGCTGATGCCAGTAGTGCGGAAGCTGAGACTGGCGGAAGAGGCGTGCACGAGTAGAGCCGAGTCATTCTATAGTGTAAATATCGTATCTTAAGAATGTACCTATAACAGTACTAGAACGATAATGCCTTACAACCTTGCTACCTTAATAGCTATACTGCTATACTATTCGAACAGAATCAACTTAGCGGGCATTGACCTGACAGTATAAGCCACTGAAGCTTTTAGCTTGCGCAAGCTATGCTTGCCCTAGCCTTTCACTACTAGTACTTCTTACGTGATAGAACGGTTCCAGCTTCGCATCCTTGCGCCAGAACACGTATCTCTTCACCCACCAAGGCAACCAAGTCTTTATCTGATAAGCCATATGTCTTCTGGTAGGCACACCAAAGATGAAGTCTAACTCCTCTAGCGTCCGCTGCATTGTTTCGGGGACGAGGAAGAATATGAGGACAAATGCTAGCATATTAAGCCCGGCATAGAAGCCGAAAGCTCCCGTTGGCGTGAACTTTTTCAACAGAGAGGGAAAGGTAAGGACGAGCACAGAGCCAACGGCGTTGTTTATGCATATAGTGAACGCAGCGCCGATTTCGCGGTGGGATAGTGGGAACGACTCGCTGAAGTATATGGAGGGAAGAGGTCCCATTCCTGGCAGTGTTAGCATAGTTCGGGACGTTAGATGGAACAGCATACCAGGTCCGTAGAAGGCCGAAAAGAGAAAAACAAAGGTTGCGATAAGTGGAACGCGAGCGCTGATATGTTCGTTTATGAGGAAGCAGAACCCAGCCGCGAGTAAACACCACGCCATATTTGGAAAGGTGGAAAGCAACAAGTTGCGTCGACCAAAGCTGTCCATGGTATATACAGCCGGAATTGCGAAAACAAAAGTGACCAATCCAAAACCCATGGAGACTAGTAGGCAATCCCTGATGCCGTATCCAGCTTCGGAAAAGATAGTAGAGCTGTAGAAGGCCACTATGTTGATCCCGCTGAATTGCTGCGCGATAACCACTACAGCGCTGGCTATAGTGGCACGACGAAGACGTGGAACCACGAAGAGGTCCAGCATACGGTGGGAGAGTGAGACGCCAGCAAAAGCATTCTGCTCCTCTGCTATTTGACAGTGGGCGTAGTATAGCTCTCGCGCGGCAATGATTTTACTGTTCCGGATACGGCAGAGCGCCTTGTAGGCCTGTCCGTATCGTTGCTTCTTCATGAGCCATGTCGGTGACTCAACACAGAACCAGACAAATAGGACAATTGGAATAGCTGGGGCGAAAGCTGCAGCGAGCTGGAATCGCCATGCGTTCTTTCCGATCCGATAGAAGACGAGGTTCGAGCATTGTCCAATGAAGATACCGAAAGCCACCCACAATTGGAAGCTGGTAACCATGCCGCCGCGAATGGAGGCCGGTGACACCTCTGCGGAATACACAGGGATGGTGGAGATCTTGATACCCATACCAAAGCCCATGAACATGCGGCATACGAGCAGACCCTGCCAATTCTGTGTGAAAGCCTGCGCAAGTACGGGAAAGATGCAAAAGAGCCCGGTAGCAAAGATGGCGCCTCGTCGACCAAGATAATTGTTGACAGGATCTGCCGCCCAAGCACTGGCGAGGCCAAACAGCGCCGGTGCACTGTTGATGACACCCACGAGCCACGTATCGTTCTCAATGCCGAATTCCTGCAAGATGTTAGCGTTATGCTCTTGTGTCCAAGTTTATCAATCGACAGACGAAGGGGAGATCGGGCTTGAACGCTCGCATGTTTCGCAATACGACTGTTGTGATAACGCGTACCTGAGGGAACGACAGATTTGCGCCGTTAGCACCTGTGTTGTCCCATCCTTGGATTGCGGATCCGAGAGAGCACAGGGCAATGGCAAAGTAGAGGTCTTTGGGAAGATGCCATTTGTGTGTCGTCTCTCTTCGAATATGATATTTGTCGTCTTCAGTCAATTCGGGGATGTCCTCGAACGCGGTTGGGTTCTGAGCAACCAAAGCCCCTTTCTGAAAGTCCTCGCGCTCATCCTGGAAGCCCCAGGACTCGCAGAAAGCATCGACCTTGTGACGGAGTCGATCTCTTGGTATACCTGCTAACGGATTGACAATGTTCGCATTGACATTGCTCACATAGTCGATGTTGCTGTTGATGTTCTCGGTAGTGACTATGTCTCCCTCTTTTATATCCGTAGTGTGAGCCGAGTGGATGGAAGCCATGCTGTTGGTTGAAGGCACAAACTAGGCGAGGTGATCGCTGGGTCACTTTCTGCTATGGGATCTATGGAGATTATATACACTTATCGAGAGGGGAGAGAGCTAGAAATGACTAGGGTGCCAGAGCAAGTTTTGCGAGGAAATCGAGCCCGTTGTGCTCCGTGAGGTGGCTCGACTTGGTCTGCCGCGATCGTGATCACGTGCACACAAGGGTGGGCCTCTCCCCGGACCCAGCACAGCGTGCAAGAATCCGGGGTACTCCACGGCGCACGCCCAGTCCTATGGAATTCGGTATGGGGAATACCATGTCGTGAGGTATGGCACTGTGTGCGGCCACAGGGCCTAGGGGTGGAGAAGGTCACGTTCCTGAAATTTAGCTCGATGACGAGGCTACTTTGGAACTAGCCTGGCTGGCCTAAAGGTCGAACAGTCAAACTCTCGGTAAAGAGCGTCCGAGCCCCCGCATTCCCTGTGTGCTGCCCTCAGTGTTGCCCTGTGTGCGCTGCCCCTGTGTGCGCGCACTTCAGAACGGAGACGTGCCATTTGTCCCCGAAGGTTCCGCCGCTGGGACCTGTATGTGCAGCCCCCGCCGGCCCTGTGTGCGCGCAAGCTTGGCATAACATGCCGTGGCCTCTCACTGTACTGCGCCAACTGCAGAGGACGAATAATGCTCCCGCTTACGCAGTTTGCAACTGCCCTGTGTGCGCTCTGAAGAATGCGATTCGACATACCCCGCGTGACATTTAGGTCCACAATGTCCTGTGTGTATGTCGTTCAGGTCCACAATACCATGCGTGTATCTTGTTCGAGTCCACAATGCCCTGTGTGCATTAAGACCGACGCTGCGCGAATACCAGGAGTCGGTTGCAGGTATAAGAGTGGCCGAGAACGGATGGAAATGATGGGAAATCCAAACAATTAACATACCCTCATCATTCAAGAACTACACATTCGTACAACATGGGAAGCGTAACCCCCCAGTCATGGCTGCAGAAGCTGGAAGAGCAGTGTAAGCAAACACCCCTACACCCAATGCGATCCTCTCTTCCTCACCAAAATCTACACTTTGGAAAAGGCGTCGCTCAATTGCGACTGAAGCAAGTCCCCACAAGTTGGACGAGCCGACTTGACATTGGAGCCGTGGTTTGACAGGATCGGCTGAGTTGAGTTGCTTGGGCTGACTCTAGATAGTGAATGTGGATGTCGATTGGATGGATCCGGCCTTCTCAAAGAGAATGGCCAGTGAATTCGGTGTCGTTCCCAACGATATGACGAGCAACCAACTCTGGGTCAATATCCAGATGTCGCATCCGGACAACAAGGACCTGTTTGAGAACTCGGTCAGGGAGTTGAAGGATGAAGGCTGGCTCGCCATCTACACGCGGATCGCCGTGGGCTTGTGCAAGCGGAATATCGACAACATCAAGGGACGCGTGGCCCTTCAGGTGAACCCCCACAAGGCGTACGATACACAAGCCGTCTTGGATCATGCTCGAGCCTACGCACGTGAGTTTGAAAGAGCAGGTATTCCCAAGACGAGATACTTCATCAAAATACCATCCACCGGTCCGGCACTGAATGCTGCTCCGGCCTTGGAGGCTGAGGGAATCCGAACGCTTGGGACTGCACTGTTCAGTCTAGCACAGGCCATTGCTTGCAGTCAGGCGGGCATGCTGTACATCAGTCCGTACTTTAACGAGACTCGCGCGCATGACGATCTGAGTCTTTGGCCGGACGTCGAGGACCCTGCCACACAACACACCAACGCCCCCAGGGTCTGGCAGATCCTTGAGACATACCGGCGGTTGTATAAGGAGACAGGCAAAGAGCAGCCCCTTCTCAAGAACGCCAGGTAAGTAACGGAAACGATGCTACGACATCAAGGCTGACTGTCCCAGTTTCGTCACCCCGAAAGAGGCCATGGCCGCGGGTGAGATGGGCTGCCATTCCGCCACGATCTCGCACACCGTCATCGAACAGTTGGCGAAGCTTCCATACGATGGCACAAAGCAACCCGGCGAGGGAGTTCCTAAGCCACAGCACGTGTACAAGAACGCCGGTCCGACCCCCGAGCGCCTGAAGAAGCTGATGAACATCGACCCCATTGCGTCTGCTGAGTGGGACGGAAAGCTCGCGAGCACAGACGTCGACTATCTCGCCAATAATGGAGCCGCCCTTGAAGAGGCTATCAAGAAGGATCCACAGACCGTGGCCAGGCTCGCTGATGCGTTGAAGCTGTTCCAAGGAGGTATCGATGAGAGTCGAGCCAAGATTGAGGCGGCGCTGAAGTAGTAGTATTGGTAGTATTGGAGGAGTTTCCGTAGACATCATGAATTGAAGATTGTTGAAAGAGATCTCCGCTGACCGCTTGTTCATTCATGTGATGATTTAACCCCAATAGGTCGTGTAGGCCTGGGTCTTCATTCGAACCTAGAAAACAGTCATCAGGGAGTGCGAAATCGAACACAGCAGAGATATCTCCTTGAGACATGATTGGCGGTGGAAGATGGTCAATGTTAAGCACATCCTGCTCGGCGACTGGCAGCGAGTTCGCGGACAATTCTTCTGCGGAAAATTCGTTTGTTTCTTCTTGATACTGCTCGTCTCCTGAATCGTTCTCCGGCGCGTTATCTCCAAACCCGTTCGGAAATCGTCCAAATGTTTCGCTTTCGACCGTCATCAACTCCTGCAGCTCCTGTCCCAAGGGCGCTGCTTCCCTGGGCGCAAGCGGCACTGCACTCGCTGAGCGCCATTGATTCACCTCCGCGAGCAACTCATCCCGTTCGGCGATCACTTCCTGCATGCTCCGAGCGGCGGAAACGCAGAGCCGCCGTTGAGACTCGTGTCTTGCGATGCTGTGGTCGACAATCATGTGTTTGTTCAAGCGGCGTATGCTAGCCAAGGAAGGAATGTGCCTGGCCAGTTGCTATTGTTGTTAGAACACACCGCGTGCGACGCTGGGGGACTAGACTAACAATCATGCTGTCATTGAAGGCCTCCCGTCTACATTTCTCAAAGACGCGGTGCGCGGCTCGCTCTTCAGACGTCCACTTTCGGACGCGCTTTCTCCTGGAGGCCGATGCACTTGACATGTCTCCTAAGCTCACTTATGGCTGGCGGAAGCGCAGTGCGCGGGATGTTCAATGTCGGTGTGGAGGAGGAATCATTGGAGAAGCGGGGAAATCCGAGCATGCTAAGTAAGCACCCACAATTGCTTGGCAGGGGATCAGGGCAACTAGGGCACCTCTCCCCGAAAGTAATCAATCGGTAGCCGTGAATTGCCAAGAATTCTTCTCGTTGTCTCTCAGATACCTAGCTTTTTCAGCTTGATCGAACGATGTACCTTGAAATGATTTGGCTGAGGCTAGCCACCTTTATCGATAACTAGAGCACACCAAGCCAATCACCAAGCGAACCTGACGGGGCGTAGGCGGCATCATCACTTCAACTTCATGTGTTGAACCCATCGCCATGCTGTCCGCCACGCTCTCAGTAAGGCTGCTCGCGAGAAGACCACCTACTTGAAAGAATCAAGCATTATTCGATCTTTGCTACAATATGTCTCACGCTAAAAGCTGGCCTCCGCCTGAAGGCTTGACATCGAAGATTGTATCACGGAAGGACGCCATCCTACAACTCTCCTACTCTACGAACGTACATGCACCGGCATCGCTCGTCCTTGACACGGTTCTCCACGTTGCCCAATATCCAAAATGGAACACTTGGGTTCCTTCGGCGCGCATCGTTACGCAAGCTTCGTCCTCCGAGCCAGACTTCGACCCCAACGACCTCAGTCATATGCGCATCGGTAGCATCATGCAATTCGATGTTGTCATGGATGCAAATAAGCCGAACAAGATTACGCCCACTCCTTTAAGAGTTGTAGACATCAGCACTCCGTCAGCGCCCACGTCGTATCTCTCGCCCGAATTACTAGACGACCCGACCTTCACAGCGGATACAAGCAAGGTGTACAGGGTAAGTTGGACGGGAGATGGAGGCTTCTACAGCTATGGCATGAAATTAGAGAGGTTTCATGAGATCATTGTAGTAGGCGAAAACGATTGCGAAGTTCGGACGTGGGAGATCATGAGCGGTATACTGTCGCGAGTTGTCAAGCTCATGTATGAGGATACACTAAAAGAAAAGGTGAGAGAGTGGTGCGAGGATCTCAAGAAGCGATGTGAGAAGATGCATGCGGACGGCGCAACGCTTTAAACCTATGACCCTTTTATCTAGATTTGTCTCCTCCAGTAGCACTACAGTGGGTCCAACCCATTCTTTCTGGTTGCAGTTCTACAATGCAATACAAGCGGCATTTTCAAAGCTCCTCATTTTTTGAGAAATGCACTAGATATATCATTGTCCAAAAGATGAACCTTTTCCCGTCGACGAGGTCGTGGCCTTTCTGGTCCTGATTCCCCTGATTATTACGTTGCGTTTTCCTCAGGAACTCAATCACGACTCATTTGGATAACGTATAGGCGAAAGAGGAATATTCAAGACTTGCCGCGCAGACGGTGGCTTACCCATCGAAGCAGAGCACCTTGACCGGGATACCGCAAAGGTGCTAGTATCTATCTTTAAGGAGCATAAGCATATGCCTTCAAATTGAAGTAAAATCGCGTGTGTTGACATGCTTCAAACTATGCTGTGTCATAGGGTCTGTCGAGGTGTTGCAGCTGTTGGATCATTATGCCTAAAGCGGGTCTGCAGATGACTACTGATGAACGGTTGAGTGGGATAAATATATTTAAGTCTTTGTACATAAAGCATGCCTCCGAGGGTGGCTACCAGGAATGTAGGTCTTAAAGCGGGGTCCAGTTGCCAACTTGGAGTGGAGCAACTCGGTGATCCTTCGGCCATTATGCAATTCTAACAACATATGTCGCAAGTGATCCCGCCTTACATCTACACACACGAACAAAATTCAAGCGAGGGCCACTATAACCCACGTTACGAGCAAACTAAATGCGCAGTGCTCCCTTCCGAGGAAGTAGGCCTGCGGCGGTACTACATATAAGCACAGTCATGACACGCAGAAGTCAAGAAAGAGCATCATTCGCAGTTGATTGGGGAAGTTGGTCACAAGAGCTATCGCACCGCAGCTATAACTCCATGTGGATGTGATCTCTTACTCAAGCTTCGTCAAGTCCACACCACTCAAGTCAAGCTTTGTGTCCAAGCGGTCCTACTTTTCCCGGCATCTCTTGATGCTGTTGGCAGAAATGTTCAAATTGAGGGGAACTCAATTGCGCAAACTGCATGCAAGTGACGATAAGCTTGGCGCGTGTCAGCCTTGACATGCCCTTGGGAGATCCATATACGTTTTGGCTATGCCGCGGTGCGCAATCCTCGCCAAAAGTATTTCACAGGGATTACTCTCGAATGGTCTGTACGCCAAAGCCCGCTTATATCGCCTGGCGGGTCTGAAAGTAGCATCCGTGTCGGGAGGCAGCATCCGGGTCATGATCCAATGGTGTACTTTTGGACGTCTCGAGTATTCCTATAAGTAGACGCTGCACTGGTGTCTCGCAAATACACGTGGGCGTGAGCAGATTTTCATTATCTCGTACCCGTGTCAGAAGCGGACATGCCCGAACAAACGGCGTACGGCTATACTTCCGTCTGGCGCCCCAACCCCTTCCATGGACAACGGAAAGCATGGTTTGAAACATACCCGGCAGAGTAGCATCAGTGGCGTATGTGGCGCGAATGCTTAACTACCGAACAAAGCAGGCAACAACAGAATACCACGGCCATCGGTAATATGCACGCCCTTGCTTCCGCCGCAATATTGAATATCATAGCGGCTCAAAACTCGTGCTCAGTCAACATTACATCTGCCGAAGCTGTCGTATGGATGTTGATGGTCAGCAATGGGACAAGTTTTGCGATTTGCATCATATCCAGTGTTGCTCCAACAAGATCTAGATTACACTAGACAACCAGATTCATGCAGACACTCTGTTCAGCATGCAAGCGTAGTCGTGGGTGGTGTATCGTCTTCACTCGTTTGCACCTACATTACTCTTACAATTCTCATCCTTGGACAGAGCGGCGCTGTCTTTCAATAACGCTTAAACCCCAGATGAACGATATAGTGCCATTACTCGAAGCCCCACGGAAAACCGAAAAAGCCATTCGCTTTACTCGCAATGTTGCATCTCTACTGGTTCTTCGGAGGCCTTCCGACTAGTGAATCCGTGTCATGGACCATATCTATCACGCCACAGACACCACACTAGCACGGTACTGTGACCAAGTTCGTGTTCAATATTCGTAATCGCCGCCGACTGGCCCGAAGAAAGTTTTTGTCACAGTATGCGTTGAGCAGCTCGAGTATTGAGAAGATGAACAGATTAATCTCTAGATGACTTACGCGCAGCCTAGAGATGATGATATGATGTTAGCACGCTCTGGTCCGCTTCCAACAGTCTGATGAGTTGATCGGGGTATTTACTCCGATGCTGTACACCCGTGTTTATATCTCCTGTACTTGTACATATGGTATATCAATTGTATCTGTCCTAATCAAAGGTTAACTATGCTACGATAGATAGATCTGGCCCTCGCCAGCTTCATCCCCGATGAATTCGTGCACGGGTCCTTGACCTGGTATCATCAATGTCATGGGCTCCACTCCACTGCCTCTCAGCAGCTTGCTAGAGACCCAATCGTGACCTCTCAACCAAGCGACAAAATACAACGATGCCGCGCCAAAGAGAATGTACGTCGCATAATGTAACACGCTTGCAGGGTACATAAACCCACTGGGGATCATGTACGTAAACCCAATCAACATGTCCATCTGTCCGCTGTAGAGCAGGTATATCGCAGCTCTTAAGCCTGGGCCTGGAGAAGCTTCGTTACATAACTTTGCAATAACAGTAGGAGTAGTCATCCAAAGCCCCATCGCTGCGAAAATACGTAGATAAGGTAGTTGCCGAAGGTTGAACATTCCAGAGATGCGAGTCATGATGACCAAAAAACCCGCAGGAACAGGGAAGACCCATGGAGCGACGGATAGGTACAAGTATGGCGCACGCCGGACTAGGTGTGGTAGCTCCAGTACTAGCGGTGCGAGAGGATATAGACTTGTTACATAAGGCATGAGGTTCGTTTCTCGAATTGTTACAAAAGGGGACTTACAACAGAAGTGATAGGATCTTGATGGTGTAGAACGCTTTCCATCCTGGCGAGCTTCTGTCAATGCCTCGATAGTAGTTTGCGACGAAGAAAAGCTCCGTCAACCAAGACGCGACGACTCCTATTAGAGCAAGCCTTTCTTGAGTCAATCAATGAAAGCCTAAGTACAGTGTGGCATTACCATTGTGCGTAAGTCGCTGTATGTACGATATTGTTAGCCTTGCAATGCCAAAAGATGCCTAAACTAACGGTAATGACACACTTAGATTTCGTAACGCCAGGTCATGCCTAAGATTCCGGTATATATGCATGCTGGTTCCCATAAGTTTATTTTGAAGCAGGAAGCTCATGGGAATCGGCATCGGAAGGCAGTCTTATCAAGTACTTCGTAGGGGGCTGGCTTATACGCACGGATGCTTACAGATGACGTAAACGTGCACAGCCACCACGCACCGTGGCACCTCCTCCTAGCGGCAGGGGCCGCACCATCGTTCCATGCTCGATCCTACAAGACTCGGACTCTGAAGGGAAAAAAATTAGTTTGCTTTTTAGTTTCGCATGGTCTATTAAGTCTGAATACCGGTAAGTCAGACAAACTCGCTCAAAATCAAAGCTCTCCTCATGTGTGCAATCCTCGAGGGTTTAAGCTAGGGAACTACCATTGGGGGCGGGGCGTCACGTTAAATAAGTCAGCCTAGCTGCAATTCAAGTATCACATCTCAGCCGCCCAAAACTGCATTACGCGCCATGGCAGTACTGCACTCCTAACAAACGACCACACTTTCACTATGACGACTCCTGTCGACGAAGAACGTGGGCGCTCTGGGATCTATCAGCGTCTTGACGGTCGCGCAATTCGGCTGCTGTCTATCAAACCCGGCTATTGGGCCGAACCCATCGAATGTGAGCTCCAAATAAGCTGTTTGGACACAGCGCCAGCATACGAGGCACTCTCATATTGCTGGGGTCCAGAAGGGAATCCCGAGTCAATGGTATGCAATGGCGTGCAAATGTCCATCACGCAAAGTCTTGCCGATGCGCTGAAACATATGCGTCGCTCTCCGGAATGGGATTCAGTGGCGCCGTGGCCGGAGAGCCACCCACTCCATTCGAAAGGGAAGGCGTGGGAAGCATTCGCAACAAATCGAAACGAGCGCTTTGGTAGAAGCTCTGGTGCGGAAGGTGTCCTTCTTTGGGCGGATGCTGTATGCATCAATCAGAAGGATCTCGAAGAACAGGAACGCCAGGTGGAAATGATGGGGGAAATATACAAACGGGCTTCCAAAGTAATGATCTGGCTTGGCAAAGAGGACGCACAATCGCTGGAGCCCATTGGCAAGCCTCGAAGGGACAGGGTGGGGCTCGTGAATCGATTTTACCTTGGGCTGTATGGAACAATGCCAATTTGCCTCTCGTTCATTGCGCAGGCTCTCAAGCATGCTGATGAGGGTCGAAATAGGTTGGCCGATATGAAGCCCGCCGAGGACTCAGGTCACCGCAATCTGGCATACGGATTCCCCGGACCCTACGCAATGGAATGGGAATATCTGCGCGATTTATTTGACAAGAGATGGTTTCAGCGCGTTTGGGTAGTGCAGGAAGTCGTGCTAGCAAGCCAGGCGATTGCACTAATTGGCGACTGGGAAATCCAATGGGGAGAGATGGGGCGCGCCGCTGTATGGTTTCATTCCAAAGGTTATGCCCTACCAGCCGTGATGAAGTACCCCATACGAGAACGCCAGGACTTCTTGCCTATCTCGAAGTTAGTGTCCGTGTGGGAATTATGTGCGCAGGTAGAGCGGCGCTTTCCGTTGCTGGATCTCCTTCGAGAATTTCGGAATCGAGAAGCAAAGAAACCACATGACAAGATCTATGCCACCTTTGGTATGGCTGAAGGGTTTGAAGATATCAAGCAGCGGGGCTTTGATCCGCTAGTAAAGCCCAGCTACAAGAAACCAGTTGTCGACGTATATCGTGACGTCGCTAAGTTCCTCGTCATAGAATACGGCAATCTTCAAATTCTCTCACACGCTGGAGAGGCACCTATACTCTCAGATTGGCCGTCATGGGTTCCAGATTGGCGTGAGAAGAAAGCCTCCAATGAGCTCTCCTCCTCAAGATATGGCGATATATACAATGCAGATGGTAACCAAGCATTAAACATCGACCTCAGCCGCGGAGCGAATGAATTGTCTTTGCAGGGCATCAGGTTTGACTTAATAACAGCCTATGACGACAGACTGAAAAGTCACGGCTTTGGCTTCAAGACATATGACGACGAAATCAAATTTGTGAAACGAGCCTGGGCACTGTTTACGGGACGGCCTTCTCATTCACCTGATCCCTATGCAACTCAAGATAGCACGATTGGTTTCGTGCAAACTTTGACTGCGGGAATGAGCAATACAGACAAACCCCTCTCTGGCGACCCGGATTTACTTGACGATGCATTGCAGTGGTTCATGCAGTATGCTCCAGGGTTGCTTCCGGCCGCACCCCTAAGTCAGCGTCTCAAATGGCAGTTGACGAATAGCCCCGACTCCGGGCGCTTTCATGCGACTTTCGTAAAGACCTGCATCGACAGGAAGTTCTTCATAAGCAGCAAAGGATTTATGGGAATCGGGCCAAATGCAATGAAGAAGGATGATGTTATCCTCATCCTGTTCGGCGGAAAAGTTCCGTATGTACTCCGTCCTTCTGAGGCAGGCTACCGGTTCATCGGGGAGTGCTATATTCTGGGCTTGATGAATGGAGAGGCTGTTGACTGGTGGAAGGAAAATGGTAGGACACGAGAGATGTTCATGATCTTCTAGAGCTGGACACTCAACTTCTTCGGTATCGTCACGAAGTTCAACATGAGGATCTTCGTTTAGGGCCCCATGTGGGTGGTCAACGTGCCCCTGTCGAGTCTAGGAGCGAGCTTCGCCAACACACTATTACTGATTACGCCTCAGCTTTGCCAACCCATTTCAGATCACTGCCATGATGCTTGTCTCAGCTTCTCAATAGATAAACCTTCGCCTACTATCCTGCCTGGGATTTTATTACTATTGTTCTATAATCTACAGCTCCCACTTTGAAAATTCTTACTAAGATTCACTGACTAACTCTAATCTCCGGTAACCAATACTATAACCCTAAGGAGTAGGGGAACAAACTGTGGTTGTAGTAGCTACTACTCCCTCTTGGGTAAAGCTTACTGAATCAAGCAGAATTTCTACCGGGGTACTAGACGCAGCGGCCACCACCCGTGGCACATATAGCAACAATTTCAAAACAGAGGTGCTAGAGCGTGGTCGTACCCCTTGCAAAGTTGCCTGCGTGTACATTGTGCTCTGGGATTGGACGTAGATGGGAATAGTCAAAAGCGGATCATTGTCTAAGAACGCGATGAGGTACGCGGCGCGCCCTGCGATAGCGGAGGTGAAGTAAGCATTAACGAGGTAGGGTCGGTAGTAGAAGGAGAGAGCGTATGAGCTGGACGTGTCGAGGCCGCTCAAGGTATTGCTCACGCTAGAGTTCTGTAGATTAGTCGCCGGGTTCAGTATTTCCACCAGGCTATACAGATGTTAGTACAGTGACTGTGGATCTATGCCAGGAATGTAACGTACACAAAACCGTTTCCACTCTGGGCGAGCGAAGCTACGCTGTAGAAGTAGGCTTGGTTTTCGCGCACCCACGGAGGAGATGAGGTACTGCTTTGGTAGTTCTCGAAGCCGGGATTTTCAACAACGTTGGTAGTTGGGGCAGGAATGGTCACGGTGCTACAAACAGATGCTGGTGGCTGCAACGTGGTCGTCGATGCTAGGTTTGAAGTGGACGAAGGGACGTCACTGGTAGAGGAGCCCATATCGGATGATGTCGAAGTGACAGGGATTTCAGGAGTAGAAGAGGTCGATGAACTCGCATCTGGAGTGGATGTTGCACTGACTGCAGATGATGAAGCCTCCGATGAGATTGTCGTGATAGCAATCGAAGTGGATGGTGCGAGACTAGAAGATGACGAGGATTCGCTGAAAGTAGACGAGAGAAGCTCTGTCGATGTTGATGATGCGATGCTCGATGACGAGGAAATAGACCCGCTAATGAAGGAAGACAGCGATGACGAAACCGAAACAGATGTACTGACGGAGGATGACTGCTGTGTGGTCGAGCTCTCTAGACTATCAGTTGATGTGAACGACGTCATGCTTGCGGACGATGAAACAGGTTCGCTGGAAGACGAAGATGACGGCAAAGAACTTGACAGGACTTCGCTAGACATAGAAGATACTAAGGAGCTTGTGCTAGATGGCGTTGTGCTCGATAGTAACAATGTACTAGAAGTGGTAGATGAAGATACTGTCGACGAGAAAGGCGAGGCCGTGCTGAATGAGGACGAAGGCGTGCCGGGCAAGGCCGTGTTTGTACTCAAGGAGGATGAAGTTGCGAGCGAGGACGAAGTCGTGCTGAAGGATGACGAGTGAACCGACGATACGGTGGGCAATGATGATGAGGCCGTACTGAGACGAGACTGCGAGGAGGACAATGACGTGGAGGAAGATCTCGTTGACACCGAAGACACCAACGAACTGCTACCCGCTCCGGTACACGTCCCAAATCCGAACTGACACCCAGTGCCGCAATAAGCATTCGTTGACCCACAATATCCGTACTGTGAGCAACAATTTCCCCACTGGCTTCCAAGGCATGTCTTTCCGTTTGTCTTTCCACATTTGGCGTCCTTGGTGACACCAAGTGCTACGCTTGGAGTCGGAGTCGCGACTTTGCTGCTGGATGGCGTGGACGCAGGCGAGCCTTTACAAGTGCCGAATGCTGACTGGCAACCTATACCGCAGTATGCATCTGTAGAGCCGCTATTTGACGATTAGCAATCGTTACAGAACGAGCTTTCATTTTTCGCGGCAGTCAATACGCACCAATAACCATACTGCGAGCAGCAATTTCCCCACCGTCCAGAAATACACGTGTACCCTTTCGTTCCGCCACAGGTCGCATCAGGTGTGGTCGTTGCGAGGACGGAAATCGCAGAAGTCGCAAGAAAAAACAATTGAATGAGTGTGGGCATCTTGACGAAGAATGGACGATGAATTGCTGATGCAATTCAACGTGAAATGAACGTGATCGAATGTCTCCCAAGGTGCTACTACAAAAGAGGGCCCCAGCAGCTTATATTAAGGAGGACCACATAGTCTGGTTCCTTCCGCCTCAACCCCTTGTGTTCCTCCATGTGGAAAGATTTTCGTCTCATTTCAATGAGATTCATTAGTCTTCTACATTTGTGTTATAGGCTCTGTCGCACGGAGCCCCTGTTACCAATGAGGCAAGACACGATAGGTGGCTTGCGCCACGAGCGGCTGGTTCAGCCAGCCGCTGAAGCTTTTCTCGGTTGTTCATGTGTCAATCAACCTTCAAGTTGATTGTGACGATGTGGCAGGTCACGATTGTGTCTCACACATTGGTCGCATTGCCCAGATAGTTCTATCATTGCGACTAACAGGAGTTTAACTCATAAGACTGCTAATAAATAGCTAGTGCTTCTCGTAAAATGGAGTAGCGAAGTAGTGCGAACAAGCGAAGTAGTAGCTTGGCAAGGCCTATTCCAGAACATGGTGGCTTAAAGAAGGCCCTTCTCGAATGTAGGGGCTAAGAAGACTCTTACAGGGATTGTGGACGAGCCGCAGATCAAAACAGCTTGAATACATTAACAAACCGCAAACAAGCTAGGTAGAAAAGAGCTTTTTTTCTAGTCTAATACTAATAATAGGCCTACTAAGTAATATCTTATCCTATCTAATATAAGGCTAGGTATTAGGCCTAATATTTACTTAAAATAGTTTAGTATTAACGTACCTAATAGGTAAGTAGCTAGAATAGGTAAGTAGCTAGCTTTTACTAAGCCTTTCTACCTAGCCTTTACCTCTTAATAACTTTCTAATCTATAGTCTAAATTAGGTATAGTATAGTAGTACTAGGCCTAACTAATATAAAGTAAAGAAAGAGGCCTATTTTATAGTAGATTAGGTATAGTATAGTAGTACTAGGCCTAAATAACTTAATATCTAGGGCCTAATTTATAAAACTTTAACCCTATATATATTTAGAGTATTAATTCCTAATAGGAATTAAAAAAGAAATAGTATATATATAGTAGCTCTAACTAATTAGATACTAGCGTAGAATATTACTAAGTAATTAATATAATAGAAATTAAAAAACTTAAGATAAGAATTAAAAACTTAAGATAAGAATTAAAAAACTAAGGATAGGAATTAAAAAACTAAGGATAGGAATTAAAAAACTAAGAATAGGAATTAAAAAACTAAGAATAGGAATTAAAAAACTTAAGATAGGAATTAAAAAACCTAGGGAGTAATTAGAATAAACTATTTTAATATTTTAGATAAACTTAAATTAAAATATATAATCTAACCTAGTAGTAGTAAATCTATAAATTATAAGTATTATATTATACTTCTTAGACTAAATATTCTATACTACTTATTATATTCTAAAGATTATATACTATAGTTAAAGTAAATACTAGCTATTTAATATCTACTATATAGGATATACTAAGATATTTACTATATTATAAAGTTATACTCTCTAAACTTATTATATTATAAGTTATACTATATATATTTAGAGTATTAATTCCTAATAGGAATTAAAAAAATATAGCCTATATATAGTAATACTAACTAATTAGATACTAGTAATATACTTTATAAGTAAGTTAGTTATATAAGTAAGTTAGTTACTCTACTAAGACCCTACCTCCGCGCGACTATATAGTTATCTACTAAGTAGCTAATCTACCTATAGTAATTAGCTATAACCCCTCCCTATATAGGAATTAGGCTACCTTATCTACTACCTCTTTAGTAAGGGTAGGACTATAGTAATAATACTACTCTTCTAATATATATATATTACTATTAGTAAAGTATATTATAAGTATAATAATAAAATAAAGAGGCTATAAAGGGTAGCGTATTTTAAGGCGTATTTAAAGCGTATATAAAGCGCGTATAAGGCGTATACATATATATAGTACGCTTTAAAGTATACCTAAGGAGTAAGTATAGTATATATATATATCCCTATCTTCTATAGTAATACGCTAAAGATTTATTATACTATAGTATCCTATATACTATCTACTTTATACTACCTCCTACTATACTCTTAATCTATCTACTTTATCTACCTACCTAAACCTACCTAAACTACCCTCCCTCCTTTATAATAATAGCCTATATATATTAGGATCCTAAATAATAGTCTATTATTATTAAAAAACTAGTATATATATAATTAGGGTAGGTGCGTTATTAGGGTACAATATTATAGCTATGCTTAAATCTAGGTACATTATTAGGGTGCGATATTATAGCCATGCTTAAATCTAGGTATAATATCGTAGCTATACTTAAATCTAGGTATAATATTATAGCTATACTTAAATCTAAGTACGTTATTAGGGTGTAATATCGTAGTTATACTTAAATTAAGGTGTAATATTATAGCTGTACTTAAATCTAGGTATAATATTATAGTATAATATTATAGGTAGCTAGTTAACTTAGCTTTAACTTTGTATAGCTAATTTTAAACTACTAGTTAAACTAAAATCTAAAACTATCTATATTACGTATAGTATATACCTATACTACTACTAGGTTTCCCTAGGTTTATATATAATATATAAACCTAACCAATATAAGGTAATAGATAGGGCCTAATCCGTAGCAGAATAGGTATAGCGTGGTAGTACTAGGCCTAAACAACTTAACATCTAGGGCCTAATCCGTAAAACTTCACCCCCCTAATCTATTATACTTCCTACACTTATTTTACAATATTTTATATATAAAACTTGTTTAATAATATCTATTCTACTTTTTACTAGTAACGCGCAATTAATATAGGCGTAGTAGTAGTTACTTTTTAGTCTATAAGTAAGTAACTTTTTCGTAATAGAGCTTATCTAGAATAGTAGT